>CM024753.1:18508956-18882085 GCA_014218235.1 Colocasia esculenta | reverse complement strand
TCGGACCGGGTGGACTTTCTAAGTTTTTCTTGGCCGGGCCGGGCCACCCATACCAGTCCTAACCCCGGACCTGGGCCTGACCCGAGCCGATTTTTAAAAAACTAGACCTAAGCCGGGCCTAGCAAGGCCCGTCCAAATCCGCCCATTGACACCCCTAATAAGATCGCATTAAGAGTAATTAATGTTTCACAAGACAAGTAATTTCAACCACCATCATTCGCATAATAGCCCTCTTTTATTACACTTAATGATGTACTAGCCATAATACAATAAACTTCTATTATACAATAAAGAATACCTATTTTCTTCTTGAGAGAGCTCTGAGGCGACTTCTGAATCTCTTGAAAACAAAGATATTAAAACCTACGTGAGTCAATGATCCGTAGGCATCATATACTACGTACCCATGAGTTGTGGTGACAACAACACTCATAAATCTATATACTCGCTCTCTCTCTCTCCTCTCTTCTCTCTTTCCTCTCTCTCTCTCTAATGTAGGGGCATGTAGGGGTTACACAAGGGTCAACCTAGGGGTTACTAATAGGTTCATCATAGGGTTATTAATATGGTTATTAATGGGTTTAAAGTTTCCCATACTACAATTCCTTGTTCAAATTCTTTACTTAATCTTTTATATGTAATAAATTGATAGATCTCTGAAAATGAGCGACATGAAAGTGATAGTGGATTAAATTATCTTTCTAATGAACTAATTGCATAAAATTTGGATTTCTCTATATTACTTATAAGGTGCAAATGTTTTTGCTAAATATTTCATAATTCACTCAAAATAAACATGATTACCCATAAATAAATATGACAAAGATCGTTAAGGGTTCTACCAAAATTTTAAGACTAATGATTATATTAGTTTAATATCAACTCCCCCCCCCTCCCTTTTCTCTCATCATCAACATTTTTTTCATCATTTTTTTATCTAACAGCTTCCACCCATACCGAGCCTGTAACGACCCAAGAATCCGATACCCGGAACCCTCCAAGTACCTGACCCTTGAGCCGCCACCCACGGATCCGAGACCCGGAAGGTTAGAAATATGTCTAGTGAGATGTACAACAGGTTACAATAGCTAAACAATAAAGAATACAACAGCGGAAGAAGATACACACAATGTCTCAGATAATAATTCAAGTGCAATAAAGAAAGTACTAACCACACTAACGCTGCAGACCACACGCGGCACGACGCAGACCGTCCAAACACCAACATCGGCTCCCTCAAGCTCAAACCTGAAGGAAGTGAGGGGGAAGAGCTCGCGAACGAAGCCCAGCAGGAACCCAACCCCTCACCGGTTCGACAGCAAAACAAGAACACACAACTAAACTAGCAGAAGAACAGTGCTACTGAAGAAACAATCTAGCTACACCAAGCAAAGGCGGCAGTAACTCAAGCAACGAGTCTACTAACTAAGCAGTGATATAATAAAATAATAACACAATTAAGCAAGTACTGAATAAATAACAAAGAGTCCACAGGCCACAGTATCGCCAACACTGCACAACAGCACATGCCACACAGTCTCAACCTCGGTGAACGTGCTCCGAGCAGCCACAAAACTGCACAAGTAGAGGCAAAACCCTCGTTTGGATAAACCCAACCCCACACAGCAGACGGTAAAACCCTCGTCTGGACCAACACCACTAGCCACAACCCAGCACAAGCAGACGTAGAACCCTCGTCTGGACAACACACACTAGCCACAACCCAGCCTCTACTAGTCAGTGGTCAGCTGCGCCCACCGCGTCTTACCACTTGACACGAGTCCAGGTCTCCCCTCCCGTCGGAGTGAGACGCGTAGACAAACACACCCACAAAGCCGTAGTCTGGCCGACTACGGTCCCACGCCTGTCCTCCTGATACGGCTCCCGAACCGTGTAAGGTGAGGCAGTGAGAACGGACTAGCTGGCCCGCACCCGCGACACCTCCAACTTCGCGGGACCCGGACCAACTAAGTGAGCTCAACAACGACTCACGCCGCTGTCCAACACCGTTGGCCTTTTCCGTCCCTTCGTCCGGAGAACACTCGACGGACGCACTCGTGGCTCGGAGACCACCCTCAACGGGCCCACGAGGATGGGGTCCCCTAAACTGTAACAACCCAAACGCACACTGTTCGCTGGGACAATGCCCTCAAGTGCACAGCACTGGTCGAAGACTATTAATGCGCAGTGCTAGGAGTCAGAACAAGCGTCACGGTATAGAACAGAAACTCGATGCGGAAACGGATTCGCTAAAGTACCTGATTGACAGTCAACCACGAAAAGCTAATATTACCACTCCGGACAGTCGGTTCGGCCCTCGGAACTCACCCCACGGGTGTGCAAACCCCAGCGCAACTGTCCGGGTCAAAGGTCAAATGGCCCCACGGCCCAGTCGGAGATGACTCGGGCGGGCCCAGAAATCGAGGAACCCACACAGCGATTCGAAGGGCATAAATACCCACCCCGGACAGTCTGTCGGCCCTCGAACTCACCCCACGGGTGCCGAAACCCCAGCGCGACTGTCCGGGTCAAATGTCAAATGGCCCGATCGGCCCGACCCGGGCGGGCTCGAAAATGAGGAAAATGGTACGGCGGTCATCAATCCCGGCTGGCCCACCAGCACAGCCGGAGCGTCGACACAACGGAAAAATGCCTCGAAAACGGCGTACAAAACCACGCGCAACGGAGCTCAAAAGGCCCACACAAGGGTCTGCCGGCACAATGTGCCGCAGGGCGCCCCAGGCAGCGCCCGACGCAGTGCGCCAAGGGCAGGGCGCAGTGCGCCGCCACAGTCCCAGCCGATCTGGCGCACTGCGCCAGCCTTTTTCTTCTTCCTCCCGTTTCCTCTGCAACGCAGGGGAGGAGAGGGGGAGGAGGAGGGGAGGGGGCGGCCGGCGGGAGGGGGGGGGTCGCCGGACGGCGCGGCGGCCGCCAGCGGCGCTCCCCCTCTCCGGAAAAACCTTCGGCCCCGAGGCTGTAGCACTCTTGATTTTTAAAATCAAGAAAAATAAAAATATTTATTATTAATAATGATTAAATCGATGTAATTATAATAAGTGAGAATACATGGAATAAAAGGGAATTAATGCAATACCTATTAAGCTAATTATTAGTGGTTTACTCTAATAACCCAAACCCAATAAATGGGCCCCAATAAGGATAGCCCATTATGGATAAGAGATAATTAGGTGAATTCATACCTAATTAAATAAATAAATGAAAGGGGTTAAGATAAATTAACTAACCCATAATATCCAAAATAAGAGTCCTAACCCATCCTAACCCCATTGGCCACGAATTAGGCCTCTCCCTACCTTATTAGATGGATAATAGCAAGAAAAATAGGTGATAATTATGGAATTTCGTAATTAAAGGAGGAGAAAGAGTTTTAGGTGGTTTAGAACTCTATAGGCTTCAAAACACCCAAAATCCCTTCCCTACCACCCATAGTTCGTGGCTGGAGTCCTAGGAACGAAGAGGAGAAGTGCTGGACGAAGAGCAAGGAAGAGGAGGCTTGAACAAGCTTGGATATTCTTCCCGTTTTCCGTTATCAAACCCTAGCTTTTTTTGTCACACCAAAAGGTAGGCAATCTCTCAAGCAAAATCGTGAAATAATTACCCTAGGTAGCCTTCATGTACCTCTTCAAAAGCCTTATGGTTTCGTTGTATTTCGTTCATCCATTTGGGCGAATTTATTTCGTGAAGTCCTGCTGTTCTCATGAACTGAGATCTCATGTTTTCTCTCTAATTCCCAATGTGTACTTGCTCTCATGCCATGATAAATTTCCAGATATACTGCATCTTATTATCTTTCAAACGCTCCTGGTCTTACTCGATTTCGATCTCCCATGAGGGAGAATTAAATCCTTGAATCCCTATCTGTTGCATGTACCTGACTCTTCATGATAACCTTTAAACTTTGTGCATACTTGTTGTACTGTCATGATAAAATTCTCTAAAATACTAATTCGTGTTAGCTTTCAAACGCCGTTGGTTTTATAATTTTTCATCATGTATACATCTCCAATTAATTCATTGAACTGTGACTGCACCTTTTAGGTCACCAAAAAGTAACCTAATCAATGCATGTCTAAACCTTGACTATTTTCAATTAATCGCACATGTTGATAGATATACATGTCTACTTTCGTTTAAAACTGTTTCATGCTTTTTGGATCACCGTGCGAATTTATACTGAATTTAGATTGACCCTGTATCAAGAAGGGTCCACACAGAGAAAAAGGAAAACCCTGGACCGCCCCTGTTATCGCGACGGCGCGATGCGCCGCGATAACGGTGTGTTGCGGTCGGCCTTCAGGCCGCGTCATGAACGTGACGGGCCTCGCCGCCGCGTTCCCAAACCCGAACCAGGTCAGGCCGGCCGTTCGCCTATCGCGCCAGGCCGCACCACCGCGACATGACCGCGACGGGCCCCCCGTCGCCTTCTTGAAATTTCTGCCAGAACAAATAATTGTACTTGTATCCCTGCTGATTAGTCTATATACTTCTTATTGGTCATGATTACCCATGTTATAGTTAATTCGACTTGGTAAAATAATAATTGACATTAATGATATAAATTTAAATATTTAAAATGACAATTGCACGACTTGTCATATCCTCAAGATTTCTTTACACTTACACACACACAACGTTATTAAATGTCATTTGACCTTGATAAATTATGCATAATGTATTCGGTAAATTATCGAAATAAATGACTAAATTTTGTTAAATACAATTGTTTTCATTTTTACTCGCGCATTTTATCTACCGTTACCGTTTTCCCTCGGCCTTTGAGCACTCGAGGCACGACGGACCCTTTTTTACACACTTTCCCTTGACTTGGACCACCTCTCCACCGGGAATACTCTCGATTGGACCAGGACTCCTTGTCAAGACCTCCGTAAGTCTTCTTGGCTTTGGCGCACGTCCTTAGTCAACGAGCTGGTTGTACCCAAAAACTCGTTACCTCTTAGGGATCAGTATGATCCAAGCCTTAGTGTTCCTTCTCGTCTTGAGTTCACACCGACCACCTGACTCGTGTACACAGCACGGCTAAGGGGCGGTTTTGATTTCTACCAGACTGCTGGTACCCGACCTGGTGCTGTGCAACTGTTATTATCGTGTTTATCGTTGTTTTACGATTGTACCCCTCTCATCTACAGTCCATATCCTCTTATCTGTTCACATTCTCTCTACACTCTCATCTATCGCGTCTAGTACTCTCTTATCTCTTCTTGTACTCTATTGGCCATTCGGTGATTGTCTAAGATAAGGAAATGACTAATGCCAGCGTAATAGGGCCCGATCAGGTCCTGGGAGGAGCGCCCGAAAAGTGTCAGTGCCCATGTGAGTTAAAATGATCATAGTGTGTTACGGCATGCATCCAACGCCATTTTACTATCTAGATTAATCTATGACAATCAGAGTGCTATCTCTACAAGTGCAAGCGTGATCGTTACTAGTGCACCGTTGTGCAATTTACGTGTTATATCGTTACATGGACATTCTATTATCGTTCTCTTTGTACTATTTTCCCTGTGCCAGTTGCAATTATTCTCTCGTTATCGTGACATGCTCTACATGACTTTACTCTCTAGTTAACCTGCCATTAAAACATAACTATTTAAAGCTGCTTGTGTTCATGAGATATTAAGTCCTACTGAGCGTTATTCGCTCATCCTGCGTATTTATTTAATGTGTTTCAGGTGAGTCGGATCATGACCACACTCACGAGGATGGGACCGATGAGGAGACTCAGGAGTGACCATTCGGCAACCAGTGCTGTTTAGTATAGTCTATAGTTATGTTAAGAGTTAGTGAGTCAGTTTCATTTTGTAATAGTTTAATTTTCAATAAAGTACTCTGGGCCCTAGTTTTGGCTCTGATACGATGATGTAATGGAGATTGTTGGATTATTAATGAATTTGAGTTTATTTGGTATTATACAATTGTGCAATGGTTTGCATTTATTTCTCGCTCTATACTATTAATAACTGTAATTCCGCTTTGATATTCCGCGTCGGGGCGTTACAGTTTTGTGGTATCAGAGCCTAGGTTATTCTTAAGTATAGGATGATCTAGTTTGACCTGCCTTGACTTAGAGTCTAAATTCCGTACCTATGTGAGATGGGTAGAACCGTGGGTAATGAGATAAAATAAACTCACACACGCACAAACTTAGTGCAAACCCAACGACTTACTGTAAAAAAAAAAAATTTGAAGGAACTTAACATCAACAATGGCAGCGGAGCGTGCTCAACTCCGTGATATGCAACACACGATTCAGCAGCTCACTCAAGCTTACTTCAGGCTGCTGGAGCCAACAACAATAATAACAACAACCTAGCAGCTGGTGATTTACATAGAACTTTTGCAACCTGAACCTGCCTCGATTCAGTGGTACCACAGACCCTGATGAGGCCGAGAATTGGCTCAAGGAGACTGAGCGTATTTTCCGCGTTATGCAATGCGCGGATGGAGATAGCTTTTACTTGCCACATTCCAGCTTGAAAGGGACGCCCGTGCGTGGTGGGAGTGCATTGAGGCCACCCGGGCAGATGCTCAGTTTACATGGAATGAGTTTAAGGAGCAATTCAACTCCAAATATTTTTCAGAAAGAGTTCAAGAAAGGAAAGCCGCCGAGTTCGCTGCTTTGAAACAGAGAAACCTGACGGTTGCAGAATATGAGGCACAGTTCTCTCGATTGGCTCGCTACGCTAATCATCTGGTTAGTACTCAGAGGATGAAGGCGAAGAGATTCCTCAACGGGCTTAGACCCGCATATATTACACAGCTAGCACCATTTGATATTCAGACCTACCCAGAGATGGTCAGGAGAGCACAATGCTTGGAAGATGCGACTGAACTCACTGAGCGCATCAAGGGTAGAATGTTCAGGAAGGAGCAAACTTCCGGAGTATCAAACAAGCCTACTAACGGCAAGAAAAGGCCGTTAAGTATCACTGACGGGCCAAGCCAGGAGCGAAAGCCCAAAGTCCCCACCACTACTGCTCCGAACAACAAGCCCAGATGCAAACACTGTGACAAGCTTGGTCACACGACAGAAGAATGCTGGAGGAAGGCAGGTGCATGCCTTCGCTGTGGGAGCCAAGAGCACGGATCACTGAATGCCCGTTACTGAAGAAAGAGAAGCGTCCTGCGGGACCAAAGAAGCCAGGCATACTTCAAGCCCTGTAAGAGTAGAGACCACCGAGGAAGGTGGCGTGGGGAAGGTACACTACCAGTCTTTTCTCATTCAGCATTTGTTTTGTTCGATACTGCGCTACGCATTCGTTCATATCACAAGTATTTGCTGACACCCTAAATGAGAAACCTGCATCTATGACTTTTGAATTATCTATCACAACACCACTAGGAAAAAGGATCAATTAAATAAATTTTTTCCATTAGCTGATGTTAAGGTTGGTGAACTTAATCTTAGAGCTGACTTGATATGTATGCCCATGGAGGGCTACGATGTCATTTTGGGAGCCGATTGGCTATCCACGTATGGGGCTATCGTGGATTGTAGAGAGGGAAGATTTCTTTTAGTGATTCCCTAAGCTGATCTTCACAGGACGTAGACACAAGAGGCACTTGTCTCTCGTCTCTGCCATAAAGGCACAAACATGATAAGAAAGGGCTGTGTGGCATTTTCGCCGCAATTGTAGTTGAAAAGAAAGCAATAAAAATATCAGACATTCATATAGTGCAAGAGTATCCAGACGTGTTTCCCGATGAGCTGCCAGGCATTCCACCTGAGAGAGATGTGAATTTCTCAATTGATCTCGTACCTGGAGCTGCACCGGTTTCACGCCAACCCTACAGGATGTCCCCTGCGGAATTGAAAGAATTGAAAGAGCAATTGATGGAACTGTTAGAAAAAGGATTTATCAGGCCGAGTACTTCTCCTTGGGAGACCAGTGTTGTTCGTCAAGAAGAAGGACGGATCCATAAGATTATGCATCGATTACAGGCAGTTGAACAATCTCACTATCAAGAACAGTACCCTCTGCCGCGTGTCGATGAACTATTTGATCAATATCAGGAGCAAAGTACTTTTCTAAGATTGACCTTAGATCGGGATATCATCAAATGAGAATTAAAGATGCAGATATTTACAAGACAGCTTTCGGAGCAGGTACGGTCATTACGAATTTGTAATCATGCCTTTTGGACTAACCAATGCTCCTGCAGCTTTTATGCAATTAATGAACAGCATCTACCAGCCCTACCTCGACAAGTTCGTCGTGGTATTTATTGATGATATTCTCATATACTCCAAGACCAAAGAAGAGCACGAGGAGCATCTGAGGATCGCTCTGCAAATCTTGCGTGACAACCAACTCTACGCCAATTGAGCAGTGTGAATTCTGGCTCGAGGAGGTGTCGTTCCTAGCCATGTCATTTCCAAGGATGGTATCGCTGTCGACCCTTCCAAGTAGAAGCTGTGCTGAACTGGGAAAGGCCGACCAATGTCACCGAGATCAGAAGTTTTCTTGGACTGGCTGGATATTACAGACGTTCATAAAAGACTTCTCCAAGATAGCTGTACCACTTACGCGTCTTACGCGGAAGGAAAACCCATATGTCTGGAGCAAGAATGCGAGAAGAGCTTTCAGACACTCAAGCAATTGTTGACATCTGCACCTTCCTCCCTCGCATTACCAGTCGAAGGCGCAGGATTCTCAGTCTACACTGATGCATCTGGAATCGGTCTAGACTACGTATAATGCAGAATGAAACGTGATAGCCTATTCATCAAGGCAATTGAAGCAGCATGAGGTTAACTATCCTGTCCATGACTTAGAGCTAGCTGCTGTGGTATTTGCACTCAAGATCTAGAGGCATTACCTATATGGGGAACAATTCATTGTTTACTCCGACCACAAGAGTTTGAAGTACTTATTTTCTCAAAGGAGCTCAATATGCGACAACGGAGATGGCTGGAGTACTTGAAGGATTTTTGATTTCACATTCAATATCACCCAGGCAAAGGTAATGCGGTAGCTGATGCACTTAGCAGAAAGCCAGTAGCTTTGTTATCCTGTCTAGTCATGGCGAGATGCAATTGTTAGAGCAATTCGCCAGTCTAGATCTGAATATTGAAAAGAGGAGTGATAACATGATCGTGGCTAATCTTATAGCTCAACCCGATATTTTTGTCGAGATCAGAGAGAAACAGGCTAATGATCCTTCCTAGTCAGAGTCAAAGAGACCATAGCTGACAGCCAGACTTCTCCATCGCTGAAGATGGAAGAATATTATTTCAAGCCAGGACATGCGTGCCTGACAACGAAGAGCTGAAAAGGAAACTGATGGATGAAGCCCCAAGACTAGTACCAATACATCCAGGTGCAACCAAGATGTCCCAGACATGAAAGGTCATTTTGGTGGCCAACATGAAGCGTGAGGTGGCTGAGCATGCCGCGCACTGCCTCACTTGTCAGCAGGTGAAAGCCGAACATCGTCGTCCTGCGTTGTACTTAGACCCTTGGACATACCTGAATGGAAGTGGGAAAGCATCGGCATGGATTTCATCATAGGTTTACCCCCGAACTCGTGGTGGACTTGATGCTATATGGTTATTGTGGACCGTTTAACCAAGTCTGCACACTTCCTTGCCATTAAGAGCACTTGGAGTGTGGATGTGTTAGCAGCTTTGTATGTGAAAGAAGTAGTCAGACTACATGGAGTTCCAGTATCCATTGTCTCAGATCGCGACCCAAGATTCACTTCTAGATTCTGGAAGGGACTCCAGGCTGCCTTAGGCACGAAACTCAACTTTAGCACAGCTTTCCACCCACAGACGGATGGACAGACCGAAAGAACAAATCAAATAGTGGAGGACATGCTACGAGCTTGTGCTATAGATTTTGAAGGGTATTAATGAACAACTGTCTCTAATAGAATTTGCCTACAACAATAGCTATCAGGCCAACATTAAAATGGCACCATTTGAAGCACTGTATGGCAGAGTTGCAGATCGCCAGTATGCTGGAATGAAGTAGGTGAACAGCAATGGCTAGGACCAGATATGGTACAGAATACTAGCAGGGACATACAGATTATCAGAGACAGAATTAAGATAGCTCAGTCTACGCAAAAGAGCTATGCAGACAAGAGAGAAGAGACTTGGAATTTCAGCCAGATCATGTAATGCTAAAAGTATCCCCGACTAGAGGATTCCAACGATTTGGGATGAAGGCAAATTGAGACCAAGATTCATAGGTCCGTTTGAAGTGTTAGATAGAGTGGGCGAGGTAGCGTATCGACTGGCACTACCACCCCAGTTTGCAACAGTACACAATGTTTTCCATGTATCCATGCTGAGGAAATACGTATATGATCCGTCACGTATCAGCTATGATGACATTATTCTGAATAAGGATATGACCTATGAAGAAAGGCCAGTAAAAATTTTGGACAAGAAGATGCAACAGCTTCGGAATCGGTCTATACCCGTGGTGAAAGTATTATGGAGAAACCATGAAGTCGAAGAGGCCACGTGGGAGCCCGAAGCGTTATTACGACGGAATTACCCAGAATTATTCAGTAAGTCATTCTTCCTCTTACGATTCTATGAATTTGGGACCAATTTTTTTTTTAGAGGGGGAGGATGTAGCACCCTTGATTTTTAAAATCAAGAAAAATAAAAATATTTATTAATTATAAATGAGATAAATCGATGTAATTATAATAAGGGAGAATACATGGAATAAAAGGAATAATGCAATACCTATTAGCTAAATTATTAGTGGGTTACTCTAATAACCCAAACCCAATAAAAGGGCCCAAATAAGGATAGCCCATTATGGGATAAGAGATAATAGGTGAAATTCGTACCTAATTAAATAAATAATGAAAGGGGTTAAGATAAATATTAACTAACCCATAAATATCTAAAATAAGAGTCCTAACCCATCCTAAACCCATTGGCCACGAAATTAGGCCTCTCCCTACCTTTATTAATGGATAATAGCAAGAAAATATGTGATAATTATGAAAATTCGTAATTAAAGGAGGAGGAAGATTTTAAGTGGTTAGAACTCTATAGGCTATCAAAACACCCAATCCCTTCCCTACCACCCATATTTCGTGGCTGGAGTCCTAGGAGACGAAGAGGAGAAGTGCTGGACGAAGAGCAAGGGAGGAGGCTTGAACAAGCTTGGATATTCTTCCCGTTTTCGTCATCAAACCCTAGCTTTTCCTTGTCAACACCAAAGGTAGGCAATCTCTCAAGCAAAAATCGTGAAATAATTACCCTAGGTAGCCTTCATGTACCTCTTCAAAAGCCCTATGGTTTCGTTGTATTTCGTTCATCTTTGGGCGAATTTAATTCGTGAAGTTCTACTGTTCTCATGAACTGAGATCTCATGTTTTCTCTAATTCCCGATGTGTACTTGCTTTCATTCCATGATAAATTTCCAGATATATTGCATCTTATTATCTTTCAAACGCCCCTAGTCTTGCTCGATTTTGATCTCCCTGAGGGAGAATTAAATCCTTGAATCCCTATCTGTTGCATGTACCTGACTCTCATGATAACCTTTAAACTTCATGCATACTTGTTGTACTGTCACAATAAATTACCTAAAATACTACTTCGTGTTAGCTTTCAAACGCCGCTGGTTTTATATTTTTCATCATGTATACGTCTCCAATTAATTCATTGAACCCTAACTGCGCCTGTTTAGGTCACCAAAAAGTAACCTAATCAATGCATATCTAAACTTGACTATTTTCAAATTAATCGCACATGTTGATAGATATACATGTCTACTTTCGTCTAAACTAGTTTCATACTTTTTGGATCACCGTACAATTTATACTGAATTTAGATTGACCCTGTATCAAGAAGGGTCCACACAGAGAAAAAGGAAAACCCTGGACCGCCCCTGTTATAGCGACGGCGCGATGCGCCGCGATAACGGTGTGTTGCGGTCGGCCTTCAGGCCGCGTCATGAACGCGACGGGCCTCGCCGCCGCGTTCCCAACCCGAACCAGGTCAGGCCGGCGGTCGCCTATCGCGCAGGCCGCACCACCGCGACATGACCGCGACGGGCACCCCCGTCGCCTTCTTGAAATTTCTGCCAGAACAAATAATTGTACTTGTATCCCTGCTGATTAGTCTATATACTTCTTAATTGGTCATGATTAACCATGTTATAGTTAATTCGACTTGGTAAATAATAATTGACATTAATGATATAAATTTAAATATTTAAAATGACAATTGCACGACTTGTCATATCCTCAAGATTTCTTTACACTTACACACACACAACGTTATAAATGTCATTTGACCTTGATAAATTATGCAATAATGTATTCGGTAAATTATCGAAATAAATGACTAAATTTTGTTAAATACAATTGTTTTCGTTTTTACTCGCGCATTTTATCTACCGTTACCGTTTTCCCCTCGGCTTCGAGCACTCGAGGCACGGACCCGTTTTTACACACTTTCCCTTGACTTGGACCACCTCTCCACCGGAATACTCTCGATTGGACCAGGCTCCTTGTCAAGACCTCCGTAAGTCTTCTTGGCTTTGGCGCACGTCCTTAGTCACGAGCTGGTTGTACCCAAAAACCCGTTACACTCTTAGGGATCAGTACGATCTAAGCCTTAGTGTTCCTTCTCGTCTTGAGTTCACACCGGACCACCTGACCCGTGTACACAGCACGGCTAAGGGGCGGTTGTGATTTCTACCAGACTGCCGGTACCCGACCTGGTGCTGTGCAACCGTTACTATCGTGTTTATCGTCGTTTAACGATTGTACCCCTCTCCTGCAGTCAATATCCTCTTATCTGTTCACATTCTCTCTACCCCTCATCTATCTCGTCTAGTACTCTCTTATCTCTTCTTGGTACTCTATTGGCCATTCGTGTGATTGTCTAAGATAAAGAAATGACTAATGCCAGCGCAATAGGGCCCGATCAGGTCCTGGGAGGAGCGCCCGAAAAGTGCCAGTGCCCATGTGAGTTAAAATGATCATAGGATGTGTTACGGCATGCATCCAACGCCATTTTACTATCTAGATTAATCTATGACAATCAAAGTGCTATCTCTACAAGTGCAAGCGTGATCGTTACTAGTGCACCGTTGTGCAATTTACGTGTTATATCGTTACATGGACATTCTATTATCGTTCTCGTTGTACTATTTTCCCTGTGCCAGTTGCAATTATTCTCTCGTTATCGTGACATGCTTTACATGACTTTACTCTCTAGTTAACCTGCCATTAAAACATTAACTATTTAAGCATGCTTGTTTCATGAGATATTAAGTCCTACTGGGCGTTATTCGCTCATCCTCTGCGTATTTATTAATGTGTTTCAGGTGAGTCGGATCATGACCACACTCACGAGGATGGGACCGATGAGGAGACTCAGGAGTGACCATTCGGCAACCAGTGCTATTTAGTAGTAGTCTATTAGTATAGTTAAGAGTTAGTGAGTCAGTTAGTCATTTTGTAATAGTTTGATTTTCAATAGTAAACTCTGGGCCCTAGTTTTGGCTCTGATACGATGATGTAATAGAGATTGTTGGATTATTAATGAAATTTGAGTTATTTGGTATTATACCATTTGTGCAATGGTTTGCATTTATTTCTCGCTCTGTACTATTTAATAACTGTAATCCCGCTTTGATATTCCGCGTCGGGGCGTTACAGAGGCCCTGCGCAGAAGAGAGAGAAGGGAGAGGAGAGAAAACGGGAGCAGGAAGAGAGAGAGGCGGGGGTCACGGCGGCGCACAGGGGAGGGAAGTCCAGTCGACGCCGGAGAGGGAGAGGGGGTCCCTACCAACGGCGTTAGGACCCACCGGCGGCGACCCAAGCAGCGGTGGTGGCGAGCTCCACAGGCGCGGCGACGGCGACGCGGCGACATCCGCGCACGGCGTCCTCCAGCGCGGCTCCGGGTGGCGGTGGCGCGGCGACGGCGACTGGCTTCTCTCAACCCCCAAGGCGGTAGCGGCGGCTCCTCCAGGCGAGAGAGAGAGAGAGAAAGAGAGAGAGGAGAGAACCGAGAAGAGGGAACGGAGGGGAGAGATGGGGAAGGAAAAGGGAGGTGGGGCCATGGATTGTGGAAGGGGGAGAGAAGGGAGAGGAGGGGGGGGGGGGGCTCTCCCCTTCCGAAAATGGGCCAACCGGCCTCTCTCTGAGCCCCTGCACACAAGGTGCAGGGGGGGGAGGGGGAAGGGGGACCACTCCCCTCTCCTCCCAGTCCTCACATCCTACCCCACTTAAAACAATTTTGCCCTCGAAATTACAAAAACAAAGCCGAAGCACGGAAGTAAAGCAAGGGTAGGAACAACCCACTCGAATTGATCCGACAACTCGAGGGAAAAGAACACGACAAGAAATAGCCAGCGCGAAAAAAACCACTAAGCCTCACCACGACTTCCTGGTGGCCACAACAGCGACACAGCCACGCGTGGAGTGCTCAACCAGGCAACCGACAGCTCACGCGGCACACCCCAGACGGGGATGGAGCACCCAATCGAATGCCAACAACTCCACAAGTGTGGCACACACCAACCAACCGAAGATGAACGGAACCACTAGCCGAAAACCACGTGGCTGAAGCCATCAACAAACCTTGTCGTCGAAACCAATCCAGTCAGTAACCCCTCTGTCACCAGCAAAACCTGACAGAAACCACAGTGGCTGGTGACAACTCGGAAGAAGACCTACGAGTCAACCACATGGCTCAGAGGAATGGCCTCACGCAACTAGCATAGCTAGTATCGGCCACACAGCCAAATGGATGTCTCGTAAAGGAAAACCAGAGTCTAAGCGGAATAGAGACGTGGAAACCCCTCAACACGTGGAACGACATCCACAACACCACTCGGTCTCACCCAGACCTTCCTCGTGGTCCGACAAGGACACCAAACGAATGTGGAGTCACAGGAAAACCAAAAGCAGAACACACCTCCACAAGCACAACCCACACAACGACAAGGTCGAAAAGACGTCTAAGGTTGGTCAAACCAAGCAACCCAAGACGTCAGCGACTCACGCGGTCAAGCACCAGCAAGCCGATAGGCCTTACTGCCACCACGGACACAAACCGGGGTCCCCTATCGGCTTCCAGACTCACCACCTGGCACTCGAACGAACACACAATGGTTGGCAATGCGCCCACCATGGAATGTGCAATGCCAAGAGCGAGTGCCACAAAACCAACCGCAGAAAACACTCAACCAATAGAACTAGGCAACCGCAAGAGCTGAGAGCAGCACGCTGATCCAAGTAGAACTCAAACCAACACAAGGTAGCAAAACCCAACACGCACAGCGAGGAAACACTATACGCGAGCCACAACCAAAATTTGGCACACCACCACCAGGGCTACAACAACAAGGTAGCTACCACCCGTGGTAAGGTACGACCACAAGGACAGGCCACACCACCACGCGTCCCAGAGGCGGAACAACTCAACGCCTCGAGCACCTCACAAATCGCAGAACAACGCACCAACTCAAGGTCAGCACACACGGGCACAAGCACACGGCGCAACCACAAGCACTAGAACCACCAGGTGTGGTGCACATGGTCACACCAGCGGCCCCAAAACGGCACGGGGCTAACCAAAGGACTCCCTACAGAGACCCACCAAGAGAGAAAACACACGGAAGGTCACGAGCTCCGAAGAGCACAACAAACACATTGGCTCTTTAGAAGCACACCACACAAGGCATCGGTCCTACCACAACAAGTAGTGAGGGCCACACACTAAAAGGCGACAAAAGTCTTCAGAGCAGAAATAGACATAAAGCAGAGCACATGCAAACATACCCCAATACAAGCAAGCTAAAAGAGAGAAACAGAACTACCCAGAGCTGATCACGTGGAACACACTGTCCCACGTCGACCAGTCAGGCAACACACAAGCCCTCACAACAAAACGCAGCAGACCAGTAGTTCACAAACCTATAGCACCAAGCAAAAAAACAACACGAGGGGAGCAACCCGCTCAACCCTAAAACAACTCGAGGAAAAAGACCTTCACCAAGAAGGCCACAACCGAATGCACCATAACACTAAGGCACAAAAGCGAAGCACCACTACCCCGAGCAACCCTAAAAAAGAGGACAAAATGCACAGCAGGCCTCTTCCGCACGCAGAGAGGGGATCGAAACACAACAACAAACCACCCTCCACAAAACACAGCTAGCCACATGGCCACGACACACCCACATCATCATCTGCAACAGCACGTGAGCACAGGAAAACGAAACAGAATCATCCGAGCTACGGGGACACACGCAGTCCCACCAATGTAGCCGAGAAAATTCACAACGAACAACAAGGCAACTAACCAACGCAGCAGCCAAACACATGGTCAAAGGTACCGCACCTTGACCGGCAATGCCCAAGTAGACTGTAACACAGACAGTCCAACTGGCAACAATAACAACTCATCTCAACAGAGAGAGCAGCACAAGCAAAAAAACACTATGCAACCATGGAGAGGACCTCCGCCAAGAACGATAGAAGGTCGTCCATGCAGAGCTCCACTAGAACAAATAGCCCAACAACCCATCTACACAGACCTTCAAGAGAGAACAGCATAAGTATAAGCAGCACAAGACAGTCCTAGGAGAAGCCTCCACCAGAACGACCAAGGCACCGTTCTGGGACAACCCACCAGAACGCACCAGCCAACCAACACACACTCAAACCTGAGGGCAACAAAACAGAAACGAGCATGAAGAAGTTCTAGGAGAAACTCCACCAGAACAAGCAAGAAGAGCTCTGGGAACACCTTACCAGAACTCACAACCAAGTAGCACAGAGCCACCAAGGAACACAACAAGTAACACAACACACAACCACAACATCACAAGCACACACAGAGCAACTGCTAAGTCTAAGCAACGCTGCCGACTCAGCGGAACACACGGGCAACACACTCACCCACAACTCACCGACAGCAAAGCCCAAGCACCATTGCGCAAGCACCAAGCGCAGCCAAGAGCCCACTAGAAAAACAAAAGAACGCCTTCCACCAGACCTGCAGACAACAAGCCTGCACTGGCGAAGGCCACACCAAGCAGGCAGACACCCACCCCACACAACGAAAAACATGCAGCCGAAAGCGCAGCCAATGACGACCAAGTGCCCGCATCGGACTTGTCTACAACTGTCCTCCCAACAAGGAAGACCTCCACCAGCGACTCCATCATCAACACCACCGACACGAACCCAACCATCGATCACGCACCATGCACGCAACACTGCATGACAGCAACCCTTCTACGACTCCCACTAGAATCTTGCTGAACCACAACCTACCTGCAAAACATGATCAAGGCGCAAACCTAACACTAACACACCACGGACGGTGCTAGTAACGCACTTGACTATTTTCTGGGATAGCCATAGCCATTAACCCATTGTAAATCTCAGAAGACATTTGCTCTGATACCAACTGTAACGACCCAAGAATCCGATACCCAGAACCCTCCAAGTACCTGATCCTTGAGCCGCCACCCACGGATCCGAAGACCCGAAAGGGTTAGAAATATGTCTAGTGAGATGTACAACAGGTTACAATAGCTAAACAATATAAAGGAATACAACAGCGGAAGAAAGAATACACACAATGTCCCAGATAATAATTCAAGTGCAAATAAAGAAAGTACTAACCACAACTAACGCTGCAGACCACAAGCGGCACGACGCAGACCGTCCAAACACGAACATCGGCCCCTCGAGCTCAAACCTGGAAGGAAGTGAGGGGGAATGAGCTTCGCGAACGAAGCCCAGCAGGGAACCTGTAACGTCGCGCGTTTTCCGGATCCCCGTGGATCCAGGTTTAGTGGGTTTGCTGGCCAATGTGAGCCCATTAGTGTTGTGTGTTCTTACTAGATCCTTACCGGGTTTGGTTTGGGTCTGTGTTGTGTTGGTGTTCAGCTTGCTGGACGCAGTGTGTTGGCGTCCATCGATGAGGACGTCGATTGTTGAACTTGGCGTCGAGCTTTGTGGACGTCTAGTTGTGGCGGTATGGTTAAACAGCCCAAGGGTTGACGTTAACCTGACATGTCTCTGTTTTTATGGCAGACCCGAGCTCTGTTCTTTCTCCTTCTTTCCCTTCCTCTTCCCCCACCTTCACCCTTGAGCTTCTTCGCGAGTTCTGACGGTCGGCGGGAGCTCGTGGGAAGGCCGTGGTGCGCGTGGTAGCGGCAGATCGGGCAGGGAATGATGGATTGGAGCGCGGTGTTCGTGGGACGTTCTCGGGTTTCGGCGTGATTCGAGGTTCTTCGGGAGTTTAATTGCGTTTCTGAGGTAGGGGTCGAGCCCTGTTAGCTTGTTAGAAACATTAACACACGACTTAATCACTTGAACCAGCATTTTATTGTATTTTCGGATTAAGTTGCACCATGTGGGGTTAATGGGTGGTTTGAGTAATTTAGCGAATGGAGCATGTTGTAATGGGTTGTTTCGGGTTCTAGTATGTTAAAGGAACTGTTTTTATACGTTTCTCTGTAGTTTAAACGGTTGGAAAACCTGTAGAGCTGGATTAGGGTTTCTGCAGGGTTTTAGGCCGGAGAACTTGGCGTCAAGATCTCTTGTCGCCAAGCTCATCAGCCGGGATAGACGGCTAGATCGCTTGTCGTTTACTTCCATCAAGCGACAGTCGATGTTGCCGCCAACCTGTGCATGTATCCATGCAGTGTTGTTTACGTCTTTCCTGGTTATGAATAATGTGTGATTGTGTGTGCATGGATGACCGGTGCGAGCCAGTGCACTTGTTATGCTCTTGGAGGATACTGCTCATGTAATGGGCTGTTTTACGAAAATGATATGTGATGTACGTATTGCTTTACGCAGTATGTGTGGTGCGTTGGCACCGTGGTATTCTTGGAGTGCGTTGTCCATATGTTGGCATGTGGTTTACGTGGAAGACGTGTTGTACACCATCCAGGGTGTAATATACACGTATTGTCTACGTGGTTTGAGTGTGTGTTTACTACACACTTTGTTGTAATGTAATTCTTATGATTTATCATAGTAACTGGGCAGTGAGGTTCCTGTGTGAGCCTAGCCAATGACTTTGTGGTGTTTGGGCAGTGAAGGTCCATACCGACCTAGCCCTGGTCCGTTGTTGTCTTTCGAATAATATTATATGGATTTATGAAGTAAGTAAATGGTGTGTTGTTACGAAGGTCATCTCATGACCGATGATAGGCCAAATATGATTGGCTATCGTAATTTATATATGTGTTAGTGTGAGTTAGCTTGGAGGTTACAAGATAACCATGATAGGCAAGTTAGTGGTTCAGGTATGTGTTGGTGTGGGATAGCTTTGGGGTCACACGGTGACCGATGTTAAGCTAATCCTAACACTTGTATATTATGAATTATAAGTAAGGCTATATGTGTAAGTATCGTATTTTGTGCTAGCCGAGTGTGGTGGTCCGGCGCCTATTCCGGAATGCCTCTCTAGTCGGTACCCCAGGTTCTTTGTGAGCCAGGCACGTGTGTTTGTTGTGCTCGGGGTTTTGTCCCGGTACTGGGTTTGTACCGTTGAGGTCTGTGTCGTCTTCCTGGACACCCTCACTCCTGAGTTTGAGTTGTACGTCCGGCTGAGGGAAAGACGGCAGTGGGGCAGCGACTTCTCAGAGTTTGTTCTTTTGTCGCTTGTAGCGCGCTCGTAGTTGGGGGTACGGACACCAGTAGTCGACACTGGTCCCCAGCTAGTCCTGTTTTCCAGTGCCTCACTTTAGAGTGCTCCGGCCAGAGACTCTAGAGGTGCCAGGCATGGGCCTGCAGTTGTGGTCTGCAGGTGTGGTGTTGGTTGGTCTCCACAGTTGTTTGACTTCTTCCTAGTGGAGCGGCAGTTGGACCTTTCGTCCGTGACTGCGAGACTGAGAGGTAGTTCTTGTGTTGTGTTGTCCGGGTTGGATATTGGCCTGATCAGCCAGTAGTCCGTTCCTGTGTGGTGGCGTTGTTCTTTCTGACTCGTGCTTATTAGCTCCAGTTGTAGTTGTGGTGACGTCGTTTCCTTTCGACTCGTGCTTTGCTACTTGTCGTAGTTTGTGAGTTTGTGACTCGCGGTCGAGGTTTGACCAGTTCGAGGTGTGCCCTGGTGTTGGCACAGTTGTGACTGAGTTGTGGTTTGTGTGACTCGTTGATTAAGGTTTCACTTGTAATGTTGTGTCTAAGTGAGGGCACAATATAATCGTGGTTCATTGTGGTGTTTATCACCTACTTATACCTTGTTTGGGTGTTTTGTGTTGTGGTACCTCAAAGTAGTAGGTACCTATTTTCCTTCGAGGGTTACTTTGTAGTTTGTGGTGGTACATTATGTACTAACCTTTCCGGGTACTTGTGTGTTGTGGAGGTCTTGTGGTTTGACCTGCCACTTGTTGTATCCTAACTGTTTTAAGTAGATCTTTGTTTATATTTTATTGTGGATTAGTTGTGATTATTAATTCGTTACCTTTGTGGGTAATAGGCCGATGAGGCTTATGGCCTAGGTATATTGTGGTTTAGTTAAGCTATTTTTTGTGGAGGCCGTGTGAGACCTTCCACTTGTTGAGTTTTACTCATCTTGGTATGATTCCAATTATAGCTTTAGTGTGTTATGGATTGGCTTCGTGTTAGCCAGTTCCATTACTTTTGTGTAGTTTGTGTAAAGTGGTTTGGAGTATAAAGGACCAGCTCTTTGTTAGCAGTCCTATTACCAAGTGTTTGAGGTTCGCCTGTGAAGCTTGTAGTCTGGGCAGTGACTTGCCTGTGTGGCTTATAGTTTAGGCAACCCGTTGTTGTAGCAGTGTGCCAGTGAGACTGTGGTTTAGGCACTTTAGTAGTTAGGCTAACTAATGATTTTATGTTAGACCTGTAGTCCTACTTTTCTTCTGAGGACGTTATGTTTATTATCATAAGCATGTTTAATTGTTATTTATTGTAATGATGTGAGCATGAAATGGTTTGGCTATTGTTGTTGCCAGTGAGACCCATTGGGGTTGAGGTATCTGTGGTTATAGTGTTGTTTTGGGTAGCCCCTACTGAGCCAGTGACTTGTTGAGGCTCACTCCCCTACAGTTCTTTTCAGGGCTTGCCGTGTGTTTGGCTCGCAGTGGCGTTGCGTCAGACTTGTACCACCAGCAGTAGTTTAGTAGTTAGTGTTGTGTGAGCTTGTGCTCCCTCGGGGTATGCCCCAGAAAGTTGTACTCTTTAATTGGACATGTATTATTGTAATGGGACAGTTGTACAATTTGTAAACAGATATGAGCACATGTACTTTCTTGTGTCTTATATTATTGTGGTTTGTCTTTTTGTACTCTTACTGGACATGTGTGTGAGAGATCCCTTGCGACACTTTGGTGCGTTCGCGGAGGCGATCTGGATATGGAGCCTTAATGGGCATAAATACCCCGGTCCGTCACAGAACCCAACCCCTCACCGGTTCGACAGCGGAAACAAGAACAACACAACTAAACTAGGCAGGAAGAACAGTGCTACTGAAGGAGACAAGCTAGCTACACCAAGCAGAAGGGCGGCAGTAACTCAAGCAACGAGTCTACTAACTAAGCAGGTGATATAATAAAATAATAACACAATTAAGCAAGTGCTGAAATAAATAAACAGAAAGTACACAGGTCCACAAGTATCGCCAACACGGCACAACAGCACATGCCACACAGTCTTAACCTCGGTAAACGTGCTCCGAGCACGCCACAAAACTGCACAAGTAGACGGCAAAACCCTCGTTTAGATAAAGCCACAACCCAACATAAGCAGACGGTAAAACCCTCGTCTGAACAACACACACTAGCCACAACCCAGCACAAGCAGACGGTAAAACCCTCGTATGGACAACACACACTAGCCACAACCCAGCCTCTACTAGTCAGTGGTCAGCTGCGCCCACCGGCGTCTTACCACTCGACTACGAGTCCAGGTCTCCCCTCCCGTCGGAGTGAGACGCGTGGACAAATTAACACAACCACAAGCCGTAGTCTGTCCGGACTACGGTCCCACGCCTGTCCTCCCGACACGGCTCCGGAACCGTGTAAGGTGAGGCAGTGAGAACGGACTAGCTGGCCCGCACCCCGACACTCCAAACTCCGCGGGACCCGGACCAACTAAGTGAGCTCAACAAACGACTCAACACCGCTGTCCAACACCGTTTTCCCCTTCGTCCGGAGAAACACTCGACGACGCACTCGTGGCTCGAAGACCACCCTCAACGGGCCCACGAGGATGGGGGTCCCGGGGAACGGTAACAACCCAAACGTGCACCATGCGCTGGGACAAGCCCTCAAGTGCCACAGCACTGGGCGAAGACTAGTAAGGCGCAGTGCTAGGGAGTCAGCACAAGCGTCACGAGTACAGAACAGAAACTCGATGCGAAAACGGATTCGCTAAAGTACCTGATTGACAGTCAACCACGAAAAGCTAATATTACCACTCCGGACAGTCGGTCGGCCCTCGGAACTCACCCCACGGGTGCCGGAAACCCCAGCGTAACTGTCCGGGTCAAAAGGTCAAATGGCCCCAACGGCCCAGTCGGAGTCGACTCGGGCGGGCCCAGAAATCGAGGAACCCAGCACAACGATTCGAAGGGCATAAATTACCACCCCGGACAGTCTGTCGACCCTCGGAACTCACCCCACAGGTGCCGGAAACCCCAGCGCGACTGTCCGGGTCAAATGGTCAAATGGCCCGATTGGAGCCGACCCGGGCGGGCTCGAAAAACGAGGAAAATGGTACGGCGGTCATCAATCCCGGGCTGGCCCACCAGCACAGCCGGAGCGTCGACACACGGAAAACGCCGCAAAAACGGTGTAAAAACCACGCGAAACGGAGCTCAAAAGGCCCACACAAGGGTCTGCCGGCACAATGTGCCGCAGGGGAGCCCCAGGGCAGCGCCCGACGCAGTGCACCAGGGGGCAGGGCGCAGTGTGCCCCCCAGGTCCCAGCCGGATCTGGGCGCACTGCGCCAGCCTTCTTCTTCCTCCTGTTTCCTCTGCAACGCAGGGGAGGAGAGGGGGAGGAGGAAGGGAGGGGGCGGCCGGCCGGCCACTGTCGGCGCCGGCGCCGGCGGGAGGGGGGGGTCGCCGGACGGCGCGGCGGCCGCTGGCGGCGCTCCCCTCTCCGGAAACACCTTCGGCCCGGAGGCCCTGCGCAGAAGAGAGAGAAAGGGAGAGAGAGAGGAAACGGGAGCAGGAAGAGAGAGAGGCGGGGGTCACGGCGGCGCACAGGGGGAGGGGGAAGTCCGTTCGACGCCGAAGAGGGAGAGGGGGTCCCTACCAACGGTGGTAGGACCCGCCGGCGGCGACCCCAAGCAGCGGCGGTGGCGAGCTCCACAGGCGGCGGCGACGGCGACGCGGCGACATCCGCGCATAGCGTCCTCCGGCGCGGCTCCGGGTGGCGGTGGCGTGGCGATGACGACTAGCTTCTGCACAAGCCCAAGGCGGTAGCGGCGGCTCCTCCAGGCGAGAGAGAGAGAGAGAGAGAGAAAGAGAGAGAGGGAGAGAACCGAGAAAGAGGGAACAGAGGGGGAGAGATGGGGAAGGAAAAGGGAGGTGGGGCGATGGCTTGCGGAAGGGGGAGGAGAAGGGAAGGAGGGGGGGGGCTCTCCCCTTCCGAAAATGGGCCAACCGGCCTCTCTCTGAGCCCCTGCACACAAGGTGCAGGGGGGGGGGGGGGGGGGGGGAGGGGGGACCAATCCCCTCTCCTCCCCGTCCTCACAGAGCCTTATTTAACTTGTAAACTCTATCTTCTGAACCTGCAACTACATAGTCTTGAGGTTGTTCAACAAACTCCTCTTCTTTTAAAACATCATTCAAGAAGACAGACTTAACATCAAACTAAAAAAATGCCATTTCATTTTAGCAGCAGGAGATAAAAGGATGGCATTGCACGAAAAGGTAGATATTGATGGGAATGTGCACTTATTTATAAGAAAAAAAATTGGAAAAAAAATAGATGAACACTGGCTCAATGCACAGTTGTAGTGGCGGATCTAGAACTTTATTTTAGTAGGGTCCTAATGGTACACCCATATATTTCAATAAGGTCATCTATGGTGAAAAATTATCTTCCAAATACAAATTTTTTTAACCAATAGGGTCACAGAACCCCATTAGACTTGTGTTAGGTCCGCCCCTACATAGTTGGCAGTACGCCAATGAAAATTTTGAAAGTACGGACACATAGATCACTTGTAGGTTTATTCTCATGAAGATAGGGGTGTTCACTATTCGGTTCAAACCGAAAAACCAAACCGAATCGATCAATTTACTTCAGTTTGATTCGGTTTGAAAGTGGAAAAAAATTCGGTTCAGTTTCAAACCAAACTGAATTTGTAAATTTGGTTTGGTTCGGTTTGCAGATCTTATAAAACCTTATCAAACCGATAAAACCAAATTTTAATAATATATTTTAAATTTATACATATGCATCAAGTATTTAGGTATGTTTAATATATACATATATATGTATGTAAATGAAATATTCTCCCGATTATGCATATGCTACTAGTGCTCACAAAACGTGCATATGGAAAAACATGCACCAGGTTAGACAACTATTTGTCCACCCTGTCAAATGGTTTTTTGGAATCTTGATCCTTACTGATTGTATATGCTCATGTTGATATTTGATAGTACAATTTGTTGACTTCATTCTATTAAAGAGGGTGCATGTCAACAGGAGGTTAAAGTCTTGTTTGTAAAATGCCCACTTATTTTCAAGGTAAACCAAACAAAACAGAACCAAACCGAATTGTATCGGTTCGGTTTGATTTGGTTTGAAAAAATTTCGATTTGATTTGGTTCGGGTTGGCTCTGGTGATAGTTTGGTTTGGTTTTTAAAAAATCTTTTCCAAACCAAACCATGAACACCCCAACGTGAAGACTCCATCTTTGCTCTCTCAAGATATATAATAACAGCAATAATAACAAAGAATGAGTACACCACCCCTCACAGACCACAGCTTCTACTCACCTTGTCTTGTACCCCATCCATAGGTGGACCCAAGTTCTTCCAATAGAGTCACTCCCTTTAGAAAATTTGCAACCAATCAATTTAAGGAAAATTTTACACTCATCATTAGATTTTTAAAAATTCAGTGAATCACGTGATTCCACTTATTCTTCTCTAGATCCGCCACTAGTCTCCATCCTTAGCATCTCAACTTTCAACTAGCTATATATATATATAATATATATATAGAGAGAGAGAGAGAGAGAGAAGTCTTGCTGCACATGGTTGTGCGCACACACCCATGAGTGATTGGGTGCCCATCACATCACAGCTTAGTGTGCACGCGTGCAGCAAGACTTCCTCATATATATATCCACACATAAGACTCATGGCAAAGCACAAAAAGATAAATCACATGCCTGCATATCTTTTCCTATTTTACATGTACTTCTCAAAGTATATATGTTGGGAGATTTTTCCTGTAGGGGTGTAAAAAAGGGGGTGATAAAAGTGTAGTTTGGATTCGAACTTAGGTGACCCAGTGACCACTCAGCTCATGAATCACTACACCAAATTCTCTGCTACCAAAAAAATGGTTATTACCTTCATGGTTATTGATCCTAATCCATATATATATACAAATAGCAGTCTTTTTTAAGATTCTTGAAAATAAGTCGCCGTAATCTATTTTTAGTTCCAAATATTCTGTTGTAATCTTCAGAAATAGTGAAACTCCATAAAATCAGTGCGGGGTGGGAGGCATCATCCTTGATAATATGCCTTCCAAAAGAAGAAAGAAATGATAAAAACCACCCCCTTTGCAAGCAACCTCACCTCTCTAATTAACCATGACAATCACCTCCCCATTCCTACTTCTGTATTTCTCTCAACTCTGTAAATCGATAATATGCATATCTCTAGTTTCTAACATTTTAACCATGGTTAGATCGATCAGAATTACTTTCACCATCAAGAGAGTATATATTAACTAGGACAAATTCTTAAATAAAAGTGAACAAATTACTGAGACTTATTTTGGTAAAAAAATCTATTTTTTCCTTTGAACTATATATAATAAGATATCCTTGAAATTATTAGCAAAGCTTTAACCACAGCAGAACAATGATCAGATTGAAACGTCAGTACATCTATTATTGCTGTTCATCTTCTGTCTATCCATATCCATCATCCATCAAACTGTTCTTCTCAAAGCTAGCTGCTCCAGCAAGGATAATGTAGACACAGTGGAACGCATATATAGTGATCGTAGCCAAACTCTCTGCTACCAAAAAAGGAAAATGGCTATTACCTTCATGGTTAAATTGATCCTAATCCATCTATATTTAATTAGCAGTCTTCTTTAAGATTCTTGGAAATAAGTCATCGTCATCTATTTAGTTCCAAAAATACTCTTGTAATCTTCAAAAATAGTGAAACTCATTAAAACTATGTTTTGTGGGGGAGGGGGGATCACCCTTAATAATATGTCTTCCAAAAGAACGAAAGAAATGATAAAAACCACCCCCTTTGCAAGCAACCTTGCCTCTCTAACCATGACGATCACCTCCCCATCACTATGTCTGTATTTCACTCAAGACGCTATAAATCGATAAATGCCAGCCTCTAGTTTCTAAAATTTTAGCCCTGGTTAGATCGATCAGAATTACTTTCACCATCAGGAGAGTATATGTTAACAAGGACTAATTCTTAAATAAAAGTGAATAAGTTACGGAGAGTTATTTTGGTAAAAAAAACTCTTTTTACCTTTGAACTATATTTAATTAAGATATCCATGCAATTATTAGGAAAGCTTTAACCACAGAAGAACATTGATCAGATAGAAACGTCAGTACATCTATATATTATTGCTGTTCCTCTTCTGTCTATCCATATCCATCATCCATCAAACTGTTCTTCTCAAAGCTAGCTGCTCCAGCAAGGATATATAATGTAGACACAGTGGAACGCATGTATAGTGATCGTAGCCATCTGACTAATCTTGGAATGGTGGGACTTAACAATATTCTTGTACCCGTTAACGCAAAGGGAATATTGAAGTGATTTAGCTGCCAACAGGATTATCATCTAAACAACATTTTAAGTGCTATATATAGTCGTTTCACAGTACGTTGATGAGGATATATGGTATGGTTCTATAACTCATGCTATACATGTTTTTTCTTAACACCACAAGGACATTCACATGCTATGGAGAGATGGAATGTCATGCTCTCAATTGTTGCTTAATGCTTGCAAGCATTTCTCTTTACTCTTGCTTCCAGTCTTAAGACTGCGGTATTTGTATCATTTTTGTTCATGGTCGATTCTCGCATTATTCACATGCATATGACTAAGTCAATATGGATATAACTTTGTTTCCTATGATTTATATAACATACAGGAACCGATATGATTAAGTAGCATGCATTCAAATTTCATTTCACATGCTTTTCATCATTAATGCGTTGTTCTCTAGGTATGATGTGGTTGCACCATTAAAACTCCATGCATATATATATAACCTGGTGGTTCGTCTCATAAATCTCCCCAAGTGGGGAAGTCTTACGTCCAAATCCCTCCCTCTATAATTCTATGACAGGAGAGGCTTAATTTATGGATATGTAAGAGTCTATGTCCAAATACTTTCTCCTGTAAATGAGAGGACTTGTCAAGAACTTATTCTCTGAAATGGAGCCTCCTGACACAAAATATTCGTCTGTATGATTTCGAGTGGAAAGATTAAGATCTGTGAACTAGAAGAAATGCTAGCTCCAGAAATTTTCTAAATTTGTTCATACTCCTGACAAGAAAAAAGAGACATATGTATAAATATGATTTTAGTGTAGCTTGCTTAATTGGTCAGTAATTTCCTATGGTTACATGTGGAAATGGAATTTTGATAAATCTTTTAAAAGTTCTCTTTTATCATGTTTCTCATGTTCTCATAGATACGTATTGCTAATCCAAATCTCGTCGAATGCTACGCGAGCGATAATGACGAGAGATGAATCAGCAATTTGCATAGCGCGGGCGTACCAGTCACTAAAGTGACAACATGTTCTGCCTCCGGGAGTCGAAGGACTTTAGGTCTATTGTGCGCACCATTTGACTTCGTCAAACGATTGTGAAGATCGGGTCGGAACCAAGATCCCGTCGTTGCCTAGACGCAACGATGTTAATTACATCTCTCTGAGAGAAAAAATCTTTGATTAATCGCCACGTTAGAAAGTCTCATGGCCTTAAAACAGAAACATCCGATAAAGGTGTGCAGTGAAACTACAAAATTGCAGTTAAAATTGCAAAGAGAGTTGAATGTGTGTGCTCTTCATCTTTTAAAGGTCAATCTGCATGCTTGTTTGTTTGTTCTTTTATTTATTACACAATCTTTCTATTTGGCAATGCAATGACTTTGACATATGCTTTGATTATCATGATTCTTTTCGTGATTCAATCTCATTTGACTCTTATATGCCCAAACATCGTCATGAACAATCCATTCGATTCGGCAAGCAAAATGATTCGGCGGCTAAAACCATCATGTGGGAGCGATTCGGCAAGGGCGAATCGGCAGCCAAACCCCTTCTGCAGGGGGCGAATCGGCAGGGATGAATCGGCAACCAGACCCATTCTGCAGGGGAGCGAATCGGCAGAGGTGAATCGGCAGCACTGTTCACAAGCCAAAGTGATTCGACAGCCCTTGCCATGCATAAAACATGGGGAAAACGGAGGGCTCAAAGGCCGGGTTGGAAAGAAATGGCATCCAGACCATGAAAGGGTTCTTTTCAATTCCAGACGGGTGTGTGAGAATCAAGTTATCCGGCCCTTTTGTCCAAAATTTCAAATCATGGTGATTCCGCGGCCCTATTTGTGCACAGTTCTCAAAATCCATGAATAATCTGAGCGTCCAGTTGGGCTGACGGACCATTTACCCTGCAAGGAATCCACCTATGGGCTTGAACTGGGCGTGGGTATTATTTACCCAACCCTTGATGTTCAAAACCGCAAGAAACAGCGAATCGGCAGCACTTTGAAGACACGGTTCTCAAAATCCAGCGATCGATGATCTGAGCGTCCGGTCAGGCTGATGGGCTATTTAACGTATGAAGAATCCATCTATAGGCTTGAACCGGGCATGGGTATTGTTTACCCAACCGTTCATGTTCAAAACCGCAAGAGACAACGAATCGGCAGCACTTTGGGAGCCCGGTTCTCAAAATCCAGTAATGATCTGAGCGTCCGGTCGGGCTTACGGACTATTTAACATATGAAGGATCTGTCTATAGGCTTGAACCGGGCACGGGTATTGTTTACCCAACCATTCATGTTCAAAACCGCAAGAGACAACGAGTCGGCAGCACTTTGGGGGCTCGGTTCTCAAAATCCAGTAATGATCTGAGCGTACTGACGGACTGTTTATCATATGAAGGATCTATGTATAGGCTTGAACCGGGTATGATAGAGTGTGCAAGGTAGATAGAGCTAGTAACCCATGATCTATGTCATATTTAACTAATACATTGTTCCTTTCTTATCGATCTGACTAGATTAAAATGAGTTAAAGTCAGAATGACCCTTCCTTTTTATATGACAAATAAAGAATCAAGAGGTCACAATTGATGGGTATGCAAATGCTCCACGAAACAATGAGAGGGCTCTAAGCATAAGAGACGCAAGGCAACCTGTTGGTGCTATTCTTGATGCAAGCGGACCTGATTTCCAATTTTACGTGGGGTTAAGTTAATCAAATCGTTCATTGCATACGGATTAGTACTTGTGACTATGCTTCTTGGGTGAAACATAATTTTATAAAGCTTATTTGGGGCAAGGTAATATCAGTGTGGACGATCATTAATAAGACGTGGTACCCTTGTAATTGTTTTGTGTTCTGTAGGTTATTCACAGGGCGGCATGTACAACTAATCAAAACCATGTGGTGGGGTTATGACTCAGCCGGTGAGGATTACTGGATTATAAAGAACTCCTATGGAGAAAGATGGGGAGAGGGAGGATATATGAAACTGCCACGTAATGTACGTGACCGACTGGCAAAGTGTGGCATCGCTGAGTGGCCAATTATCCCATAAAGAGACAGAATCCAAGGTCCAGCTAGTATATATCCTTATTCACCATTGAAGGCAAGATATATGTGCTATGATATCTATGCTCTGTGCTTTGTTAATTTCATCTATAAACTATAATACATAGTGAGAGCGTCTCTTTCTAAGCCACTCCTTGTATAAAATTGTATATGGCATTTTAATTTTTAACTTCTATAACATTTTGCCACTTGTTTTTAATCCCCACCACTTATCTAAAGCCAACACATTTAACTTTTTATGAATATACCATCAAGCTTATAAAATAGAAAAGCCAAATAGATGGCATAAAGTTTTTCCAAACATTCAGTTGTAATCTGCATAAATAGTAAACCTCACCTAAAATCATTAAACTATGGGGGAAAAAATCATCCCTATAATATGCCTTCCAAAAGACAGAAACGATAAAACTACCCCTTAATTGCAAGCGAAACCTTCCCTTGCTAACCATGACGATCAGCTCACTACGTCAGTATTCTGATCATCTCAAACGTTTAATGTGCCAATCTGTCGCTAGTTTCTAATTTTTTACCATGGTTAGATCGATCAAAATTCCTTTCACCATCGGAAAGTAATAACATGGACTAGTTTTTAATTAAAAGGGAAATAAATTACGGAGACCTTTATATTTTGATAAAAAATTCTATTTTTTTTCTTTGAACTATACATATATATTATAAGATATTCATGCAAATTAGCGATGCTTTAAACCACAGAAGAACAATGATCAGACAGAAACGTCAGCTACATCAATTATTAATTGTGTTCATTCCTTACAAGAAGGATAAATAATTAATGAAGCTAAAGATTAATCATCTACCTTATACAGTAATTAACTCAATATTAAATCATTAGAAGACTACTGATCTCTCTCCTGGGGATATATGGCTTTACTTGAGCAATCTAAATATGTACAGTCCCGAACGTCTGCAAGGATTACCTAATTATTGGGAAGACGAGTTTCTGATTACCTTATCCATCATTCATCAAATTAAGTACGTACTCTTCTTCTCAATGCAAGCTGCATGCATATATGCTCCAGCAAGGATAATGCATAGTGATTAATGTAGCCATCTAACTAAGTTTGGAATGCATGGTAGGACCTAATTATACTCTTGTACTCATTAATGCAAAGGGAAATACAAGTGATCTAGCTGTCAATATATATAGGACTATCATCCAAAAAACAATATTAGTGCTATAGTCGTTTCGTAGTACGATTGATGTGGATATATGATTCTGTAACTCATATATCATACTGTTTTCTTTTAATACCACAAAGACATGATCACAAGCTTTGGAGAGATGGAATGTCATGCTTAATTTCAGTGCATGCTGCAAGCAAACTTCCTCTCAAGCTTATAAAAGGCACAGGCAGAACCCACCTTGCTCAATCCTTGTTCCCTTTATCTGAGATATAAAGTTGGTAAAGGGAGAGAGTTGGGGAGGTAGAGGGAGGATGTTGAAGATGGTGTTCTGTAGAAATGCAAATAGTTTCACTACTTTGTTGTTTCGTCTCATCCTCTCGACGACTTGGGGTACTTCAAACGGTGAAAGGGCGAGTGGGGGGTTCGTAAGAAGTGAAGAGGAGGGTCAAATGGTTATTTGAAGAATGGCAAGTGAAGCACGACAAATCCTACCAAGATTTAGGGGAGAAAAAACACAAGAGACTTGAGATATTTAAGACAACCTTCAATACATCGAATCGCCCCGAACACAATCACTCCGTCACCGTGGGCTCAACAATCTTGCCGATTTAACTAACGAAGAATATCGATGCATCTACCTCAGTCCAAAACGTAATAGAGTAGATTATTCCTTAATCTCATACCAGATTTGGATTTGCCAACAGGTGGATAACCACAGGCTTCAATTGACTGGCGAGACATGGGAGCAGTGGGTCCGGTGAAAATCAAGGGGATGTGGTTGGTTTTGATCTTCCCACCCGAAGCAGTCTCTTTACTCTTGCTTCAAAAGTCTAAGACTGCAGTACTTGTATCATTTTTGTTCATGGTCGATTCTCGCATATTCACATGCATATGACTCAATATGGATATAACTTTGTTTCATATGATTTATAACATGCAGGAACCGATATGATTAAGTAGCATGCATTCAAAATTCATTTCATATGCTTTTCATCATTAATGTGTGTCTCTGGGTATGATGGGTGGTACCATTAAAACTCATGCATATATATGTAACTTGCTGGTTCGTCTCCTAAATCTCCCCAAGTGGGGAAGTCTTACGTCCAAATCCCTCCCTCTATAATTCTATGACAGGAGAGGCTTAACTTATCGATATGTAAGAGTCTATGTCCAAATACTTTCTTCTTCTGTAAATAACAGGACTTGTCAAGAACTTATTCTCTGAAATGGAGCTTCCTGACACAAAATATCGTCTGTATGACTTCGAGTGAAAGAATTAAGATCTCTGAATTAAGAAGAAATGCTAGCTCCAGAAATTTTCTACATTTGTACATACTCTGACAAGAAAAAGAGATATATGTATAAAATGATTTTAGTGTAGCTTGCTTAATTGGTCAGTAATTTCCTATGGTTACAGCATCTTGCTGGGCTTTCACTGCGGTTGCCACTGTAGAAGGGATAAATGCGATCGTCACAGGCAATCTGATCTCCCTTTCTGAGCAAGAAATAGTCGACTGTGACGACCTGGGCACCATTGCAAACCCGGTGGATAAGCAGAGGCTATGACTACATCCAAAGGAATATGGGCATTGACACCGAAGCAAATTACCCATACACAGCTCAGCAAGGAGTGTGCAAGGCAGATAGAGTAAGCCATGCATGACCGATGTCATATTAAATAATATTGTTCCTTTCTTATATATCTGACTAGATTAAAAGAGTTAAAGCCAGAATGACCCTTCCTTTTTATATGACAAATTAAAGAATCAAGAGGTACAATTGATGGTATGCAAATGCTCACGAAACAATGAGAGGGCTCTAAGCATTCAAGTCGCAAGGCAACCTGTTGGTGCTATTCTTGATGGCAAGCGGACCTGATTTCCAATTTTACGTGGGGGTAAGTTAATCAAATCGTTCATTGCATACGGATTAGTACTTGTGACTATGCTTCTTAGGTGAAACATAATTTTATATAGCTTATTTGGTGCAAGGTAATATCAGTGTGGACGATCATTAAACACGTAGTACCCTTGTAATTGTTGTGGGTTCTGTAGGGCATTCACAGGGCGGCATGTACAACTAATCAGAACCATGCGGTGACATTGTGGGTTACGACTCAGAAGCCGGCGAGGATTACTGGATATAAAGAACTCCTATGGAGACAGATGGGGAGAGGGAGGATATATGAAACTGCCACGTAATGTACATGACCGACGTGGCAAGTGTGGCATCGCTGAGTGGCCATTATCCCATAAAAAGGCAGAATCCACGGTCCAGCTAGTCATCCTTATTCACCATTGAAGGCAAGGTATATTGCTATGATATCTATGCTCTGTGCTTCGTTAATTACGTCCTATAAACTATAATACATGAGATGCTACGCATGTGATGGTCTGTGACATGATCCAACCGAATAGAGGTTGTGGTTCTGAGAGGTTACTCCTTAATTTCTTGATGTTATTATTGAGAGGGAATAAACAATGGGGTGTTCATGAGAAATAATTCTCTTTTCGGTGTGAATGTATGTACGTACCACAGCTCAACTGATCACATTCTAGCATAACTATATGTGTATATAGTATGTGGATTATATATAGATGGTGTAGAGGGAGCCACCTCGAGACAAACAATAAGACTGTAGGAAACATATGGCTCTGCTGTGGGCTTAACCTTACCTTGAGAACCTTCGTCCGGAGCTTAACAGGTCTTTTACCATAAAAAAATTGTTACTGCGTCACAGGAGAAAAAGACAGCAATCTAAAGATGCGTACCGCGCGGACACTAACGTGTATACTCCCAAATTCCAAAGGCTATGTTAAGTTGAGCAAACATTTCTGGGGAAGACACTCCTAGGGTGGTGGTGGTGACATTAACAGAGATCAAGCTAAATCAAATGAGCTCAAAGAAAATATCCACCCCTTCACTGGTCGAACATTGATATTTGAGAACTACTATCAGAAGAAAGGTTTTCATCATGCAACGTGTTGCTGGCTATGTAAGGAAAATCTGGAAACTATTGAACCATATTTTCTTCGTTGTGGATACATCATAGATTTGGGGTCAGATTTTGCTCCGCTTGATTTTCAGGGAAGGCCTTGTCAAACTTTGGGGAATGAAATGGATTTGCTCATATCACACTTTTCAAGAAAATCAGCTATTTCTATAGTGGCAAAATTAGCTTTGCAAGCTACTGTCTGGACCATTGGAGAGAGAGGGGCATTCGAATTTTGAAGACATTGAGAACTCAAAAACTCAGGTTCTCTCACAATCCTTGGAGTAGTTAGAGATCGAATAGAAGCATTTCCCATGAAGAGATGCCTAAAGACAAGGGAGCTAGCAATATTTTGTAGATTCCATAAAAATCATGTATACATGATTTTTATTTCTTGTAGTGTTACGTTTTTTTTTCTATGTTGTATAGTCTTGAACTTATGTCAGCTTGACCTTGGTTTTAGATTGGTGGAATGGGTACGCTACACCTATCTGTGGTGGGGTACACTCCCCTACTCTTTACCATTGGTCCTTTTGTTCTTTTTTCCATTAATACAGTTTACTTTTACCTATCAAAAACAAAGACACGGGACGCAATAAAAGAGATGTGTATTGCATGGAAAGCAATCTTATTGATTGAGAGTGCCTTTCTTTCTTTCTCTCTCTCTCTCTCTCTTCAACCAATAAGATTACTTGTCAAACAACTCGTATCACCTCAATTTGTTTCACATTTTGCAAGACACAGAGACAATATCAATTTTCTTTATATTTCTTTTTCTCGTAGATTACAAATCGATGTTATGATTTACAAAATTGCAATTACAATTGAGATTTGTTCAACAAAAATCTCTTTCTAAAACATCATTCAAGAAGGCAGACTTAACGTCAAACTTCAAAAAATGCCATTTCATTTGAGCAGCAAGAGATAAAAGTCTCCAACCTTGCAGCAGGTGAGAAGGTCTCAAAGAAATCACTACTTCCTTGTTGTGAGTATCCTTTAGCAACCACAAGTCTTACTTTATACTTCTGATTGCTACCATCAACATTGTGTTTCACCTTATAAATCCACTTCAATCCAATTGTATTCTTTCCATGTGGCAAATCAACTCGTTCCCATGGGTCATTCTTTCAATCGCTGCAATTCCGTCATCCATTGCTTCTTTCCTGTAATCAATGATGGCATTGCACGAAAACGGGAAATATATGCACTTATTTATTAGGAAAAAAATTGAAAAAAAAAAATGGATGCACACTGGCTCAATGCACAGCTGGCTGGACGTACGCCAATGAAAATTTTTAAAGTAGTACACATAGATCACTTGGAAGTTTATTCTCGTGAAGACTCCATCTTTGCTCTCTCGAGATATAATAATAGTAATAATAACAACGAATGAGTACACCACCCCTCACAAACACTCAGCTCATGAACAGTGGCGGATCCAGAACTTTGTTTCAGTGGGGTCCTAATGGTGCAACCACATAAATTCAGTGGGGTCACTCATGGTGAAAATTTGTGCTCCTAATGCAAATTTTTTTATCCAGTGGGGTCACGGACCCACTGGATATAAGGTAGGTCCGCCCCTGCTCATGAATCACTCCGCTAAACTCTCTGCTACAAAAAAAAGGTTATATCCTCATGGTTATTGATCCTAATCCATTTGTAACAATTAGCAGTCTTTTTTAAGATTCTGGAAAAAAGTCATCGTAATCTATTCTTCAGAAATAGTGAAACTCCTTAAAATCAGTTGTGTGCGTGTGTGTTGAGGGGGGTCATCCTTTATAATATGCCTTCCACAAAAAAAAGAAACAAATGATAAAAACCACCCTGTTTGCAAGCAACCTCCCTCTCTAACCATGACCATCACCCCTCCATCCCTACGTCTGTATTTCTCTCAAACTCTGTAAATCGATAATAAGCCAATCTCTAGTTTCTAAAATTTTAACCATGGTTAGATCGATCAGAATTACTTTCACCATCAGGAAAGTATATATAAACGAGGAGTAATTTTAAATAAAAGTGAATAAATTACAGAGACTTTTTTGGTAAAAAAAAATTCTCTTTTTTCCTTTGAACTATATATAATAAGATATCCATGCAATTATTAGCAAAGCTTTAACCACAGCAGAACATGATCAGATAGAAACGTCAGTACATCTATTATGCTGTTCATCTTCTGTCTATCCATATCCATCATCCATCAAACTGTTCTTCTCAAAGCTAGCTACTCCAGCAAGGATATATAATGCAGACATAGTGGACGCATATATAATGATAGTAGCCATCTGACTAATCTTGAAATGGTGGGACTTACAATACTCTGTACCCATTAACGCAAAGGGAATATTGATGTGATTTAGCTCCAACCGGACTATCATCCAAACAACATTTTAAGTGCTATATATAGTCGTTCCACAGTACGTTGATGAGGATATATGGTATGGTTCTATAACTCATGCTATAATTTTTTCTTAACACCACAAAGACATTCACATGCTATGGAGAGATGGAATGTCATGCTTTCATTTGTTGCTTAATGCATGCAAGTAGACTTCCCTCTCATGCTTATAAAAGGTAGAGGCAGAACCCACCTTTTGCCCACATCCTTCTTCTCCCTTTGTCTGAGATAGCTGGTAAAGGGAGAGAGTTGGGAGGAGAGGTAGGATGTTGAAGATGGTGTTCTGTAGCAATGCAAATAGTTTCACTGCTTTGGTTCTCGTTCTCATCCTCTGGGCCAACTTGGGGTAGTGCAAAGGGTGATAGGAGTAGTGGGGGGTTATAAGAAGTGAAGAGGAGGTCAAGTGGCTATTTAAAGAATGGCAAGTGAAGCGACAAATCCTACAAGATTTAGGGGAGAAACGAAAGAGATTTGAGATATTCAAGAACAACCTTCAATACTCGATCAACACAATCGCCCCGAAAACAATCACTCCGTCACCCATGGGGCTCAAAAATCTTGCCGATTTAACTAACGAAGAATATCGATCCATTCTACCTCAGTCCCAAACTTAATATGAGTCGATTATTCCTTAATCTCATACCAGATTTGGATTTGCCAACAGAGGTGGATCAACCACAGGCTTCAATTGACTGGCGAGACATGGGAGCAGTGGGTCCGGTGAAAAATCAAGGAGGATGTGGTTGGTTTATTGCATCTTCCCACACCGAAGCATGTCTCTTTACTCTTGCTTCAAAAGTCTTAAGACTGCAGTACTTGTATCATTTTTGTTCATGGTCGATTCTCGCATTATTCACATGCATATGACTTCAATATGGATATAACTTTGTTTCATATGATTTATAACATGCAGGAACCGATATGATTAAGTAGCATGCATTCAAATTTCATTTCATATGCTTTTCATCATTAATGTGTTGTTCTCTGGGTATGATGTGGTTGTACCATTAAAACTCCATGCATATATATGTAACTTGCTGGTTCGTCTCCTAAATCTCCCCAAGTGGGGAAGTCTTACGTCCAAATCCCTCCCTCTATAATTCTATGACAGGAGAGGCTTAACTTATCGATATGTAAGAGTCTATGTCCAAATACTTTCTTTCTTCTGTAAATAACAGGACTTGTCAAGAACTTATTCTCTGAAATGGAGCTTCCTGACACAAAATATTCGTCTGTATGACTTCGAGTGGAAAGATTAAGATCTCTGAATTAGAAGAAATGCTAGCTCCAGAAATTTTCTACATTTGTACATACTCCTGACAAGAAAAAGAGATATATGTATAAATATGATTTTAGTGTAGCTTGCTTAATGGTCAGTAATTTCCTATGGTACAGCATCTTGCTGGGCTTTCACTGCGGTTGCCACTGTAGAAGGGATAAATGCGATCGTCACAGGCAATCTGATCTCCCTTTCTGAGCAAGAAATAGTCGACTGTGACGACCTGGGCACCCATTGCAAACCCGGTTGGATAAGCAGAGCCTATGACTACATCCAAAGGAATATGGGCATTGACACCGAAGCAAATTACCCATACACAGCTCAGCAAGGAGTGTGCAAGGCAGATAGAGTAAGCCATGCATGACCTATGATATTAACTAATATATTGTTCCTTTCTTATATCTGACTAGATTAAAATGAGTTAAAGCCAGAATGACCCTTCCTTTTTTATATGACAAATTAAAGAATCAAGAGGTTACAATTGATGGGTATGCAAATGCTCCACGAAACAATGAGAGGGCTCTAAGCATTCAAGTCGCAAGGCAACCTGTTGGTGCTATTCTTGATGCAAGCGGACCTGATTTCCAATTTTACGTGGGGGTAAGTTAATCAAATCGTTCATTGCATACGGATTAGTACTTGTGACTATGCTTCTTAGGTGAAACATAATTTTATATAGCTTATTTGGTGCAAGGTAATATCAGTGTGGACGATCATTAATAACACGTAGTACCCTTGTAATTGTTGTGTGTTCTGTAGGGCATTCACAGGGCGGCATGTACAACTAATCAGAACCATGCGGTGACACTTGTGGGTTATGACTCAGAAGCCGGCGAGGATTACTGGATTATAAAGAACTCCTATGGAGACAGATGGGGAGAGGGAGGATATATGAAACTGCCACGTAATGTACATGACCGACGTGGCAAGTGTGGCATCGCTGAGTGGCCAATTTATCCCATAAAAAGGCAGAATCCACGGTCCAGCTAGTCTATCCTTATTCACCATTGAAGGCAAGGTATATGTGCTATGATATCTATGCTCTGTGCTTCGTTAATTACGTCCTATAAACTTAATATACATGAGATGCTACGCATGTGATGAGTCTGTGACATGATCCAACCGAATAGAGGTTTGGTTTCTGAGAGGTTACTCCTTAATTCTTGATGTTATTTATTGAGAGGGAATAAACAATGGGGTGTTCATGAGAAATAATTCTCTTTTCGTGTGTGAATGTATGTACGTACCAACAGCTCAACTGATCACATTCTAGCATAACTATATGTGTATATATGTATGTGGATATATATAGATGGTGTAGAGGGAGGCCACCTCGAGACAAACAATAGACTGTAGGAAACATATGGCTCTGCTGTGGGCTTAACATTACCTTGAGAACCTTCGTCCGGAGCTTAACAGGTCTTTTACCATAAAAAAATTTGTTACTGCGTCACAGGAGAAAAAGACAGCAATCTAAAAGTATGGCGTACCGCGCAGGACACTAACTGTGTATACTCCCAAATTCCAAAGGCTATGTTAAGTTGAGCAAACATTTCTGGGGAAGACACTCCTAGGGTGGTGGTGGTGACATTAACAGAGATCAAGCTAAATCAAATGAAGCTTCAAAGAAAATATCCACCCCTTCACTTGGTCGAACATTGATATTTGAGAACTACATCAGAAGAAAGGTTTCATCATGCAAGTCGTGCTGTCTATGTAAGGAAATCTGGAAACTATTGACCATATTTTCTTCAGTTGTGGATACAGTTCATAGATTGGGGGTCAGATTTTGCTCCGCCTTGATTTTCAGGGAAGGCCTTGTCAAACTTTGGGGAATGAATGGATTTGCTCATATCACACTTTTCAAGAAAATCAGCTATTTCTATAGTGGCAAAATTAGCTTTGCAAGCTACTGTCTGACCATTGGAGAGAGAGGTGCATTCGAACTTTTGAAGACATTGAGAACTCAAAAACTCAGGTTCTTCTCACAATCCTTGGAGTAGTTAGAGATCGAATAGAAGCATTTCCCATGAAGAGATGCCTAAAGACAAGGGAGCTAGCAATATTTTGTAGATTCCATATAAAATCATTGTATACATGATTTTTATTTCTTGTAGTGTTACGTTTTTTTTTCTATGTTGTATAGTCTTGAACTTATGTCAGCTTGACCTTGGTTTTAGATTGGTGGAATGGGTACGCTACACCTATCTGTGGTGGGGTACACTCCCCTACTCTTACCATTGGTCCTTTTGTTCTTTTTTCCATTAATACAGTTTACTTTTACCTATCAAAAACAAAGACACGGGACGCAATAAAAGAGATGTGTATTGCATGGAAAGCAATCTTATTGATTGAGAGTGCCTTTCTTTCTTTCTCTCTCTCTCTCTCTTTCAACCAATAAGATTACTTGTCAAACACACTCGTATCACCTCAATTTGTTTCACCTTTTTTGCAAGACACAGAGACAATATCATTTCTCTTTATATTTCTTTTTCTCGTAGATTACAAATCGATGTTATGATTTACAAAATTGCAATTACAATTGAGATTTGTTCAACAAAAATCTCTTCTTCTAAAACATCATTCAAGAAGGCAGACTTAACGTCAAACTTCAAAAATGCCATTTCATTTGAGCAGCAAGAGATAAAAGTCTCCAACCTGCAGCAGGTGAGAAGGTCTCAAAGAAATCACTACTTCCTTGTTGTGAGTATCCTTTAGCAACCACAAGTCTTACTTTATACTTGATTGCTCCATCAACATTGTGTTTCACCTTATAAATCCACTTCAATCCAATGTATTCTTTCAGTGGCAAATCAACTCGTTCCCATGGGTCATTCTTTTCAATCGCTGCAATTCCGTCATCCATTGCTTCTTTCCCTATGTAATCAATGATGGCATTGCACGAAAACGGGATATATATATGCACTTATTTATTAGGAAAAAAATTGAAAAAAAAAAATGGATGCACACTGGCTCAATGCCAAAGCTGGCTGTACGTACGCCAATGAAAATTTTTAAAGTACGTACACATAGATCACTTGGAAGTTTATTTCTGAAGACTCCATCTTTGCTCTCTCGAGATATAATATAGTATAATAACAACGAATGAGTACACCAACCCCACAAACACTCAGCTCATGAACAGTGGCGGATCCAGAACTTTGTTTCAGTGGGGTCCTAATGGTCAACCACATAAATTCAGTGGGGTCACTCATGGTGAAAATTTGTGCTCCTAATGCAAATTTTTTATCCAGTGGGGTCACAGGACCCCACTGGATATAAGGTAGGTCCGCCCCTGCTCATGAATCACTCCGCTAAACTCTCTGCTACAAAAAAAAGGTTATTATCCTCATGGTTATTGATCCTAATCCATTTGTATACAATTAGCAGTCTTTTTTAAGATTCTTGGAAATAAGTCATCGTAATCTATTCTTCAGAAATAGTGAAACTCCTTAAAATCAGTGTGTGCGTGTGTGTTGAGGGGGGTCATCCTTTATAATATGCCTTCCACAAAAAAAAAGAAACAAATGATAAAAACCACCCTGTTTGCAAGCAACCTCACCTCTCTAACCATGACCATCACCCCTCCATCCCTACGTCTGTATTTCTCTCAAACTCTGTAAATCGATAATAAGCCAATCTCTAGTTTCTAAAATTTTAACCATGGTTAGATCGATCAGAATTACTTTCACCATCAGGAAAGTATATATAAACGAGGAGTAATTTTTAAATAAAAGTGAATAAATTACAGAGACTTATTTTTGGTAAAAAAAAATTCTCTTTTTTCCTTTGAACTATATATAATAAGATATCCATGCAATTATTAGCAAAGCTTTAACCACAGCAGAACAATGATCAGATAGAAACGTCAGTACATCTATTATTGCTGTTCATCTTCTGTCTATCCATATCCATCATCCATCAAACTGTTCTTCTCAAAGCTAGCTACTCCAGCAAGGATATATAATGCAGACATAGTGGGACGCATATATAATGATAGTAGCCATCTGACTAATCTTGAAATGGTGGGACTTACAATACTCTTGTACCCATTAACGCAAAGGGAATATTGATGTGATTTAGCTGCCAACAGGACTATCATCCAAACAACATTTTAAGTGCTATATATAGTCGTTCCACAGTACGTTGATGAGGATATATGGTATGGTTCTATAACTCATGCTATACATGTTTTTTCTTAACACCACAAAGACATTCACATGCTATGGAGAGATGGAATGTCATGCTTCATTTGTTGGAATGCATGCAAGTAGACTTCCCTCTCATGCTTATAAAAGGTAGAGGCAGAACCCACCTTTTGCCCACATCCTTCTTCTTCCCTTTTGTCTGAGATAGCTGGTAAAGGGAGAGAGTTGGGAGGAGAGGTAGGATGTTGAAGATGGTGTTCTGTAGCAATGCAAATAGTTTCACTGCCTTTGGTTCTCGTTCTCATCCTCTGGGCAACTTGGGGTAGTGCAAAGGGTGATAGGTAGTAGGGGGGTTCATAAGAAGTGAAGAGGAGGTCAAGTGGCTATTTAAAGAATGGCAAGTGAAGCACGACAAATCCTACCAGATTTAGGGGAGAAACGAAAGAGATTTGAGATATTCAAAGAAACCTTCAAACATCGATCAACACAATCGCCCCGAACACAATCACTCGTCACCCATGGGGCTCAACAATCTTGCCGATTTAACTAACGAAGAATATCGATCCATCTACCTCAGTCCCAAACTTAATATGAGTCGATTATTCCTTAATCTCATACAGATTGGATTTGCCAACAGAGGTGGTCAACCACAGGCTTCAATTGACTGGCGAGACATGGGAGCAGTGGGTCCGGTGAAAATCAAGGAGGATGTGGTTGGTTTATTGCATCTTCCCACACGAAGCATGTCTCTTTACTCTGCTTCAAAAGTCTTAAGACTGCAGTACTTGTATCATTTTTGTTCATGGTCGATTCTCGCATATTCACATGCATATGACTTCAATGGATATAACTTTGTTTCATATGATTTATAACATGCAGAACCGTATGATTAAGTAGCATGCATTCAAATTTCATTTCATATGCTTTTCATCATTAATGTGTTGTTCTCTGGGTATGAGTGGTTGTACCATTAAAACTCCATGCATATATATGTAACTTGCTGGTTCGTCTCCAAATCTCCCCAAGTGGGGAAGTCTTACGTCCAAATCCCTCCCTCTATAATTCTATGACAGGAGAGGCTTAACTTATCGATATGTAAGAGTCTATGTCCAAATACTTCTTTCTTCTGTAAATAACAGGACTTGTCAAGAACTTATTCTCTGAAATGGAGCTTCCTGACACAATATTCGTCTGTATGACTTCGAGTGGAAAGATTAAGATCTCTGAATTAGAAGAAATGCTAGCTCCAGAAATTTTCTACATTTGTACTACTCCTGACAAGAAAAAAGAGATATATGTATAATATGATTTTAGTGTAGCTGCTTAATTGGTCAGTAATTTCTATGGTTACAGCATCTTGATGGGCTTTCACTGCGGTTGCCACTGTAGAAGGGATAAATGCGATCGTCACAGGCAATCTGATCTCCCTTCTGAGCAAGAAATAGTCGACTGTGACGACCTGGGCACCCATTGCAAACCCGGTTGGATAAGCAGAGCCTATGACTACATCCAAAGGAATATGGGCATTGACACGAAGCAAAGTACCCATCCACAGCTCAGCAAGAGTGTGCAAGGCAGATAGAGTAAGCCATGCATGACCTATGTCATATTTAACTAATATAATGTTCCTTTCTTATATATCTGACTAGAGAAAATGAGTTAAAGCCAGAATGACCCTTCCTTTTTTATATGACAAATTAAAGAATCAAGAGGTTACAATGATGGGTTGCAAATGCTCCAACGAAACAATGAGAGGGCTCTAAGCATTCAAGTCGCAAGGCAACCTGTTGGTGCTATTCTTGATGCAAGCGGACCTGATTTCCAATTTTACGTGGGGGTAAGTTAATCAATCGTTCATTGCATACGGATTAGTACTTGTGTATGCTTCTTAGGTGAAACATAATTTTATATAGCTTATTTGGTGCAAGGTAATATCAGTGTGGACGATCATTAATAACACGTAGTACCTTGTAATGTTGGTGGTTCTGTAGGGCATTCACAGGGCGGCATGTACAACTAATCAGAACCATGCGGTGACACTTGTGGGTTATGACTCAGAAGCGGCGAGGATTACTGGATTATAAAGAACTCTATGGAGACAGATGGGGAGAGGGAGGATATATGAAACTGCCACGTAATGTACATGACCGACGTGGCAAGTGTGGCATCGCTGAGTGGCCAATTTATCCCATAAAAAGGCAGAATCACGGTCCAGCTAGTCTATCCTTATTCACCATTGAAGGAAGGTATATGTGCTATGATATCTATGCTTGCTTGTGTTAAATTACGTCCTATAAAAACTATATATACATGAGATGCTACCATGTGATGAGTCGTGACATGATCCAACCGAATAGAGGTTGTGGTTTCTGAGAGGTTACTCCTAATTTCTTGATGTTATATCTTGAGAGGGAATAAACAATGGGGTGGTCATGAGAAATAATTCTCTTTTCGTGTGTGAATGTATGTACGTACCAACAGCTCAACTGATCACATTCTAGCATAACTATATGTTGTATATATGGTGGGATAATCTAGATGGTGTAGAGGGAGGCCACCTCGAGACAAAAATAGACTGTAGGAAACATATGGCTCTGCTGTGGGCTAACATTACCTTGAGAAACCTCGTCCGAGCTTAACAGGTCTTTTACCATAAAAAATTGTTACTGCGTCACAGGAGGAAAAAGACAGCAATCTAAAAGTATGGCGTACCGCGCAGGACACTAACTGTGTATACTCCCAAATCCAAAGGCTATGTTAAGTTGAGCAAACATTTCTGGGGAAGACACTCTTAGGGTGGTGGTGGTGACATTAACAGAGATCAAGCTAAATCAATGAAGCTTCAAAGAAAATATCCACCCCTTCACTTGGTCGAACATGATATTGAGAACTACTTATCGCAAGACACGGGACCGCAATAAAGAGATGGTATTGATGGAAAGCAATATATTGATTGAGAGTGCCTTTCTTTCTATCTCTCTCCTCTCTTTCAACCAATAAGATTACTTGTCAAACAATAGTATCACCTCAATTGTATCACCTTTTTTGCAAGACAGAGAGACTATCATTTCTCTTCATATTTCTTTTCCTCCTAGATTACAAATCGATGTTATGATTTACAAAATTGCAACTACATAGCCGTGAGATTTGTTCAACAAAATCTCTTCTTCTAAAACACCATTCAAGAAGGCAGACTTAACGTCGAACTTTAAAAAATGCCATTTCATTTGAGCAGCAAGAGATAAAAGTCTCTACCTTGCAGCAGGTGAGAAGGTCTCAAGAAATCACTACTTCCTTGTTGTGAGTATCCTTTAGCAACCACAAGTCTTACTTTATACTTCTGATTGCTACCATCAACATTGTGTTTCACCTTATAAATCCACTTCAATCCAATGTATTCTTTCCATGTGGCAAATCAGCTCGTTCCCATGGGTCATTCCTTTCAATCGCTGCAATTCCTTCTTCTTCCCTTTTGTCTGAGATAGCTGGTAATGGGAGAGAGGTGTGGGGATAGAGGAAGGATATTGAAGATGGTGTTTTGCAGAAATGCAAAAAGTTTCACTACTTTGGTTCTCGTTCTCATCCTTTCGACGACTTGGGGTAGTGCAAAGGGTGATAGGAGTGGGGGGGGTTCATAAGAAGTGAAGAGGTGATCAAGTGGTTATTTGAAGAATGGCAAGTGAAGCACGACAAATCCTACCAAGATTTAGGGGAGAAACAAAAGAGATTTGAGATATTCAAGAACAACCTTCAATAGATCGATCAACACACAATCGCCCCGAACACAAATCACTGTGTTACCGTGGGGCTCAACAATCTTGCCGAGATTTAACTAACGAAGAATATCGATCCATCTACCTCAGTCCCAAACTTAATATGAGTAGATTATTCCTTAATCCCATACCAGATTTGGATTTGCCAACAGAGGTGGATCAACCGCAGGCTTCAATTGACTGGCGAGAGCAGCGGGTCCAGTGAAAAATCAAGGAGGATGTGGTTAGTTGGTTTATTGCATCTTCCCACACCCAAGCATTTCTCTTCGCTCTTGCTTCTAAGTCTTAGACTGCAGTGCTTGCATCATTTTTGTTCATGGTCGATTGTCGCATTATCACATCCATATGACTAAGTCAATACCATGATTGTCGCTTATTCACATCCATATGACTAAGTCAATATGGATATAACTTTGTTTCATATGATTTATAACATACATGAACCGATATGATTAAGTAGCATGCATTCAAATTTCATTTCATATGCTTCTCATCATTAATGCGTAGTTCTCTGGGTATGATGTGGTTGTACCATTAAAACTCCATGCATATATATGTAACTTGATGGTTCGTCTCATAAATCTCCCCAAGTGGGGAAGTCTTACGTCCAAATCCCTCCCTCTATAATTCTATGACAGGAGAGGCTTAACTTATCGATATGTAAGAGTCTATGTCCAAATACTTTCTCCTGTAAATGAGAGGATTTGTCAAGAACTTATTCTCTGAAATGGAGCTTCCTGACACAAAATATTCGTCTGTATGATTTCAAGTGGAAAGATTAAGATCTCTGAACTAGAAGAAGTGCTCCAGTAATTTTTCAAATTTGCACATACTCATGACAAGAAAAAGAGACATCTGAAAATTTTTAGTGTTGCTTGCTTAATTGGTCAGCAATTTCCTATGGTTACAGCACCTTGCTGGGCTTTCACCGCGGTTGCCACTGTGGAAGGGTCTGATCTCTCTTTCTGAGCAAGAAATACTCGACTGTGACGACCTGGGCACCCATTGCAAACCCGGTTGGATAAGCAGAGCCTATGACTACATCCAAAGGAATATGGGCATCGACACCGAAGCAAATTACCCATACACAGCTCAGCAAGAAGTGTGCAAGGCAGATAGAGTAAGCCATGATCTATGTCATATTTAACTAATACATTGTTCCTTTCTTATCTATCTGACTAGATTAAAATGAGTTAAACTCAGAATGACCCTTCCTTTTTATATGACAAATTAAAGAATCAGGAGGTCACAATTGATGGGTATGCAAATGCTCCACGAAACAATGAGAGGGCTATAAGCCTCTATTTAAGCATGCGAGTCACAAGGCAACTTGTTGGTGCTCTTCTTGATGCAAGCGGACATGATTTCCAATTTTACATGGGGGTAAGTTAATCAAATCGTTCATTGCATACGGATTAGAACTTGTGACTATGCTTCTTAGGTGAAACATAATTTTCTAGGTGCAAGGTATATCAGTGTGGACAATCATTAAAACGCGCAGTACCTTGTAATTGTTGTGTGTTCTGTAGGGCATTCACAGGACGGCATGTACAACTAATGAGAACTACGCGGTGACACTTGTGGGTTATGACTCGGAAGCCGGCAAGGATTACTGGATTATAAAGAACTCCTATGGAGACAGATGGGGAGAGGGAGGATATATGAAACTGCCATAGTCTATCCTCATTCACCATAAAGAGGCAGAACCCAAGGTCCAGCTAGTCTATCCTTATTCACCATTGAAGGCAAGATATATGTGCTATGATATCTATGCTCTGTGCTTCGTTAATTACGTCCTATAAACTATAATATATGAGATGCTACGCATGTGATATGAGTCTGTGACATGATCCAACAGAATGGAGGTTGTGGTTTCTGAGAGGTTACTCCTTTCTTGATGTTATTATCTTGAGAGAAAATAAACAATGGGGTGTTCATGAGAAATAATTCTCTTTTCATGTGTGAATGTATGTACGTACCAACAGCTCAGCTGATTACATTCTAGCATAACTCTTTGTGTACGTATGTGGATATATATAGATGGTGTAGAGGGAGGCCACCTTGAGAGAAACAATAGACTGTGGGAAACATATTGCTCTGCTGTGGGCTTAACATTACCTTGAGAACCTTTGTCCGTCAGAGGAGAGAAAGACAACAATCCAAAAGTATGGCACCCAGCAGGACACTAACTGTATACTCCCAAATTCCAAAGGCTATGTTAAGTTGAGCAAACATTTCTGGGGAAGACACTGCAAGGGTGGTGGTGGTGACAACAGAGATAAAGCTAAATCAAATGAAGCTTCAAAGAAAATATCCACCCCTTCACTTGGTTGAACATTGATATTTGAGAACTACTTATTGCAAGACATAGGGCGCAATAAAGGAGATGTGTATTGCATGAAAAGCAATCTTATTGATTGAGAGCCTAACAAGGCCTTTTTCTCTCTCTCTTTCAACCAATAGCCAAAAAATCCGTATCACCTTTATTGCAAGACATAGAGGCAATAAGCATTTCTCTTCATATTTCTTTTCCTCATAGATTACAAATCAATGTTATGATTTACAAAATTGCAATACTGGGCAAATATTCAACTACCAATAATCCAAACAAGAAGATACTCCATACCTGAAATGATGGAAGTTGTTGCGATCTCTGACAATTATATCTCTGTTGTATCTCAGAAATCAGCTTGGTGATCAAATGGCAATCACCACACACTCTGAGGCTCTTTATGATGCAAATGGGGGTTCCTGGCCTGAATGCAACAAGTGCAAAGGCAATTGCCAGCCTCTCACTGTGGCATGAGAGGTTCTCTTCTTTATCCTCCTCTTCGACATCAAACAGCACATCCTCCGTGCTTGGTTGGTACTCCCTCTCCTGCAATTTCCTCGTTCATCAAGCATAGCAAATATTTCCCCTAACCTTGGACGGACTAGTCCCCTCTCACAATTCATGTGTTTCTCTACCAATCTCTAAGAAGCTAGATTATGGATGCCAAGGTCTTTCATCAACTTCCTAATCCTCCTAACATCCCCCCCTCAGTTCATGTTTGCATAAATGTTCGACAAGAGCACATAATTCCCACCATGGCCAGGCTCCACCTGTAGTAAATACCCAACTACACAGTCTCCGATCTCGAACTTCTTGTGCATCCTGCATGCTGCCAGCAGGACTCCATAGATGGCAGCATTTGGCCTCATGGGCATCTTCTGGACCATTTCCTCCACTTTAATGCCCCTAGTTCAACCCAGAAGGTCGACAAAGTAACCATAGTGCTCAACCTTCGGCTCAATTCTAAAGATTCCTTCACCTCACCGAAACATCTGCAGCCCTCTTCGACTAAACCTGCGTGCGCATATGGACTCATCACAGCCAAGAATGTCACCTCATCCGCTCATCGACCCCGATTGCATTCCTCCTCATCTCTGGAAACAGCTTGAGGGCAGGCCCACCCCAACCATGAACTGCAAGCCCACGTATGATGGCATTGTAGCAAATTGTGTCCTTCACGGCCAATGAGTCGAACAATTGCACTGCCAACTCCAACCATCCACGTCTCCCATACATGTCAATCAGTGCAGTACTTACAAGGTGGTCACACCGCAGAACATACCCATGCAGCCACAGTCCTTGGCTGAGAGCACCAAGGGCACCACAAGCGCCGATCACCGACACTAGAGTGATCTCACTGGGCCTTGTAAGTAAAAGCTGCATCCTGTGGAACAGGAGCAAAGCCTTCAAGCAGTCACTGCAATATCATCGCCTCCGTAATTAGTGTGGATGTAGGCGAAGAGAATAGCCCAAGTCTGGCTGGGCAATTTCGTCGAACAGGTGACGGCAGATGTCGACCCTGCAGCACCTGGAGTAGAAGCTCAAAAAAGCCATTGTTGAACCCCATAAATTTATAATGGGCATTTATATAGATCCAATGTTTACTTATGTAATATTAGGTCTCGGTCTTTCATTAAGTCAAGCGAAGGGCTTATTATGAAGGCCAACATCAAATTCTTCGACAAAGTACAAGCTCAACAAGAACAACACTTCAAAAAAGAATACAACTTCAAATTCTTCGATGAAATACAAGTTCAACAAGAACGACACTTTGGAGAAGATTACAAATTCTTCGACGGTACAAGGTCAACAAGACCAATACTTCAAAGAAGAATACAACTCCAACTATGGAGAGAAGAACAAAGTCAACACGTCTCTTCACTTGCAAGAGAAAGCATAAGTACTAGCAAGACAATACAACAACTCTATGCCTTCGTTAAAGGGACACCAAGGACCCAAGTCCTCTCGTCACGAGGAGCACGAAGAAGCAACAATGACCGCCGATGAAATGCTCGGGGGTATATTTATAGGAGAAGCCCAAGGAGGGGAAGGCCCCTCCAAGTAGGGAGTCCCTACCCTGAGGGACACCCCATCCGAGTAGGGGAGCCCTACTCGGATGGGCTTGCCATCCCAATACGATCTACTCGGAGGGACCTCCCTCTAGGTAGATCTCTCTCCTCTCTCTCTCTCTCAAAACCCTACATATACCCCTCCGAACAACAGAGAAAAGGGGAGATTTTGGGTGATCGATCGTCGAATGGGCATTCGAAGGATTCGCAGGATCCGAAAGATCGAAAGGCGTGAAGTACTCCCCCCCCCCCCCAATGTTGAGCGGGACTCCACGGGGGGGATGAAATCTAAATGTCCATGTTTAAACATCTCCATGTTCAGCAGGACTCCATGGAGATAAAAATATTATATGTTCATGTGTTTAAACATCTCCATGTTGAGCGGGACTGCATGGAGATGAAAATGTTATGTGTCCATGTGTTTAAATATTTTCCATGTTGAGCAGAACTCCATGGAGATGAAATATTTAAACATTCACATGTTCATTCTCCTATTTGTTGAGCCAGCTCCATGAAGATGATATGTTTGTATGTTCAGGTATATATATATTTCCATGTCGAGCTGGACTCCATGGGAATAGATATTTACATATATGTACATATACCTCCATGTCGAAACTCCATGGGGAAGAAATGTCCATGTATTTGTGTGTTTATATCTCCTCATGGAGGTCATGCCATGTGAAAATATGTTCACGTGAGCACAGATATCCCACGCTGATACTATAAACTCATAAAAAACATTTATGTTTGTCATGTGCATATGTTTATATTTTCATATGGAAACCATGCCATGTGAAAATATATTCATATGGGCATGAAATATAAATGTGTACCAAAAGTCATATATGCTTCAAATCCATTTAAATGAAAATCATGTTGTCCTTGCCATTATAAAGCACAAATCTCAACTTTATTATCAAAAGTGTTCGGATTCAATCCGATGTCAATTAACACCGACTCCAGTCAGTAGAGAAAGGATCTAGTACACGATACCCAGTGAGATTTCATATATCATAGGAGAGTATTTAGTTGGTTAATCTATTAATTAATTTGGTGATTTATATGAGGTCTAACCCCATCAATGGATGTAGCTAATAAACTATGGCTCACTATGGTTAAGTTGTCATTACATCTCTTTTGAGGATACATCTCATAACCAATCTTAATCTATGAAGTTGTACAAGATGAGCGATTTAAATCATGTGTTTTAACGATGAGGAATCCAATCTACTTAGGTTTATGCAAAGTGCCAGAACCTTAAATTTATACCCATCTTAAACTTATCACATTCTTTTCAAAACTAATAAATTTTAGATTCAAATGTTTGGAGGATTAAACGTAAGCTATGTGAATCCCTTCTTCTCAAAATCAAAGACAAGACCTTCTTAACATATCCCTCAGCCTTCCATAGTCTAATATGAAATTTTATAACATTGGATCCTTTTATCATGAGAGAAAGTGAAGAGGAGGTCAAATGGTTATTTGAAGAATGGCAAGTGAAGCATGACAAATCTTATCAAGATTTAGGGGAGAAACAAAGAAGAGGTTTGAGATATTCTTGCTTTTCATCGTCAATGTGTACTTCTCTGAGTATGATGTGGCTGTACATTAAAACCCACCATGCATATATAACTTGGTGGTTTATTTGCATCCCCAAATGGGGAAGTCTTACATCCAAATTTCTCCCTCTATAATTGTATGACAGGAGAGGCTTAACTTATTGATATGTATAAGAGCCTATGTCCAAATACTTTCTCCTCTAAATGATAGGACTTGTCAAGGACTTATTCCCCACAATGGAGCTTCCTGACCTAAAGCATTCATCTATATGAGTTCGAATGGAAAGCAGATCTCTGAAGTAGAATAAATGCTCAAGAAATTTCTCAAAATTTGGACATACTCCTGACAAGAAAAAAAAGGAGACCTATATATATGGTCTTAGGGTTGTTGTTTTAATTAGTCATTAATTTTTTTATGGTTACAGCATGTTGTTGGGCGTTTACTGCCGTCGCCACCGTAGAAGTGGTAAACACTATAGTCAACGGCAACCTAATCACTCTTTCTGAGAAAGAGACACTGTGACGATCTGAACAGCCATTGTAATCCTGGTTCGAGACTTCGAGCCTACGAGTATATCCTAAGAAATATGGGCATTGACACCGACACAAATTACCCATACACAGATAAGCAAGGAACGTGCAAGGCAGATAGAGTAAGCCATGATCTTTGTCATATTTAACTAATATTAATATTGTTCATTGTTCATTTCTAAAATATCTATCTGACAAGATTAAAATATGTCTAATTACTTGAAACATGAGTTCTCAGAATTAATGACCCTCCTTTTTTATATGACAAATTAAAGAACCAGGAGGTCACAATTGATAGGCATGCAATGGTTCCACCATACAATGAGAAGGCTCTAAGAAAGCAAGTTGCAAAGCAACCTGTTGGCTCTGGTCTTGACGCAAGTGGACATGAATTCCAGCTTTACACAGGGGTAAGACAGATCGTTTATTATACTAAGCTTTATAGTAATTAATATTTATGTAACTATCCTATTCTAGAGTTGGATTAGAATACCACTATAATGGTTCTTCACATCACCCACATGCATGTCGCACAAGGTTTGAACCCATGAACTCATAAGAACTTATGACCAAGTGCTGTCGCAATTAAAAAGGGAAATGGGGAACATCGCTCATTGCATATGGATAAGTACTTGTAACTATGCCTTTTAGGTGAAACACAATTTCATATAGCTTACCTAGCAGAAGGTAATATCAGTGTGGACGATCAGCAATAACACATAGTATCCTTGTAATTGTAACTTCTGCAGGGCATTCACAGGGCGCCATGTACAACTATCAGGAACCATGCGGTGACAATAGTGGGTTATGACTCCGAAGCCAGTGAGGATTATTGGATTATAAAGAATACCTATGGAAAGAAGTGGGGGGAGGAAGGATATTTGAAATTGCCACGAAATGTTGCAGAGCGAGATGGCAAGTGTGGCATTGCTCAGTGGCCACTATATCCAAAAAAGAGCCAGAATCCAAAGTCCAGCCAGTCTATCCTTTTCACCATTGAAGGCAAAATATATGTGCTATGATTTATGTTCTGTGCTTTGTTACGTCCAATAAACCATAAGTCATGAGATGCCATGTATGTGCTATGAGTCTCTGACATATGATCCAAGGATGGAGGTTGAGGTTTGTGAGAGGGTACATCTTTCTTGATGTTGTTACCTTGAAAGAAAATAAATAATGGAGCTATTCATGAGAATAATCCTACCAACGGCTCAGATCGCAGTCTGGCAGAACTCTGTGTGTGTGTGTATATATAGACGGTGCAGAGGAAGGCCACCTTGAGACAAAAATAATAGACAGTAGGAAACATATGGCTCTGCTATGGGCTTAAAATTACCTTGAGAACCATTGTCCCGACTCCGGAGCTTAACTGGTCTTTTACCACCAAAAAATTTGTTACTGTGTGACAGGAGAATGAGAGAGAGGGAGAGAGAGAGAGTCTGGCACCCAGCAGGACAGTGACTGTATACTCCCAGATTCCAAAGACAACATATGTTCAGTTTAGGGTCCATTTGGTTGTATGTAAAACAGTTTTAGAGAGAAATAGTTTTCCACGGAAAAACTTTTACGTGAAAATGAAAACGTAATTGTCTATTTGGTTGTTAGGAAAATATAAAGTTGTATGGAGGAGTATGAGATCTTATGATCTACTCAAATGAGAGAGAGTCATATACTCCTTGTGTATTAACACTATTCATCAAATTTTTTATTTTTTATTTTTTTATTTTTAATATTTTTAAAAAATAAAAAAAATTAGATAACTAATGAAAAATAAGTAACTTTGACAAATATAATTTAAAGTAAGAGAAATAAAATAAAAACACAATTTGAATGAATAGTATTCTACAGATATTTTAATAAAAAGTAAAAAATAAATTAACTAATGAAAAATAATTAAATTTGACAATATTATTTAAATGAGTGGAACAAAAGTAGAAGTCCATCTTGAATGAATAGTGCATTTATGTTCCTGGGCAAATGGGGCAGCGGCATCAACAAACCAAATCGGAAAATGGCATCCGTGCTTTTTGCGCGGATGCCAAAATCCGGTTAATTTAGGATTTGTTTTTTCAGATTTTACTTTTACATGATAACAAATGAGGGAAAGAATAAAGTTTTCTTGGAAAATCTTTTCTGGTGAGAAGTTTTACATGGAACTAGCAAAGATTTCTGAGGAAGACACTGCAAGTGGTGGTGGTGACAACAGAGATAAAGCAAAATCAAACGAAGGTTCAAAGAAAATATCCACCCCTTCACTTGGCCAAAGCATTCATATTTGAAAAACACTTATTACAAGATATAGAGGATAATAAAGGTGATGTGGATCGCCTGAAAAGCAATCTTATTGGATGAGAACCTGACAATGCCTTTCTCTTTCTCTTTCAATTAATAAGATTACTTATCAAGCAAGCCATATCATCTTTATTGCAAGACACAGAGAGCAATAAGCATTTCTCTTCATATTTCTTTTCCTTGTAGATTACAAAACAATGTTATGATTTACAAAGTTGCAGTACTGGGCAAGTATCCAACTACCAATAATCCAAACAAGAACACACTCCATACCTGAAATGATGGAAGCGGCAGCGATCTCTTACAATTATATCTCTGTTGTACATCTCAGAAATCAGTTTGGTGGTCAAATGGCAATCACCACACACTCTGAGGTTCTTAATGATGCAAATGGGGGTTCCTGGCCTGGATGCAACAAGTGCAAAGGCAATAGCCAGCCTCTCGCTGTGGCATGAGAGGTTCTCTTCTTTATCCTCCTCTTCAACATCAAACAGCACATCCTCCATGCTTGGTCGGTGCCCCCTCTCCTGCAATCTCCTCCTCATCTCATCAAGCATAGCATAGATTTCCCCAGACCTTGGATGGGACTTGTCCCCTCTCACAAATTCATGTGTTTCTCCGCCAATCTCTAAGAAGCTAGAACCTGGGTCTTTATGGACGCCACGGTCTTTCATCAACTTCCTAATCCTCGTGACATCCTCCCATCTGTTCATGTTTGCATACATGTTCGACAAGAGCACGTAATTCCCACCATGGCCAGGCTCCAACTGCAGCAAATGCTGAACCACACATTCTCCAATCTCGAACTTCTTGTGCATCCTGCATGCTGCCAGCAGGGCTCTGTAGATGGCAGCATTTGGCCTCATGGGCATCTTCTGGACCATTTCCTCCGCTTCCTTAATGCACCCTGCTCGCCCCAGAAGGTCGACCAAGCAACCATAGTGCTCAACCTTCGGCTCAATTCTGAAGACATCCTTCATCTCACTGAAACACCAGCGGCCCTCTTCGACCAAACCTGAGTGCGCGCATGCACTCATCACAACCAAGAATGTCACCTCATCGACCCCGACTGCATCCCTCTTCATCTCAGCAAACAGCTCGAGGGCGAGCCCGCTCCGTCCATGAACCGCAAGCCCACGTATCATGGCATTGTAGCAAAGTGTGTCCTTCACGGCCAATGAGTTGAACAACTGCACGGCCAACTCCAACCGTCCACATCTCCCGTACATGTCAATCAGCGCAGTACCCACAAGATGGTTCAACACAAGGTGGTCACTCCGCAGAACATACCCATGCAGCCACAGTCCTTGGCCGAGAGCACCAAGGGCGCCGCACGTGCCGATCACCGACACTAGAGTGATCTCATTGGGCCTTGTGAGCGAAACCTGCATCCTGTGGAACAGAAGCAAAGCCTCCGAGCAGTCACCGAAATCATCGCAGCCGTGATTAGTGTGGCTGTAGGCAGAGAGGATAGTATTCCAGGTGGCCAAATCCGGGTGGGCAATTTCGTCGAACAGGTGGCGGCAACTGTCGACCCTGCCACACCTGGAGTAGAAACTCACGAGTGCCGCCCGGACGAAGTGGTCCTGCGCGTCCCCGAGGAACTTGAGGACGTGGGCGTGAAGAGCGAGGCCCCGGCGAGGGCCGCACACCCGAATGAGGGAGGGATACGTGTGGGAGTTGGGGCGCAGAGACTGGCGGCCGGCCAGCTCGGTGTAGAGGGACCAGGCCAGGTGGTGGCGGTCGGGAGAGGAGGAGAAGGCCGAGATAAGGAGGTTGTAGAGGAAGGTGGTGGGGCGCGGGGAGGCGCGGAGGACGGCGACGGCGTAGAACGGGGCGGCGGAGGAGAGGAGGCGTAGGAGGAGGCGGCTGAGGGGGTAGGTGTGGAGGGCGAGGCCGGTGGTGAGGAGGTGAGCGTGGGCCTGGCGGAGGGCGGCAGGGGTGACGCACCGGGGCAGCAGGCGGAGGAGCGGGTGGTCGAAGAGCGCCGCTGGGTGGTCTGCCGCTGCTGGTTGCTTCATGCCATGGCGGAGCCGCGGTGGTCTCTCTCTGTCTATTACATATCTATATATAGATTTGTATACCTGGGTTGGGGAACCTAAAGCCCACTACAAAGCAGCCTAACATGGGCTGCGGTTGGGCTGATCACCACCACGCAGACCCATGCAGCTGAACACACACTCTTCTCTCTACATGGGCCGGGAAACTTAGTCTTAATAGTTACTTAAATTAACTATTTTATTAATTTCAAGCTCATATCTCAAGAGTCTTAATAGTTACTTAATTAACTATTTTATTATTATTTAAAAATATATTTATAATTTATAATTACAAAATTTGTGAGTTTGTGTGGGTATATATATATATATATATATGAGACCAATCCAATTTACAAGTAAAAAAGTTAATTGTTTATAGGCATAAATATATCTTATTCAAGCTAGAGCCTAGATAGTTTAACTATTTTTATATAATATTTAAAATATTTAAAATATATGTTTATAATTTATATAATTAAAAAATTAAATAAATTTTCTTGCAAACTTAAATGAGTTGAGTAGATCTTTGCTCACATTCGACTCGTTTTATGAAATAAACTTGAATTTTTGTTTGAACTTAACTCGTTTTTCTTATTAAATAAGTCAAATTCGAGTGATATTTGAATTGAAATTGAGTACTTATCGAGTGTCCTAATTTCTTTACAGCCCTAATTGAAGTTAAATTATATTTCTAGCTCTCTCTATAGATGGGCCAGTGAACCTGAAGCCCAATACAAAGCAGCCAAACTCTTGAGGGTGGGCTTGGACACGATGCAGCCCCCTCTCTCTCTCTATCCCCTCTGGTATGACTTTTTTTTCTTAAATTTATAGGCAACGTCCAATTTAGTTCTTAACCCGATGCAGATTATTGACCATCATTTTTTACCACGTAATGTGAACGCAAATGTTTGAATTTTAATACTACAATACATCTTGGGTCTTAACCACTCAACCACTTTTTGCATAGGGTAAAGATTAATACCCGACGCGGTAGGGTAAAGCAACCACCCGGCCACACTGGAATTGGCCAGAGGGCAGAGCGATGGCTGCTTTACCAGATGGTGCCGGGTAAGAAATGATTCTCATTCGTATATTAACGTAGACAACTTCCCTATGTTAGATCATGAAAGAGAAGAAAGAAGGGGTTGAAGGTTGTTGCCTTATATATAATATATATATATATATATTGTAGAAATAAAAACAATGAAATGTCTATTACTATTTACTCATTTTATCCAAGTTTCTCATTTAAATGAAACACAAAAGAATTGTAGCATAACGATCGTTTGGATCCGAATTAATAGTTTCAAATTTCAATGTGATATTTGGGTCAAACGGTGGCCATTAGACCTTGATTGTGGCTTTGGTGTGGTGTGGGGTTGTAGGATGAATGCTCAAGCTCAAACAGTCCACTGGTTCTCTGTTTGAGAATGCGACGAGAGAGTGTGTAACGTTCTAACACACGTCCCCAGCCTACGTTGCGCTCTACTCACCAATTGGTGTGGTCGTTTGTCTATATGCGAGACGCATGGCACATGTCTAGTTGTCCCGTGGCGTCAAGTTCTTGAACACAACGACCAAGTGTGTCACGTTATGAACACGACGACATCCTAAGCCGTGTTCTCAATTCCGATCGATTAAGAGACGGTTTGACAACCAAACAGAGCAGGGAGCTCTGTTCGACCAAGGAGGAGGGTTTTGTTGTGGTTCTTGGTGACTTCAATCTGGAGGCTCGTGTTTCAGCATGGTTTCAATGTGAGGAAGTGCCCGGAGCATAGGAAGCGTCGATTGAGCATCGTTCTTCATGTTTTTCGCGTTGGTAGAGATATTTCTCAATTTCTTGGTATTATTTGAATGGTTTAAGTATGGGAACTACAAATTGATGTGTGGATGTGATCTCTAGATGGTTTACATGGTTGTAGAGGTTTAAATTGATTGGAAATGAGGTTTTATGAAGGTTTCTAGGTGAAAACAATAAATTTTGATTTCTATCTGAAAGGTAGCGGGTCGAACTGTCGCTTTCAGGTCGCAATCCCTGACCCAGTTGTATTCTTTTTAGGAACTCAATTATTGAGTCATCGCTTTTTTAACGTGACCGTCGGCCCCATCGCATTCTTCATCTCAAAGTGTTGGGCTTGTGTTGGGTATTGTGGGTCCCTTGGAGGCCCAAGTTTTAATATCTGGTGGTTAGTTGATGGGTTCAAGTGATCTAATGTTAGTTATAGAGAAAAGCGTATTGCACTTAAAGGAAGTACAGTAAGTGCAATTACGTAGGATTGCAGCCCATGTGGCGCCATGTTGGGTGCCGCGTGTTTTTTTTTTAATCTAGGTTTCTATGTGTGAGCTCAATCTCTCTATTTTGGAGCCCAACTTTTTATTTTGGAGCCTAACTTCTATTTTGGAGCCTAACTTGCCTTCTGTTTGGGGAGCCAACTATTTTTTAAGCTCTAAAATAGAAAGTTAGGCTCCAAAATAAAAAGTGGGCTCCAAAATAGAAGGGTTGGGCTTCAAAATAGAAAGACTAGATTTCAAAAAAAAAAAAAAAACAAGTGGCGCCCAACAAGGCGCCACATGGGCTGCAATCTACGTAGATTGCACTTACTGTACTTTCTCAAGTGTAGTAAGTCTTTCTCTAGTTTATATCAACATGTGATAGTTGTGTAGTTTAGTTATCCTACAAGGTTATTAAGTACCATGTAAAGTGTTCCATGCAAATTAAATGTTTGAATAGAGTGTTATTAGCTGTACGTAACCAAGAGAAATGGAGTTGTGCGTCGTTAATTAGAAATTAGCGTATATTACTTTATTTGTAGTTTATGAATATCCGATAAAAGGTCGTAAGGTACGTTTAGTAAGTTAATTGCTAGCTCATGATGTTCTATAGTGACTATGGTAGTTTGCTATCCAAGAGTACATGTAAACACATTGTAGATGGAATATTCCATTTTCATTTCCAATAAGAATGTGGAAATAAAAACAATGAAAATGTCTATTTCAATTTAACCCTTCTATCCAAGATTACATATATGCACATTATAGATAGAATATTCCATTTTCATTTCCGATAAGAATGTGAAAATAGAAACAACGAAAACGCCTGTTTCTATTTACACCTTTTATCCAAGATTCTCATTTAATCCAATTCGATAAATATTTATTGCAAGACTAATCATGTAACATAGTTGATATGGCGTCTCCTCATTCACCTTGCAATAAATATTTCTCATCCGACATAAGTAATCGGACATTGAACTCGCGGCAGTGATGGTGATTGGGTTAAAGTAATTAAAACAACTACTAAGCTTCCAAAAAAGAAAAAAAAAACACATATCAGCCTTTCATTGGGTCTCGTAGCACAGTGATACTGGGGTCTTAAATATACATGCAATTTTTTAACGTGCCAGCAAAATAACACTTATAATTAACAAAATTAGAGTACTAGTTGGGCAAGTATCCAGTTACCAAAATGGAAACAAGAACACACCCAAGCAGCTATGTTTGGGGATTAAAATGGACAGTAAAAGTTACCAAAGAATCCTGAAGAATAAAGTGAACTTTCTTGCGTTCTTGGTTAAGGCATCGTTTCGAATAGCTATTTAAAATCTAAAAATTTATAAAAGTTGATTTCTCAGCAAAAATTGTTAGATGGATGTTTTTAACCTCGCCATCTAAGTCATTTATGTGAAAGCCGTGAAACTTTTAAACAAATTTTTTTTTTAAAAAAAAAAAGGTAAAAACCATGGCAAAAGGTCACGGGTGGCGGAGCAACATCGTCACCCGTGTCAAAATCTTCGAAAATGACCTCCGCTCCGCTTTTGCAGGGGAGGAGTGAGAGAATTCCTTCTCTATGTCTCTCTTTTTCAGCCGACACAACGATTTTCACATGTCTCAAAGTAGCGAAAAACATTTGAACCTGTAGTAGATTTTATCAAAGATTTTAATTTCAAAATCTTTCACACCCAGAGGCGGAGTTAATATGTATCCAGTAGGGTCCTATGACTCCACTAGATAAAAAAAATTTGTATTAGGGGCACAAAATTTCACCATGGATGATCCCACTAAATTTATATGGGTGCATCATTAAGACCCCACTAAAAAAAATTTCTAGATCCGCCACTGCTCACACCACATTTCCAAACGCAGCCTAAGTAGTAGACAAGTTTTATGGATCAAAGAGTGATAGCAAAGTAATATTACAAGGACTATAAATCCGAAAAACCTATAATTAAAACAACAACCTCCGATTTTGCAGACATATATAATAGGATGGATAAGGGTTGTTATACCCATCGAACTAATCTTGGAATGTTGGGACCTACAATAACGTTGTACCCATTAATGCAAAGGAATATTTAAGTGATTTAGCTGTCAATATATAGGACAATCATCCAAAAAACAATTTAAGTGCTATAGCCGTTTAGTAATATGATTGATGAGGATATATATATGATTCTATGACTCGTTTTATACTTGCTTTTTTAAACACCACAAGGACATTCACATGCTTTGGAGAGATGGAATGTCATGCTTTCATTTGTTGCTTAATGCATGCAAGTAGACTTCCCTTTCATGCTTATAAAAGGCAGAGGAGGAACCCACCTTTGCCCACATCCTTCTTCTTCCCTTTTGTCTGAGATAGCTGGTAAAGGGAGAGAGTTGGGAGGAGAGGGAGGATGTTGAAGATGGTGTTCTGTAGAAATGCAAATAGTACTTTCACTGCTTTGGTTCTTGTTCTCATCCTCTGGGCAACTTGGGGTAGTGCAAAGGGTGATAGGAGTGGGGGGGTCATAAGAAGTGAAGAGGAGGTCAAGTGGTTATTTGAAGAATGGCAAGTGGAGCATGACCAATCTTATCAAGATTTAGGGGAGAAACAAAAGAGATTTGAGATATTCATGGACAACCTTCAATTCATCGACGAATACAATCGCCCCGAACACAATCACTCGGACACCGTTGGGCTTAATAATCTCGCCGACTTATCAAACGAGGAATATCGATCCATCTACCTTGGTGATCTCCCAATCAATATGAGTGAATTATTCCGTGATTTCAAACCAGATTTGGATTTGCCCACACAGGTAGATCAACCACCGACTTCAATTGACTGGCGAGACGCGGGAGTAGTCGGTCCAGTGAAAGATCAAGATGGATGTGGTTAGTTGGTTTATTGTATCTTCCCACCCGAGCATTTCACTTTACCTTAATTTGCTTCAAGTTTTAAGACTACATTAGTTGTATCATTCTTGTTCATGGTCGATTTTCGCATTACTCACTTGCATGTAACTTAGTCAATGATATCACTTTGTTGCATATAACTTATAGCAGACATGGACAAATATGATTGAGTAGAATGCCTTCAAATTTCATTTCATATGCTTTTCATCATTAATGTGTAGTTCTCTGAGTATGATATGGCTGTACCATTAAAATTTAAAACCACCCCATGCATATATAACTTGGTGGTTCGTCTCCTCTCCCCAAGTGGAGAAGTCTTATTACATACGTCCAAATCTCTCCCTTTATAATTCTATGACAGGAGAGGCTTAACTAATCGATATGTAAGACTCTTATGTCCAAATACTTTCACCTGTAAATGATAGGACTTGTGCAAGAACTTAACTACTCCCCGCAATGGAGCTTCCTGACCTAAAATATACATCTATGTGAGTTCGAATGGAAAGAATTTCTCAAAATTTGGACATGCTCCTGACAGAGAAAAAAAATACCTATATATATGGTTTTAGTGTTGTTTTAATTAGTCATTAATTTCTGATGGTTACAGCAAGTTGTTGGGCGTTCACTACCGTCGCCACCGTGGAATCGATAAATGCTATGGTCACTGGCAACCTAATCACTCTTTCTGAGCAAGAATTAGTCGACTGTGACGATCTGAACAGCCATTGCAGTCCGGGATCGAGAATTGGAGCCTACAAGTACATCCTAAGAAATATGGGAATCGACACCGACGCAAATTACCCATACACAGCTAAGCAAGGAACGTGCAAGGCAGATAGAGTAAGCCATGATCTTATTTGCCATATTTAACTAATGTTAATATTGTTCCTTTCTTTTATATATCTATCTGACTAGAATAAAATATGTCAAATTACTTGAAACATGAGTTCTCAGAATTAATGACCCTCCTTTTTTATATGACAAACTAAAGAACCAGGAGGTCACAATTGATGGGTATAAAATCGTTCCACGGAACAATGAGAGGGCTCTAAGCAAGCAAGTTGCTAAGCAACCTGTTGGCTCTGGTCTTGACGCAAGTGGACGTGAATTCCAGCTTTACACAGGGGTAAGACAGACCGTTTATTATACTAAGCTTTATAATTACTAATATTTATGTAACTATTCTATTCTAGAGTTGGACTTAGAATACCACTATAATGGTTCTTCACATCACCCACATATGCATGTCGCACAAGGTTTTAACCCATGAACTCATAAGAACTTATGACCAAGTGCTGTCGCAATTAAAAAGGGAAAGGGAACATCGTTCATTGCATATGGATAAGTACTTGTGACTATGCCTTTTAGGTGAAACACAATTTCATAAAGCTTACCTAGCAGAAGGTAATATAAGTGTGGACGATCAGCAATAACACTTAGTATCCTTGCAATTATGTGTTTGCAGGGCATTCACAGGGCGCCATGCACAACTAACAGGAACCATGCGGTGACAATAGTGGGTTATGACTCGGAAGCCGGCGAGGATTATTGGATTATAAAGAATTCCTACGGAAAGAAGTGGGGGGAGGAAGGATATTTGAAATTGCCACGTAACGTTGCAGAGCGAGATGGCAGGTGTGGCATCGCTCAGTTGGCAACATATCCCAACAAAAGTCAGAATCCAAAGTCCAGCTAGTCTATCCTTTTCACCATCGATCGAAGGCAAGATATATGTGCTATGCTCTATGTTTTGTGCTTTGTTACGTCCAATAAACCATAAGTCATGAGATAGATGTGCTATGAGTCTGTGACATATATATGATCCAAGGATGGAGGTTGAGGTTTGTGAGAGGGTACTTCTTTCTTGATGTTGTTACCTTGAAATAAAATAAATAATGGAGCTATTCATGAGAATAATCCTCCGTGTGTGTGTGTGCGTGTGTGTATGTATCAATGTCTCAGATCGCATTCTAACAGAACTCTGTGTATGTGTGTACATATAGATGGTGCAGAGGGAGGCCACCTTCAGACCAAACTAATAGACAGTAGGAAACATATGGCTCTGCTGTGGGCTTAAAATTACCTTGAGAACCATTGTCCCGAGCTTAACAGGCCTTTTACCACCAAAACTTTTGTTACTGTGTGACGGGAGAGAGAGAGAGAGAGAGCATTCCAAAAGTCTGGCACCCAACAGGACAGTGACTGTATAATCCCAGATTCCATAGACTATATATGTTCAATTTAGCACAGATTTCTTGGGAAGACACTTGTGGTGGTGGTGACAATAGAGATAAAGCAAAATCAAATAAAGGTTCAAAGAAAATATTCACTCCTCCACTTTATCAAAGTATTCATATTTCAGAAATACTTATTACAAGATATAGAAAATAATAAAGGTGATGTGGATCGCTTAGATAGTAATCTTATTGAATGAGAACCTGACAAGGCCTTTCTCTCTCTTTCTCTTTCAATTAATAAGATTACTTATCAAGCAAATCATACCACCTTTATTGCAAGACATGGAGAGCAGTAAGCATTTCTATTCATATTTCTTTTCCTCGTAGATAACAAAACAATGTTATGATTTACAAATTTGCAGTACTGGGCAAGTAGTGCCCAACAACCAATAATCCAAACAAGAACACACTCCATACCTGAAATGATGGAAGCGGCAGCGATCTCTTACAATTATATCTCTGTTGTATATCTCAGAAATCAGCTTGGTGCCCAAATGGCAATCACCACACACTCTGAGGTTCTTTATGATGTCTTGGCCTGGATGCAACAAGTGCAAAGGCAATTGCCAGCATCTCGCTGTGGCATGAGAGGTTCTCTTCTTTATCCTCCTCTTCGACATCAAACAACACATCCTCAGTGCTTGGTCGGTACCCCCTGTCCTGCAACCTCCTCCTCATCTCATCGAGCATAGCATAGATTTCCCCAGACCTTGGATGGGACTTGTCCCCTCTCACAAATTCATGTGTTTCTCTGCCAATCTCATCTCTAAGAAGCTAGAACCCGGATCTTTATGGACGCCACGGTCTTTCATCAACTTCCTAATCCTCCTAACATCCTCCCATCTGTTCATGTTTGCATAAATGTTCGACAAGAGCACGTAATTCCCACCATGGCCGGGCTCCAACTGCAGCAAATGCCCAACCACACATTCTCCGATCTCCAACTTGTTGTGCATCCTGCATGCTGCGAGCAGGGCTCTGTAGATGGCAGCATTTGGCCTCATGGACATCTTCTGGACCATTTCCTCCGCTTCCTTAATGCACCCTACTCGCCCAGAAGGTCGACCAAGCAACCATAGTGCTCAATCTTCGGCTCAATTCTAAAGACATCCTTCCTCTCACGGAAACACCTGCGGGCCCTCTTCGACCAAACCTGCGAGCGCGCATGCACTCATCACAACCAAGAATGTCACCTCATCGACCAAGACTCCATCCCTCCTCATCTCTGCAAACAGCTCGAGGGCGGGCCCGCTCTGTCCATGAACCGCAAGCCCATGTATCATAGCATTGTAGCAAAGTGTGTCCTTCATGGCCAATGAGTCGAACAGTTGCACTGCCATGTCCAAGCGTCCACATCTCCCGTACATGTCAATCAGCGCAGTATCAACACAAGGTTGTCACTCCGCAGAACATACCCGTGCAGCCACAGTCCTTGGCCGAGAGCACCAAGGGCGCCGCAGGCGCCCATCACCTACACTAGAGTGATCTCACTAGGTCTTGCAAGCGAAAGCTGCATCCTGTGGAACAGGAGCAAAGCCTCCAAGCAGTCACCGCAATAGTCGCATCTGTGATTAGTGTGACTGTAGGCGGAGAGGATAGCATTCCAGGTTGCCAACTCATGGAGGGCAATTTCATCGAACAGGTGGCGGCAGATGTCGACCTTGCTGCACCTGGTGTAGAAACTCACAAGAGCCGCCCGGGGCGAATTGTTCGTGCGCGTCCCTGAGGAACTTGAGGACGTGGGCATGAAGATCCAGGCCCCGGCGCGGGCGGAGGAGCGGGTGGTCGAAGAGCGCCGCTGGGTGGTCTGCCGCCGGTGGTTGCTTCATGCCATGGCGGAGTGGCGACAGCCTCTCTCTCTCTCTCTCTCTCTCCTCTCTCTCTCTCTCTCTCTACGTGGGTTGGCGAACGTAAAGCCCAATACGAAGGAGCCCAACATGTTAGGATGGGCTTGGGTTGGCCTAATCACCACTATGCAGACCCGTGGAGCCGAACACTATCTCTCTATATACATGGACCGGAAAACTTAAAAGCCCAGTACTAAGCAGGCTAACATTGTAGATGCAGTTGGGTTGGGCTGTGTTTACCATGCAGCCCAATGGAGTTAGAGGTGCAAACAAGTCGAGCCGAGCCGCATACTATGCTACTCAAGTTCTGTTCATTAGTTTTTAATCGAGTTCAATTTGAGCTCGAAATTTTATCGAGTATTGAAAATAGTTGTTTAAGTTTAGTTCGTTTCAAAATTTTGACGCTTGAGCCTCTATCGAGTATCTTAATGAGTCCAATTGAATTTGTAAATTTGTATATGTGTGTGTGAATATATATTCGCCCAACTCAATTTATAAATAAAAATTAATTGTTCATACACCTAAATATATCTTATTTCAAGCTCATATCTCAAGAGTCTTGATAGTTACTTAACTTAACTATTTTATTGTAATATTTAAATTGTTAAAAACATATTTATCATTTATATATTAAATTTTTTGTGAGTATGTGTGCGTGTGTGTGAGCTCAATCCAATTTACAAGTAAAAAAATTAATTGTTCATAGACTTAAATATATTTATTTCAAGTTCATATCTCAAGAGCCTTGATAGTTATTTAACTTAACTATTTTATTACAATACTATTTAAAAGATATATTTATAATTTATATAATAAAAAAACTAACGAACTTATTTGCGAGCTTAAACGAGTTGAGTAGACATTTACTCACACTCGACTCATTTACGAAACGAGTTTAAAATTTTGTTTGAGTTTGACTAGTTTATTTTATTAAAAGAGTTAAATTTAAATAACATTCGAGTCAAACTCAAGTTATTTGTTAAGTGTATTGGTTCATTTGCAGTCCTAAGTGGAGTTAAATTATATCTCTAGCTCTCCCTATAGATGGGCCGGGGAACCTGAAGCCCAATACAAAGCAGCCCAACTCTTTAGGATGGGCTTGGACATGCAGTCTCTCTCTCTCTCTCCTCTCTCTCTCTCTCTCTCTATCTCTCTCTCTCTAGTATGGCTTTTTTTTTTCTTTAAATTATAGGCAACATCCAATTTAGTTTTTAAAACCAATGCAAATTTCTGCCCCATCATTTTTTTGCTAGGTTATGCGAAGGCAGAGATTTGAATTTACAATTCTACAATATACATTGAGGGTCTTAACTACTGAACCAGTTTTCGTATATTAGCATGCGCAACTTTCCTATGTTAGATCATGAAAGAGAAGAAAGAAGCTGGGTTGAAGCTCGCAGAACCATGGATTATGGTAAGATTTTATATATATATATATATATATATATATATATATATATATATATATATACATTATAGATGGAATATTGCATTTCCATTTCCGATAAGAATGTGGAAATAATACAATCAAAAGTCTATTCATATTTACTCATGTTATCCAAGATTCTCATTTAATGGAACACCCATAAGAATTCTTTTCATTTACTCCTTTTATCCGAGATTCTCATTTAAATGAAATACCCATAAGAATTCTTTTCCTCCCAAAAATCTTCACAGGGAATATGAACCACAAGACTGAGCCTTGTACCATCCAATCCTTGTGCTGTCTCTCTTGGCATCATGATGTGGGTGGTCCTCCCAACAAACCCTGTGAAAGGGAACCATGGGGGGAAAAAAGAGAGAAAAAAAAATGAATGAGTTATCAACATTATAAAACCCTTTTTTATTTCCAACATCAACATCAGCCACAGCAGGTGGGTCTATCTTTCAGCCATCATGGGTGCCTCCCTGGACTCTCACATTCATACCTCCCCATCTCTGTCAAAGATGTGCCCCCCCCCCCACCCCCCACCCCAATCTATTAGACTACTTCATGTGGCATGAAATTTCCCAACCATCAAGTGGCACAAGTAATATGGTGGAATTATGCCTTGGAATATGAGGAGATTCCATGCTAACTCCTTTGAAAAAGTGCAGAAAAGAGATGGCCCTTTCTGCACTTTTTGGCTGCTTGCATCTACTACCCAATGAGTTACTACTATTGTAGCACAGTTCTACCTGGCATGAAAAGAAAGTGAAAGAACCCTAAGTCCCACACCCCTAAACGATTGCAGTCCAAATATGAGCAAGATGAGTCCAAACTTGAGAAAAACTTATTGCACTTGTACATTACACTTTAAGTACAATATGACTAGACAATAGTCTATGTAGCACCACTCAAGAGTGATAAATTGACAATCCAATTGTTGAATGTCACATGAACTTATTGCCTAGTCACATTGCACTTAAAGTGCAATGTGAAAGTGCAATAAACCTTTCTCTTCTTTTTAAAATGGTGATTTTTGTAGGATGCATGATGACTCAATTGTTAAAGCTCTCCAATATGAGTAATATTTTACTGTATATCCAGGCGGATAATAAGATTTATGTGACTTGATCAAACTCCACTATAATTGATTCACATGAGATAATAAGATATGGGAACATGACACATACATAGGATCCACATAGAAGTGATAAGATATAAGAATACGATATTAATTTCTGTCTCATCATATTAATGTCTGTGACTCATTACATGTTTAATCATCCCCACGTGAACCAATCATGTGAGAGATTGAGCAAGCCACAACATCCTAGTTACCCACGTAAAAGGTGCAGCAAGTAATACTTTATACACCTAGCACCTAAGTGATAAGATTCAAATCTCACAAGGGATACATCTAAAAGAGGAATTATACAAGTAACAGTTAGATACTGCCACGAAAAGAACCATAGTAGTCATCAGATGAGTTCATCTAGAAATGGCTGGCTGGAGGTGGATGAGAGGTGAATGGACACATTTTCTCCGACCATAAATACCTGTCAGATTGTGGAACTTTTGTCCATTCTCTGTGCATAGAAATGTCAGCTCACCAATACACTTTAGGGATATCTACATGGATATCCCTGTCAGAATAGAATAAGGCATCTGAATGGATATATCTAAATTCATGAAAGGAAAAAAAAAAGTTCTTGAACCGGAAGAAATATAAGAAATGCACAGCAAAAGGTATCTGGCCACAAGCAGCTATCCTTAGCTTTCAACAACAGGCACAGCCAAACTACTACCCATTCCCTGTTTTAATGAAGTCAATCAATGGTGCAGGTAGTATGACAACATCACCAATAGAAACTTTTGATAAGCCAAATCAATATATATGATGTAAGAGAGGGGGGGACCGACTTAAATTCCATGCTTAGTATCCTACACATACAGATAGCATGATAACCTACAAAACAGGATGACACAACATGAAGAAAAAAAAAAGTACAAGAGTAAAGGGGCGAATATATTCCTTATAGATTGATAGATATCCAGAGCTATGACTGATCAAAACGAATATATCTTCTACAGGCTGAAATTATTGAACTAAGGCTGGATGGTCTATATGATAAGCTGCTACTGCGAAGCTTCTCAAAGCCAACACTGGTTGGGCAGTACTTTGTTCATTCTTTCCCATCAGCGGCACGGAGGGAGCCAAGTTGAACAGGAGCTTGTGTGCTGACCACTTTGGATGACCCATAGACAGACAAGTCCACCCCCTGAGCTTTCTCTTTCTCAATCTGCTCCTTGATCCAGAAGTATGTGAACCTCAGGCCATCCTGTAAGGTTCCAAGAAATTAATGAGAAAATCATGCATAAGAACCCATGAGACTGGGATCACAGAAGTGTATAACGCTAAACAAATGAATGGACAAGAAAGAAAACTGGTAATATGGGTACCCTCAGTTTCATGGTTGGTGCCCAACCCAGCTTCTCTTTTATCAGTGTGTTGTCAGAGTTGCGACCACGGACACCCTCTGGACCAGGGATGTGATGAATTGGGAGCTTCCTGTCCTCAAAACTGAGTACTATTTCTGCCATCTCATTCATGCTCACCATTTCATCGCTTCCAATGTTTACTGGCTCTCTGAAGTCTGATTTTGTCAGCCTACAAGTAGGAGAAAATCCAAGCTCAGGTTAAAACCTATTTCAATGCAACGAAGGTGGTACAAATCGGAATGCTCCTAGTTCAAGTAAATAAGCAGGAAGCAAGTTCATCAGCAACTGGATTCTCGATTATCTACCATCTATAGATTCTGGGGTGCAAGGACATCAGGTCAAGTATAGCATAAGAGAATGTGACTCAATAATGTCTGATTGATGTCCTGGTACTGCATCCTACATCTCACATGCCACAGACAATACCAATTCCTTAACTGAAACACATACGTAGCAAGTAATTACCTCAGCACACCTTCCACACATTCATCAATAAAAGTGAATGATCGAGTCTGCAGTCCGTCTCCCCACATCTCAAACTTATCAGTGGAGGTAAGAGCTTTTCTACAGAATGCAGCAGGTGCTTTCTCCCTCCCACCTGTTACATGCAGGTATCAAAAATGCCAACTGTAATCATAGAAATCAGATAATACATTGCAAAAGTATAATGAATAACGCTACCTTTCCAGGTGCCAAAAGGTCCATAAATGTTATGGAACCGCCCAATACGGCACTCAATACCAAAGTCCTTGGTGTAGTGTTTGCAAAGCTCCTCAGTGGCGAGCTTCTCCAAACCATAAGCATCTTGAGGCTGAAATATTTAAAAAATCAGAAATCTCATAAGTACATCATAAATTACAATCTACTTGCAGTGCCATAGTGGAAGAGTGATGTACCTCCGCTGGCCAAGCATCAGACTCCTTCAGGCTTACGTTGGTTTCCAACTGCTTAAATTCAGGGTAAATGCAGGCACTAGATGCATAAAACAACCTGTACACATGCGGCCAAAAATCATGAATTTCACAATACAAAAACAAGATAGACCATCTCCTACAAAATAATAAATAAACAATCTACCAGGAAACATGCCAGATTTTCAAGAACAATCAAAAAAGTGAAGGGGAATGACAGCTATGCTGTCCCAAGCGAGATGGAAGTCCAAATTCTTAGAATGGACAATATAATTATATATAAGAGCTCCTCAAAATGTCACGGATATTCTCAGCAGGAGGTGTCAACCAAAAAAAAAACTAAAGCATACTGACTTCCCTTCTCATGCTTCATGGCCACCACTATGCATCACAAAATAGGAAGCAATGGCACCCAACATAGTCTCCACAAGGACTTCTATGCCAATCACATGATTGGATATAACTGGCACGAAGGCATTCCGTCGGGGCTCCTTTACTACTATAGTACCATCAGCACCTAGCCCATGCTCTTCCCACACCAAAATGGATAGTATTGTAGCTACATCCGGAACACACATCAGCTGCTAGGAATACCATGAATTCCCAAGGCCGCCTACTCAAGTATCCTGCATAAAATGTCCTTTCCTTCTAAGTAAGAAGTCATGCTTTTGCTCATGACAACAATGATCATCTTCAATTTTGTCGCCTATTTAAAGCAAGAGATCGAGGTGCCTCACCTAGCTACTCACATTTCCTCTTGATCTAAGTCAAAGCTTTTGTCTCTTATCATGCCTTAGAGATGGGCATGCCCATATCCACCACAACATCAAGAATCACCCACTATCACCAAAAACGTCACCTTCCTTAGCAAGGGGTTGCAGTAACATGTGGTAATCATGCAAGGTGTTTTACGAATAGTTTTTCTTCTAGGGCTTTGCACCCATCATTCTTAGGTGATATAATAAACAAATTGCACTCATCATTCTTAGGTGATATAATCAACAAACTAATGGAAAAATGATAGGCAATAGACTGGAAAGAAATCAATGCAGCAAAAGCTCGCATAACAATGACGATATGCAACAGACTGAAAAGAAATTCTACAAACCTCTTGACGCTATTAATCCTTGCCGCCTCAAGCACGTTGAAGCTTATCATGGTGTTGTTGTACATAATCACTGAATGGTTAGACTGGATAAAACCCATTCCTCCCATGTCAGCAGCAAGATTAAATACATGGTCCACACCTTTGGTTACTTTTAAGCAATTGTCCATGACCCTTAGATCAACAAGGTGGAACTCATGGCAGAACATGTCCTCCGTCATGTGTTCATTCTTCTTCCAGTCAGAAGCAATAATGTAGTGTCCCTCAGTTTTTAAGCGCCTTGCAATGTGAGAGGCAATAAAACCTCCAGCACCAGTGATAGAGATCCGGAGTTTTTCAGAAGGCCAATACGGCTCTCTCTCCAAGTTCTCATAAGTGTATGCCCCATAATCTGCACTACCCATTCTGCAAAAGGTAACCATATCAAGAAGTTATTTACTTGAGCTGGTTATAGAATGAAATAAAAGATGTGTGGTGGGATACAGCAAATCCATCTCATGCCATAATGCCATAAGCTTCTAAAGAAGGCAGTTCACTTTAATAAATATCTGAAAATAATAAAAGAATAGGCTTTGCGTCCTTCTGGTCGATTGGGAGAAACTCACAAATGGAACTCACATCATAAAACACCAAGTGTATGGATTATAACTGATTGACAAATGCCACAACTTGGGACAACCAGTAATTCATATCACACAGATTTCGCAGACATTGCAACATGTACAGAATCCAAGCATCAACCGTTAGTAACGAACTACAGCCGAAAAATAGCAAACATCGAAAACGACAAACAAAAAAAGGTTAACGCCAGAATACAGAATGACCAAAAGCAATAAAAATGATGGAAATATGTGACCACAAAGAGTAAACAAAAGTTTGAGTGCCAAACAAAAAAGGAAAAAAGAGCCTATCCAGGACACTCAGTACCAGTATATTACAAGAAGAATGAAACTGAATATGCTATGCATAAAACCAAAATTAGAGACTCATGAACAAGCAAATTAGGAATAAATTATAAAAGATGCAGAAAGGCTACACTGAAGGCACTAGAAATTATCTACCAAAACATATGGTTATCTGCATTGACTTCTGCAGGGAACAAAGCAATAAGTTGTGCATGCACCACCTTGCTGTTCTGTTCTTGACAGACTGAACATGAACTGGACATTACAGTAGAATTTCATGATCATCTTAAAGTTCTATTAAATGAATAAGAACATAACATATCAAATCCTTTGATTCTTTTAGTAAAAGCTAAGGATCCTATAATAAAAATGGTCTGATAAAGATATAAAGGCGGGGTGTCATTAGAACGGTTTTTAAGGATGTAGAGCTTTCAGAACATATATCAGTCAATTTGCCATCTTGGTCCTCGGCATTGAATGAGGAAGAATTCAAGGGCTAAAGTGCTCTCTATTGTAATAATCAGAAACATTACGCATGCATGTAAAGTATATACAATTCTATGAAGCTGACGACACAAAGATGCCCTTGAATTTTTATTTTCCAACTTTCTAGGGGAAAATTGTGCCCCTTAGAAAGTTGTAAAAGGCATCTACAACGGCAACTCCTTTTGTTGAACACTAAAATTATTCTCAGTAATATTTAGTTTGGGGAAAGATATTTTTCTTTTCCATTTCTGATGAGAAAATCGGGTGTCAAACAGATCCATGGCAGATGCCAGAATTAAGTTTTGATAAAAACTTATGAAATCATGACCACCCTTAACCACAAGCAGGAAACAGAGCCACAACAACAACAACAGAACGGAAAAAATATTAAGGAAGAACGCAGATAACTTCTCATCCAGTGGAACATTAACCTAAAGATCAGAAGACCCAGCAAAGAAAACCGGCTTATCTTTACCAGTTGCATGGGCGGAAGAGAAAAAAAGAAACCGCAGCAATGTCGTCAAAATTCACAGGAGGCAAACTGGGAGACAGTAGGCAACACCAAAACAGGACAAACGAACGCATGCAGAGGCAAAAAAAAAACAAAACACGATGATCGTCCCCCTTCCACACACACACCCCATCAAGAAGAACCGGACTCCCAAACCTCCGATATCAAACACCCCAAAAAGATTCGAATCCCCCAGAAAAGATTCCTACCCCCAGCCGAACAAGATCCACAGGCCAACCCAGCACCTAAAATAGGAAGCAAATCTGCAACTTTTCCCCCAAGCATGCAGCAAATCCGACCCAGCAAAAAAGAACCCATCAATCCGGAAACCACTCAAAACCCAGCAGCAAGCGAAGACACTACCTACCCCAAACACCCACCAGCCCAAACCACCCCCAAAATAACAGGTCGTCGAGAGAAGCGAGAGGACCTCTCACCTCAGCGGCGGCCGACAAAGAACCGGAACAGATGAGACAACGGCGGAGCGGAGGCGATAAGGAGCTCGAGCGCAGTGACAGACCACCCGCGCCTCTCACTGCTCGAGTCTCTCGTCTGACGCCTCCCTCCCAGAGCGGCCCCTCCCGGGCCTCCATTTATACGCGCGGAGCAAGGAGGCGCGAGCAGGAAGGCGGGCGAGGTCGAGCTACGGATGAGGGGACTCCGGTGGCACGACCCGCAGAGTGGGGTCCCGTATGATCGATCTGACGGCCGTGATTGGCCGAGCGCAGTGGGACCGTGCATGACGCTGCCCACGAGAGATACCTGCCCCGTGTTGGTGTTGGTATGGAGGGGGAGTGGGGACCACTGGCCCGCGTCGACGCGAGCAGGGGAGGTGTGATGGGATCCGCAGGACCGCAGATCCGTCCTCGGTGCGCTCGTGTGCGATCCTCCGCCCTTTGTTTCTTGGCTCCATGTGTTCTCGTTTTGTTGTTGGTTAATTAAATATATAAATATATATATATATGTATATTCTTCACAAGTATATTCTACTTTAGTACTTTACGTCTTCAAATTTTGTATGTACCCAATATATATTTCTTATATACCCAGTATATTTTGATGGTTGCACATGTGGCAAATTTGACGATACCCCCTCAAAGGGTGGCAGGGAAGCAAAGTCCTCTCCATTATAAAAGGGCATTAATATTTGAACGTGGAACACATTAAATGGCACGATTTCTAGTGCTAACATAAAATAGTACAGCTACTAAGATCCCATGCCGTATCCTACTGCAATAGTATAAGCGCTTCTATGCCATTTGGATGCTATATCATTTGCTTTTGGGTCTATAAGTTATATTTTTTATAAAAAAAAAATTATTATTCACAGACATAATGGCTATGCACCACCCATTATTCAATGACTAACATAATTATGATGACAGAGTTGTTTTATACCTGGTTTGTTGAGGTGCAACACATTGGTGTGGTAATTTTAGTATCCCTTTTGACACATCAACTATTCATTTCTTCTTTAATAGTTTTTTTTATTATCAAATTTTGAGTCTTGTTTGAAATGGATTGGTGCAGTGTGTTACAGTTCATGAAGTCTCACATAATTTCGATTCGATTCGATTTAATAGTACAGTCAACTTTGATTTTAAATATGAGAGTAGAATACTTGCCTAGTTGATCTATTAATAGAAATATTTATTATTTGCTAGATCGATAAAGGTGAGTCTGACACAACACTTGATTAGTTGGACACCGATCTCCGCATCTTATTGGTGTGTGGGGCCCAAATGTTCAACCAACCCAATGCAATTGGTGGGACCCACTTGTTTACCTATCGAACAAGTAAAAGTGTTCCTCATCTATTAATTGGACATTTCATATGAGATGCAGCCCATCACCGAGGAGAAAGGTTTATTACACTTTCACATTGACTAGACAACAAATTCATGTGACATCTAACATTAAATTGTCACTTTATCACTCTTCATATGAAGAATGCCACATGAATTATTACCTAATCACCCTAATCACATTGTACAAGTGCAATAAATCTTTCTCACCACCGAGATATACAACAAGCCATGGTTCGGTTGTCACTATATCTCATTTTGTGACATCTCATATTCAAATCTCTGACCCCACGAGAGATTTCACATATCATAGGGGAGTATTTGGTTCGTTAATCTATTAATTAATTTGGTCATGATTTATATATATGAGATCCAACCCCATCAATGGATGTAGCTAATAAACTATGGCTTACTGTGGCTAATTTGTCATTACATCTGTTTTGAGGATACATCTCATAACCAATCTTAATTTATGAAGTTGTACAAGATGAGCGATTTAAACCATGGATATATGAAAATGTATGTTTAAATATGTGTTTTAACGATGAGGAATCCAATTTATGTTTAAATGAGAGTGCGAGAACCTTAAATTTATATCCATCTTAAACTTATCACATCCTTTCTTTCCAAGACTAATAAATTTTAGATTCATATTTTTGGATGATTAACGTGAACTATGTGAGGGGGTGTCACCTCACTCTAGACTCTCTAGAATGAGAAGCTCTGGGGTTTTTCAAGTTCGCCATCGTCGTGTAGCTCGCCTTCACCGTTCAGATTTCCTTTCAGAGGGAAGGGGGCTCCCCGTTCTCACTGGAGCCCCCTCCCCATCCGTCTTCGTCTCCGACTCCAATGACAGTCATCTGTGGGTGCTTCTCCCCCTCTAGTGGAGACGATTTTGTTTTTACTACACTAGAGGAGAGTTTTTTTCTCCTTCGACAAGGGTTCTCCTCTATCGTTGAAGAGGTTTCCTCTCCGATCGGTCAACGGTGCTTGTTGGCTACCCGGAGGTCTGTCAGCAACTTCCTTCCAAGTTCTGTTTCTTTACCTTACTTTGTTTTCATATTTCTCCTGTTATCCTGTTGTGTGGACCGTGTCCGATGAAGACTGCTATGGCGGTCATCCGTGCTCAACTCCGGCGAACTTCTCCGATGGTTTGCATGGCACTCCATCCTTCATGGCCGTGGTTTCTGTTGGAGACTTTATCCCCCCCCCCCCTCCCCGCATCAAACTCACCTCCGACGATCATGTGGTTTGAGGGCACAGTTCCCTCGTAGTAAAGTCACAGGTGATGGTCGGCGCCTGCTCATGGCGCCCTGTGCATTGGGGGGTGTATTTCCTATGGGTGTTTGAGTTTACCCAGTGTGTTTGGACCTTCAATCCATGTTTTCTTCTTGACCCTCTGTCTTTTTCCATGTCATGTTTGTACCGATCGTATGGCCTTTGCATGAAGTGCCGATGGTAACTTGCGTCGCCCTACTCTATTGTATCTCTCTATATCATTGTCTTGCGTGAATGAAGAGCCCATCTTTCATTGTCAAAAAAAAAAAGTGAATCCCTTCTTCTCAAATAGAAAGACTTTGTACACTTTCAAAAATATATAAAATACAAGTCATATGAATTTTTTGCCCATGTGACACTAACATAAAAAGTTGGTGTCACATAGAATTTTTATCCATGTGACTTGTACTTTGTGCATTTTTGAAAGTGCACAAAATCTTTCTCCTTCTCAAAATCGAAGACAAGACCTTCCATAGTCTAATATGAAATTGTCTAACATTGGATCCCTTTTTCATGAGAGAATAATTTTATTCCGACCATAAAAATTGAATCAAATAAAATACCCAAATTTATATGCACCATGAGAAAAAAAAAAAACAGTGCAATAGACGTTTTGGTTTGGCGGTCCTCTCTCACACTTACTGAGAAATATTTTTTTGCATAGTTCACTCCAAAGATATATGTCATGTTATATCAAAGTCCCATCCGTTTCCTGATAGGCACAAAGAGTATGTTTAATTTTACTCGTTCGGTAGATAAAAAACATGACCGCTCAAGACATCTGATTAGTTATATTAGATGCTCAGGTCCACAGACCAGCAGTAAAATGTAGGAATACTATATAGAATATATTTTTTACCCGGTCAAGTAGATAAAAAAATATTTCTCTAAGTAAAAAATTCTTAATATTATTAGAAGTGAAAAGAAAAGAGTGAATACATCCCACAAGCAGCACTAGTCTTCCCGGACCTATTTTTTATCGTTTTGTGACTTTAACTGTACGTGCTCATCGTTAGGAGTGAAACTTACATAATAAGATAAATTAATTAAAATTTTCTCATTGTAACGGGGAGATTTTTGTTGTAATAGAATTAACGTATATTATAACAATAACAGAAGATAATATTTATTATAATAAAAAATAAGATAGGAATTCTTAATTAATTTACCATATATAATATGATGTCTATAGACAGCAATTAAATTTATCTGAGTAGCGGGTGCACTATTTAATATTTTTGAGTAATCTCTATAAGGGAAATTTTAAAATAATTTTTAATAAATATTTAACAAAATATTTCAAGTTCTAACATATTGAAAAAATATGTCCAATTCTATGCTGCAACTTTAATTTACAAATTTGTGTGCTTATATAAATTTGTGTAAGTTACAACATATTTACATAAGTTATAACAAATTTGTGTAAGTTATAATATATTTATATAAACTACACAAATTTATATAAGTTAGAACATATTTATGTAATTTATAACATATTTGTGTAAGTTGTAACATATTTGTATCAATTATAGTACATTTGTCCAAACTATTTAATTTTGTAAATATGTTAAAACTAAATATAGTTTTATAAATATGTTAGAATGAGATATATTTAGGCAAATATTTATTAAAGATGGATATTAAAAAATTCTCTCTCTTAAATATGGAATCGTTTTCTTTACAACCTTGTTACAAAAAGTCACACATCATGGAGAATAAATTCACTGGCTACATGTACTTCTTCGTACAATCATGACAGACGAGATTTGGACACATATAACTTCTCTTATAAATGAAAGATAATAATGCTGCTAAATTCATGGGCTCTTCAATAATGTCACTTACATGGTGATTCAAAAGAAAGATAAAAAACTAGCATGGGAAGTGTAGAAAGTCTTCTTATTTAAAAAAAGAAGTATAAAGGCTAAAAATTAAGTTATCTCCTTGAAGAATTTTTAAATACTTAGTCAACAGATCTTCTCTCCAACCCATTTCTTCTTCCCCACATGTCAACTAGGAGAAACAACCCATTTGATTTGTTTATATATATATATATATATATATATATGGAGAAAATATCCAGCATGCAAAATGTCCGGTCGTCCAATCGTAGATACAAACGAGTGGGTCCTAATGCCAATCCACATTCGCTTATACTTATGGACACAAGCGATCAGACATTTCATCCGGCCATTAAATATTTCTCATATATATGTGCGAATACATAATATAATTCTTTAACATATACATGAGAAATATTTAGTATATATATATATATAATCACCAACATTAAAGACATCAGATGAGTGGAATGCATGGGCAGATGAGTATGCTCCACCTTCCTAATTAAGATCCTCTTGCACATGCACTGCTCCAAATCTAGGCTATCACATTAACATTTTTGTCATCAACAAGAGATGGATTGATCCAAATTCGATCCCCACCTACATATATTAAAAAATATTAAAGGGAAAAGGATTTTTGACTAATACGGAAGATATGTGGAATCAAATGGGCTTCTTGAGAGAGAGAGAGAGAGAGAGAGAGAGAGAGAGAGAGAGAGAGAGAGAGAGAGAACTCCTTAACCAGGCAAACTGTCTCCTCTGACCTCTCTCTTCCTTAGCATTGAAGAGATGATGCAAGAAAGTGATGGGTGAGAGTGGAAAACATGTTTGAGGACGAGGAACGGAAGTTTCCAGGAAGAATAGAATATTAGACGCTCTTGAAAGGATGCCCGTCGTCACCGTGGTACTTGGGTTTCCCTCTCCTTTTTTTTCTTTTTTTTTCTCATATAAATTATTATATATTAAAAATAATAAATATATCAGTATCATTCAAATATTATCAAATGTAACATCCGTAAAATTATTAAATATACCATTATCCTAGATCTACACAGTAACTTTTATTATTCGTCTGGGGCGAGTTGTTCATAACCCATCCCAAATATAATTGAGAAATACTAATTATTCAGACGGCCGAATAACTCGCATGACATGAAAGCGTCGTACATCCGATTTGATTGGTCGGACACATGATCCTCACAACCGAACACGTTGTGGGGTTCGCGCGTTCGACCAATCAAGTCGGACATACTGCGTTTTCACCTCAGTTAATTACTCGGTCGTCCGAATATCTAATATTTCTTAACATAATTTAAGTGGAGCTCACAGCCATCAACCATCAACCTACTATTGGTCCCATCCAATTGTACTATATATATATAATATATATATATGGAGAAAATATCCAGCATGCAAAATGTCCGGTCGTCCAATCGTAGATACAAACGAGTGGGTCCTAATGCCAATCCACATTCGCTTATACTTATGGACACAAGCGATCAGACATTTCATCCGGCCATTAAATATTTCTCATATATATGTGCGAATACATAATATAATTCTTTAACATATACATGAGAAATATTTAGTATATATATATATATAATCACCAACATTAAAGACATCAGATGAGTGGAATGCATGGGCAGATGAGTATGCTCCACCTTCCTAATTAAGATCCTCTTGCACATGCACTGCTCCAAATCTAGGCTATCACATTAACATTTTTGTCATCAACAAGAGATGGATTGATCCAAATTCGATCCCCACCTACATATATTAAAAAATATTAAAGGGAAAAGGATTTTTGACTAATACGGAAGATATGTGGAATCAAATGGGCTTCTTGAGAGAGAGAGAGAGAGAGAGAGAGAGAGAGAGAGAGAGAGAGAGAGAGAACTCCTTAACCAGGCAAACTGTCTCCTCTGACCTCTCTCTTCCTTAGCATTGAAGAGATGATGCAAGAAAGTGATGGTGAGAGTGGAAAACATGTTTGAGGACGAGGAACGGAAGTTTCCAGGAAGAATAGAATATTAGACGCTCTTGAAAGGATGCCCGTCGTCACCGTGGTACTTGGGTTTCCCTCTCCTTTTTTTTCTTTTTTTTTCTCATATAAATTATTATATATTAAAAATAATAAATATATCAGTATCATTCAAATATTATCAAATGTAACATCCGTAAAATTATTAAATATACCATTATCCTAGATCTACACAGTAACTTTTATTATTCGTCTGGGGCGAGTTGTTCATAACCCATCCCAAATATAATTGAGAAATACTAATTATTCAGACGGCCGAATAACTCGCATGACATGAAAGCGTCGTACATCCGATTTGATTGGTCGGACACATGATCCTCACAACCGAACACGTTGTGGGGTTCGCGCGTTCGACCAATCAAGTCGGACATACTGCGTTTTCACCTCAGTTAATTACTCGGTCGTCCGAATATCTAATATTTCTTAACATAATTTAAGTGGAGCTCACAGCCATCAACCATCAACCTACTATTGGTCCCATCCAATTGTACTATATATATATATATATATATATAGTAGACAGTACTCACCCGACTCAGAACATGTAGAAAATGTTTCTTTATATTGACGTTTGATATGGGCAAGGTTCAAGCTGACAATTTTCATGCACATAATTTATAAGGGCCGGGGGAATCATGCATCATTGTAACATATGCATTTGGCTAAGGAGTGTCTCACTTTTTTCGGGCCACCTTGCCTTTGGAATTATGTTTCCGGACAAAGCTAAGATATGCACATAATTCAGACAATGCCTTGTCAGAATGTGATGTCTTGTTGGTAACTTAGGCACATGTGAATGGTGGGACCGGGACATTAGACTAATGGTCTCTGCCATGCAGCATTACTGCAAACCCAATTTGATTTGCTGATACGGGTGCTTATCTAAAGTTTATTTACAAAGATTAGTAAAAAATTTGGTTTCATAATTTGGATAGGCGAATTCTTATAAAATCACATTTATTTGTGATAAAGTCCTCATAACCTATCACATGGTTTCTGTGTATGATAGGAAGTTTTGATCAAAGTATAAAAATAAAGACACAGAATTAGCCTATCTAAGTCTGTCTTAACCATCTCAGTCTCATTGAGTTATCAAGCTGTTGAAACTATGATCTCATTGGCCAATAAAGATCGAGAAGTATAAACTTTAAGAATTGTCGCTCGATTGGACTTACAGTACAGAAGTCAAATTCGAGAGTTGATTTTCGGAATCAACCTTCCGACGATCTAATCAGAAAATGTAAAGATAAGAAAGGAATAATAAGTCGAGAACTGAGCATGGAGTAGGTGATCCGAGAGCTTCTGAGAGTTGTTTAGAGCTCTCGTCCTCCTCATCTGACCCCCCCTCTAGGATTGGCTGGCGGGGCGGGGTGAGCTTGGCAGGCGCTGGCCTCTCCCCGCTAGCCAATCCCGGTGCGGCATGGCAGATACTTTACCTAGCTTGGCAAGCGTGGGCCCCGCCCCGCCAGCCAATCCCGGTGCGGCTTGGCAGACGCTTTACCAAGCCGCACCGGTTTTTAAGCATTCTCTATAGACAAACGCATCGTGGAAGGAGCCTGGCATGGGGATTGGGGAGGACGTTGAGCCTCAAAAGGTCCAGCGGTGGCAAGGGTTTGGGCGTTTGAGGCCTAATGGGCTACTAGGGTGGGCCTAGCCCAAACCCAGCACGTTGTTGTCTGAGACAGACTCGGACCCAGACAAGTGGCTCTCATCGCTGTCCACATGGGGCCGATCTTACTGTGCCTCTTGGAGGCCCTATTCTTAAGAGCATGTTTGGTATTTGGATAGATCGAGAATAGAAGATGATATCCTCACTCTATCCCCGGTCTATTCAAATACCAAGTCCTAAATGTAGACGATTTCTTCATTTTGATCCACATTGGACCAATCTTACTGGGCCTCCTGGAGGCCCAATTCTTAAATGAAGACGATTTCTTACTATTATCATCTAGACGTTGTCCATCGAGTAGTCTGACCATATATATTGTTTATTACAACGCAAAACATTATTATTTATCATTATGTCTATCATTATCTAATATTAAAATTAAAAAAGAGAACCGCCAGTGGCGCGGTGGTCGCCCCCCCCCCCTAAATGGAGGGGGGGAGACGGGAGGGTGCAGGTTCGATCCCGCGCCGTCTCCTCATTTCTCCTCATCCCCAACCAACTAGCTTACCCATAAAAAAAAAATATTAAAACTAAAAAAGATAAAGATTATACATCGTAATTATGGTTGTCATTTTTCACTTGTTTAATGAATATTATGTTTTCTATACTTATAACTATTCAATAAACGATTTGATTAATATGTCAATCTTCGTTAGCCTTCTTCTTTTCTTTTGGGTGTTTCAATAACATGTTGGACAATGAAAAGGGATACAATCATAGTTATATACGACATAAGATTTTATAATGTTAGAGATTTGCACAGTTCATGTTTAGTGCTTTCCAAAGAAGACAATAAAGATGAGGTGGATTGCTATCTAAATAATCTTATTAATTGAAAAGAGAGAAATATTTATTGCCCTTCAATTAATAGGATTGCTTGAAAGACAATCCACATCACTTTTATTGCCCTCCTTATAGGGGTGAACACGGGTCGGTTCGGTCCGGTTCACCCCCAATTTTTCAGGAACCGAACCGAACCGATCCTCCCCAACGAACCGAACCGAATCGGTTCGGTTCAAACCGAAATCAAATAAAAAGCTTTTAAATGACGTTTGCGGAGGTCGCGAGAGTCTGCGCGGAGGTCGCGCGCCCCCACCGCGACGGACCAACTGCGCTACAGCCGCTTTTGGTTATATATCTATTATTATTATTATATATATATATATATATATATATATATATATATTTCGGTTCCCCAATTTGAAACTGAACTGAACTGTGAGACATTCCAAACCAAACCGAACCGGTCAGTTCGGTTTTACGATTTGGACCATATTATGAACACCCCTACCTCCTTAAGGGCATTAAACATTTCTTATTCTCAATTTAAGATTAGTGTGCATGCCAAAAGTAAATTTTAAAGAGATAAAAAATGCCAGCTACATGCCCATAGATAATTTTTCTACTCGTTCCACACGCACACAAACTCTAAACCCTAAACTTTAAAATCGGATGGGTAGATAGCACTTCTCTAAAGAGATTGAACCTTTTCAAAACAGTCAGCCTCGATCAGTAACCATGCAGTGCAATTAGCCAGGTCTACCATTGACAAACAACGAAGCAGAGTACAGAAGTTCATTCATACAACCCAGGACGAGGAAGCACAACTAAGCACAACAGATGAAACATTAGAACAAAAAACCACCTTCTACATTGGCCCTAAATGGACAATATAGATCATGTTTTGTTTTTTTTCCGACCAAGTAGTCAAGAAGATTCTTCTATTTGGGCATTTGTTACATGATCACGCAAACAATTCAAGGGTTTTAGACAAATGTGGGATTGCACCTTTTAAGGGATGTTGATCACTTGAATTGACTGCAACATGTCGGACACTGCAATCACCAGGTCTCCAGACTGGATCATCCCTCTCGCCTTAAGCAGAGAAATCGTGCGGTTGAGGTTGCTCTCCATGTCGTCGGAGAAGCTCAGGCGGAAGGGTATGAGACCCCATTGAAGGTTCAGTCTTCTCCTCACGGATGTTGAAGTTGTGAATGCGAAGATTGGACAATCTGGACGGCAGCGAGACAGGAGGGAAGCCATGTGACCTGTCTTTGTATAGACAAAGAGTGCATCTACGCCCAGATTGTTAGCTGCAAAGCATCGAATGTCTATTAGCAGTGGAGCAACAAAAAATCTTTTTTTTTCAGACAGATATGTGCAAGGGGAATTAGTCCTTCAGGACCTCAATGACGTAAGTCAACCTCTTTGTATCGAGAGTTCATAACACAGTTTGATAATAGTATCTGATATTCATCAAAAGACCATATGCGAGAAAGAAGTTGACATAAGTAAATTTAATACAATACGATATATAGATGCTGAAAATCTGAAATATATATTGAGAAACTGAAAATTGGAAGGTGCAGCCCGTTCCTGGGGAGAAAAGTAATTTGACAGGTTGCTTACCCATTTTCGCAGCTGAATTGCATATTTCCTCGGAAACAGTGTCTGAGAAGGAGGATGCAATACCAGGGAGTTCCATTGCTTCATATCTCTTTTCCTCTCTCCACCATCTCTCAATCCTTATACTGACACTTCGAAGAATAGCCAGTGACTTTTCTGGATATTGCCCCATAGCTGATTCACCAGAAAGCATTAAAGCATCTGCCCGTTGCCTAACAGCCTCAGAAACATCAGCGACTTCAGCTCTGGTTGGTGTAGGGTACTCGATCATAGACTCAAGAAGCTGAGAAGCCACAATGACAGGTTTGTTTAGCTGCCTGCAAATTTTAACAATCCTTTGCTGGGCCGAAGGGACTTGTTCCAGTGGGATTTGAGCACCCAGGTCTCCTCTAGCTACCATTGCTCCATCTGATGCACGGATAATCTCCTCTAAATTTTTCAAGGAGTCCATACTTTCAATTTTTGCAATCACGGAAATGTCACTGAAAACATGAAATACTAAATCAGTCATGTGGAATAAAGATTTTGACTTCAATCTACCCCACAGCTCTTAATTGATGAAAAAATGTAGTACACGCATTCTTGCCATTAAGTCATCCTTGTCATTTCACTTTGCCGCCAAAACAAATATTAATCAAGAGAAACCTCAATTACACCATAACAGCAGATGTGAAAGTGCAAATGTAGGATTTATTCCAGCAACAAACAAAAGATGTAGAGTGCTCAGTAATCAAATATCTGAACAAACATATCTTTGCAGTGAGCAGGAATGCGACAAGGAATGGGACCAGGTGTGATTCAAACAAACGATTGCTAGATTGCTGGTGTTCCCTAATCTGCAAGCTGTTAGGAACTGTTAATATATTTAGTAATATCTTAGTTAGAAGTTTGAAATTGCATTTTTCATATAATCTTTGAAACTATTGTTCCACTTGTTAAAAGATGCAGCACAAATAAAGAAAGCTTCTTTATTGAAAACAAGGGAAAGTTGCCCAATATACATACAAGTCTACAAGAAGTAGAAGTGGTAAGAGACCTCCCTAAAGTGAGAATAGGAAATATAAACACTAATCAAGTGAAACTACAATTATAATGCAACTGGGATTCTAAGTAGAATAATCTAAAAGATTTTTTGCATATATACACCTGTTAAAAGCATAATTGGGCGAAAATCCATCTTAAATTTGCATTGTCAATAGAAACCCTCTCACATGAATATATTTAAACCTGAAATCTTGTTGCAACGTGTGGTGACAGAAGTGTGGAATATGCTTAGAATATTCCTTTATTGTTTGTCTTAGAATATCTCCCTCCCTCCCTCCTCCCTCTGCACTGGAGGTGTCCCTCGCCCCCTGATTTCCCTCTCTGCGATGGCCCCTTAAACATCTCCAACCACAACACCGTGATGCTGCTCAACTGCTCAGACACCATCCTGCTCTCCCCGCTGAACTGCTCCTCCAGCCTCTGCAGGCAGTTAGAGGAGAAGATGGAGGCTGGTGCATAGTGCAAAGGCACCCTTCGCTGAGGACTCTGCGATGACCTCCCACAGGATCAGGCTGAGGCTGGGAGGTTACTGCTACACCAGTGTGGTCAACGTGAACCCAGCTGGGAGCTACAAGTACATCGACATAATGCTAGGACCTGCAAGGCCAGGTGGGAGGGCCACGAAGGTGTCACCGCTAGGAACTATGGGTACAAATGCAGTGAGGGAGTCACCAGCGATGCCACCGTCTCCGCAGAGTCAACAGCAGAAGCAACATAGGTACCTTCGGGATGTAGAGTTCACAGGGAGCTCAAGATCGCGCTGCCGATGGTGAAGTTGCTGCGAGTGTACGTGGGGAAGCAGGAGGAGCTGATGTAGGTGGTCTTCAGTAGGCAGCGACAGGGAAGGGGCTGGGATGCCGAATTTACCCACTTTGTAACCAGTGGGGAGAGAGAGAGGAGAAGGGGGTGGGAGTGGGTGGCGTTGGAATGGGCTTTGCAACCAAGGGGTTGGGGGGAACTGGGTGCATCCAATGCAAGGGATATTATAGAAATTTCTAATATCCCTTAGCCGTGACTTACATGTCCGTCACCAATCCATCACGAAACATTACGGCAAGGTTTCTAGTGCAAATATATTCACGTAACATGGTTTTGATGACAACACAAATTTAAGATGGATTTTTTTCCCAATTATACTTCTAACAGGGATATATGTGCAAAAACCCTAATCTAGACAAGACTCTACTAAAGGTGCCAGGCATGTAAATCAATGTTTTTAGGCACAAAGCCATCTGAGAGTGGAATAAGAGAGCAACTTGCTTGGTGAGAGGAAGAGTAAATGTGCCAGCAAGGTAGAACAGACAAACAAAGAATAGTCAATCTGAATATGCTTCGTCTGCCAATGAAGGACTGGATTGCTCTTGTACTATAGTTACAATGCAAAGTTCTATGATAAATATTGCAGACAATAAATCGTAACAGAAGGTGCTGAACCACCGAAAAAACCAGACATCAAGAGAATCTGCTGATGCAAAGTGGTGTGCACAACACCTTCTGAATAACCAATATATGAATACCCCCTCCAGATGTCATAATTATAGAAATATCATATATGACAAAAGTATGAGCATTGTTCTCCCATTCTAGAAATGCAACTCAGAAAGATCAGTTACAGTACGTTAATAGGTGCTCAAAAAATCACATTCACAGTTGTCTAAATAATTTACAAATCAGTGAAGAAATGGTGGACCTCATCCTCAGGAAGTACTCATCTAAATGAAAAAAATAAGAATTATATCATATCATATGCTAAAATGAGAACAAGATACATGTTTGATCACTTTATAGTTTAGGAACAACACCTTCCAAACATCAAATGTGTTAACTAAAAACCCTTCCTGGTGAGATACTAAATCAAACTTATAGTGCAGAAAAGGCACAAGTGAATAATGAATACATGATTTGCCATAAAAAAGCCATCAAGAGGCTTATCCATGATAATAGCTGAAATATGCAGAGCATCCAACATGATGGAGATAGTTACAGGATCTACCTTCCACGAGATCGTGCAGCAATATAGCTTTTGAGATGATGAATAACCTCCGCAGACTTCACAAAAGAAATTGCAATGAAGTCAACCCCTTCAGCAATACCAAAATCTATATCCAGCCAATCCTGCAAATTTCCCAAAAACTCAATTGAAAACACAGAAAATCTGAGGACAAAAAAATCCCATGAACTTCTTTTATTCAACTATCACAAAGTATGCAAAGAACCTTTGCACCATAAAGCCATTCCATCAATCTAAACTGTATCCACACTATAACATTGCTATATTATTATGCCAAGTAACAGATTTTTGTCCCTATATCAACGTTAATCATAGGAAGGGACTGTTCACTATAAACTATAAAGCCACTATATTCTGCCAAAAATAAACTGACGTCAAGCATCCTCCTTATGATAGTCTTTAGATACCATTATAGTCTTTAGATACCATTATATGATAATTTACTGTGATAAAAAAAAGTTTGCAATTAGGATAAAGTAAGACTTAAGCTCGTGCTCTTCCACCCATGTTCCATTTGATATTAGAGAATTTAATCTATTATGAAGAAATCCGTTATGCTGCTGCTGGTTCTTTTGGCACCAGATACGGCTTCAGTGTCCTGGATAAACTTCAGTGTTCTATGTTTTTATCAGGTATCCTAATAGATTTTGGTGTTCATTGAAATGATCTTTCATTCAGCACAGTTCATATACTAGTTGACATTGTAGGCTTTGTATCATAAGATGAATCTTATGTTCAATGTAATGTTTGATTGTACCTCATGAATCCACAAGAAAGAAATGCTTATTTCCCGTCAGAACAGGTAGGCTTGGACGTAATTGGGCCACACGTGCAATGCATGGGCCACACCATCTTTTCCCCCTCACTTTTTTTATGCAGACCCACATTCCCAACACAAAAGCTATTTGTCCCCCTTAGTTGTTGGCCATTTGTCACCCTTAACGCTAAGGGTGACAAATGGCCAACTACGGGACAAATAGCTTTGGCGTGTTGAAGTTATTTGCCATCCTTAATCCGCTATTTGTCACCTTTAATACTAAGGGTGACAAATAACAGGTTAAGGGTGACAAATAATTTTATGGGGAATGATGTAAGAGCATTTGAGAATTTAATGCTCCTGGTGGGAGAGGCCCGCATGGGTAGCTACTGCACGTCCGCACGTGCAGCTAGCATTTCTCTCCACGAAACAATGCCCCCATGCTCCCACTGGTGTTCGTTAAAATTATTGGAAAATAAAAGACCAGCTCTTGTAACAAACAAATACTGCAAAACAAACATGCTGTCCTTGAATAGTCTAGCACATCACTTGAGCCAGTATGATATGCCTGCAAAATGTTCCAGATGTGCATTGGAAGAATATAACATACAACTGTTTGCTATAGAGACTGAACAAATAGAGTGATTAGATAACCATTGGCTTGATATAGAATTTCAATTAGAAAGTCTCTCTTGATTGCAATATCCATTAACACCCAACATCAAGCAGAATATGATTAACATTCAGCTCACTACTCCTTTTACTTATGCTATTTTTGGTTGTAAGCTCAGTTCCAACAAATAGTAGTTATTACAAATGAAAAATATAATAAAGCAGGAAACAATATCAGGAAGAAGAGATTATCAAGAAGAATAAGATTTTTTGTCAGCAAGTTTAGCAATGAAATTCATCAAGACTTAATTAAGATAATTGATAATACCTTAGAAGAAATGGTAGGAAGCATAGCATTGCGTTCTCGCACTAGACTGCCATCTCGCCAGAATGTCAGATTGGCCCGTGGCAATAGCAAACCTGGATCAGTACAGCGGCACTTGACATCTGGCCCAATCTTCTCGATCACGTCAAAACGCACCATTCCTCCATCCACGAGCAGTTCGTCACCAACTTTTACATCTGCATCATAGCAAAGCCAGTGTGGGAACGAAAAAGATAAAAGTTGTTAAATCATATATGCTTGTTTAGCATTAACAATATTTCCTGATAAAAGTGAGGAACTAGAGGTATGACCTTCAGCAAATCCATCATAGTTCACATTGACTGTGCGTTCTGGGAGAGGTGAGTTAAAATACCGAACACTGAAAGTCCAGATCTCTCCATCCTACAGCAAAAAAGTTATTAGAATTTGCATGGAAAACTATCATATGCATATGGTAAGTTAAAATACATGTCCAAATAACTTTTCATGTATACAAGATTAGTCTAAGGAATCGTTTTAATTTACTTTTTTATGATAAATGCAAGATGAGAAATATTCAAAACATTTTGGTCCTTTTCTGCATAACGGAGAATCGTAGTTATGAAAATGAACTTTGAAAAGGCCCGTGATACTATACAGAAACAAAGGGTTATGATAGAGTTAATTGTCAGCTCATCAACAGAGTCTAGGGCTTGCAGGCTTCAAACAAAAGAGGATTAAATCAATTGGTGGGATTCTGAGATGCATCACACTGCTTACTCTTTTGTCCTGATAAATTACAATGCATGTGGTTACTTTAATAGTTCAAGATGCAATCCAAATTCATATCTTATCTTCCTGTGGACAAAAGCAGAAGAATGTTGATTGGTGGATGGCATTCATATGGGAAGGAATACATTTTTACTTGACTACCTACAACTCACAGATGACACCTTACTGTGAAGCTCAGAACAGCAAGTGTAATCATGATAATAAAGAAATTGCTTCTTGTCCTTGCAGCTATCAGTTGACTGAAGGATAATTTTGGTAAATAGAAGTGGTGGGCATTGACATTCCTGAAAACAGTAAGAAGATCATTGCTCGAACTATGGGGTGCAGATGGATAAATTATACTTGGAATTGCCGCCAGCAACAGAATTATGTAGTGGAAGTGGAAAAACTATTCCATAAAATATTTGAGATTTCTACTAACAGAAGGACCATTTAGGATGAGGAAATGGGATGATGTCATCAAAATTTGAGCAAAGGCTTGAAGTTGAAGACGGAAAACCTAAGCTTCTGTCAACAAGGTCAGATGGATGCTTCCCAAGTCTGTTTTGTCCACTTTGGCCCATTATCAGCTTTCAATCTTCAAAAATCCAAAACAGTGCAAAGTACCGTTGCAGATATTAGAAGCTCTTTTTTCTGTAGTCGAGGAGCAAAAGAGAGATAAGAAGACTAAGATGAGTTAGTGTAAAAGCAAGAACCAACGTAGACTTTGGTTGGTGAAAGTATAATTTTTTAATATAGCCATGTTGGCCAAAGCAGGACCAGCAGTCATCTTTAATCTATCAAAATCACTTCAGCCTTGGAAAGATCACTGGTGCTCTAAGGGTACTTTTTCCTCGGTTCAGAAGAACCGGAAAGCTTCCAAGAAAGGGAGATGAGTAGATCTAGTACTCTCAACTGAAGGCAATGGTGGTCTGCTAACCTTTCTATTAGCAAAGTTGCAGTAACCAATCTGATCTATCTATATTGTATCGCATTAGGATTAAACACTAGATTTCGAACTGAAGAATAATGGGGTAATAATAATAATTAAGCAGAGAATAAGAAGGATGGGGTTTTCTTCATGATGGGCACATGATCCGAGCCCTTATAATTTCCCTTGGGTTGAATGCTTCTATCCATTTCGAACATCAGAAAGCACGGGAAATGTAGATTTAAACAATGCAGCAGGGAATTAGGGTTTAAGGCAGCAACAAGACATCCACAGAAGGCGAATCGCAAGCATACCTCGGCCCTGAGAGAAGCCGTCGGGAGGTCGCCCATGTGGATCTCGCTGCCTTCGGTGTCCATCATCACGGCCACAGCGTACCCCTTCTCCTCGTTCAGCTGCCGCACCTGCCGGATGACCTCGCGGTGCCACTCGTGGGTGCCGTGGCACATGTTGACCCTTGCCACGTTCATCCCCCCCACAGCCAGCGCCTCCAGCTGCTCCGCCCCGCATGTCGCCGGCCCGATCGTGCACACGAGCTTCGTCCGCCGCGTGCTCCGGAACCCGTTCTCCTTCAGCTCCGCCTCCGTGACGGAGTCGACGTCGATGGCCCCACCGGTGTCCGACGACGGGGGCTGGACCAGCGCCGTCGAGTCCAGGTCGGGGGACTGGAACAGCGTGGCCGAGATCCGCCCCGCGGCCCGGCCGCTGCGGGGCCTGATGGAGACGGCGGGGGACAGAGCGCCGGCGCGCCGGAGCTGGGGGAGGAGGTACTGGCGGCGCCTGGTGGACGCGCCGGCGACCGCGGGAGGGGCGAAGCTGTGGAGGGACTGCGCCATTCTTCCCGAGCTTGTAGATCTGCTACGTGGCGAGAAGTGATAGGGCGGGGCGAATAAAGCGCAGGGAGGAGGTAGAAGAGCGGCAGAAGGCAAGGGGGCGTCTTATGGAGGGGCTAGAGAGAGAGAGAGTGTGTGTGTGTGAGATGGCGGAGGTCACGAGGTAGCGGAGCTTGCGAGAGTGTGGGAACTGGGAAGTGAGCAAAGAGGAAAGGGGTGCTGACGTCATTGCTGGGGTTGGGGGGCGGGAGGGTTTTTGTCGGGGTGGATGCGCATCGAGAGTGCAGGGGTGGGTACGTGGCTGAGCCGGAGCGCATGGCAGCAACGTGCCGTGCGTTTTCGGGTGTTGATGAGTTCGCAGGTTATCCGAATATATCTTAGAATATACAGGGTATATTTATGAAATTTTCATATTATATTTATATCTTTTACAAACTCTGAATATAGGGGCATGAAATATAATATGAAGATTTTAAGAATACCATATTCTAATAGTATATATATATATATATATATATAATTATCCATTTACAAACTCTGAATAATCTCAATTACCTTTTTTAGGGAAGCATTTTTGTATGAAATCATGAAATTTATTCTTCATAAGTAATATTTGAGTCTAATTTATCTTATTATATAAATAATTATTATAGATCTACTTTATGAAGAGAATACATATACATGCTAAATCAAAACATCTTTTTTATTACACAATCAAAAAATGATTTCTAACTCATAACTTTCTTTTAACAAATATTCTCATTTGTCAAAAGGGTCTGATATATGGTTAGAAATTGTGATATTATTGATTTGAAAATTATCTTAGAAATATTGAGGTGCTAAATTCTTTGTCAATTTATCTATCACATTCTTTTTTATTGTTCCCCCCCCCCTCATGGCTCATGTTAGACAAAGTTCGCCGTATCGACCGGATCGACCGTACCGTATTCTCCGGGTACGGTACGTATCGAACGTACGTACCAGAGATATGGTGGAAAAATGATATGTTGTGTTAAAATCATTATGTACCTTGTAAACCCATTCAATAATGTCCATTTGTGTTGAAATTTTAGTTATAAACTAATGTAATAGTTTACAAATTATGGTGATTTAGTTAATTTTTAAATTTTATTTTACATGGGTGAAAAATCACCCGAAAATAGTTGCATCGACTTAATATCGAATTCGTTACGTCAACAATTCTGGATATTTATATTTCTGAATCACCATATTTTTCTAAAAATTATGGTGTCTCAAAATTTTATTTTCGTTACAGTTTTTTGATGTCGCCTTGTCGGAGCCGTATTTCTGAGTATGCATTGGCTATCATTTATTAATGTTAATTAATCTAGATATTAATAAAATTATTATAATTTGTAGCTCTCTTAATTAGTTAGGTTTGAAATTTTACTCAATTAGACACTAATTAGACCACTTAAGTGCAGACAGAGTTTGTCGCGGTACGACGAACTCTCTGTGCGCGTACTTCAACGGAACGGAACGGCATTTGGTTTCGAAAATAAAGTTAATATGAATCATCATAATACTAGAAAAATGTACTGATTATAAAAATATAAATATCATGAGTTATGATGCATAGATGTAGAGATTAGGTCGACCTAATGATTTTTGAGACAGTTTACTTGACAAAAATTAATTAAAAAATAAAAAAAATTTTACATTTAATCACATATAATTAATTTGTTTAAAATTTCATTCAATTAGACACCATTAGATCCCTAAATGTTGAGATTATGTCGATTTACTAATTTTGAGATAATTTTTACTTGATAAAAAATAATTAAAAAATTAAACTAAAATTACTATAATTTGTATCATCTCTAATTAACCTATGTTTATTTTATCTTAATTGAACACTATTTATATCATTTTAATATACCTAATTAAAAAAAATTATGAAAAAAAAATTAACGGGTCACCCAATGGGGGACTGTGCCCGGGTGCCGCTCGGGGCGGCACGGGCAAACCATGATGTTAGAGATTGAAAAGTTTCCACATAAATTAGATTGAGTTTTGTGTATAAACTCTTAAATGAATTGTTTGGCTTTTGAATTAAATATTATGTATGTGCCTTACATTTTGTCTTTCCATTTTTATTTTTATTTTTTTACTAGTTGGGGGAAGTCCAAGACGTGCCAGATCAATGAATGTTTTATAGGTTGCTTCTTTAGAATTCCATAGGTATCTAGTCATCCTTATATGTAGAATGAGAAGTACTTATCTTCAATATGAGATAGTTAAGAAAATCTACCGTCTAAGATAGAATTGGTCATTTTGGATGATGTATAGATCCCACCATAAAATCATATTAAATATCTTTCATCTCCTCATAATTAAAATGAATTTATTCTACTTAATAAATTATTATTTCTCTTATCAATCTATTTATTCCAATTTATTTTATTTAACAAATAATTTGTTATGTGAAATAATTTCAATTTTATGGAGAGATGAAAAGTATTTATAACTTAAGTAGAATAAATAATTTTCTAAGTAGAATAAATAATTTGCTAAATAGAACAAATTCATTTTATGAAGTATGAAAGTCATGTAATGCTATTTTTTGTGGACTTATGCACCACCTAAAAGGATCAATAATCATATATATCTTAGATAGTAAGTTTTTTTAGCTATCCAAGATAGGAGGTTAGCAATTCTCATTAGGGAAACTCTTAGCGCACATTGGAGGGCAGTGCCCTTCATTGCACTGCCCATCACATTGATGTGATGGACAGCCAATGGGGGGCATTGTGCGCGGTGTGCAGTAAGTGACTCTTTTCTAATATAGAAAATATGGGAGGGTGAGGTATATGTTAATCTCCTAGTTTTGATGAGGATAATTAACTCATTGATCACCTATGATTAACTGTGTTTTGATAATTGTAAAAAGATAATAAAAATTATATTTTATAAATTGCTTTTGCTTACAATTATATGTCTCAAAATGTAGATAAACTATTATCAAATTTCAGAAAGTTACATCTACAAATCTTAAAAATTTTATACTCAAAATATCATAGCACCCAAATTTAAGTAGAATGAGCCATGTCCATGTAAACGTCAACACATAGACTCTCAAAATTGAAATTTTGAATTTTTCCCATGAGTGAAATATTTTAAGAGTTACTTTACAAGTGGTAGATCTTAAATATGTCATGTAGCGAACAAAATCATAGTTGTATCTATTATTTTATTCACTAATAATTGAGGCCGGATCAAAGAGTTGACACTTTGACTAAATGTCGACATTTTCTAATCGACATAATATTTTTGAAGATACTAACAAGATTCTCTCTTAGACTTTATGTAGAGACAATTGGAACCTCCCTTGCACAAATGTGCTTGGCCCCCAAGTTTTTCAAACATCTATAAATAGAAGGGCACTCTCTTCCCATTCAGATCAACAACTAAAAGAGATAGCTTAAGTACTTAAGTGTTTTCTAAAAAAGAAAGAGTGCTGCTAGCTTGTCACATTCTTGAGCTTTCAAATGACAGAAAATGCTTTAAGAGTGTTGTGTTAATCATCCATCTCTTCTAAATTCTTTTGATAATATTTTCACTGCAATAACATCACCAAAGAGTTGAAAGTGTGCATCAGTTGACTCTTTATTGGAGTGTCAACACTTTGTAAAAAGTGTCTGACACTTTTGGTACATGTCAACACTTTTATGTTGAGACCTTGCTTTCTGTGATAACTCTTGTGATCTTGCATATTATGTGTGTGTAGTAGTGTCCTACTACGTATATAAGAGGTCTACGATCTTAAGTCTTAGTTTGGTAACGAGTTAACATAAAGTTAAGTCAAAGTTAACTCAGAGTTAACTTAAAATATAGTTTGGTAACAAAAAAAAGTTAATTCACGTGGGTTAGATTAAAAGTGGGTCAGATGTGAGTTAACTCATAATTTTTCAACCCACCTCTGGAGGTGGATTTGAGTTAACCTATTAAGTTAACTACTTTTTTGTCCAGGCGGTACAGAACATTAATTGCTACTTTCTCTTTTCCCAACACAACATTAATTGTTACTTTCTCTTTTCAAGTCACTTTTTGATATGAAAGTGGATTAACACTAGGTTAACTCACTTTATCTTGCCAAAGCAATCGAAAGAGGAAGTGAGTTAACTCACTATAGTTAAACTGAGTTAACATACAAGAAAACAAATTGAAAAGTGAGTTAACCCTGCATAACTTTAGTCATAGGTTGGAGTTATCTCTAACCCCAATTCATTACCAAATTGAGGCTAAGTGTTTGTAAGACCGTGTGTGGGTGAGCTAGCACCTTAACTAGTATGTGTAAGTACTTTTAGAGTGTAGGAAAACATTTGAGAGTGGATGTATGTCACGTGTAGAACGTGTATTGAACTACTTAAAAATCTTTGTGCCAATGGTCATATTACTCTATCTGCCTCCCCCTTCTTTAAATTGCATCATTACTACAATCATCTCAAACATCTCATTTTGTTTTAATCATTTACACAACACTTGATTTCACACACATTTAAAATTTTTGTAGACCTAATTCACCTTCTCTTCTTGGGTTAGTAGTATTTTATCCGGACCAACAACATATATACTTCAGAAGTATTTTCTCTCAACCAAAGTTTTTTTTTTTTTGCCACATTGATATAAAAAGTATGTACCATAAGTTAACTTAACTTAGTATAGGTTAATATAGAAATTAATTTATTTGACTTTGAAAATAAAATGAGACTAGATAGATAATATTTATTGTTCAAATCCTAAGAAAGCCCCCATATCACCGGTCACCTAAAAAAATCCTGCCCCACCTAAGACCTAAGAAAAAAATGACCATTATTTTGACTTAACTTGGGGTAGCATTCTACCTCATCCTCTAGGTTGGATTCACTAACTAATATTTTACACTATTAGACCCCTCCTTAATAAAATATCTCATAGTTAGCTAATAACACAATGTCAAAGTTAGATAAATATTAACTATGCATACCATGTATTTACACCTCCACATTCAAGGGTAAAAGGTTTATCAAAGTGGTTTTTGTGGATAATTGTTATGATAGTATTGAGTCCGAGTGATCAATGTATCTTCAAATAAAACTGTTACATATCTACACATCATTGTGGAGACAAATTTCTCTCTCAAGATATCACATAAACCTCTATTGATCTATTATTATTTTTTTCAATCTATTAATTTATTTTGCAGTTCATAATTCTTATACTACCAACATATAACATAGAAAAAGACATTAAAGCTAAGAGCTTGATAATAATCTTATTTGTATATGATGGGATGCAAATGTATTTATCAAATTTGTATATATGACTAAACTTCATCAACAAAATTAAATAAATAAAAATTTTTAGTATAATCATTAAAAATGGTCAACAACAATTCAGTAGGTCTTTTCTAAGTATCCTATTCCATGAGATATAACAAACTATTTCCCAAGTAACGATGTCCATATTATGATAAGAATGAACAACATGATATATCGAAGTCTAATAAAAGTATCTCTCTATTGTGACGAAGTAGATATTAGTGGGTTTGGAAGAGAGTGCCCTCCGGTTCGAACTTAGGATAAAGAATTTATATCAAATATATTTTTAGTGATTTGGATCACTAGATCATACAATAACAACAAAAATACCTAATGAAAAAAAAGAATTTGAGTGAGTTGGCTTGTAAGAATTTATTTTGACAGTAAGAGGTCCCAAATTCAAAAAGGTTGGGAGGATCATTGATGATTAATTGTGAGTCTAAGGTTTGATAGTATTAGGCAAAAAAATATTATGAGTTAGACATGAGATTTAAATAGAAGTCTCTCAAGTCTAAGTATTGTTGTGCTACGTTCTTTATCATAAAAAAAGTCTAATAATAAGTAGTGAGATGTCAAAATTCAACAAATCATAATTATAAAAATAAATTTGGTATTTTTTTCTTACTACCATAGGGAGATCTTTATATCAAATTTATACACCAAAGAAGGTCGAAATACTTAATTGGCCTGTTAAATAATAAAATATATTGACTTGCGAATATCTCTCATATTAATTGTGACTCTTTGATATAAGGATGTAATAGTTTTTTTCTAAAAGAAAAGAAACTTAACATTTTCCTCTTTTTGGTAGTGTCGTAGAAGATTTAGTAGAATAATTAAATCCATAACTCTGACTGGCAGCCGAATAGTTTAACCTTTTTTTTCACATAATTTTCAAGTTTGATAAGAAATGATATAGTAATTAAGATATAGTTGGATAGGTAAACCAAAATTTCCCATTTATTTATAAATACATTGGATAGATTTGAATAAAAATATTACTTAATTGAATAAACAAATAAATGATACCATCTCCACCGCGTAATTATTGTAATAAAAAAATTAATGGAGTAATAAAAAATTAAAACATGAGACTTGTGATCTTTCATCTAGATTACATTGAAAAAAAGTAGGAAATGATTTTTTTCATATTATTACTCAGATAGTATCATTGACTTATTGGTTGACACATAAAAAACTTAGTTTTCGAAAGATAACATAAAAAAAATCCTTTTGGGTATAAGAAACAAGTTTTTAAAAATATAAAATAAAAGAAGAATTTTTTTTCTTCACTTATTAGGTGTGAGCAAATATTGTACGTCCTAGATATATATGGGTCAGATTTGTATTCATGTGACTTCTATAAAATTTCACACATAATATGTATCTGAGATAGATAATATTCGTCCATCTTAATAAGTTTCGTCATTTATTTCTAAAAAATATCAATTAAATTAAACGAACAGAAATTTGACTCTTCTTCACTCAAAAACTTGTTTAAAAAACTTATGTACAAAAAATGGTAGAATGACATACACGCATTTGATGTTAATAAAATAAAATAAATTAACATTATTTCTTTTGGATTATTTTATAGCCCATTTACTTACCTACACATATAAAATTTAATCAAATTGAATATGTTTTTGATGTAGTCAAATTTGTAGGAAGCAAATTGGACCTGAGTCGCAAGAACACATTAATATTTATTTATTTAATGGTTGTTTATTTTAATGTAAAATATAGTAAAGTTCCATATTTGTGTAATATATGAAGTAAGATATTGTACTTTCTGATAACTTCAGAGCTCCCAAGCTATCATATAGAATGAAGAAAAAAAAATTCAAGTTCTTTTTGTACACTGTGATAATAGAAATCAAATTAATTTAATAAAAATATAAATTTTCACATATTGTAGGCAGCTAAATTTGAAATTATACAGTGGTAAATAATGAGAACAGCAAGCACGAACGCAGTCGGCGTTTTGACGCCTAGGTCGGAAGTGGAAGCTCCGGATGGACGGCCGAGATCAAATCTCTACTACGCCTCCTTCGCTATAAATAGCTGCGAAGGCGACCAAACCACAGTTCTACCGTAGCGCGGCCAGAAACCCTAACATCTCCGCCACTCCCGCCACTCCCCTCTCTCCTTCGCCATGGCCGCCACCGCCGCCGCCAGGCCCCTGGTCACCGTGCAGCCCCTCGAGGGCGACATGGCGACGGACGGATCCAACACCATCCCCCTCCCTGACGTCCTGAAGGCCGCGATCCGCCCCGACATCGTCCGCTTCGTCCACGCCAACATCTCCAAAAACAAGCGCCAGCCATACGCCGTCTCCAAACGCGCCGGACACCAGACCTCGGCCGAGTCCTGGGGTACCGGTCGTGCCGTGTCCCGTATTCCCCGTGTTCCCGGCGGCGGTACCCACCGCGCCGGCCAGGGTGCCTTCGGCAACATGTGTCGTGGTGGTCGCATGTTCGCGCCCACCAAGATCTGGCGCCGCTGGCACCGCCGCGTCAACGTGAACCTCCGCCGCTACGCCGTGGTGTCGGCCCTGGCTGCTTCCGCGGTCCCGGCGCTGGTGATGGCCAGGGGGCACCGCATCGAGGAGGTGCCGGAGCTGCCGCTCGTGATCTCTGACTCGGCCGAGGGTGTCGAGAAGACTTCCTCAGCCATCAAGGTCCTGAAGCAGATTGGCGCCTTCGCGGATGCCGAGAAGTCGAAGGACAGCCACTCGATCCGCCCGGGCAAGGGTAAGATGCGGAACCGCCGCTACGTCTCGCGCAGGGGTCCCCTGATTGTCTATGGCACCGAGGGCTCCAAGGTGGTGAAGGCCTTCCGCAACATCCCCGGCGTCGACGTAATGAATGTGGAACGCCTGAACCTGCTGAAGCTGGCGCCTGGTGGCCACCTCGGCCGTTTTGTCATCTGGACGAAATCGGCGTTTGAGAAACTGGACTCTGTGTACGGCACCTTCGAGAAGACATCGGAGAAGAAGGCCAAGTACGTGCTGCCCCGATCGAAGATGACCAATGCGGACCTGTCGAGGATCATTAACTCCGACGAGGTGCAGTCAGTGGTGCGTCCGATCAAGACTGAGATTAAGAGGAGGCCGCTTAAGAAGAACCCGCTGAAGAATCTGAACGCCATGCTGAAGCTGAACCCCTACGCTAAGACTGCCAGGAGGATGGCCCTGCTTGCCGAGGCCCAGAGGGTGAATGCCAAGAAGGAGAAGCTAGACAAGAAGAGGTCCCCGATCTCTAAGGTATACCATTACATTGTTACCATAATTGTGATAATGATGATTTGGCATTATGCTCAATATATACGATCTGCCTATTGGACCTTTGTTTCTGAATGCCTTCAGATAGAATTGGTTTCGTTCTTCCTGATAATCTATTTTTTGATCGCTTTCCATTGTTGTTTTGCTATAGCTCGTTGATTCGAGTTGCCATTTGTGGCTAACACATTCATCTTAGGCAGGAGCACTTGTATATGGAAATATAGAGTCATGAATTTGGGTCGCTGAAATGAGCAAGTACATGAACTGATGCTTCGTATTACTATTGCGATTAAAATAGTTAGGTGGTTGGAGGTTATTGTGATGATATTATATCGTTCATTTAGTTTTCTTGTGAATAAGTAACAGGGTATAAAATTTGATCAAAGATGGAGAAATAATGTATAGACAGCATTGTTTCTAATGCTATGTAGCTCTATTACTTGTCAAGTTAAAATGTTTAGTTGTGCTGCTTGCGGAGTTTTGATGATGTTGAAAAAATCACATTGACTATGAAATTTGATGTCTCACGTTTTCCTGCTTAATTTATAGTTGATTGGCCATTCATTTCTCTCATAATAGGTGCAAGCTAATCAAATCTTATTTGTTTTTCTCATTTGGCATGCATAACTCATATAGGGAGTAGAACGGATCAAATCTCATGCGTGATCACTTTTGTTGCATCCGTCACATGGCATTATTCTCAGTATTTTGCGAAGTTGGGGTATTCCTGGGTATATCTCAGGTTCAGTATGTGTATACTGCGAAGCAGACATATACTGATGAGCATTTAGTTTACTTTACTAGGGAACATTAATGAATGAAAAATATAAGTATCCTTTACTTGAGAGATGTCACTATTTTCAAATGTTTAGTCCTCTTCTCACTGTTTGCCAAGGAAGCAATGGTTTCGATATCAAGTTATTGTTTGGACTGGTCCGACTGGATGATTCATTTCATGGGTGTACTCAAGAGTGTTAAACTGTTCTGACTGCTGTTCATTAGCTGAATCCACTACCTCATTCTGAGATTAAGCCTTCCATCTCTAATGATGTTTTGCTTAACGGGTCTCCCAAGTTTGTGCCTTTCATGTGTGCCAGGACAGTGTGAAATGTAAGATATAATACTTGCATCTCTATTGATATTTTGTTTTATGAGTCTCCCAAATTTGAGCCTTTTATGTGTTAACTAGTAAGTATGCAAACTGTGGAATAAAAAAGATATGACTAGTGGCTACAGCTTTTCACACTTCTTAGTTATTTCATTTTCAAATACTAGTTTTCTTGAAGGGAATTTCTTGTAATGTTGTTGGTGTCTTTTTTAGCGGCGTCTATGCATTATTGCTTTATTTTCATGGAAACGTAAGCATGGTATGTTTATTCTTAGAATATAAGGAGAGCCAATTATATAGTTCCATTTGTGAGTCTAGGCTGTCTGGCATGTGAAGTTGTTTTAATATACTTCTTAGGTTTATTATTTTGTGATGATGTTAAGTCTCTTTTTTTTTTTCCATATTCCCTGTTATCAAGCATATATGTTATAACATCTTTAGATTTGTTCTTATATGTATAACATCTTTAGATGTGTTCTTAGTACTTTTTTTTTCTATATGACAATATAATGGTTGCCTGCTATATGACAATATAATGGTTGCCTGCTGAAATTTAATGTAGATAAAAAAATCTCATTGCTGCTATTAGCCAAAATGTTACAGATTTTGCCATACTGTATGATGGGAAAATGGTAGTCATGTATATTATTTTGGACATGTATATTATTTTTTGCTGCCATTTTTGTGTTTTCAGTTATAACGTTCAGTTAGTGGATCTATGGTTTTACTTAGGTTCTGTTCTGTAGGTTAGTTGGCATGAGAATCTGCCTCAGCGATACGACGAGCCTGAATTTTGTTCTGTGTAGCTCTTCATTACCAGGGGATGGGGATACTTGGGTTTCCTCGTACCAGTTTTACTACTTTTTTGCTTGCTGCTTAATTCTTCTATAACTTACCATAATACGTGTATCTTTGATACTTTCGTATTGTTGATCTCTTTGTCCTGGTTTCTCTTGATTATTTTGATAGGATTTTGCAATTCTTCTAATCGAATCTTTTGCAATATCCGAGTTGTGAGGCTCCTTGGTGACGTGTTTTCCTGCCCTTCTGCAGGAAGAGGCTGCTGCCATCAAGGCCGCTGGTAAAGGTTGGTACCAGACCATGATTTCAGATAGCGACTACACCGAGTTCGAAAATTTCTCCAAGTGGCTAGGAGTGACCCAGTAATTAAGTACATGACTACTGCTTTCCAGAAAGCTTTAAATTTTTGGTTCAATGGACATGAGTTTTCTTTAGAAATAGCTTTTTTTTCATTTCTTTCATATGTTCGCTTGTCTCTGCGAGATCACTACATGCACGGGGGTTCGAAACTCTCGGCTTTAGCCAGTCTCGTTGTTTGTTATTCTCTCCGTAGACGCAAAGGCGAGTTGTGTTATCCAACTAGTATAACTTCTTCGTTGTCGGATATTGTTATGGCTTATTATTCTGGCTTTTCTGTTCGGTTGGTTTCAGTCTTGTAGGTTTTGGTCCTGAATTGAAGTCCAGTCATGTTACTGGCATTTCTCAGCATCATGGGATTGAGGGTAATAAAAAGGGCTTTTTGCTTAATATTCGGTTGATTTGAAGCATGTTGTGACCATCTAGTCGGGTGCATTTCAGGGTTCCTTCAGGTGTCGGTCTTAAATAGTTGAGAAAAGATAGTTTCCCGGGCCTTTACCTGGCCCAGGCACTACTTTAGGGAGCTCACAGTGGGATGGTAATATAGTTGTCTGGTCGTCGGACAACAAGTAGGGCATCGGAGATTGTATGTTGAGGGGGGCTCTTATTTGAGCCTGGCAGAAGATGTGAAACTTCAAGAATACGTAGAATTTGGGTTATCGATTGAACTGGTAGGTGTGCTGGTGCTCCTACATACTTGGATGGTTTGTGTCCACGGTGGAATTAGAGGGTTCTAGGACAACATTTTCAAGGTTCCCATGTTTATGGGCATTTTTTGATTGAATGGGTCCTATTGATGTGTCTTGTGTGGATAGCATGATGAAGGCGATGATGCCGGTGGCATTTTAGTTTAGGCGACTGATGATTTCAATATGTTGTTCCTAAGGCTGTTGTATGACCATTGTGCAATGGTAGCTGCTGGGGGAGGGACAATATTTTCATAAGATTTAGGAGTTTCAGCATGGTTCAGGTAAGCTATTGAACTGCTTGGTGGCAAGTCCAGTTTCCAGTCAAGCGGAGGGAAGCGGTAGTCTAGTTGAGAGAGTAACATCACAGTTGGTCAAGCACTACGAGTGTGACTAGGATTCAAGTTTTGTTGCGGCCAGGTTTGTGAAGATTTATACGGAACATTCAATAGCATAGGTGATGTCGGACGATCTTACATGCTGTTTTCGAGCAAGACAAATTACGGAACATTTGGAAGGCAGCTGACAATAAAAGATGAGATGTTCATAGACTTAGGGTCAACGTAAAAATTCATGTCGGAAAAGGTTTTTGGGAAAAAAATTATACAATAATTTATTTGGTACCACTGAAAAGTTAATCTATAAATTTTTTTTACTTAAAATTACAGATTTTGACATCTTTGATCAGCTTTCGTAAATTTTTTTTTTGATTTCTCTTTCATATAGGATTTTTATGGGTGTGACTATAATATCCACTATAGGTCTCAGTATTCGATATTTGAAATTTGACGGTCGACAACGGGCAACACGGCGTTCGGTCGTCGGCGTTCGACGTTCGGCGTCGTTGTCTGGCATTTGGCGTTCGACGTCGCCCATCGTCCGTCGTTTGACCCTGGTGTCTGGTGCCCGACGTCCGGCAGTCGAGGTCCGGTGCCTGGTTGCCCGCACCTGGTGCCCCGCATCTGGTGCCCGACATTCGGCGTTGCCCGTCGTCCGATGGCCAAGGTTTGGTGCCTGGCGTCGTTCGACGCCCGACGTCGACATCTAGAAAATGATTGTTAGAAAATATTTTAATAGAAAATAAACATCAAAAAAATTTTCAAGAAAAATATTTAGGTGAGAATCAAATGGATAATTATATTTTTTGATTTTTTTAAAAAAATATTATTTGAAAAAAAAATTGTTAGAAAATTATTTTATATGTACCCAAACGGATCCTTAGATGACAAAGGATGTTGGCATGTGGATCTAAAGTTTGGAATGTTGCTGATTGGGATTGACGATTTTGTCGGACAGTGTTGGCATGGGTCTTCCCACGTCAGGGCAACGACACCACTAGATAGGGCGATAAAGATTTAATACACTTTTGTATTTTTTGTATTGTATTTAAGTGTAATATGATTAGATAATAACTCATGTGACACCCTTTATATGAGAAGTGAAAAAGTGACAACTTAATTGTTAGATGTCACATAGACTGTTGTCTAGTCATATTACACTTAAAATGTAATACAAAAATACAATAAGTCTTTCTCAAGTAGGGCAGACGTGTAAGGGTGAGGGGATGGCTGGCAAGCATGCTGGATGGGTCGGCATTGGTCATGGGTGCTTGGGCGGGTGTTGGCATGCTAAAAATGTCCAGATGTTAGATGGTTGGGGCGCCACAATGGCGGAGGGTTGCAGCGTGGGCCCCCGGGCGACTGTGGGAATGATGGAGGGGCTTTGGGGGCGGCACAGAGTTGACCTCCCCCTCGCAAGGAGAACGACAACAATAGTGTTCAAGGAAACGACGGTGGATCGGCGAGCCAGCCAGGGGACCTCACACCCTTGGTTTGGCCTGATCGGGTCACCCTCACACAGACCCCAGGTAGAGACAGAGGGGAGGGAAGAGAGGGGAGACAGGCGGCGTCCAAAGGGTAATCCTTTCTCAAAAGTTGTTACTTCATCATTCTTCTCAAAACCCTTTTACGGTCCCTCTATAGAAGGGACATCCCAAAGGCCACCATAGGGGCCCACTCTGAGGCCCATGAGCCACATTTTTTTTGGGTTGGTAGTCTAGTAGAAATGGAGAGGGAGAAAACTAACCTAAAACCCGGGTTCAAACCCCGCAGGAACCACCCGCGGGGGACGGGGGTCGAACACGAGCCTCCCCACCTACTCGGGAGTGCTGTCCATTTAACTCACAGAGTACGGACGACCCATGAGTCACATGCTATCGATAGACTCAAATAGAAAATGAAAAAGACTTTGTGCACTTGAGAAAGTGCACAAAGTGCATTTCACATGGGCAAATTGCCCATGTGGCACCATGTACATGGGCAATTTACCCATGTGACACCCAAAAAGTGGTGCCACATGAGTAATTTGCTCATATGAAATGTATTTTGTGCACTTTCTCAAGTGCACAAAGTCTTTCTCATAGAAAATACATAAAAACTCTTAATGTTCTAAGTGCATACTGCTGGGCCCATATAAAACATGTACAACTCTGACCCAGAATATACCAAAAGCCCAAAAGAATAAGTGGGCCCAAATATAAAAGAATCTAAGTACTTTTAGAGTTCTTACCACCTCATCATTAGGGTAGTAGCTAGAATTTACAGCACAACGAACGAGGGATGGGTCATGACCCGACCTGAGTTAACTCGCCCCAGCAAGTTTGGAAGACTAATTTCCGCAAATACCATTTTCGTCCTAAAAAGTTAAACTTGGTACGAAGGCTTTTTCTAGATTCACATCCTATATATTAACGTAATGCTGCACTGAAACGGGGATAGCTATGAATGGGGATTTCTCATCTCTGTAGCAAAGAATGTTGTTTCTGATTTCGCGAGGAGGTGTTTGAGCAAATTATATATATATCTATATTATAATATTAAAATAGAGTTTTCTATTTTCCGTCAAAATTTATTCACAGACACGTGTCAACATCAGATTAATTTTTTTATACTTTTTTTAATTTAAATTTAAATTTAAAAATCTTTTACTATCTTTTAATGCCTGTGCGTCATTTTTCTTTATTTTTTTCAAAGTTTGCGTAGTAGCGCCGCTACAGTAATTCGCTACAGTGATTACTGTAGCGACCCTACGGTTTTTTATTTTTAAAATTTTATTTTAAAAATAGATTATATAATATTATATTTTTAATTTTATATTTTTAAAATTTAAAAACAAATTATTAAATATATATATATATATATTATATATTATTATGCGATGGTCCGCGCGTAAGAGTGGCCATCCACTTTTTTTTTCTTTTTTGAAATGGAGGGCAGCCGACCATGCGTCTGGGCTACCGCCATCTTCTGTAAAAAAAATTATTAAATTTTTAAATCTTAAACTTTTTAAATCTTCTTTTGAGTTTTTTTTTAATTTATTGATTTGTTTTTAATTTATATAGAGTTTTTTATTTTCTGCTAAAATTACTTTCTAACCACGTGACAAGTAGAGAAATCTCTTATTTCAAATTATTTTTACTCTCTCTCTCTCTTAAAAATTCTCCTTACATGTAACTATTCAAATTCCTCCGTCTTTCTCTCTCTTTGTTATTTCTATCTGTTTTTAAATTTCACCGATTTTTTGCGGTCATGTCGCTTCAATTCTCAAAATAAAAAGTTGTAGGGGTCGCCCCTTCAGACAGTCGCCGCCCGCACGCGCCTTCGCTCTGCCTTCTGCGCTTCCTCCTCCTCCTCCTTATTCTTCTTCTTAGGAACAATACGATGACCGGACGTAGAGCTATAGGAGCGCTACAGTGGAAGATGGTTCTTTTTTTTTTACTTAGTTTTAATTTTTTATTTTAAAATCTGATTATGTAACATTATATTTTTAATTTGTAATTTTTTTAAATATAAAAAATAAATTATTAAAAAAATATACATACTACTGTGTTCTGGGTCTATGACCCGAACGGTGACCTTCTACTCGCCAAACATACTATTGTATCATTGGCTATCGTAGAAAAATGTGATGTGCATATGCAGAATAGTGAAAAATCTATCTTCAAGTCCAGAACAGTGAAAGTTTATCTTAATAAAATTTATTATTTAATTATTCTATTCATTTTTATATTTTTTATAATATTTTATACTAACATAATTATTTACAAACAGCAGCTGCTGGGTGCGCAGTTGAGGTAGAAGATTAAATATTTTATAGTTTTAAATATTTTATAAATTTTTAACTATTATTCTTATATTTGACTATTATTTATATATTTAACTAATATTCATATAAATAATATCTTTTATTTTTAATATTTTATAAATATTCACCATACATGGCACAACTGTAGAACTATATTTTTTAATATTTTATTGATAATTTCTCTTTTATCACTATATATATTTCTTATGAATCTTAAGACATTCTTATAATATATGTTGTTCTTCTTTTGTTTATTATCATTATCTCTAAAAAAATGTAGAAAAACTTTTAGATATATTAATAAATTAAAAATATTTAAATTTAAAATCTTCCCGTGCATCGCACGGGGTCCAACTAGTATATATATATATATATATATATATATATATCTTGTTTAGTGTGGTTATTCTATTAGCAGTGTGCAGGGCACATAAATTTGGGTTCTACAGGCATGTATATCGTTCGGCGAATCTGTCGATTGTTTTTGTTTCAGATTTCAAATGTGAAAGAGAATAATTGAGTATACTTGAGTTTTGTATTTTATTTTCATCTCTTACTTCTCATTAGATGTATGTATTGTATTTTTTTTTTCATTGACCAATAAAAGAGAAAAATATAAATATAAAATGTAAAATTAAAATACACTAAATTCTTCACATTATAAAATTACTTGGCATTCCCGTTTACTCTATTTCTGCAGTCCGAAAGTGACACGATGGTGGAAGGAAACCTGCAAACTTAATCCGGGCAGAAAGCCCTTTGGTACCTTGTGGGTCTAAAACATGTTAGAAGTGAAATGCTAGGTTTTTGTGGAGTATAGATACAAGATTTGGAGAGTCCATAATTTTAAGAGGTGTGAGTTGAACTCTTATACACTTTACGATGCGAGATCCATTCTTCATACATATATGTTAGATCAAAGAGTGTTCGTTATTCTTGATAAAAATATGGGCACCGAGTATTTCTCATGCATCCGGCCATTTTATTTTTCAAAATTTTAAATAATCAGGTACAACAAAGTTCAGTGTTTGCACATTTTCAACAGGATGCAACAAAGTTCAGTGTTCGCCGCTGCCTCTTCAACAGGATGCAATGGTCGCTGCGCAGGTAAGATGGTCCAGCTTAGGCAAGATGTTATATTGAAGAAGGTAGGAGCAGATAAGAGATTTGGGGGTTGTTGTTATGGATTTTGATTGCTTTTGTAACGATGAAAAAGATGACCAGAGAAAAAGGTTGGAGTTATAAGTTGTCCTTTCTACTGCAATGGCAGCAGATGGCCAACGAAGAGATAGAGAGAGTGGACCGGAGAAACGCAAGATGTAGTCAAAGTTTAATAGTGAAAAAACAACTCGAGCTCCACTGCTCCTCGTCTTTACTAGGGGTGTCAATTGGATCGGGATCGCCCGGAGGCCCGTAAGTCCGGCCCGGTTTTAACCGGGCTTGGGCCGGGAAAATAAGCCCGTTAAGGCCCGGCCCGACCCGGAAAAAAATAGGACCGGGCTTGGGCTTTGTGCGGCCCGGCCCGGTCGGCCCGCCGGCCCGAAAAATATAAATATAATTTATATTAAGTATGAATTTTATATTTAGAAAGAGAATTATATGTTTTTTTCTACAATAAATTTACTCAAAAATATATTTTTTACAAGTTAAATGTTAATATAGATATAAGTAAAATATATATTATTTTTTATAGATATATTATAGTAGATATATTAAAATTATATATTATATAAATAAAAATAATATTTTTTCCGGACTTTCGGGCCGGGCTTTTCCGGCTTTTTCTGGGCCGAGCCGGGCCACCCATACCGGGCCTAACCCCGGGCCTGGGCCGGGTCCGGGCCGGCTTTTAAAAAATCGGGCCTGAGCCGGACCTAACAACGTCCGGTCCAGGCACGGCCCATTGACACCCCTAGTCCTTACCCGCCAACAGGGGTACATGCACTCTATTGCCATTTGCCACAGCCTTCTTTTTATAATTTCTGTAGTATTTTTTTAATTTATTTTTCTTACATCAGAATAAACGATGTGAGATTTCTGATGTTTATATATGATAGGATTTTTTATTACGTAGTGGGGACTGGTGCACTATATGATAAGATTTCTGTTATCTCTCCTGTGTCTTTGATCAGCATATATAATATGGAGAATGTAGTGGGGAATTGAGATATCACAAGTTCTAATGTATCAGAACATTAGTGCATCATCGAATAAGGTTTACAATTGCACTCCTCGATCATCAGAGGCACAATTAGATAGATCGAACAATGATCAATCCAACACCACTCTATATGTTTCTGTTTATTTTTTGGAGGTATATAATAAATAAATTTGCCAAAGTTAAATGTTAAAAGAAATGACCAGGTATTTTTTTACGTTGATGAGGATATTTTTGTGATAATTAAATTTCAATTCAGTTTTTTAACTTTTACACAATAAATAAATGTGATCATTTACATATTTTTCATAAAAAAGATTGAATTTTAGATGCTTCATAATTTTCTATGTGATCTTACTTTAAAATTTACTTCAAAGTATAAATATTATATTTGCTCTAAAATCATTATTTAGCTTATATTATCAAATAATTTCTAATTGATCTATTTTTTATTTAAAAAATCATATTTTTTTTATTTATTTTCAAATATATGAAATTTTATTTTTTTATTTTTAAAATTATTTTAATAATTATACTACATCAACATATATATACACACGCGTAGCGTGTTTTTTTAACTAGTACTTAATGTAAGAGTACACTTGTACTTGAGTCTTAAGTAGGTTCATTAAATTTTAAGTTGAACTTATTAAATGATATTGTCATAGCACATTAATTCATCTTAAGTGGATCAATGAGAGAGTACTGTTATATTATAAATACAAGCAGTGGTGGAGCCACATGGAGCCCAGTGAAGTCCTGTGATTCCACTGGATGGAAAAGTTTTCATTAATGAGATAAATTTTCATCATTACCGACCCCACTGGATCAAGAAGAGATGTCCAATCGTGCACCCACTAAATAAAAATTTTAGATCTGTCACTAAATACAAGAGTACTCTTATAATAAGTATTTCTCTTTATCTATATATTTAACCATCTTATGTTACTCAAGACTATAAAAAAAGTATCTATTTAGGATGAGATTAGGTCCCCATTATAGTTGAGAGAAATATTTAGTGTCTGACTGTGGTGCTCGACTATTTGCACTTGTAGAAGTAAACGGTGTGGGTCTCACTATCATGTCGACAACGAATCCAATCCGCTTATATCTGCGATTGAACACCGAGCGCATCCCGTGACCAGACGCACAATTTTCCTCTTATGGAGAACACTATTTATCATATAAGGTTATTTACCCACTTTATTAGACAATGGGTCAGGTGAGGGCTGCGTGCTACATGCACAAAATTTATAAAGTTTTCTATTTAACATTATCTCATTCAATTATCGAACCAGGCCCAATAATATAGAGCTCAGCGGTTGCAGAAATGGGCTTGGGCTTTCAGAGCTCGAAAACCGATTCTACCATTAGTACTGTTCAGAAACATGTTGCTTTGAGCCAATCATCAAAATTTTGCACACAACATTATGTAAAACTTAGAAATGAGATAAAAAATTAACATAGAATTAAAATATCTTAATATTTCATATTTTTTGTGATTTAGTGATGAAGAAACACTTGATGTCTGGATGAGATATTCAACCATTTTATATCTGTAGACACAAATAAATATAGATCTCACTGTCAATATAATACACTTGTATCTAAAGTCGGAGCAAGATATTTTTTATCCGAATATTAAGTATTTAATTTACAAGTGCAGCAACCGCGAAACTGGCCGTTTCGATGCCTAGGTTTGGACGGACGGCCGAGATCAAATCTCCAACTACACCTCCTAAGCAACGTAGCGCGCATGGGCACCACCCGCCATTTCGATCACGGTGCCGCCAAAAGCCCTAACTTCCTCCCCGCCGGGCCGCCACTGTCCACCCCACTTCGCGATGGCCGCCACTGCCGCCGCCAGGCCCCTGGTCACCGTGCAGCCCCTCGAGGGCGACATGGCGACGGACGGATCCAACGCCGTCCCACTCCCCGACGTCCTCAAGGCCGCGATCCGCCCCGACATCGTCCGTTTCGTCCACGCCAACATCTCCAAGAACAAGCGCCAGCCGTACGCCGTCTCCAAGCGCGCCGGACACCAGACCTCCGCCGAGTCCTGGGGTACCGGTCGTGCTGTGTCCCGTATCCCCCGTGTTCCCGGCGGTGGCACCCACCGCGCCGGCCAGGGTGCCTTCGGCAACATGTGCCGCGGTGGTCGCATGTTCGCGCCCACCAAGATCTGGCGACGCTGGCACCGCCGCGTCAACGTGAACCTCCGCCGCTACGCCGTGGTGTCGGCCCTGGCTGCTTCCGCGGTCCCGGCGCTGGTGATGGCCAGGGGGCACCGCATCGAGGAGGTGCCGGAGCTGCCGCTCGTGATCTCTGACTCGGCTGAGGGTGTCGAGAAGACTTCCTCAGCCATCAAGGTCCTGAAGCAGATTGGCGCCTACGCGGATGCCGAGAAGGCGAAGGACAGCCACTCGATCCGCCCGGGCAAGGGTAAGATGCGGAACCGCCGCTACATCTTGCGCAAGGGTCCCCTGGTGATCTATGGCACCGAGGGCGCCAAGGTGGTGAAGGCCTTCCGCAACATCCCCGGCATCGACGTGATGAATGTGGAACGCCTGAACCTGCTGAAGCTGGCGCCTGGTGGCCACCTCGGCCGTTTTGTCATCTGGACGAAATCGGCGTTTGAGAAGCTGGACTCTGTGTACGGCACCTTCGAGAAGACATCGGAGAAGAAGGCCAAGTACGTGCTGCCCCGATCGAAGATGACCAACGCGGACCTGTCGAGGATCATTAACTCCGACGAGGTGCAATCGGTGGTGCGCCCGATCAAGACTGAGATTAAGAGGAGGCCGCTTAAGAAGAACCCGCTGAAGAATCTGAACGCCATGCTGAAGCTGAATCCCTACGCTAAGACGGCCAGGAGGATGGCCCTGCTTGCCGAGGCGCAGAGGGTGAAGGCCAAGAAGGAGAAGTTAGACAAGAAGAGGTCCCCGATCGCCAAGGTATACCATTACATCGTTTCCTTCCAGAATGATGACGATGTTGATCATGTGGAATCAAGCATATCCTTTTCGAATGTGTGCATAAGAACATAGAACTCAATTTTTTGCTTAAGTTCAATAAATTATGTGTAGATTACATTTTCTAATGCTATCTAGCTTTCATGCTTGTTTTGTCTAAACTATTATGGATGCTATATGAGATTCTTTAACCCTACAAAGTTCTGACGTCGCTGAAAAAATCACAGTTAGCTCTAAAATTTGTGTTCTTTTTTCTAGCCTGTTTGTGGTTAAATTTTCATCCATTTCTTTCAGACTAAATGCAACATGATAAAATCTTATTTCTTTCTTTCATTTGGCATGCATAATTCACATTGGACTTTGAATAGATTAAATCCAATGCGATACTGTTTGACTTCCAACTGATGCATGATTAAAGATATTTGTCACACCTTCTCTGATTTATCTGTAGATTGCTGATGTTATTTGGTTCGTGTGTATTTCGTTGAGATTTTAGTTTGCGTGTCTGCTAAACGTACATGTATCGGCATTAGGTTAATTTTTTCCCCTCGAGCATCCATGTAAAGTTTAGGATATCTTATTTGCAAGATGTCACTGTTTTAGATATTTAGTTCTTTTCAGTGTTTTAAATATTAATTCCTTCTGTCACCCTTGAAATATTTAGCTCTTTAACATGCTCTTTCACTAGTCATTGGAACATTCATTTCATGGACTAGCATGTTAGGTTGTTCCGTCTGCATGTACGTGAAGTGAATTTTCTCCATTCACGAATTAGTCCTTCCAGTTGTTTTGGTGTTTTCATAATTGAGTCTTCCATTTATGCTTTTTTCTATGAGCAAAGATGCGACTTGGTACAGTATTGAATGTGATGAATGATATGTCTAGCTGCTACTGCTTTTTTGACACTTTTTCCCACGCTTATGCCATTTTCCATCACTGTTTTTGCTTGAAGAGCGTGCTCTTGTCACCTTCTTGTTTGCGGTTTTAGTTTTCTACGCATTATTACTTTATTTTTCATGGAAATATTTAACTTTAGAATGACATGTTTATGCTTAAATATGACCACAGACAGTTACATGTTTTCGTTTGTCTGATAGGCTAATTTATCTTCTGGATTGGCTATTTCGTAATGATGTTGAGTTGGTATTTGTTGCCTTTTCGCAAGCATATTTTCATGGAAACATTTCTCCAGAGAATGATATATGTTTATATCTCGCTTAGATCCATTCATTTGTGATGTTGTTTAGTAGTTTATTTTTTTATTTTTTGCATATTCCTTCTTATCCTCCATGTACGGACAACTTCAATTGTGCTTGTGGGTTTTCCCTTGTCTGGCAATGGTCGTGGTGAACAATTTGTTAGATTGCATGCAGAGGAAATGGTAGTCGGGCATATTATTTTGTACACATTCTTATTCATTACTTTTTTTGTGTTTTCAAGTTTCACATTGAGCTAGTTAGTCCCTTATGTTGCTTACCTTCTGTTCCGTAGGATAGTTGACATGAGAAATCTGCCTTGGCATAAAAAAGATTGGTGAGGATGCCACATGTAGGCTGAATTGGATTTTTGTGGGCAGCTCTTCCTCACCACTGAAGCCCTTGTCTCTTTGGTCTTCTAACACATCGCATGATTTCTCTTTTTTTTTTTTATGTTTGAAAGTTACCTACATTATATTCACACAATCTTCCTTACATTCCTTTCTAAACCCGGCCCTTTTGGAGTTTTAGAGACCTCAAATCTTGGTGTATAAAAAAGGTTTGATCCCCTCAACCACTCATTGAGTACTTGTCTTTTATCTGGAGTGATTACTTGGAGGTGTGAGAATTTACTAGTGACCTGTTTGTGTCCTTGTTTCGATTCCCCATGGGTTTGCAATTCTTACGGTCTGAATTTTGAGTGTTCTCCGTGTGTAAGGATTCCTTACTTACTGGATTTCCTGTCTGGTGTAGGATGAGGCTGCTGCGATCAGGGCTGCTGGAAAGGGTTGGTACCAGACCATGATTTCGGACAGTGACTACACGGAGTTCGAAAATTTCTCCAAGTGGCTTGGAGTGACGCAATAATTAGTCATGTGAGTTTTGCTCTCCAGAAAACTCTGAATTTTTTTTTTGGGGGTCAGTTGACAGAGATTGCATGTATAGGGCATTTCGGTCTCTGTCCAAAGTTTTGGAGCTTCAAGTCGTGAAAAATGGTGGAAGCTCTTGTGAGCTTGTTTCGTCTTTTTCTTTTGTTTGTCTAGACAAGAGGGATAGTTCACTTTGCAACGTTCAGAATGAGGTAGTTACTTCTCTGCACCCAGTTTTTTTCAGTACCTTTTTTGCATATGTCGTCATAGTGTAATAGTAAGAAAGGAGGTGCATGCTAACAAGGGTAATGTGAATAATTAATTAATTAGATGAAGGCGCTGGTTTTGCTTATAGTCCTAGTGTCGCAGTTCATGGTTTTCATGAGATCTGATAATTAACTTAAAGTTGCAGAAAAAAACTTTGCACAACTTTTGAGTCGTGAATTTTGGGCCACTGTTACGCGGGTGTCGGTTGTTGTATCCCCCTAAGAAGTGCGGTAATCTCCTATGGCCCAAAGTTAGCAAGCATTTCAAGTGCAATGACAGATGTGTTGGATTCACAATTGGCAAAGTGGGTGACCCAAAGCGGCGAAGGGTCGCCACTTAGGTGGGATGTATGATGTAGGAGGGATGATGTGTGTGGATCATTGTTCCCCATGCAGCTACGGCAGATCGATTAGATCGATTGCCGCGGCACGGCCGTAGGGTATCATGTCAAGGGAAGGTGAGCTCCTAGCAAGACATCTTTTTGTAGTTCTTCATCATTTTTTTTATTATGTTCTAAATGATATATTTTGATCCGAAATGTGTGCCGACGAGAGTTCGGCACGGTTGGATGTTAGGGCACAACCAACTTTGGTATTGATCTTGAGTCTATTTGTAATTCAGTCTCAGATTGTGGATCGACTTAGCATACTCAAACCAGGTCTCCAGAGAGTCTCAACAGGTATTGTCGGAGTGAATTAGTGCGTTCCACAATCTTTACTTAGTGATGAAGTCAGTCCAACATGAAGAAGGGTTTTGATATGTCGACCTTCGATGTTGAGATGTTTTGGAGGAACAAGTACCTGTTCTTGGCTGAAGACCAATTGACTTGCAAGAGATAACCCATCTCAGAAAAGGGTTTCGGAGGCCGGCCCTCTTCGACGATCAAGTTAGTATATTTAATTTAATTTAGTCTAAGGAGGGGACATAGAGGTGTCAAGAGAGGGGGGACAAAATTCGGAGTTGGATTAGGTCGTGGATGCCACTTGTTCGTCGTCTTTTGTCTGCTCCTATTGGTCTTCTTGCTGGAGAGAGAAAGGAAAGGGGAGGGCATCTGTTATGGTCCCTTTTGGGAGTCTTTTTTCCCTTCTCCTCTTCCTGCTGTGGGTCTTTGCTGGACTGGGCCCAATAAACCTGTTGAGTCCGGCCCATCGGACTTATCACTTAGATATTGGATTGATCAAAGCGGTCTACCATGTAGTGAAGGATCTAAAGAAGAACTAGTGGGGTCACGTGACTCATTAGATTTTTAAAACTCAATTAATGAGTCTTTTTTTATTAAATTAGTTTGTTTGATTTTTTTTTTTTAAAAAGAAGTGACCTTAAATGAAATTTCTGGTTCCGTCTACTACGCTACCTTGGTACCCAATTTGAGATTTTTTCCGAATAAATACTGTGAAGATTTTAAGCCCCGTGCCTTTGGACAGACCTGTCTCCCACCTAGGGGTGTAAACGAGCCGAGTCGAGCCGAGTAGTATGTTGCTCAAACTCTGTTCGTTAATTTTTAATCGAGTTCGAGTCGAGCTCGAGCTATATCGAGTATTAAAAATGTCTGTTCAAACTCGGCTCGTTTAAATACTCTCGAGCTCGAACCCTTAACAAGTATTTTAACGAGTTTAATTGAATTTGCGAGTTCGTATATATAAGTAAGTTCAATCCAATCTACAAGTAAAAAATTGATCGTTCATAAGACCTAAATTTATCTTATTTCAAACTCATATCTTAATAGTTTTGATAAGTTACTTAATTTAACTATTTTAATATAATGTTTGAAATATATTCATAGTTTGTTACAAGTAATATGAGATTAATAGATAGACACCACAAAGGAGGGGGTTGGTGTGCGACAAGGTAGGGGCGGTGCTGTAACTCTCCTACGCACACTGCTTAGAGCCCCCTTTCTGCACCGTCGGTGACGGTACTACGGCCGCCGAGAGCACCGTCTGCCACTGACGGATGGTCCACAGTAGTCGTCTGAGATGCCAGTGGCTGACAACGCACCCCTCGGTCCCACCGGGGGGCTCACCTACTGCGCAGGTCGGTCTCGAGAGGAAGAAGATACTTGATATACTGGGGGATCTTGCAACACTAAATTTTATGTTCATGCCCCTATTTACATGATCTGTGTATATATCCTCATTTGCATAATTTGTGTATATACACTATAGATTTAGTCTATGACATTTAAGCCCTCCAAAATATTTTATATTGTAATAATAGCTGTATAAAAACAAATAAATATTTTTATATCAATATATACTTATTATATTTAAAGAAATATTTAAATGAAGTGTCAACGAGTACTTAGACAAGTTCTTAACGAGTATTTAATCGAGCTCTTAACGAGCTCTTAAACGAGTTGTTCACGAGTATAATCGAGCCGAGCTCACATGTGTTCAGACTCGGCTCGTTTATGAATCGAGTTTTTTTTCTTGTTCAAGCTCGGCTCGTTAATTAAATAAACGAGCCGGACCAAACTTTTATCGAGTCGAGTTTCGAACTATCCGTCGAACGTATCGGCTCGTTTACACCCCTACTCCCACCTTCGACTGGGGAGCCTTGGGGGCTGCCTGTTTAACTTATTGGGCTCACATGGGCCATTTTTCTGGGCCTTGCGAGGTTGACCAGGTTGAACAATTTCCTCATCTGTGTGGATGTTACACCATCAACCAAATGAGGCTTTAAAAGTTTGATCCCCAAGGAGAGAGCTCTTGTGATGGAGGGATGACAAAAGATAAAGTGTTTCAGGTCCACTGAGAAGGGGCTGGGGTCTAACCAGTCTGTCGTAGTCTGACCTCTCAAGAGAGCCACGAGTAAAACAAAGAAAGACCTTTCTGCGTATATATATGCCTCTCTTAGAAGATTAATTATGTATTTTTTTAAAAAAATTAAATTTATATATACTCTTATTATGGATACAAAATACCTTCAAAGATCATACCGTAACATATTCTGATAGACGTTAACAAGTTGCTTAGAATATTCCGTTCACTTTTGTTTATACACCTTTGTTAAAAATAACGTTGAAAAAATATTTTGACTTCCGTAACGAGAGGCTACAATAAGGCCTTTGATGATATTTTGTATACATAAGAGGGATTTATTTACAAATATAAATTTAGGAAGGATTTTTTACGTACGTCACTGATGTTCGAAGAAGGGTTTATATGTAAAAAGCCCAACAAAGAAAGAGCCCTTGTTTCTTGGTTTGGACCAAGTATAGCTTATCCAATCTTACATGAGTTACAATCTTACATGGATTATACTTATTATATTTTTTCATGTGTAATAAACTTTTCTCATTTCTATAATATGTGTTTGGTTGTGAAAGGGATAATGTTGGGTAGTAAAGTTTTAGTTCCTGCGCTGTTTACTAATATCATTGATCCAACGGTCTAAAATTTTTGAAAGATCAAAAATATAATTTTGTCACGTTAAATCTATTTTATGAGGTGTACAACCCTAAAAAAAAAAATCCTCTACACAATTATACTGTAAAATTAACTTGGTCGGGTCTTATCCGACACAACTATAAAAATGGAGAAATATCAGTTGTACCTTCAGATGGGTAGGAAATATACTCATCTTCCATGCTATTGATTCACATACTCGCATGGGTCTCACTCACATTAAATACTCCTTAAATACTGACTTGAAGGTGACAATAACTTCCATATTTATGAAAAGTTATGTCCTCCATCCCCCCCTTCCTTTAGTTAACTATTTGTCCCCTTTAAGTTGTCAAATATGCATAAGAAAAAGAAATAATTTTATAACAATATTTAGTAACATCATAGTTAAAACTGTCACATCAGTAATTGAAATAAAAAAATTAAAAACACTTCATAAATAATGAGAGGTTGTAGTGTATTTTGATTAGTGTATTACTTTAATGTGTTATTAAATGAGGTTACTAAACTATTTTCACATAAGAAAAAGGAGAAAAAAAAATAGTGGGGCCCACATATCCCACGTGTGATCCAATGACGTATCAGAAATTCTCATATGCCGGTTCTGCCAAAACTCAACAAAACACCTCACATGAGGCCGATCTTATTGGGCCAATTTCATCGCCGCCTGTGCATCTGTTGTCCATAAATTCTTAATGGGCTGTTACGTAGAATCCTCCTCACATCATGGAGGGTTTCTTAATGGGCTATTAGATAGAATCCCCCCCCCCCACATCATGAATGGTCTCCTTGACCAAGTTAAACAGTACATTAAACGCCAAATTAAGCATAGTCCTACTCAAAATACACACTAATTAAATCTACTTACTATTCCACAGTCAAACTCGACCTCAGAGTTAGGCGAAGAACAAGTGGCCCCGGTCCCGTCCTGTTACTGATCTGCCGTGCTAGCTAGCTGCACCAAAAAAAAAAACAATAATCATGCATGAAGCCAGTCCGCATCGAGCTCATCTGCAGCAGCACTTTTGCAGGTGGACTGTGTAGAATTCCATGCACGTACGTACTTACACAGTACAATATTGATGGGTGGTGCCGATCGACTACAGTACAATTCAAGTGCATGCGGCGGTGTGGCCTATCTGAGGCTTTCTCCGATCCAAGAGGCCATTATTGATCCGCACCACTTGATGGGTTTCTGCTCCCCAGCCAGCTGCATGCTCGGTTGTTCTGCACTTCCCCAGTCTAACTAGACATGGCCGCCCGGGGTGTGGTCGTCTGCAAGCTTAATTGCTTTGTTTTCTTCTTCAGGAGAAGCCCGTGGGTGGGGGGGAGGTGATCTCTCCGTCGCGTTAGGTTTAGGTCTCTTTCTGGACAGAGGACGTGCACCGGGGGAAACTGTGAGGAAGGAAGGATGAAACCCGACCGGCCGGCGAGGATTCCGGGAGTTGCAGCTGGCAGGGACCTTGATGTCTTTGTATTTAGTAGCTGATCGGCAGTGATGGCGTCCCCACCGGAGAAGGTGCCGGCCGGCCTTCGTTGATGGGTCAGTAGTCTAAGCCTTTTATGACAGAGATAGAGAGAGATAGAGATAGAGAGAGAGAGGTGTGAAGAAGCAAGGAAAAAGACTTCCAAAGTTATGAGTTTCGCTACCCTATACGCTCTTTAATTGTCTGAGATTATAAAAAGAAAAGAAAAGAAAAATAACATGCATTTTTTCTGTCCAAAATTATCTTTTCCAAAAGAAAAATATTTATTGCAAAAAAAGTTATTGTAATAAAGTTGAGATGGATAGCTAGAAAATAATTTTACAAATAACACCGCACTTTCAATATATACTTGCCAACCAATAGAATTGATCTCTTAGCCCCCGACAAATATTCAATCATTGTAACAAAAGGAGGACTGTAAAATGGCAGTACACTAATATGAGAAAGGCTTAATATATTTTTTTATTGTACTTAAGTGTAATATGACTAGATACTTAACTTATATAACACCACTCACATGGAGAGTGATAAAGTAGCAACCTAATTATTGGGTGCCACATAGATTAAGTGTCTAGGCACTTAAGTGCAATATAGAAATACACTAAACTTTTCTCCACTAATATTGGGTCGCTTTGATAGGGTGCCTATTCACATCGTCTAGTCCGCTTTGATTGCACAAATAACTTAACCACATGATAACATAATTAAGTGAGATATAATGAGATAAGATAATTAGAATTTAACAGTTTGGGATAAGTTGCTATCTCTAGATAAGACAAAAAAGATAGTGTTTTAAATGAGATTATCATGATGACAGTGGTTACTCTTTTTATGTGACTGATGGGGTAAGAGTTATCTAAGATTTGGGTTATTTTATTTCGGTCCTCTTTTTTATTTCTGAGGTTAAATAGGTTAATTTTTAGGTTAACTTACACCTACTTAATTTACCCCTAAGGTACGTCAAAGTGGCAAAAAATTAGGATAGTCTTATGTTAAACTAAAGAAAAGACCAAAAAAAAAAACTTGCGATCACTTGATGCTAGTTCAGACAACTTAACCCCATGAACCCAGCTGCTAAGGTTCCAAGCTCGGCGGGCTCCTAAGGGTCGCATCAAGTCTCTGATGGATAAGCCCAGCCCACCTTCTTATGGGGTTCCGAATTGACCCATATAAGTGCAACGAATGAGACCAACCTTTTTTTTTTTTTAATTGCAGAAAGGTTCTATTAGTGCTGATGGCTCTCGCACTTGACTTTGGAGTCCTTCGCAACAGGACATATTATGGACCTTACCTGCAGTCGTTGTCCTCCCATTAATGGGGTTCCCATTGAAGACTAGTACTCAGCTTGGAGTTGTGGCTTATGGGTAGGGTTGTCAATGGACCGGACTCGGGTTGGACATATATGAATTCGACTCAGGTCCGACTCATCAATATGTAAGTCTAATCTCGGCCTAAGTCCAAACAATGTCGGGTCGGACTGGGCTGAGCCCAAGTCCAAACAATGTTGAAAAGAGTCTTGCGGCCCGGCCCAAAATTGGGCCAAGCCTGCGAACCTGTCGGACCAACCCGGCCCATTGACAGCCCTACTTATGGGGCAACTCAAAAACTCTGCCCCCATTTACATATCATGACTAAAAATTAGGTGTTCAGAATCCAAAATAGTGGACCTTAATTTTGATTTAACATGTTACCAATGGGAAGAGAAAATGGTTCTCTTTAGTTTTTAGTTTTCTGTGATCTTTTACAATTAACTCTTATTCCTCATAATTTGGCTGTTTGGCCTTGGACCCAGAAGTCTTGAACAATTTTTTTGGGGGGGTAAGTAGGCCCTTCTAGGGACTATGAACTGAATTGAGAAATTGCTAAAAGATCCCTGAAAGGGACTCGTTTCTAAGGAAAGGTAAGATTTCCGGGGTCCCTAAGACAAAATAGTCAAGATATGAAGGCCAAAAACTAATTGCAAAGGATTACAAGGACTAAAAGCTAAAAAAAAAATCCAAGAAATTACTTGTCCATGGATAGGTGGCCGCCTTGTCACATCTGTTCCTCGGTGGTGTCTGGCATTACATCCAGCATCTGCTCTCCCCTTGGTGGACCTTCACAGAATCACAGCCCCACAACACTGACCTAAACCCACACTTGCTCTTGTAGACTCCACTCCATTACTAAGAAGGGAAGCCCATAACAGGTCACATTCCCATGTCACTACAAGCTTCCACCCTGTTGCACTGTCTCCTCCATGTCCAAGTTTTTCTCATGTATTCATGTACTTGCACTACAAGAATAATACAGTTTAACTACAGAATTTAACTACGGAAATATTTGTAGCTAATCCGTAACTAATTTGCTACTGATTAACGACGGATACATCGTCGTCGTAAAAATCATAATTTAACTATAGATTTACGATGGAAATAATCCATCGCTATTCCGTAGCTAATTAGCTACGGATCCGTTACGCGATTATTCCGTAGCTAAATCCGTAGCTACTTAGCTATGGATCAGCTATGCAATTATTCCGTAGCTAAATCCATAGCTAATGAGCTACATACATCAACTATAAGATTATTCCATAGCTATAAGATCAAAGTTAAGAGAGAGAGAGAGAGAGAGAGAGAGAGAGATGCTATGCAGAACATAACATAGCTGCAGGCCATTCTTGTGTTCCTCATTGCTTTCATGTCCCACAAGTTAACTGTGGCTGTCTCATACTTCCCTCTAATCAGAACACTGTCCTTGACATGTCTGCTAAACCATTGCCTTCAATGAATAACTTATTTTGAGTGAGGTTTTCTGAGCTCCATACATCACCACTGTCCTCTTGATCAACTATGTTCCTTCTCTTCATCAAAACCCTCAGAGGCTCACAACCACTACTAATTTTCCATAGAAATAGGCACACATCTGGTTCTGCAAGTTCTCCATGCTATCAATATATAGAATCCTCACTAACTGTCTAGGCCTTCAATGAATAGACTGCACGCCTTTTCTATTTTACAGCTGGGAAAACTGGACTACCATGTCCCTACACTACACTGTCATGGCAGCATGTCGCCTACCAGTAGCTCTAAGAATATGCTAAGCTTCTCCTATGATCTAGTTCAGTGTATGCAAGAGGTTTTAGTTCCCGGACAGTACTCTTCACACCAGAAACCCCATGCCCAGCTGATTACCTTTGCATTACCAATGTACCAGATGAATCCATCCCTCCAAACCGACTTTGAGAAGTTTGCATATCTGCCTCCATGTTCTTGAGAGCAAGGTTCGCCGCATCGTCGATTCGCCCCGAATCAATTTTTTTTTCTAATTCGTTTCGATTCTGGAATCGAATCGATTCGCATAAGAATCGATCTGATTTGCATGGAAATCTGATAAATCGGGAATCCCTTGATACGCTCCGATTCGTTCGAATCGGAATTCGATCTAATCCGCCAAACCATGCTTGGGAGCCCAACCCATGTCTGCTTTTAGGGTTTTTCATGCTCTCTCTCTCTCTCACACACACACACAACAACAACAATAACAACAACAACAACAACAACTTTTCTTGTTGGTGGATTGCTGTAGATAAACTAACCAAACACCTAGCAGCAACTTCACGTGGTGCAGGCACTCTTAGCCACCACCATGTCTGGGTGAATGCATGCATGACACAGGTGAACTGCGGGTTTAACTCTGTCCCAAACACTTTTTGAGTTTTTGTGTTGGTTTTGCAAGGCCCACCAGCTGATTCCAGCGTTCTAACAAGAAGCATCTTGCGAGGTGTCCCCCCTCCCTGTTCTGTTGTGCATATCTACACAAAATTGTTCATGGACTGGTGGGAACAGATCCCAGGACAACGCTAAGGGGGACCAGAATTGGTTGTTTAGGTCATGGAGACTGGTGTCCACGTACGGATAAGGTTCCTGGTGGGGTGTATGGATAGTAAGTAAAATGTTAAAATGTTAACATGGAAGCAGACATGGCATATTAGATTCTGAGGCAGACCATCCGGAACAACAAGGCATGTCGATCGAGCACACTGAAGGTGTTTTTGGGTTCTTCTCTTCAACTGGTGTCTGCAAGATAGCACTTCACATAATCTCATGTGTGACTCTTGTGGAGTTATTTTTGTAGATGTGGATCTTGAACCTGGATATCTTTCCTGTAACGTGGAGGACGTCGGAAAGAAAAATGTTGGTGTACTGACAGAAATGTTGAGAAAGTTCAAATTCGAAGTCTCCATTGAAGAGGATATGTTAATAACATAAGACATGAATAGAAGTTATAATGTTGAAGCCATCTTCCATTAGAAACTTGGAACTATTGGGTGATTTCCTCCCCCCTCACAAAAAAAAAAGTCCTGAGCTGACGATAATCTACTTTAAAGATGCGACAATCTGATGATATTACTGAAGTAGTGCTTTATTACACTTTCCAACTGGCATCATTAGAGGCAAGTGCACCCACGGGAACAGTTCCACAGGCTTTTTGCAAAAAGAGTTGGGGCTGGTGAAAAGCACGAGGGTGAGCAAGTTAGTGTTTCCCTACTTGCTGGGGTATTGGCTTTGTTTTGTGACTTTTGAGTTCTGACCAACGAAAAATATAGAATACCCAAATCAAGTTTTTTCTCCTTTTATTTTTTTGTAAAAAAGTATGACAACAAGTATTCAAGTTGAGGAGGGAGAAAGTGGTTATAGTCTATTAGAATATATGTTTCTTCACCCCCGGGAAGAATAGTGGTCGAAACCCATTAAAGTTCAATTTCTCACACTAGATTTATTGAGTAGGAGGAAAGTGGCCATAGACAAGTAGAGCAGAATTCCTCACCTATGGTTTATTGTGGCCCTCATTAGTTCAACCCATAATAGATCGGATTGTTCTTCAATCAGATCCATTGACTATCTAGATAGTTTGTGAGCCGTTGAGAGATAAATTCTCAGATAGTTTGTGAGCCGTTGAGAGAGAAATTCTCAGAGTGCACATATGTGAGATTGCGATGATAAGGATGAGGCACGTCCCTGAGATCTTAAAATATGGGCGAGGCATGCCCCTATGACCCCAGAGCATGATAATGGCGGCATAAGATTTGAGACCCCATAACCATGACCAATCCGTCCATGTAAAAGCCTTAAACTACCTTCAGAGTCATATCACATGGGGAATGGAAGAGATGGTGGAGAACAACGAGAACCCCAATTGATACTTATAAGAAGATCCATCAAAATGGAGTGAGGTACATACTCTTGATTGCCTACATCCGTACATTCGAGCACGCAACTATCTACTCATCTCTCCACTATTATCGTTCTCCTAATAGTTCATGACTTGCGTATCAAAAAAATTTCTCCCAAAATAACACCCGGTTCTCTTGATCGATTGTTCCATTTTGTAAGTATTTCGTCACATTTTCCTCTACTATAAATCTCATAAATACATTAGATCAGCACCCCCCTCCAAGTGGGTCTCAATATATGCTATAATGATAATACCTCTGGCACAAGTATTCTAGACTTGAGTGTCACTATGTAGAGAAGGCTTGGCTCTCTTTATAAAGAGTACAAAAACATAGAGAGGGAGAGATTCATATGCATACATCCCTCCTTCCCCTCCTCCCATCCCAAAAGGAGTCAAATGGTTCCTCCTCGCGAACTCATGAGCAATCAGGGGGGGGGGGGGGGGACCGACTGTTGCTACCTTGTTCAACCATAGCTACATCAACAAATGGCATCTATTAAAGAAACTTTAAGAAGGATTTGATTAATCTCATAGTCCCTTAAATGTTCCTCTGAAATGATATATATATTTTTAAATACAACTGTACCCACGTCATAAGTTAACATCCACTAGAACATGCACAAGCCAACAGTTCCTTGGGGTTAGCTCTTTAACTTAATTAGAATCACAGAATAACACTTTGTCACAGGTTTGGAGCTCCCCCTTCATGGGAAGAGGGCCCGTGTAACGAAAAGAAGCACTGTTGACACGGATATATATATATATATATATGCTGTTTTTTCGGCCAATATAAATGGAATTTAACTTATGCTTCTTTTATGCACACATTGCCGTATGGCCCAAGTCACCAAAACATACTGAGAGCACTCCAAGGCGATGTCAATTAGACCATGAAACACTGGCATGCCTTCTTATCCAAGTAAAGCACATACACGACCAAACCCCTTACAAGATTATCTTCACCAAATAAGATTCTTGATCCAACATATTTAAATAATTAGTTGATGAGAAGCCCTTTGAAATATGAACTTTCACGTGATTAGGAAAAGCACAAAAAAAACAATTCCACCCACGCCATGGTGCATACAAACCATTACCCAAGTTTCATCAAATGATGACCATTATAATATACCCGGGAACTTGTGCCATTTTGCATTATTATGATTCATAAGTCGATTATAGTACAAGTATATGCAATTAATTTTTTTTGCCCTATCCGATTGCCCCCCTCTCTTATCCATCATGGTTATCCCCCCTGGATCTGCTGTTCTCCATGTGCACAAGTGGCCCTGCCAAAACGGGCCCATGTGGAGAGTGTGATAGCCATGGAAAAGCCCACCCTCGTCCCTACCCGTGGGCACACTTCCCCAAGCAAACTTGAAAAAAATAAAAGAAAATTTCTGATTGATTGCACTGACACCATTAGGGTGTGGGGGACCCTTCAACCATCACTGTGATACATCCTTAATTGGCTGTTCATTAGTCCTCCCTAGAACATAAGACTGGCATGTCAGAGCTTGAGGGAGTTGTGTGTGGGTGGGGTTGAGGAGGTGGTACATGCCCTGACTCTCCCACCCATCACTTTCTTCAAAAGATTCCTCCATCTCTTTAGAAAGATGGAGGTAATAATATATAGAGTCATGTACGAGACCTTATTTTTTATCTTGTTTGTGCTAATTAAACAAGGTTTAAGACGAATGTTACAGTGCCAAGTGTCAGGGGCCGGAGATATATATATAGAGAGAGCATTTTACGTTTCTATCCTGTATATTGTATGCTTGTGGATATCACATCAGATGAGAGACAACTTAATTTGTTCAGATTTGAAGATTGAACTGTCAAGTTAGATGTGGTATATAGTGAACAGTAGTTGTGTGATAAGCATACTATATTTGTTCTTAGGTCCTTGGAAGAATCAAGTGTTTACATGAGATTGATGGCCACCTCTGAGCTTGCTGGAGGCAGTAAAAGTTCAAGGTACCTGGTGGGGGACTTGGGTAAAGAGAGCTCTTGGTTGGGAACATTTGATCTGTGATATTTTCCCATGGAGTAGTAGTGGGTGGCAAGTTGATGCCATTATTGGATGGATACCTAGACTAGTGTTTCAACTAGGTGTCCTTGTTGCCCCAGATCAGACTTTTGTCTTTGATCCTGTCCCATCCTTACATCAGAGTTGTACAGATCATGTTAGATGATCTCTCTGAGTTTTGCAGGACCATTCATTGCCAGAATAACCTGTATTTTGTCAGTACCATAAGAAATGAAATCATATGAGAGATGGAGCTTTTTTTCTTTCATTATTACAAAATGCCTCATTGATAACTAGACATCAACTTTGGTACAATGTCTTTTAATTTGTTCTTAATATTCTTTTTTAAGAAAATATTGAATATTAGTATTATAAGTATTGAGATTGATCAGGAAGACAATAGCTAAATGGGAAGGAGAGAGAGTCAGAGGTGAAGAAGAGAGGATAGAGAGAAGCTAATTAAATTATACTTAACTGATCTTGGAATAAGTTCTATTATATACTTCTGGGAAACAAATGAATTAATGTGAAGTTTGATAAGATGTCATTAAACATGCACCCACACTATCACTACTAATATCAAAATTACTATTGAAGCAACTAGAAATTAAAAGGGAATATATACCAGCTTCAGGTTGAACTAATTCCTTCCATTTGTTAGTAAATTGCACCTTGAAGCAAGTTCCCAACACATTTCCATGGTTTTCTTTTTTTTCTCAAGAGAAAGTGGCATGGTATAGTATACCTGTAGCACCTTACCTATATACATCAACAACTACTAAGAACACGCTGATTAATCTCCGGTGTTCCATGCATGCATGCAAAATGTGTCATGCATGTATGATATTATGCAAGTATATATCATGTATATATATATGTCCGTACCATTACTTATATAATGCCAATCGGATGTTAATTTCTGTGTGAAGAATGTGATGGCCAGTCTATCCACACACTGCATGTTCTCACTTGCGTTTGCGTCAGAGCCAAGCAAAGAGCAAGACGGGAACAGCGCCACAAGCATATGCCTTTCATGCATGTTGCCGTCGCTCGTCGCCTTGGCCCTCCATGTCCAAATGTTCTAAACAATCTGCTGTGCCATAGTTGTGAAGATGACAAGGCCATCGACAGACAGAAGGAAAGATCACCACAAGACAACAGTCTTCTCTCTCTCTCTCTCTCTCTCTCTCTCTCTCCAATAATATCCATAAGCAGCATCACCAGAGTCTAGCTAGTTTCTGAGATCGAGAATGGCTGGAAGAGGCCGGGTAACGTATATATGATCTGATACAGAGATGGACCTGTCATTGGTACTAGACATATATCATATATGTGGTAGAACCAGCATCGCAGAACGAGTTTAAAATCTTAATTTGGAACGATATAAAGGTGATGTTAAGATCAGATGGCCACATGAAGGCTGTGGACAACATGCATATGGGGGGTCGACGCTTGACATGATGACAGTACTTTCACGTCCCAGGAATAGGTAGTAATACTTGCAGTAATTAAAACATATATGTATGGTTTTTGGTCGTAATTAGTCATCTTTTAAGCCTACTATATATGTTTGTTTACTGATCCACCAGGACAATGATACAGTGGGTGGTCTTATGTAACTGCTAGTTCTGCAACACCTATTCGGACTTCATATATATAGTGGCAATAAACTTATAAACATACATGTTGCAGAAAAAATTTCACATCCCTCGACAGGCCAGTGTTGTCTCCCTAGAGCAGAGGTAGGGTTTTGTTCTTTAAAAGACACATGAATTATGTGTCATATGAATAATACTTGGTGCACATCATCAAACGATGATATGCGCATAAATTAGGTATCAATTGGGTGCCCATCACATCACCGTGATTGGGCACCCAATCACTGTAGAAATTTACGCGCACACCGTTGGAAACGGTGTGCACCAAATATTACTCGTGCCATGTAAATACAGGGGAGTTCTCACATATGCATAGTGCCAGTGCTGTGGAAAAGTTTTTGCAACCCTCACAAAAATGGTACGAGATTTTGTTTCTTACATATTGCCTTTTGAGCTAATGAAGGGGTTAAGACCGGACATATATTAACACAACCATTTTGCTAAACAATTAATATGGGATTATCTGAAGACCTCAAATATATATATATGTTTGGGAGTAAAATATGTACATGGGTTGCAATGAAAAAAATATTTTAATAATAAAAAATACACATTTAGAATGAAAAAAAAAATATTTTGCTCCTAACTGGGGAACGGCTACTAGCTAGCTCCCCCCCCCCCCCCTCCTATTAGACATGCATCACTTGTCACATTTGATGGTATTGAGATTTAATATTAGATTATATCTTCCAACTCAAAATTTTATGATAATAAATGAAAAGAACACCACTTTTATAAACACAAGAGATATTTTATCCCATTTCAATGTTCAATTATTCTAAAACGCCCCCTCACGTGAATGTCAATTTTTAGACGCTAACACATAAACCATAAGCACATAGTACACGACTTATAATCACTTTTTGTGTTCTGATATCACTTGTTGTCAAAATTAAGCTACCGCTATGTAAAAGTTGAGTTGTGTATCGTTATCTTTTACTTTAACTTATTTATTAATCACAAGTAAAGATTGAACTATATAGACCCCCCTAACTTTGACTCTCTAAGCTTCCGGCCCCCACACCAACGTTATCAAAAAAAAAGAAAAATTTATTGCACTTTCATATTGCACTTCAAGTGTAATATGACTAAGCAATAGTCTATGTGGCACCCCTCACTTGAAGAGTGAGGGAGTGACAATCCAATTGTTAGATGCCATGTAGACTTGTTGACTAGTCACTATGAAAGTGAATATAAAAGTGCAATAAGCCTTTCTCCAAAAAAAAAAAAAAACACACTGATTCGGCCCTCAGACCTCTCCTCCCAATGCATCTGCCAGGAGCTGCTACGCAATGACTTGATGACCCCCCCAATATTGCATCTGGCAGGAGACATCATAACACGTTTCTTTCTCGCCAAAAATTTTTTTTTACCACTCCATTCCTTCCATTTGACTGAGTGCCCACCCTCCCACATCTACATAACATGCGTCCGCCCCCACATGTTTCAAAGGTCTCTCTGCAAGTGCAGTCCAAGACGGTCGCTGATCTGGAGCTGTATTCATAAAACGGCGATGCTGTACCTGGCCTTTGTGATCACTTCTGCTGCTGCACTTGTAGGCCAGCTGCAAGCATATATATGGCAACGACCATTCATACATACCCCACCTCATTACCTCGATTTCTTCTGGAGCCATTTGATCTCTTTGTTTCTTCTTCACTCCCCCACTTCCTCTCCCCTCGTCGTCAGTGCAATCTTCTGTTCATGCACCCCCTCCCCCCGGTGGTTGCAGAAAGAAAGGGAGCTAAAAATTTCACATGCACCAGTCCCTTTCATTCCCTCTGCATCTCTCCTCTTTATTAGGAAAGTCCATCATACATATATATATAGTATATATATATATAGAGAGAGAGAGAGGAGAGAGAGAGAGAGAGAGAGGAGAGAGAGAGAGAGAGAGAGAGAGTTCAGCTGGTTGGCTGGAAGGGGCCAGTACACTTTTGTGGAATGGAAGGGGGTAGAGGCCAGAGCATTTGAGTGGAATATGGAGGGTGGGGAGAGCAGAGGGTTTTAAGTTGCCTTCATGATACTGTTGTCTGTTGGTTGGCTGTTTCAGACTGGTGCTAGCTTGCACAAGAAACACTGCCTTTTCTACTTCCAACATGAACATTAATGGTGGTTCAGAAGACTGGAACAGAGAAGAAGGAAGCCAATGCCCTTTTATGAAGTTGGCGTGCCATCCCCAATGGTCATGGGGTTTTGCTTGTTCGGTCAGACGTGTTCTTAATTAGTTCTTTGATGTCGATATCATGAATGTTCAACAAACAGAACAGAACTCCACCATTAAAATTTCCCCTTTAAATCATACTGCACACACATTTATGTGATCCAATGGTTAGAAAAAAGAAACGTTGTTTAGGGTACAGGGTTTAATTAAGCGTTAAGGCCCGGGAACATGAACAAATATGAGTAGAGATTAATGGACAAATGACAGTAGAGAAAGGTTTATTGCACTTGCATATTACACTTTTAAGTGTAATATGATTAGGCAACAAATCCATGTGACATCTAATAATTGACTTGTCACTTCCTCACTCCTCATGTGAGAGGTGCCACATGGATTATTACCTAATCATATTACACTTAAGTGTAATATGCAAATACAATTAGCCTTTCTCCTGACAGAAACATAGCCACCAATAAAAAAAAACTGCATATTAAATCTAACAAAACTCGTCATGGTAAATATTTCTGAAGAAAATATTTCTACTAGTGAAACAGATAGAGGGTTGCTCAGCCGCCGCATCTCATTAGTTAGACGGCCGAACCCAGAACCCTACACCCTAATAGAGTGTAGGGTTTCGTATCCGACTAATGAGGTACAATATCGGACAAAACTTTCTACCAAGTTCATCGGTAAAAAGTATTTATCATATTTCCTTATACACATTTTTCGACTCCCTTGGAGGATTTGGTTGGTTTATTTGTTATCTATCGCCGGAAAGGACAACCCTTTTCTAATTTTATTTTATTTTTTATATAACCCGGAGGAGGAGAGGAAACAAGTATAGAATCTTGTGATTTATAAATAAATGCATAACAGGGTTGAAAAGACAAATCCTGGATATGAAATTATATATGTTTAAACACTTCCGGGTGTTTTGTTTTGGGCAACCAAAGGCCTTTTGCCACTACAATCCATGCAGTTTGACCTAGTCAAGGCACCGCCCCACAGTTTATCTGGTTTCCCAATGACCCACCAGATTCCAACATCTGACAACAAAACCCTTGTAGACTGTGAGGATTTGTATTAAGCTTTTGTTAACTGTTCTTGTTTTCCTTGAGTGTGATAAGTTTGAATTCTAACCTAAAGATTTAAGTGTTGGGTTGAGAGAATCTTCTACAGATATAGGGGTGAAACTATTATAAATTTTCCATATGAGACTAAACCACAACAATTCTCCCATGTCTAACCAACCAATTTGGGATGCAACATAAGTAGGGATAAATGTCTAAATAAAGAGAGAGAATCTAATAAATAAATCTAATCTAAAACTATATTGAAGGATCAAACTCTAGCCAAATTCTAGACATATAGTAAAAAAAAATCCTCTACACATATAGAGGGGAAACTCTATAGTTTTTCGATATGAGACTAAACCACAACAAACCAAAAAAGAGGAAAAGGATTATAATGATCAAGAATACTTGGTGTTGGAACACTCTTTAAGCAAAAAAGAGAGAAAAAAAAAACAGGGGAAAATACTGAGTGGTTCAAGGTGTGTGACCTGTGTTATACATAGATAGGACTTTGTTTATATACACATCTTTCTTTAGGCCAGCTTTGTAATGGGACAAGAAGATTGGATAGACTTTATCCGCATGGATAATTTTTATGCTGCTTAATTTGGTGATAGGAACAAGGACATTTTATAGATCATCTTTTTATCGAAAAGAAATTTCTAATGGCTTATCCCTTTGTGTTATTTATTGATTTAGTTATCACAGTTTTTCCAATCTAAAACCATTAAGAGAAAAAGTTTTTAAAAGGTGAGTTTATTTATCCATGATTAACATATTGCAAAGTAACTTAAAACAGTTATATAGTGGCCTTTTAGACCCCAGTAAGGTTAATATATATGGATGGTGAGGTGATGGATGAAGCCAGGCATATTACACCTGTGATCTTAACTAATTATTAATTACAATCTACCTGTCTATATTAAAATTTCAACTTACACAAGTGAGTGAGTTAAGATAACATATACATTTTTTCTTGTGAAACTTCTAACTCAAATAATGCAGATTTTTTAAAGACAAATTCTTTTATTTTTTAGAGCAAGTCAATTCAATTGTCACCCCAACTTTCTCAACTCCTACACATTGTTTTTTTTTATGAAACTTCTAGCTTATATATAATGCAGATTTGAAAGATGGCTGCTGTTTATTTTTGAAAGCAAGCCACTCAGTTCTTCATGACCCCACCCTTCTGATGACCAAACTTAAGACCCCACTTATGTGATCTCACATGGTTAAAACAGTAACAAGTAAAGTAAAGAGGGATGGAGACACTGCTTGAGTTAAAACTTGGCTTTCTTTGGGACCTAAGTATTACCCAAATCACACTACACTAGTCTTAGATCGATATGAATCTCTATAAGTAAGGTTGGCTAGATCGATGATTGGATTGGTCAACCCGTGATATGGTTCGAATCGGACCGTATTGGTTCGATATATTTTAATTTGATCTAATTTATTTTAAAATATAATAATAATAATAAAAACTAAACCAAATTAAAGATCTTTGACACCACAATATGAACCGTGTGTATATGTTCTTTGTCATTAGTTTTGTGGTCCATTAAATAAAAAAAATCAAAGGCAGAAATATGAGCTGATTTTTGGATCCAACACCACAATCAATCAAGAGAGCAGCCTACATTAGACCAACTTATTAGATAGGTGGCACATGACAGATCTGGATATAACATAACTTAATTGGCCTAGCTAAAAACTATATATATATATATATATTATATATGGAATGATCCCTTATCTCATGAAAGCTGACATCCACACATGAAGCCTCATGCACACAGGAGTGTAACAACTCATTCTTTTTGTTATTCTAGGCTGTGAGCTTGCTTCAATGTTCTCTCTTTAATATAACATCATCCAAGCCAAGTGGCATAATGTGGTACTTTGGGGTGATGTATGCATTCTTAAATTCTCTGAATTTTCTGTACACCAGGGGGAGAGAGGGCAAGCACTGAGTGAACTCAAAATTTTTTTCTTCCAGTTGGTTTCTAAGCTCCTTGGGAAATACTCCCACACCAGGTTCAAAAAAAATTTAAAAAAAGGGAAAAATGAAGAAGCCTATGGGCAATGTATATTATATAGATAAATTCCAACTCTCTTTGGGCATTTTTATATGTTGGATTCACTTGTGCACAGCACTGGTGCAGATAAGATACATGTATGTCACTTTTACATCATCATATTGCATACTTTAGTATAAAAGGAAGGCATATAATAATCATTGGAAACCACCCCATATGCTTCTTTCTGACTGCTTCCCACTGGAAACTTTTGTTCTCACTTCTCTGTCTGCTGCATGTGGGAGGGCAACCCTCCTCCCGAGGAGGCCCATGTGAAGTGGGGAAGCCATGGAAGAAGAGGTTGCAGACCTCTCCACTGCCCCCCCACCACCACCACCATCTCCCTCACTGCCCACACACCTCCACCCCAAGCAGGAAGTGTTGTTGGCAACATGGCTGATGGCTGCAACCAATGGCCCTGGCAATCTATGGGACCTCCTCCTGCCACTGCCTTGACATATCACTTGTCTCTTCACTGACCCTACCCACCAATAAAGAACAGGAGAAACATAGTGCAGATCTTGTAGGGCCATGCATGGACCTGAGTTGGGTTAGTACATGTTCTTCCCATAAAAGGGTTTTTGCAAACGAAAGCTACGGGTGACCAATTTAGTGAGAAATAATTACTTCCGTAGTCAATTACAATAGGGGGGGGGGGAGGCTTTTGTTTCATTGTTCATGTTATGATCTCAATCTTGAGTAGATGCTCTATTTCCCTTTGTGGGTATATCCAATCCGAATTCTGCATGCTTGATTGCTGGTTTGGCATAAGTATATGCAAATAGATAATTAAACATGCCTCTATATCTTTCGTAACAAAGAAGGATGTTCCGAGTTGAGTCGATCGATTAGAACTCTTGTTTAAAAGCAGGAGGTCCCGAGTTCGATTCCTGGGGGGGGGGGGGGGGGGGGTTTACCTGATTTACATGTAATTCTCGAGGTGTGTAGATCCGTAGTTTTTTCGGTCAAGTGGGGTAAGAACAATACGGGTACACGGAAAGTAGGAGCTGCCAAGTCCTGATCTTGGAGTTCACGAACACCAATCCCTGAACCCACAAAGTCACACGGGGTGAGATTTCCTCGTTACCAAAAAATAAAAAAGATGATGATACAGATCAATTTTTTTTAAGATCATTTTCTCTCTGCAATTATTAGAGAATCTTCTCTCCAACTTAAGATTTTTATTTATTTTTGACGCATAGTTTATTAATTAAAAATTTTTTTTGGACCGACCTTCACATTGTTCGAAGAGTCATACCTTTCATCTGATTAATGTTCTTTGATCTTATAAGTGGATTTTAGCTCTCCATTTATTTTCTTTAATGGAATTTTATTTTAAAAAAGAACAAATAGCTAAAGATGCCATTTTAAGACCGAATATAGAAGTTGCACAACAGCTGGATATGAGCTAAAAAGGCAATTTAGTGATTGGAGGGGCACAAGTTCAAATCTGATAGGCTTTTTAGAGTATCAAGGTGTGAAAAGAAAGCAACTTTAGGACAATAAAATAGAGTAAGAAGTCCACCAAGGTACATAAGCAGAAAACAACAACAGAAAATAGCATTGCCAACTCCCCTTTGTCTCTTCCTGCACATGCCCACCCTTCTCTCTCCCCCTCTCTATCCACCCACAAATAAGTGGTCATGGATTCTTGAATCCTTGACCAATCTCCTCCCAATATTATACCCATCAATCCACTCAGCCTCTAGGGTTCATTTGTTTGTGTGCAAATATGCTGCAAGAAAAGATAGATATCTAAGAGCCCCCATGTCACTTTACATCACCATCTCTAATAAGTAGTCTAAGTTGAGATTATTAAAAACAAGCCTAGGGCAGCTAAGGATCTTCTAGTCCACACAATATTCTCCTCTCTGACTGCTTCCCCATTGAAGCATTTGTTCCTCTGTCTGCTGCTGCACATTTCAAAAGTTAGCTCTCACCCAAGGACGGCCATGTGAAGTGGGAGCCACGGAAGAGCCCACCCTCCCTTCCTCCTCACTGGCCACACTACCCCAAACAGGGAGAAGGGAGGAAAAGTTTGAAGGAAACAACAACTGCTTTCAAGGATGGTGGCATCCATGGGACCTTGTCCCTTCATTGGTCCCCACCTCTCACCAGACGTAAGGGAAGTAATATCATGAGATGAGAAATATTAGGTGTTCGAAATAAGGGGTCACACTCTCGTTTGTGTTTATAGCCGAACATTTTATCTAGACATCAAGTGTTTCTCTCGTCAAATTATCCATTGCCATGTCACAGTTATATAGGACTATACTATCACTAAAATTAAATTTTGTCTAATCCGTACTATAGCCTGATAGAATGTGAGGTCTCTCTCTAATAATTTGGCTTGTTATTGCATTGATTTGAAAAACAGACTTGATGGGTCCACTTTAAATTCGGTATGGTCCGAAGAGCATGTTTTAGAATTTGAATTAGAGGAATGCAAACATGTCCTCGCATGATTCATGGGTTGGTCCACACTAGAGTCTAATGACACAAAAGAACACACAGTGGTTGGCCCTCTAGTGGCCCCAATTTAGTGCATGGAATCCCTAGCTCTCTCTCTAATTTGTCCTATGTACTTTGGTGCACACACCCCTTTCTCCTCTAATGCATGTGTACCCTTTCCCCTACACACCAGCCCACCAGTCTTTGCTCCCTTCTTCTTCCCCTCTCCATTTTGCCCCTCTCTTCTCCTTCCATCTTATCTTATGAGAGTGGCCCTAATGTTTTGTCACAAATATTGATTGGGTTAGCATAAAGTTAGTTCAAACCCTTGTTTTTGTCAAACTACTTAAATTGTACATCCTATAAGAAATCCTCAAGAAACCAAGCATAGAACCCTAGCTAACAACCCTTCAATAGTCCCCTACAATCCACAAAAGTTGAAATTCTAATTCAATACAAGACATGCACACTTTGAGATCTTTCCTACTCTCAACCCAAGACTGACCTCCTAAAGATCATGTTCCTCCACAAAGATAAGTTCCAACTCTCTTGCAACCACATTGCCATCTTCCCCAACACAAGCATTTGTTCTCCTTTCTAAAACAACCAAGGCAGTCTGGCGTGGCCAAAATAATTGCCTCCCACCCATTCTCACATCCCATGCACATGCCATGTCTAGAAGGGCACCACTAGCTAGGCTGTACACAAGAGAAAAAAGAGTAGAAGAATGGATGAATTCCCCATCCTAGGGAAACCCTAACCCTAGCTGCCACTCCCATGTTAGTAGATAGATAGCCCTAGTGTAGGGGGAATGTGAGAGGAAGGTGTGCAAACCCATTAAGTTTGGTGGGTCTTGAGCCTCCCAACTACTCTCCAAACCCCTGTCCTAAAATCCCATGTTTCATGATTAGGACGCCATTCCCAAATCAATCTCCATGTATAGCTCCTAGCAGGGAACCCAAACCCAAGAAATAAAATACTAGATCTAGTTAGGAGATAGCTAGCTCATCGGACAAATTGATAAAATGAGGGACAAAAGAGCACCAACTCACATCGATGTGATTTCACGTTCCAGCCAATGGGAGATGATTATTCTTCGTGGTTTATGTGCGTTGAACGTGTACACTCCAACGAGAGGAGGAGCCAAACCATCTAGCTTTTGTATACCCCCTTTTAACAAATCTTGAAAGCATGAAGGAACAAAGAAAACAATTTATTTATATATAAATGAGAAATATTTTTTTTATCCGACATGTGAAGTGCCCATGCATTATTAGTATGACAACAGGACTTACACTTATTTGTGTTTGCGAACACATATATGTATATGTATAAAGAGAGAATGTGTGTGTTGAGATGCGGTGGCGCGACCCGTCGCACTTTAATAGACGCTGTTGGATAGCCATCCACCGACGCTAAAAAAATAAAAAATTTGGCGTTGCAGAATGTTACAAATTATGAAGTCGCTCCTACATAGAGTTCACAAGGACATAGTGAAAGCACACTTGTTGGAAGTATTTTTGAGATTTATTATCTCATCTGTTCGAATAACTGACAACTTACAAACCATCAAAGAAATGGGTACAAGTACAACCTTCTTCAAAGGCATATACACAAAAAAATCAAAACCCCTTTTCCTATGATCTTAGCGTGTGCCATCACTACCCTACGAGGCCGCTTTGATTACCCTAGTTATGTTAGTATAAACACATAATTAGGATTTAATTGGCTTTAATGTAATGGTATAAGCTAGATAATCACAAGTATAGGCAATTAACTAGGGATACGTTAGGGTAATTCTACCCGACCCTTTTAGATGTGACAGTGTTATCCTTAAATAGTATGCCTGCCCTTGTTTTTTGTTTCAAAGTTAAATAGATTAAAAAACAGGTTAAACTACGCTTAAATATTTTAACCCCATGAATACATAACTTGTTATTACAACTGTCAATGGATCGGAGTCGGAAATGAAAATGACATTTTCTGCATCTATTTTTTTATAAAAAAATCGAAAACAAAAAGATATCAAAAATGGAAAAATATGGAAAATATTTGTTACGGTCAAATAGTGGATGTGCATAACATTAGGAGTAGTGACAAAAGATATATCTTTGATAATAATAAACGTAATAAATATTAAGAGAGAGATAAGTTAATTAGATTCTATTTACAAATAAAAAATTTAATATTAAAAATAAGATTTTAAAAATACATATTTTGTAAAATAAAATAATATATTATCAAAAACAAAAAAAATGAACGTAGAAATGATCATTTTCACATCCACTAAAAAAAATAAAAAACGAGTAAAAAAGTGGAAAAGTGAATATCAATTAGAAGCCCTAACCTAGCTTAACTTTCTATCTTCTCCTCCATTCTAAAAAAAACTCTGCCTACCCAAACTGGAGGGAAAGCAAGCGCCCAAACTTATATACTTTACCAGCCTTGGTAACCTTTTACATCAATCTTTTCTTCTTCCAAGGTAGATTAATTACACTACAACGTAATATGTACACTCGAATGCATGGCAGCGGATTCTTCACGTATACGTGACTGTCTAGAATGCTATACCCTAAGAGGAAGAAGAATTAGAAAATTCTAATAAAATAAGCCGTAGGTTATCATCATCATATCTAAACTAGATCAGGGAATGCTTTAATACTTGGTGAGGGTTGGACCTAAGTAATGTAGGTATTAGATCTTTTAATTTTGTGGAGGAACATGGGAGAGGTGGGGAACCAGGTAACATGCCTCCTCTTCGCCGATTGTGCCATATCATCATCACATTTTTTTTAAATTTTTTTATTTAAATATAACTAGTTTAATATATAATTCTGTGAGAGTTGAACTCTTCACATCATCTTTAAAAAATTTCTTATAAATTTATTATAGATGAGAGTTGAACTCTTCACATCACCTTTTTCCTAAGATACATGGAAGACTATCAGTAAACCATTCCTTGGGTACGCGCCATATGATCGTCACATTATAACATGACATTAAGGAGTAATATTTACTAAATTTAGATTTATCTTTCAGCTCAAGAGACAAAGATAAAATAGTTTGTGAATTTATGTATATTTTTAAAATTAATTGTATTTCTTTATCATTCTCTCGTACACTAACTACATGAGAGTTGAACAAGCCACACTATACATAAACTTTAGTGCGCAGCAAATTAATATCACCTCTTTCATATAAGATTTGAAATCGAAACGACACCCAGTAAGGAAAAGAGCATATGGGTCAAGATATAAATCAAGTTGGAACGATTCAGTTTATATATATGTGGTGGCTATTTCTAGCCCCTAGGTTTGCAGGGCCCGTTATAGCCCCGCACGGCCCATCATGGTCCAGCAGGCTGGCGTGATCCTCTGGCAAGGTGCCACGTATCCTCGGATATCAGCCACAGGCTTCCAAGCGTGATCCCTTCATCACAACACTTTCAAGTCCCAAGGACAGTCTCCGAACGCCTAGTAGCATGTTCGGACCAAGTGACGCCTACCGAACAGGTCTTGCTCGAAGCGCACTGCAGCCTCCCATCAACACTAGTTGTGCCCCCGGGCAACCAAGCGCCAAGCAACCGATCCAGCTCCCGAGAAGACCCCTTGCTCGGTACCTCCCGACCAGAGAAGAGCAGGGAAGACCTTCGCCTCCTAACGGCAATTACGGCAGCAGCGCAGCACGCGCCCCACGATCAAGGGGAGCGCACGCGCCCCACGATCAAGGGGAGCATTAATCGCAGGGCCCATCAACAGGTGCCTCAACGTATAACTCTTCACTAAAGACGCCAATCGACGCGCCCTTTCCGGCGTCATAAAAGGGTGGCACGTCCAACCTCTTCAGGACATTCTCCTACAAAAGGCCTAGGTATCTTTCATGCAAAGGTACGCAACTCTCATCGCACACAGACAACCTTAGCCATACACACATCAGCGAACCCTTCTTCCTCAAGCCTTCTACAGTTCACTGACTTAGGCATCGGAGGGTTCCGCTCGGTTCTTCAACCGGACCCCTTGATCCAGTTCTAGTTCTTGCAGGCTTCTGTCCGCACCGGCGATTGTCTTCCCTCATCTCTCAGTGGAAGCCCGTTTGGCTCAGACTCAAACAGAAAAACACCACCACAATATACATACATATAAATGTGCTCATTTTTTGAATAGATGAATAACCGTGTTGAGCTTCACACTATAAAAGTTATTGCATAGTGTTCTGATCAATCATGTGTTATGAGAAAGAAACATTTAGAGGATCCCGGTTGGGTCGATCGGTTAGAACTCTTACTTAAAAGCAGGAGGTCCGAGTTCGATTCTTGGGAGGGGCTTACTTGATTTACATGCAATCCTCGAGGTGTGTAGATCCAGAATTTTTCGATCAAGTGGGGTAAGGAAAATACGGGTACACGAAAAGTAGGAGCTACCAAATCCTGACCTTGGAGTTCACGAACACCAGTCCCTAAGCCCATAAAACCACACGGGCCGAGATTTCTTCGTTACAAAAAAAACATTTATATTGTCAAAAATAAGAACAATATATATATATAGTACGATGGGATTTTTGGTACGCCCCAACCATACTGTAGCAGGAACTGTTGGATTTGAATCTGATGGTTCCCAACCCCGACTTGTGAATTTTGCGCTTCGCAAGTGTGTAAAATGGGTGGCATTAATTTTTTTTAAGGTGTTACAATATGGTGGTGCCGTATTATAACACCACTTATATATATATATATTATATATATATATATATATATATAGATATATATATATATATATATATATATAGAGAGAGAGAGAGAGAGGAGAGAGAGAGAGAGAGAGGCTCTGGACCTGTCTCCTCATCAAGTAATGTTGAACCCCACTTGATCATGAGAAGTAACACATCTTACATGTAGGCCATCAAGACAAGACCTTATAAACTGTCTGTGGATAATAAAAAAAGACCACAAATGAAGGCATGCAATAGCATCTGAATTAATTCCATCTGGGGCCATCCATTGATGACCCCTCATGAGATTCTGCCTCTCCATTCAACTTGGCCTCCAGTTTTTTCATTCGGGGCTGAGCTCAGTGCATGATTGAAGAGGGTAAAACGAAAAAAGAAAAAGAAAAAGAAAGATTTAGTATTTTTTATTACACTTAAGTGTAATATAATTAGATATAATTTTATGTGACATCTTTCACATGAAGAGTGATAAAATAGCAACTCAATTATTAAGTGTCATATAAATTAATGTCTAGTCATATTGCATTTAAATGTAATAAGTATTGTTCTTATGAGAGGGACATTTTATGCGCATCAGGCACGTACGGTAATATCTTTAAGGGAGAATTAATTAGGGGTCCCTATCAGAGTGTTGACTTAATTTGTAGTCCCTGTCAGAAGATCAGAAGTTATAAAGTCCTTACTGTTTGTGTTAATTTAATTTTTAATCCCTACTTTTTGTTTCTAGTCCATGTTTTTTGTTGCTCAGCATTTAATGAGTCTTGAAGACGAGTCGTCCTTTTAACATCAACTTTTTCCTGTTTTCCTTTTTTTATTCTGCTCTTTCCCTATTCTTTTTTTCCTTATGCACTCTTACATTCGTTACAGTTGTCTTTGTATCAGTTACAGTAAATCTTTATATCTGTTACAGTAAGCCTTTGTAATTGTTACAGACTATAGCTATATGCTCTTACTAAAGAAAAAAAATTTTTCTTTGTTTGCAAGTACTAGGATTCGAACTTAGGTCTTCACAAAGACAACATGAGATACCCTTACCACTAAACTACAACTACATTTGTGTTACAACAGAACATATAATATATTTAATTAAGTATTGTAGTAAACATAATACTCTATTACAACTTATGTTAAGTCTTGTTACAGTCAATATCATTCCCTGTTACAATATACATTAAGTTCTGTTACAGTAAACATTATCATCTATTATAGTAAACATAATACTGTTACAACTTATGTTAAGTCTTGTTACAGTCAATATCATTCCCTGTTACAATATACATTAAGTTCTGTTACAGTAAACATTATCATCTATTATAGTAAACATAATACTCTATTACAACTTATGTTAAGCTTTGTTACAATATACATTAACTTTGTTACAACATATGTTAACCTTTGTTACAATATATATTAAGCTCTATTACAACTTATGTTAAGTCTTGTTATAGTATACATTAAGCTCTATTACAATATACATTAAGCTTTGTTACAATATACATTAACCGTTGTTACAATATACATTAACCTTTGTTACAATGTATATTAAGCTCTATTACAACTTATGTTAAGTCTTGTTACAGTATACATTAAGCTCTATTACAATGTACATTAAGCTTATTACAATATACATTAACATTTGTTACAATATACATTAACTTTGTTACAATATATATTAAGCTACATTACAACTTGTGTTAAGTCTTGTTACAGTATACATTAAGCTCTATTACAACTATACATTAAGCTCTATTACAATATACATTAAGCTTTATTACAATATACATTAACCTTTGTTACAATATATATTAAGCTATATTACAACTTATGTTAAGTCTTCTTACAGTATACATTAATCTCTATTACAATGTACATTAAGTTTTGTTACAATATATATTAACCGTTGTTACAATATATATTAATTTGTTACAATATATATTAAGCTCTATTACAACTTATGTAAGTCTTGTTACAGTATACATTAAGCTCTATTACAATGTACATTAAGCTTTGTTAGAATATACATTAACATTTGTTAGAATATATATTAACCTTTGTTACTGTAATAGAGCTTAATGTATACTGTAACAAGACTTAACATAAGTTGTAAAGAGAATTATGTTTACTATAATAGATGATAATGTTTACTGTAATAGAACTTAATGTATATTGTAACAGGAATGATATTGACTGTAACAAGACTAACATAAGTTGTAACTGAGTATTATGTTTACTATAATATATTATAATGTTTACTGTAATAGAACTTAATGTATATTGTAACAGGGAATGATATTGACTGTAACAAGACTTAACATAAGTTGTAATAGAGAATTATGTTTACTATAATAGATGATAATATTTACTGTAACAGAACTTAATGTATATTGTAACAGGGAATGATATTAACTGTAACAAAACTTAACATAAGTTGTAACATAGTATTATGTTTACTATAATAGATGATAATGTTTACTGTAACAGAACTTAATATATATTGTAACAGGGAATGATATTGACTGTAACAAGACTTAACATAAGTTGTAATAGAGTATTATGTTTACTACAATACTTAATTAAATATATATATGTTCTGTTGTAACACAAATGTAGTTGTAGCTTAGTAGTAAGGGTATCTCATGTCTTCTTTGTGAAGACTTGGGTTGAATCCTAACACTTGCAAACAAATAACGTTTTTTTTTTCTTTTGTAAGAGCTTATAGTTGTAGTCTGTAACAGTTATAAATGTTTATTGTAACAAATATAAAAATTGACTGTAACTGATACAAAGGCAATTGTAAGTGTGCATAAGGAAAGAAGGCTTACTGTAACAGATATAAAGACTTATTGTAACAGATATAAAAGTTTAATATATTGTAATTGATACAAATGCAACTGTAACGAATGTAACTAGGGAAAGAGCAGAAGAAGGAAGGGCAAAATAGGAAAAAGTTGATTTTAAAAGGACGACTCGTCTTCCAAGACTCATAAATGCTGAGAAACAAAAAGTGGATTTAAAATAAAAAGTAGGGACTCGAAATTAAACAAACATAAAAAATAAGGACTATATGACTTCTGATCTTCTGACAGAGACTACAAATTAAGTCTAACCCTCAGACAATGACTTCTAATTAATTTTTCCTATATTTAATTTTAGACACATATAGATAAGACCCGTAATATTAAATAAATATTACCCGTCTTACGTATGAAAGGGCGGAGTTTACAAAGATAATTTTCTAATCAAGATTTTTCGGATCAGTATTGGATATAGTGAACCGAAAATTTTCTGATTCGCTCTGATTCAATTGTATTGGCTCCAAATTGATCCAAATCGGATCGATTTGTCTGGGTCCTATATATATATATCGTATAATATGTATTAATCAATATACAAATGCATACATGATACATATATATATATATATATAAGGAATCGGCCTAATCGGGTATATCATAGATTGAAATTTCTCTAATACGCACCAATTCACCCAAATCAGATCTGTAGATAGAGATTAAGCCCCACATCAAAGAGAACGAAAATAAGATATATGTTTTAAAAAAAGGACACTTGAGTCTCTATCTCAAAAGAACCTTTTTTTTAGAGTAAAAAATAAAATTTTGAAAAGAGAAACGAGTCAAAGGATCTCACGCGACCAAATATCTCATCTAAACCAAACTCTTATGTATAAGGTTGCGTGAAGGCCGATTATGATCTCTTATCACACACTTTTATCTTCATTAAAAAATTTATCTTGAAGAGAAATTTAATCTCACGTCACGTCAGATAGGGTGAGATGAGATTAAAATATGTCTAAAGTACTGTTTGGAACCGTCTATGTAAAAAAAAAAAATCGGTAAAATTGATTTTACAAAAGGCGCCGTACGTGAGTGCGCTTTCTGGGCCTCGACACCCGCACCGGCATCGTCAACTAGAAAAGGAAATAAAAAATGTTAAACCGTGGTGGGTCGTCTACCCCAACAGACCAAAGATAAACAAATTTTTAAAAATTTTTTTACCACCGCCTAATAGCCAAAATCACAGGAAACGGAGGTCCTATCGACAATGGAGAGTGAAAGCCAAATTTCTCTCTATCGCTCTCCTCTTTTCAAAAATCTATGCAAGCACAGGAAACAGAGTAACTGTTATATTTGAAAACGATTTATACATTGTCAGAAATTTTACAATAAAAATCTATCCTTAAAACGGTGCCAAAAAGTTAAAAGAAAGACACTTTGAGTCTCTTTCAAGGGGACTTTTTTTTTTAGAGACAAGAATAAAACTCTAAAAAAAAAGATAATATTTTTCAAGAAACTCACACACACATAAATTTTCCAAGTCTCTTCCAAGTCTTTTGGATCCCATGTTCCCAACCCACCTAATATTCTCTTTGAGCTGCCTCCTACTGGGTAGGAGACATACCTAATGTGATGTGATGCGGAAGCCATGGAAACGGGGGCACAAACTCAGATAACTCCACCCGCAAAAGGTGAAAAGAAAGGAAAAATGTGAGAGAATGGGAATCCTCCTTTGAAAAGGCTGCTGCTGCTGCTGGCTCTCTGTTATGATGGGTGCATGGAGCCTTTCTGCCTTGGCTTCTGGGCATGACGTATCCGTCTGCCTCTTCATTGGCCAGCTTCGCTACGTGTGATAGGTTGTCGAGGGAAGAAAAATATTTGTGTATATTTTTAATGTATATTCTTTTGATGTGTACTAATTAAACACGATTAATGAAGATGTGCCATCTAATTTTGGGTTAAAAAATGAGAATAAGATATTATAATAATAACCATCTCATAAATTAACACAATTTTAAGTATTTCTCGTGCAAAAGAAAAGAAGGGTTTCATTTGTCTCTCGAGGAGTGTCCTCGTGAGGTGCCCATTAGAAGTGTTCACTATATGATCCCAACCGAAAAATTGAACGGTCGATTCGATTCGATTTGGTTCAGTTTCACGGTCTCACTATTCAGTTCGGTTTTAGACTGAAAAATTAAAATAAATTGAATATGTTTATACAAAAAAAAGTGCCTATAGTGCAGTAGAAGGAGGGCTTTTGGCGCGCTGCACGCGCCCTCCGCGCTCGGTGTCCGATTAAACACCGTTTTCCCTATTTTTTGCCAAATTGTGTTTGGTTGGTCTGATTTCAATTTGAATTCGGTTCGATTTGATTTCTCAAAAAATATGGGCGAATCAGATCGAACCGAACCGTTGTTCACCCCTAGTGACCATGCTTTTTGCAAACAGTGACGTTTTAGTTGGAGGAGAAATGTTTAGTAGAGAGCAATAAAAGTGATACGATCAGTCCTCTAAATGTAATTTTATTAATTGGAAGAAAAAGAAAACAAGATTTTTAATCAGATTTTTAAATAATAAAATTGTTTGGAGAACTATTTATATCATTTTGGGATGGGGCCCATTCGTCGTTCGAAGAAACCACTCTCATCTTAAATGGGTAATAGGGTGTTTGGTTGAAGTTTTTTAGAGATCAAATATTTAGACATATTTGATAAGTAATTTTATTTTTTAGGAAAAAACTTTTGTCATGTGTAAATCTCTCTTACAAAAAATAAGTACCAACTTATTTTTATTTTAAAAACATAATTTCTCTCCCACAACCCCCCCCTCTCCCCAAACCCAGCCACGCCCCCCACCCCCCCCCCCCACCTACCCTACGGCCTCCCTCCCCTCCCCCGTCGGCCACCCCCTGTGCCCCCCCTGCACGGCTGCACCCCCCGCCACCCCCACCCCTCCCTGCACCGGCGCCCCCCACCCCGCCCCCCCTCCCAGCTAGCACCCCCCCCCCCCCCCGTCATGCCCCCCCCTGCACCCCCCGCCACCCCCACCCCTCCCTGCGCTGCCCCCCTCTCAGCCGACACCCCCCTCTGCGCCCCCCGCCACCCCCACCCCTCCCGGCGCCGGCGCCCCCCCACCCCTCCCCCCTCCCAGTCGGCACCCCTCTACACCCCCGGCCACCCCCACCCCTTCCGGCGCCGGCCCCCCCCCCCCCCCACCGCAACCCCTCTCAGCCGGCACCCCCTTGTACCCCCCGCCACCCCCACCCCTCCCGGCGCCCCCCCACCCTGCCCCCCCCCCCCCCCCAGCCGGCACCCCCGCCACCCCCACCCCTTCCAGTGCCGGCACCCCCCCCCCCACTGCAACCGCTCCCAGTCGACACCCCCTTGTACCCCCCGCCACCCCCACTCCTCCCGGCACCCCCCCCTCAGCCGGCACCCCCCTGCACCCCCCGCCACCCCCACCCCTCCCAGCACCGGCGCACCCCCCCCCCCCCCCCCCGTGCCGGCCCGGGCGGCTCAACACATCAACACAAATCTTAAAAATTTTATTATTTTTACCAAACACATAACATCACATTTTTATAATTTTAAATTTAAAGTTAAAAGCAAATTTAACATCATTTTTTAGGTAAAAATAATTTTTTTTAATTGCTCCCAAACATCCTATAAAAAATCTACCCATCTAAGGGTAAGCATTCCTCACGAACTTGGTTAAATTTGAAAGGTATCACAGTTAAAAAGAATAATAATATAAAGGGAATTAATTAAGAGTCACAGGAGTTCTTGAGTAAAAATTTGAAGTGCCGATCCTTCTTAGGCTATTTGTATATAGTGTATTTTTACTTTTTTTTATTGAATTGACACAATATATTGATATCCTCCGTTTAGGTCAGACCCAATATGTAGAAGAAGTGCAATAAAGAAAATACTGTAAACATTAATTTTCTTTTATTCATGAATAAGAGAAATATTTGATATCCGAATAAAAAAATATCCAACTATCCAATTATAAACATGTCGATAAATTTCACCATCATATTAATAGTTAAGTGTGAATAATTGGTTTTCTTGGGGTTCACTATACATCCTGATCTGGCACGAAGACTTTGGATCCGATTTAATAACCAATTAAGTAAGCTCCGAGTAATATATCTCGGGATTATTTAGTCAGAGTTAATAAGTTTTTGATTTGATAGAGATTGCTTCTTTAGCCTGGTTAATAGATATAACCTTAGCCGATCGAAACCATCTATCCGAGGTAGTTAGGGTTAAGGTGTCTATATCGTCGACAGGAATTTATGTTTGTTCTACTATCGAGACCTATAAAACTATCTAAGAAATTTGATGGAGAGACACGTCGACACTCAAGTTAATTATTAGTCAAGAAGAATGACAAAGCGCGAGGAGCAGAATTATTGTATATATGTGAGCATCGGATCTACCTTCATATATGTGATGGTTGAGTAATTTTGAACTCTCAGCCGTTCTTGCAAATCACCACAAGAAAATGTGACATTTTCGACGGTTTCTTTCCGTCGGAAAATCGTCGGTAATCCGTCGGAAAATAGATTTTCTGACAGCTTCCGTCAGAAAGTCGTCGGAAATGATCCGTCGAAAATAATTGGTCGGAAAATTACCGACGGAAAAGAATTCTATCGGAAATCGGTCGGAAGGAAAAATTCAGTCGGAAATATCCATCGGTAAAACCGCTTTTTTCTAGTAGTGAATCTCGCACCATTTCCCTGTAATTGTCACGTCATATTGATCAGATCGTGGTCTTAATGATCGTTGTTATAAGACGCACAATCTACAACCGTTAACCCAATAGTTGGATAATGAGATGTTAGGTAAGCCACAATATTTGGGATTCTCATAGTCATGTTGTGCACTTCACGTCGGAGGGGGTTGATGTTAATTATCTCGGGTCACCTTATGAGCCTGAACAAATCACTGACATTGATCTTGGTGATGCCCAACACTTGGAAACTCGGAGAGCCACCCGTGTCAAGTACTATACGAGAAATGCTTGATGTATGCCAATGTATCCATTGGATGAACACACAACATATGTTCATATAATAAGTCATCATCTACGCATTGAGCTGTCTGGGTATTGAGAGTCATCACACTCTGATGTATAGTAAGTACTTTTCTTATTAGAGGAGTTTGCTACATTTGCGGGGTTATTAGTCTCATATCTATGTTAGATACAAAAGAATAGAATCTCTTATGTGTGGGGAAGACACTAGACAGATAATCTTATAAATGCAACATTTTTTTGCTTTCCTTATTGTATTTATTGATTGAACTTCTTATAAACTTCCATGAAAATGACTTGTTATTCATCATCTTACGTGGTGAATTCTCTATCTACTCTAGAGACAAGAATATGATCTTTATAGTGTATTGATGATTGCAAAGTTAACCCCAATTGTGTATGAGATGTAGCTAAGGGGGGTGAGTAGTTTGGCGCGGAGAGAAAGAATTTCTCAATTTTTATTAATCATTAAAGAGAAATATTTATTGCTAATTTAAATTAGGTAACGTTTGTTACTAATTTTTAAAAAGTGAAAATCGACAAAATTGCGAATCGGCGCATGACGTGGGTGACGAGGTGTGTAAAAATAAAATAAAATAATTCCAAATATACCCTGTTCTCTGCCTCTCTGCTATTTTCTCAGAATTTTTCAAAAGTGTAAGTGAATCCGCTTTTCCCCGTAGAGGAGAGAGAATTTGACATCTCTATCTCTCTCCTCCTTCACAAATCATCTCTATACGTAAATCATAGCCAGCCGAATCTCTATTTAGAATCACATTTGATTTTGTCAGCATTTTTGTAGGGTAAAAATTTTTCAAACTAGTTTTCAAACAATGCATAAGTAACAAAAATCATATAAATTATTAGTCAAATAATTTTATTCTTAAAGAGAGAGAGAGAGAAAATATGATATAATTTTTAGTCACTAAAAATATTTAATAAGTAATTTACAAAAATTTTATTATTAATTTGAGCTTACAACAAAAGGGTACGGTAAAGTGGCTTGTCACTTTCATGGATTCGTATGACCGAAAAAGCATGGCTGGAGTCCAGAGACGTTTGGCTTTCGGCACGTGGCCTTTTTTTATATGTCACCATCGCCTACCTGGATGCGCGTGAGGACGACGTCATCTCACGTGCATCTTGGCATCGTATTGCTCGCACAAAGCGAGGCCGCCCTCGCTTTTCCAAAAGAGGATAACGGGGTTCCTAGTCTTTAGTCGTCGGATATTTATTCCTCCGATCGCAACCGTCAAAATGGCGACCATCTACGCGACGGAACAACGGGAGGTTTTACGCGATTACTCAAATTTTAGACAAGAGACAGATTTAGTGTACTTATTTATTATATTTAAGTGTAACATGATTAAGCATTAAATTTATGTGGCACTAGTTATATCGGGAGTGATAAAATGATAACTTAATTATTTGGTGTCACATAAATTTAGTGTCTAATTAAGTACAATATACAAGTACATTAAGTCTTTTTCTTTACACAAATATTTTATATAAATATAAATATCTTAAAAAAATATTCATCAGATCAGGATTGACTGTGTCACCGTGATCAGTGACATGGCTGTATCGAATCGTGCTAAAGATTTTTAGATCTCTAACACGGTTGAGTTCTGAACAGAAGGGGAGGAGGCATCAGAGGTCCTACTGGGGGGGGGCAGAGACTTGAAGGGAGGAGGGGGGTTTGCGCCTACATGCAAGGGAGGGGGCGACTCAGAGGAGGGGAGCTGTTGGGGTGAGGGGGGTACTGTGCAGAGGGGTGGGGGGGGGGGGGGGGGGGAGACAACCAACTAACGGAGGGTCGAAGCTAGGCGAGTAGAGGGGAGGGGTTGCACTTGTGTACTGGAGGGGAAGACCGGGGCAACCCAGAGAGAGCTAGGGGGGCGACGCGGGTTGGGGAGGGGGGGGGGGGGGGCGTGACCTGGAGGAGGAGGGGGGAGGAGATAGGTGGGGGTGGGGGTGGGGGTGGGGGTGGCGAGACTTGGAGGAGGAGCACTACAAGAAAATGCGCTATTTCCGACGGACTGAATCCGTCGGAAATCCAACGGTATTCCATCGGAAAAGGCGCCTTCCGACCGCTTTCCGTCGAAAGCTCGTCGGAAACCGTCCGTCGGAAATACTTGGTCAGAAATTCCCGACGGATGACAATTCCGTCGGAATTCGGTCGAAACCTCCGACAGATATAATCCGTCGAGAAAGCCGTCAGTATTTTCCGACGGAATTGCCGACGGTATTTTGCCGTCGGTAATTTATCAGTTCCGACGGATACTTATCCGTCGGCCAATCCGTCAATATATTCCGACGGCATTACCGACGGTCTTTTTCCATTGGTAATTATAAGTTCCGACGGAAACTTATCAGTCGAAAAATCCGTCGGAAAATACACATATATTTTTTTTTAAATAGACAAATAAAAATGATTTGTCAACATTGCTACAATGTCAAACCTGCTACAATATTCATAAATTTAACAAATACTAACAATCAACATAAAATCATAAAATACAATAAATATAAATTCATATAGAATAATGAATACAAAAATCAACATAGATCTACTGGATCGTCTGCTATCCCTGTCTCGTCATCGTCTGGAGCTGGATCCTATATTAAAATAAATTAAAATGAGAAACATTAATAATAAATAAAAGACATACAGTATTTTCAAAAATAAAATTTAAAACATGTGATTATTCTCAAGCTTAATACAATATTATTTTTAGATCCATCATTTTCTTGGGTGTTTTTAGATCCGTCCTTTGAATGCCCAACCCAATCTGGAGATCTAAATTGGATTCCGTCAGTTCCCACACGTCACTTTGACCCACCCGGTCGTGTCGGAGAAAACGGCACGTCGATCGGATCTCCCTCGGGCTCGAGCCGTCTGGGAGATTACGGCCCAGACTAATTTAAGAAAGTCGATGTGGGAGGCCCGGGACAAGGCAATGAAGACCACAGGCAACCGGGATCCTATGGCTTGGGTGGATTACGGCCCTGTTTGGTTGCGGAGGGACTATTGGGAGTCCCTTTGCGCGCGTTGGCTGCTGGACCATGGCAGCAGCGGTCACAGACGGCAATACGCAACAGAGCAACTCAACCGGAGAAGAATGTGCATACTAGTGGATCCGTATCTTATGCGACCCACAGTCAAAAATTGGTAAGTATTTTATTGTTCGATTCATATATACATATGGATTATTATTGTGAAACTAACTAATTTTGTTGAATTTTAAGCATCACGACCTGGAGCTTGCCCCTACTTTCCGCGAGTTATTTGACCGGACTCATAAGCGGAAGGGGACGGATGACTATGTTACCGACAGTGCCCGCACGATTGCTGTAAGTCAAGCTTTAAATTATGAATTCAATTATGATATTAAAGTAATTTGTTTTCAATAATTGAATTTTAAATTATTTTGCAGGAGACGTACGACAGGACGATGGCGGAGCGCTACACAGAGGGCACTCCCCAGCCAGATTTGGATGCGGACGCTTGGGTCAAGGCAGCGGGAGTGCCGAGGAAGGGTCGAGTGTACGGCTTTGGGGACAGCCTGGATACTCATCGAGTGTTGTCCTCATATGCCAGTTCGATCGCTCCTCCGGCACACGCGAGTTCATCTTCTGCGCCGCCCGTCAGTGGTGGAGAGGACATTAGAGGCATCATTCGGGAGGAGCTACGTACAGAGCTACAGACGCAGCGGGAAGAGCTACAGACGCAGCGGGTAGAGCTACAGACGCAGCAAGTAGAGCTACAGACGCAGCGGGTAGAGCTACAGGCGCAGCAGGTAGAGATAGAGACGCAGCGGTACAGCTACAGACGCAGTTCAGCGATATGCTTCAGCAGTTCATCTCAATAATGCAGGGAGTACGCCCCACACAGCCAGCAGCTCAGGTCAGTATTAGTATTAATTTCCTATCCTTAGGATTGGGTCGGGCGTTCAATTGACGGATCTAAAAAATACCCAAGTATATATATAAATGGTCAAAACACACAACCCGGGGGTCCAAAATCCCAAATAGGAATCGGATCAGCGTGCCGTTTTCTCCGACACTACCGGGTGGGTTAAAGTGACGTGTGGGAACTGACGGAATCCTATTTGGATCTCCGGATTGGGTTGAGCATTCAAATGACGGATCTAAAAACACCCAAGTATATATAAAGGGTCAAAACACACAACCGGGGGTCCAAAATCCCAAATAGGGATCGGATCGGCGTGCCGTTTTCTCCGACACGACCGGGTGGGTTAAAGTGACGTGTGGGAACTGACGGAATCCAATTTGGATCTCCGGATTGGGTTGAGCATTCAAATGACGGATATAAAAAACACCCAAATATATATAAAAGGTCAAAACACACAACCCGGGGGTCCAAAATCCCAAATAGGGATAGGATCGGCGTGCCGTTTTCTCCGACACACGACCGGGTGGGTTAAAGTGACGTGTGGGACTGACGGAATCCAATTTGGATCTCCGGATTGGGTTGGTCATTCAAAGGACGGATCTAAAAACACCCAAGTATATATAAAAGGTTAAAACACACAACCCGGGGGTCCAAAATCCCAAATAGGGATCAGATCGACGTGCCGTTTTCTCCGACACGACCGGGTGGGTTAAAGTGACGTGTCGAAACTGACGGAATCCATTTGGATCTCCGGATGGGTTGAGCATTCAAATGACGGATCTAAAAACACCCAAGTATATAAAGGGTCAAAACACACAACCCGGGGGTCCAAAATCCCAAATAGGGATCGGATCGGCGTGCCGTTTTCTCCGACACGACCGGGTGGGTTAAAGTGACGTGTGGGAACTGACGGAATCCAATTTGGATCTCCGGATTGGGTTGAGCATTCAAATGACGGATATAAAAAACACCCAAATATATATAAAAGGTCAAAACACACAACCCGGGGGTCCAAAATCCCAAATAGGGATAGGATCGGCGTGCCGTTTTCTCCGACACACGACCGGGTGGGTTAAAGTGACGTGTGGGAACTGACGGAATCCAATTTGGATCTCCGGATTGGGTTGGTCATTCAAAGGACGGATCTAAAAAACACCCAAGTATATATAAAAGGTTAAAACACACAACCCGGGGGTCCAAAATCCCAAATAGGGATCAGATCGACGTGCCGTTTTCTCCGACACGACCGGGTGGGTTAAAGTGACGTGTCGAAACTGACGGAATCCATTTGGATCTCCGGATGGGGTCGGGCGTTCAATTGACGGATCTAAAAAATACCTAAGTATATATATAAAGGGTCAAAACACACGACCCGGGGGTCCAAAATCCCAAATAGGGATCGGATCGGCGTGCCGTTTTCACCGACACGACCGGGTGGTTAAAGTGACGTGTAGAAACTGACGGAATCCAATTGGATCTCCGGATTGGGTCGGCGTTCAATTGACGGATCTAAAAAATACCCAAGTATATATATAAAGGGTCAAAACACACAACCCGGGGGTCCAAAATCCCAAATAGGGATCGGATCGGCGTGTCGTTTTCTCCGACACGACCGGGTGGGTTAAAGTGACGTGTAGAAACTGATGGAATCCAATTTGGATCTCCGGATTGGGTCGGGCGTTCAATTGACGGATCTAAAAAATACCCAAGTATATATATAAAGGGTCAAAACACACAACTCGGGGGTCCAAAATCCCAATAGGGATCGGATCGGCGTGCCGTTTTCTCCGACACGACCGGGTGGGTTAAAGTGACGTGTGGGAACTGACGGAATCCAAATTGGATCTCCGGATTGGGTTGAACATTCAAATGACGGATCTAAAAAACACCCAAGTATATATAAGGGTCAAAACACACAACCCGGGGGTCCAAAATCCAAATAGGGATCGGATCGGCGTGCCGTTTTCTCTGACACGACCGGGTGGGTTAAAGTGACATATGGGAACTGACGGAATCCAATTTGGATCTTCGGATTGGGTTGGGCATTCAAAGGACGGATCTAAAAACACTCAAGTATATATAAAAGGTTAAAACACACAACCGGGGGTCCAAAATCCCAAATAGGGATCGGATCGACGTGCCGTTTTCTCCGACACTACCGGGTGGGTTAAAGTCACTTGTAGAAACTGACGGAATCCAATTTGGATCTCCGGATTGGGTCGGGCGTTCAATTGACGGATCTAAAAAATACCCAAGTATATATATAAAGGGTCAAAACACCAACCCGGGGGTCCAAAATCCCAAATAGGGATCGGATCGGCGTGCCGTTTTTTCCAACATGACCGAGTGGGTTAAAGTGACGTGTAGAAACTGACGGAATCCAATTTGGATCTCCGGATTGGGTGGGCGTTCAATTGACGGATCTAAAAAATACTCAAGTATATATATAAGGGTCAAAACACACAACCCAGGGGTCCAAAATCCCAAATAGGGATCGGATCGGCGTGCCGTTTTCTCCGACACGACCGGGTGGTTAAAGTGACGTGTGGGAACTGACGGAATCCAATTTGGATCTCCGGATTGGGTTGAGCATTCAAATGACGGATCTAAAAAACATCCAAGTATATATAAGGGTCAAAACACACAACCCGGAGGTCCAAAATCCCAAATAGGGATCGGATCGGCGTGCCATTTTCTCCGACACGACGGGTGGGTTAAAGTGACGTGTGGGAACTGACGGAATCCAATTTGGATCTCCGGATTGGGTGGGCATTCAAAGGATGGATCTAAAAAACACCCAAGTATATATAAAAGGTTAAAACACACAACCCGGGGGTCCAAAATCTCAAATAGGGATCGGATCGACGTGCCGTTTTCTCCGACACGACCGGGCGGTTAAAGTGACGTGTAGAAACTGACGGAATCTAATTTGGATCCCCGGATTGGGTTGGACATTCAAAGGACGGATCTAAAAACACGGCCAAGCATATATAAATGGTCAAAACACGCAACCCGGGGGTCCAAAATCCCAATAAGGATCAGATCGGCGTGCCATTTTCTCCGACACGACCGGGTGGTTAAAGTGACGTGTGGGAACTGACGGAATCCAATTTGGATCTCCGGATTGGGTCGGGCGTTCAATTGACGGATCTAAAAAATACCCAAGTATATATATAAGGGTCAAAACACACAACCCGGGGGTCCAAAATCCCAAATAGGGATCGGATCGGCGTGCCGTTTTCTCCGACACGACCGGGTGGGTTAAAGTGACGTGTGGGAACTGACGGAATCCAATTTGGATTTCCGGATTGGGTTGAGCATTCAAATGACGGATCTAAAAAACACCCAAGTATATATAAAGGGTCAAAACACACAACCCGGGGGTCCAAAATCCAAATAGGGATCGGATCGGCGTGCCGTTTTCTCCGACACGACCGGGTGGGTTAAAGTGACGTGTGGGAACTGACAGAATCCAATTTGGATCTTCGGATTGGGTTGGGCATTCAAAGGACGGATCTAAAAAACACCCAAGTATATATAAAAGGTTAAAACACACAACCCGGGGGTCCAAAATCCCAAATAGGGATCGGATCGACGTGCCGTTTTCTCCGACACGACCGGGTGGGTTAAAGTGACGTGTAGAAACTGACGGAATCCAATTTGGATCCCCGGATTGGGTTGGACATTCAAATGACGGATCTAAAAACACGGCCAAGCATATATAATGGTCAAAACACGCAACCCGGGGGTCCAAAATCCCAAATAGGGATCGGATTGGCGTGCCGTTTTTTCCGACACGACCGGGTGGGTTAAAGTGACGTGTGGGAACTGATGGAATCCAATTTGGATCTCCGGATTGGGTTGGGCATTCAAAGGACGGATCTAAAAACACCCAAGTATATATAAAAGGTTAAAACACACAACCCGGGGGTCCAAAATCCCAAATAGGGATCGGATCGACGTGCCGTTTTCTCCGACACGACTGGGTGGGTTAAAGTGACGTGTAGAAACTGACGGAATCTAATTTGGATCCCCAGATTGGGTTGGACATTCAAAGGACGGATCTAAAAACACGGCCAAGCATATATAAATGGTCAAAACACGCAACCGGGGGTCCAAAATCCCAAATAGGGATCGGATCGGCGTGCCATTTTCTCCGACATGACCGGGTGGGTTAAAGTGACGTGTGGGAACTGACGGAATCCAATTTGGATCTCCGGATTGGGTTGGGCATTCAAAGGACGGATCTAAAAACACCCAGTATATATAAAAGGTTAAAACACACAACTCAGGGGTCCAAAATCCCAAATAGGGATCGGATCGACGTACCGTTTTCTCCGACACGACCGGGTGGGTTAAAGTGACGTGTGGGAACTGACGGAATCCAATTTGGATCTCCGGATTGGGTTGGGCATTCAAAGGACGGATCTAAAAACACCCAAGTATATAAAAGGTTAAAACACACAACCGGGGGGTCTAAAATCCCAAATACGGATCGGATCGACGTGCCGTATTCTCCGAGACGACCAGGTGGGTTAAAGTGACGTGTAGAAACTGATGGAATCCAATTTGGATCCTCGGATTGGGTTGGGCATTCAAAGGACAGATCTAAAAACACCCAAGAAAATGATGGATCTAAAAATAGTATTGTATTAAGCTTGAGAAATAATCACATGTTTTAAATTTCATTTTTGAAAATACTGTATGTCTTTTATTTATTATTAATGTTTCTCATTTTAATTTGTTTTAATATAGGATCCAGCTCCAGACGATGACGAGGCAGGGACAGCAGACGATCCAGCAGATCTATGTTGATTTTTGTATTCATTATGCTATATGATTTATATTTATTGTATTTTATGATTTTATGTTGATTGTTAGTATTTGTTAAATTTATGAATATTGTAGCAGGTTTGACATTGTAGCAATGTATTTTTATTTATCTATTTAAAAAAAATATGGGTATTTTCCGATGGAATTTCCGACGGATAAGTATCCGTCGGAACGTATAAATTACCGACGGACAAAAGACCGTCGGTAATACCTTCGGAAAGTCCTGACGGATTGGCCGACGGATGTGTGTCCGTCGGAACTGATAAATTACCGACGGCTAAATACCGTCGGCAATTCCGTCGGAAAATACTGACGGATTGGCCGACGGATAAGAATCCGTCGGAAAAGATAAATTACCGACGGCTAAAGACCGTCGGCAATTCGGTCGGAAAATACTGACGGCTTTACCGACGGATTAAATCTGTCGGAGGTTTCGACCTAATTCCGACGGAATTTTCATCCGTCGGAAAGTTCTGACCAAGTATTTCCGACGAAAAGTTTCCGACAAGCTTTGGACGGAAAGCGGTCGGAAGGCTCCTTTTCCGACGGATTTCCGACGGATGCAGTCCGTCGGAAACAGCGCTTTTTCTTGTAGTGCTTGGTTTACCTTCTTTTATACTTAGGGATAATCATGTCTCATCTCAAGAGATGGGGTGGGGGTTTCATTGGGGTAAGTTGTTTATCTTTTTTTTTAATTCTCATTTATTATTTTAAGATTATTTTTTTATATATCTTGTGAAATATATAAATTTTTTATTTCTTTAATTAAAGATGATTGGATCACGAGAAAATATTATCTATCCAACTCTATTCTTCTCTTCTCGGGGGCTTCTGTCTGCGACTGGCGATTCCAATGCATTTGGAATCGGACCGTCCGGACGACTAGTAACTCTCTTTATATTATAAAAAAATAAATTAATTTTATGATTATATACCCATTAAGCTAATTTTTTTACCAAAGTGGACCACGTCTTTGTGACACCCACACCAACATGGCACCACACCCATGGGGTACCCACAGTACCAATCACTTCTCTACTCAACGAGTCCTCCCTGGGACAACTCTCTTCGTACGCCACGTTACGGCGGCAACACACTGCTCCATCGTCGGCGCCGGTGGCAAGCTTCTATATTACAGTGTGTGGACAAGGAGCATCGCCAGCGACTTCAACTGGGAAAATGGTGCGTAAAAGGGCAGATCCGGCGGCGGCGTTCTGCCGGAGCAGCAGCAGCAGGAGCTCGTGCTGGTGCGGCGCGGCGGTGAATGGGGAGGCGTTTGACGACGGCGCCGCCTGCGAGCGATGGCGACTTCTCGCTGCGCGAACGACGCAGCTACAACTCATGCACGGAAATCTGTGAGACTGTGAGCCCAACGGCTCCCCCTCAAATCTTTCCCGTATACCTCGCCTTCTGACACCGCATGCAGCTCATACTTTGATAAAAACAAGAACTACGCCCAGAGATAGCCACGCTACATAGCTTGTAATCTTGCGAGCTGACACCTCTGAGCACATCGCTGACATATATATATATACTTTCTCTCATATGTATCTTAACAGGCGATGGGCAGAGAGAGCTGCAAGGCCTTGACCGCACGGAGCACCGAAGCACCCACACCTCAGGGAAAGAGATCTGCGAGGAGGAGAGTGATCAGTCATATGAGTTCCCGCAGGCAAAGCCAGGATTGTGCTGACATGTTACTGCAGTCGGCATGTTCTCCGGCGACCGGTGGACCGGCGGCACATACAGAGGAAGGCGCTCGAATGGGTATATATCGTCGTGGACTCGTGGGTTTAATTGCCTCCGAGAGGAGGTGGGAAGAGGACAATATGGCATGCCCGGCATGGCGTGGTCTCTGGAAGGCGTACGTAGCAGAGTGATGGGGTAGCACACTGCAGCTAGCAGGCCAATCTTACAGCAGTCCGCACATTTGGACGGAGGCGGCCGGCCGGCGCGCCGAGCAGCGATCGAACATGTTATATATAGCAGGTTTAATTAAGAGACGCTGTAGAGAGGCAGCTAGCGGCGGTACGCCGAAACACAGAGGACTACTGTTACGATACTTAACTGTTCAATCAGATCTGTTATATATTTCTTCCACTTTTAGACTGATCAGACCCATGATCTTTTTTTGTGTGTAAACATTCTGATAAATAGATAAATAAATTATACGTGTGCATGTAAAAAATATGATATATTATACAATTTGGTGAGGTGGGCTTATGCACTCTGTCCACCTAAAAGGAATACTAAAAACACTTTTGATAATCAAATAACTCACGATAAAAAAAGAATTTAATAATTTTGATAAATTGAGAGAGTTGTTTTGATAATTCAAATAATTTATCAAGACTTTATCATCATTAAATATTAATCGGTTCTGGTAATTTTATCTCATCCTCTCAAATATTATTTGATGAAATTATCAAATTTACTAAATTTATCTGTTAAATAACTTTTTATATAAATTAATATAATTTATCCGTGAATAACTTATCAAAGACAATCTAATTAATCCATTTCTTTTTATTATTGCGAAGGACTGTGGTGTCCATTCCATTCCACCACTGATCCCTCTTCCCTGCACTGCGGCCTGCTTGACAAGACCCTCACCCCTTTGTACTCCTCCAACCACTCTGCCGTCCACGGCGCCGACAGCATCACGCTCCTCGCCTGCCCGCCCTTCGGCGCCCCCGCCGCTGCTGCTGCCAGCGACGTGCAGCAGCAGCGCGCGCAGTAGGACGGCACTGCGCGCGGCTGTTTACGTCAAGCCGGACGTCCAGAAACCCACACGCCATTCCTATCCTTGAGGAAGAAGGCAGAAGTGTGGTTGGGTAGATTTCGTGTCTTATATAATGCTTATATTTTGTAAGTGACAAATTAGTTATATATACTACAAAAAAACCTATTACCCAAACATATCATCAAAGTATTTGGTGGTGCTCGAGACAGCAGGGTGGATAAAATTATGGTTGGACGTATTGGATTGGTAAGAACTGATACAACATCTTCGGATTTGTATCATATCTAGAAATGTTTATTTTTTAATTTTTATTAATAAATTTAAAAATAAATTAGATTAAACTAATATAACATGTTTCCATTCGTACCGTATCTAAAGATGTCCAATTCAATTCCATTCACCGGTCTAATCAACCTTGGGTGAGACCACTGCTTCTAGTGGTGATGGTGGAGTTATGTAGTACTGGCTTGAGAGATTTGCACAGAAAATTTTAACACTAAGACAAATGCTCGTTGCTCGCTTTTTTTGTTTTTGTTTTTTTTTTTCATATATATGCATATATTAAAGCATAATTAAATCATATCTATTTTATTTTTATTTTTATACCAAAATTTTGTATTAGATAAAATTTTCCAATAGAAATCTTACCGTCTGCTTGTAGAATAGTTATCGTCAGATATATATTATTTAGATATTTTATAGTTGAAAAATTAATAGATATTTATTGTGATAGAGAGGTTTTAATATACTAAGAGTGATTTAGTAATAGACTTCCACGTATATCAAAAAAAGGTTAGGAGTTTAACTCTCATTGACCATAGATTTATATTAAAAAATTAAAAAATTTAAATATGATATTAAGAGTTCAACTCTTATCGGATAATATAATAAAATAATATTTTAAAAATAATTTTATTTTAAAAAATAAATATGATCCATTCGAATAAATATGATCAAGATGTCATTTCCATTAAAGATTTTCAAAATTACCTCCCCGCATATGTAAGTAGGATTATTGGTGCAAAAAAATCATATAATAAAAATTTTGAATTAAATGTAAAAATAAAATAAATTATAGCCTAGTTATAGTTTTAATAAGGGTATATATAAAAGATATTTTTTCTACTTTAAAGTTCAGGGACACTGTGTGTATGTCTGCGGCAGGTACCGGTATCAAGTTGTGAAAAAGTATTAAAAGAAGATCTCATATTGATAAAAACCTAAAAAAAATAGTGGCATACGCTTTTACTTTATGAAAATTCGAATTTAACATGTAACATAAGATTAAGAATGATATGTAACCTAACAAGAGTCATTCATGAAAAGAGGCTGTGGTGGCTGTTTTCTGCCACCTAGGCCCATCATGACAGGGCCCATCAACGCCTTCCACTCCGGACGTGGTCTCCTCGTACTATCCCAAGCCCTTAGTACGGATCAGAGGAGAGAAGACCCCTGCGCCGGGTATCCCTGGCGGAGCGTAGCCGAGCTCGTCATCAGGCGGCTTCCGAACAAAAGACCTCAGCCCTACTGCGCGGAAAGGTTCCAAATGTCACCGAATAGCGCCTTGTGTCCCCCAAGTGGGTTACCTGCTCGGAAACTATCTCTGAAGGCTTCCGAGCCAACTCTCTGACTCGTGGCACGGTTGTAACCGTCCCGGGCCACGTTCTCCACCATCAAGGGGCGTGAACTGCCTGGCAACTTAACGGGCGCCAGAAGTCGTAACTCCTCCTGTTACGCGCGTGCGTCCAGGCGCCTCCTCAGGCACGACCTGCCGGACGTTACGCACGTTGGCCTCGACGCCGGCCCCTATAAAAACACAGGTACAGTACCATGCAAGGGTACGTTCTCATCCTCGCGCGAACACAATTCTTACATTCCGAAACCCCCTGCCTCTCAAGCTCTGACTTAGGCATCGGAGGGTTTCCCCGGTCTTCACCGGGTCCCCCTGATTCCTTTCTGGTTTTGCAGGAGTTCGTCCCCACCAGCGATCATCTTCCCTCTTTAGTGGAGGCCCGTTTGGCTCCAGCCCAAACAGGAACATACCACCACAGAGGCATTCGTGAGTCATTTTATATGTATGAGTAGATTTTTTTCTTAAAACATATTATTCAATTGTGATTAGGGACCATTCATGAACTCCTTTGAGTTTATTATAAACTAAAACCCCCTCCTCCCAGCCGATGATAGCCTTTTTTTTGTCAACCTAGCTACTAATGTGATTATTTGTACTCAAGATAGATGCAGCAGGATCCATATCTAATGTAAATATTTTTATAGGTAAATTAATTAGAAGTCTCTGATAGATATTTGACTTATTTTTTAGTCCCTAGAACTGTAACTCATTATAATAAGTGTTATTTCCTGTTACAGTATATGTTAAATCATGTTATAATAAAGATCTCCCTATTACAGTTAAGAACTTATAATTAATTTTTTTCTATTTTTAAATTAAATAATATTTATAATACACTAATTAATTGTGTTCATGTAACACATTCTAATATATTGATCTATATAAGAATGATAAATCATGAGATGAACAGGAGAAGCGATAAGATTGCATATATTGTTAACATCCTTTCTATATGAACTTACATGGTGTCTTCACCTCATCAATCATTAAGTATCATCACTGTAGAATTCTTCTACAAATTACGACTGGTTCACCATTCTTGGCAGGAGTGGTCAAGGGAAGATAAGAGGGGAAATTTTAAAGTTAAAATTTATTTTATTTAAAATAAATTGTATAAGTTGATTAGAGACAAGTAAAGTTATTCATAGATAAAAGTGCTAATTCTATCTCTTCTTATGAGGGGGATAAATATGTATCCTCAATCAAAATAAGATAGAAAAACTATTAAAATGAAATTACTTAACTTCATAGTTAGTCTATATATTCGAATAGACTATCCTTGTAGGACCTGCTTTCTCCTATTTATTACTCTTGATAATGAAATAATATTTCAATAATTGAGATTAGTGATAAGATAATGAGGTGCAATCAAAATAAATAAATATTTAATAGGAATAATATTATTATCCCTAATACTAAGTAGGTACAACAAGATATACTAGAGATAATTTTACTACTTTTCCACTATTCAAAATCCGTGAGAGTTAGTCCGCATACAGTTATTTAATGATACTTATTTTTTAGATGAGAATTTACACTAATTTATCTTACATTTATTTTCATCTCCAATATGATTAAAATCTCATTCATAGATATTGAGAGATAAATAGCCATAACAAAAATCGATTCATTAAAGTAATATTGAGAGTAACGAAAGATAGATAGACTTTTATGTTATTATTTATCTCCATATAATTAATTCGATTATAAATTAAACTCGTTTAAATTATCCAGAAAAATAAAACGGCCAAAAAAAAAAGCGACGTGCAACTAACTGCGGAGACGCGTGATCTGGCGAGGGGACCGCGCCGGACGCGACGTGGCAGTGGTGGAAGTCACAACAACGGACCCAGTCGGGCCGGGCGGGTCCAGTCCCCCCGGACCGCGCAGCAGCGGGCGAGGCCCTCCACACCCTCCTCCCCGCACCCCCCCCCCCCCCCAACCCACCCCACGTCACCCCTCGCCTTTCTGGTGGTCCTACGACGAGGCTGACCGGAGCAGTTTTGGTTTGGAGTGGTGGTGGCGTGAAGGTGATGCGCGGGGCCCCCGTACGACGCCCTTCCTCGTGATCCGTGTTTTGTGTTTATTTTTTTAATTGGGAGAATTAATTAGGGTCCCTGTCAGAGTGTTGACTTATTTGTAGTCTCTGTCAGAAAATCAGAAGTCATATGATCCTTACTTTTTGTGTTAGTTTAATTTCTAATCCCTGCTTTTTGTTTCTAGTCCCTGCTTTTTGTTTCTCTCAGCATTTAATAATGAGTCTTGGAAGAGGAGCTTGTCCTTTTAACATCAACTTTTTCCTATTTTGTCCTTCCTTCTTCTGCTATTTCCCTAGTTACATTCGTTATAGTTGCATTTGTATCAGTTACAGTAAGCTTCTATGTCAGTTATAGTAATCCTTTATATCTATTACAGTAAACCTTTTTTTCCTTATGCACTATTACATTCATTATAGTTGTCTTTGTATCAGTTACAGTAGGTCTTTATATCTGTTACAGTAAGCCTTTGTAACTGTTACAGACTATAGCTATAAGCTCTTACAAAAGAAAAAAAAAAGATTTATTTATTTGCAAGTGGTAGCATTTGAATCCAGGTCTTCACAAAGACAACATAAAGTACCCTTACCACTAAGCGTACAACTACATTTGTGTTACAATGGAACATATAATATATTTAATTAAGTATTGTAGTAAATATAATACTCTATTACAACTTATGTTAGTCTTGTTACAAGTCAATATCATTCCCTGTTACAGTATACATTAAGTTCTGTTACAGTAAACACTATCATCTATTATAGTAAACATAATACTCTATTACACTTATGTTAAGTCTTGTTACAATTAATATCATTTCATGTTACATATACATTAAGTCTATTACAGCAAACATATCATCTATTATAGTAAACATAATACTCTATTACAACTTATGTTAAGTCTTGTTATAGTCTATATCATTCCATGTTACAATATACATTAAGTTCTGTTACAATAAACATTATCATTTATTATAGTAGTTGTAGCTTAGTGGTAAGGGTATCTCATGTGTCTTTGTGAAGACCTGGTTTCGAATCCAATCACTTGCAAACAAATAAAGTTTTTTTTTTTCTTTTGTAAGAGCTTATAGCTGTAGTCTGTAACAGTTACAAAGACTTACTGTAACAGAGATAAGACCTACTGTAACTGATACAAAGTAACTGTAATGAATGTAATAGTGCATAAAGAAAAAAAGACTTACTGTAACGATATAAAGGCTTATTGTAACTGACATAGAAGCTTACTGTAATTGATATAAAGGTAACTGTAACGAATGTACCTAGGAAATAGAAGAAGAAGGAAGGGCAAATAGGAAAAAGTTGATGTTAAAAGGACGGCTCCTCTTCCAAGACTCATTAAATGCTGAGAAACAAAAAGCAGGGACTAGAAACAAAAGCAGAGACTAAAAATTAAACTAACACAAAAAGTAAGGATCATATGACTTCTGATTTTTCTGACAGGACTACAAATTAAGTCTAACCCTTGACAAGGACCCCTAATTAATTCTCCCTTTTTAATTTTCTTTTTCTCCATATATAACTTTCCTAAAGTCATAATTAGATCAGAATATGTCTTAATTTATATTTATTTGCATATCCACGATATAAATATGAAAAAGATTTAATATATATATCAAATGGTGTACATAAAATGAATATATCCAATGAGAATGTGCCATTCGAGGGATGGATGTATTTAGTAGGTAATCCATCTCAATTTTTTTAATCTTAAGAGGTCTTTTGGTATTAAAATAGCTCATGATTCGATCTATTCTAATACCAAAATATGACTGAAGAGGTTGAAGTGGCACACTTTCATTAGATTTATCTATTTTATGCATATTATTTGATACACGCTAAATATTTTTTTATAAATATATATTTGCGCTACAAAGTTTGTTATAATTACGTTGGATTGGTTTGGTGAATCAAATTGGGTCGGACTCTCTAGATGTTGGTACGAATCCAAGTATGTCCATTAAATTCGTTCTCATTCCATCCGATTTGTATTAAAATTATAGTAATAATAATTTTAAGAAAGAAACACAATATCTTATCGAGTTGACCGTATTTAAGACCACAAAATAACGTAAAATGACCTACACATACCACTTGTTTAGTGACTGTTAATTTTATGCAAATATTTTTATCCTTCATCAGATAAAGTGATAATATTATCCCATTCAACATGTAAATAGGGTAGGTCGCGCTGCGGGATAAGATCATGCCGAGCTCCTGTTGATACGAGCATGATCGGATTAGTGCGTACCATTGTAATATGCTATCGACTCGGATCGATCGGTCGTGCCTCCTCCTTGCTCTATTTCCTCCCTCTACCTCCTCCGCTTCACGCGCCCCCTCCCCCTCCTCCGTCGGCCCCCCTTCCTCCGAGTCCCTCCCCCAGCCTCTACCTCCTCCACTGCCCCACCTCCCTCCATCCATCGACTTCTGCCTCCCCCTCTTCTCATCGAATCAACCCGGCCATACCAGAGTTTAGCCTTCACTTGGCACGAGCAAACCATACATATGTGTGGTGGTATGATCATGTTTGGGCCTGAGCCAAACGGGCCTCCACTAAATAGAGAGGGAAGACGATCGCCGGTGAGGACGGAATCCTGCGAGACCAGAAAAGGATCAGGGGGCCCGGTGAAGACCGGGAAAACCCTCCGATGCTTAAGTCAGTGAGGAACTTGAGAGGCAGGGGGTTTCGGAGTGAGAGAATGTGTTCACGTGAGGAAGAGAACGTACCATCGCATGGTACTGTACCTGTGCTTTTATAAGCGTCGGTGTCGAGGCCAACGTGCGTAACGTTCGGCGGATCGTGCCTGAGGAGGCGCCTTGGCGCACGCACATAACGGGAGGAGTTATGACTCTGGTGCCCGTTAGGCTGCCAGGCAGCTCACGCCCCTTGATGGTGGAGAACGTGGCCTGGGACGGTTACAACCGTTCTGAGAGCCAGAGAACCTGCTCGGCACCCTTTGGGAACGCTTTCCGAGCAGGTGACCCACGCGGGGGCTCGAACATGCTGCTCGGTAATATCCAGGGTAGTTCCGTGCAGCCGGGTTACTGTTCCTGTTCGGAAGCTGTTCATAGTTGTTCGGTAAGGGAAGGCGGGTGATCTGCTCGGAGGTATGCCGCAGCGGAACTCGTCAGCTCCCGATCACGGGGGTCACACAATGAAGGTCTTCGAACCACCCTGGGAAGGGCGTGGCCTTCGATGACGGTGCCACGTTAGTTGACAGGACGCGAATGGGCCGTAACGAGCCATCATGGGCCTAGGTGACCAGATTTGGCCACCACACTTGCCCCCCACGCCCTCGAGTGGCTCGGTGAGACGAGGGCTTCGAGGGCGTCGCTTCCGCATTTAATGCGATGGCCCGTTGCGGGGTGCCGCCGCTTAGGGTCCTGTCAAACGGCTAACCCATCATGATGGGTGCAAAGCCGCGCCATACCTGAGGTGCCTCCGCTGCGCTCGGACGGTCGCCAACGCTGTACCCGAAGGGGCGTTTTCAAAAATGGGAAGGAGCGGCGTTTCGGGGCCCGCCTCGAATTTCGTTCCCTCCTTTTTCCTTATAAGGAGGGGACGAGACGAGGGCGGGAGCTACGCCTCGGAGGAGGTACGCCACGAGAGGGTCCACCCAACTTGGGGTTGGTGGGCCCGTTTCTATGGCGGCTACATCAGTCTCCGTGCTCGGCAAGGCGAGCTCTTCAATGAACACAGAGCGAGAAGGGGTGATGTCACCTGAAGATGCCAATTCGGCCAGTGCATCAGCTCGCGCGTTCTGCTCCCGTGGAACATGTATAACCTCGAAGTATACGAGGTCCTCTGTCTGGCTCTTGACCTGTTGGAGGTATTGAGCTATGCGAGGTTCCCTTGCTCCGAACTGTCCGCTCACCTGGCTGGCGACCAGCTGGGAGTCACTAAAGACTCTAAGCCGAATGGCCCCGAGGTGCCTAGCCATGCGGATACCGGACAGCAGAGCTTCGTACTCGGCGACGTTGTTGGAGGCTGCAAAGCGGAAACGGAGGGCGTATTGTAACTCTAACCCCTCCGGGGAGGTGAGGACCAAACCTGCCCCGCTTCCGGTGACACAAGAGGATCCGTCAACATAAAGCTCCCATGGGGGCTCGTCTGCCAACGGTGGATCCTGCTCGGTCGGAAGGGTGCATTCCGCCATAAAGTCTGCTAACGCCTGCGCTTTGATCGCCGTCCTCGGTCGGAAGCTGATGTCGAACTCACCCAGCTCTATCGCCCACTTAACCAATCTACCGGAAGCCTCCGGCCGCTGAAGGATGGACTTCAGCGGTTGATCGGTTAGCACTGTAACGGAATGGGTCTGAAAATAGGGCCTGAGTTTCCGTGCAGCCGTGACGAGAGCAAGGGCGAGTTTTTCTACTCTGGGGTACCTCCTTTCAGCTTCTTGGAGGACCCTGCTGATGTAGTACTGGATGTTGCGCCGCTCCTACTTCTCTGATCAAGACCGCACTGATAGAGTGTTCGGTGACCGAAAGGTACACGAACAGAGGTTCTCCGAGCACAGGCTTTGAGAGAACAGGAGGGGTTGCCAAATATGCCTTCAGCTCGGTGAAGGCGGCTTCGCATTCGTCAGTCCACCGCACTTGCCCCCCTTGCTTCGAGGAGCTTTTAGGGCCTCGGAGCAACTTGAAGAAGTTAAACCTTCTTTCTGCTGCTCGGGACATGAACCGATTCAGTGCCGCGAGACGCCCCGTCAGGCGCTGGACGTCGCGCACTGTCTTTGGACTGCTCATTTCAAGTACTGCTTGGATTTTTTCCGGGTTCGCCTCTATTCCCCTGTTTGATACGAGGAACCCGAGGAACTTACCCGACCGAACACCAAACGCGCACTTGACAGGATTGAGCTTCATATTATACCTTCGCAGAGTTGCGAAAGTTTCCTGGAGGTCGGAAATGTGATCAGTACTCGGAAGAGTCTTGACCAACATATCATCAACGTAAACCTCCATGTTGCGCCTGATTTGCTGCTCGAACATCTTGTTGACCAACCGCTGGTAAGTCGCGCCTGCATTCTTCAGACCAAAAGGCATCCTGGTGAAACAGTATAAGCCTAGGTCTGTGACGAACGTCGTGGCGTCTTGATCGGGGGATGCATGCTGATCTAGTGATAACCAGAGTAGGCGTCCAAAAAGCTGAGAAGCTCGTGTCCGGAAGTTGCGTCCACCAGCTGATCAATGCGCGGCAGGGGGAAGTTATCCTTGGGCGTTGCCTTATTGAGATCTTTGTAATCCACGCACACGCGCCATTTGCCATTGGCCTTGCGCACGAGGACCACGTTGGAGATCCATCTTGGATATTGGGCTTCTCGGAGGAGCCCAATAGTTCGGCTTTTGACCACGTGATCCTGAATCACGGTCTGCCGTTCTCGGTTCACAAGTCGCCTCCTTTGCTATACTGGTGGGACTCGGGGATCCAGCCGGAGGCGATGCATCATGACTTCCGGGGGAATGCCTGAATGCTCGTCATCAGACGAAGCGAACACGTCCAAATTGGCCAGCAGGAAAGCTGTGTAGCGTTGCTGCTCGGCCTCTGTCAACAAGGCGCCAATGTACAAGACGTGTTCGGGGTCGTCGTCCACTTGAATAGGGATTAAGTCTTCAGCAGGCGTCCCTCGGCTGGTTGAAGGCTGATCGGAAGTCGGAGGAGCCGGATCAGCGAGTGGTTGCTTGTCTCTTAGGGAGAGGACATAGCAACGGCGAGACTCGCGCTGACACCCGAGCACTTCGCCCACTCCGCTCGGAGTAGGAAACTTCATCTTCTGATGGAGCGACGAAGGTACTGCTTTGATGCGTCCGATCAGACCTCTGCTAGGATAGCATTGTATCCAGGCATGTTGTTGACGACCAGGAAGTCAACAATTTTGGTCACAGCCTTTGGAGCCGTTCCAAGCTGATCGGAAGGCGAACCCTTCCCATGGGCTGGACCGAAACTCCCAAAAAGCCGAACAGTGGCGAATTTACAGGGGTGAGTTGATCGGTTCGCAGGCCCATGAGGACAAAACAGTCGTAAGCCAAGACATCAGGAGCGCTTCCATATCTACCAGAATCCGGCGCACATTACAGTGGTTGATGGTGGCCGAAACGACCAACGCATCAGTGTGTGGAGTCGTAACCCTTACAAGATCTTCATCCGAGAAGGTTATAGCCTCCTCGGGCTGTGCGCGTGCAGGACTGGCAGGATATGGAGCCGACCGAACAGCCGAAGGCCTGTCTACGACATGCACTTGCCTTGCGTAATCGCGTCGGCTTCGAGTGCTTTCTCCGCCCGCGCCGAAGCCTCCCGCAATCACGTTGATCTCCTGCCCATTGGGCTCGTTGTTGATCGGCTGCTCGGGAGTGCGATCTCGGCGTCGGGGGCGCTCTTCGTTCCGGCGCACGAACCGCCCAAGATAGCCGCGCTTGATAAGGTCTTCAATTTCGTCCTTAAGCTGGCGGCACTCCGCGGTGTCGTGGCCATGGTCGCGATGAAAGCGACAATATTTATTTTGATCGCGCTTCCGGGGGTCGGAGCGCATTCTTTGTGGCCACCGAACAAATGCTTCGTTCCTGATCTCCGCCAGGATTTGTTCGGGTGCCACGGTGAGGGGGGTGTAGTTGGTGAAGGGGCGTGGACGGCGCGGAGAATCGCCATTGCACCGTCCCTTCTTCCGATCTCGGTCGGAAACGTTGTCGGAAGGCCGCTTCTTGTCCGACTGCTCCCCCTGTTCGGCCTGCTCGCCGCCAGACTCTCTCGCAAGAGGCGTGGCGCTGTGCAATGGAGAGTAGTTCGGCAAGGGTGGCGGGCTGCTGGACGCCGAGGGTCCTCTGCAGGAAACCGTCGCGAGTGCCCTGAATGAGGGCGCTGGTCGCCAGAGGGACGTCTAGGCGCGAGATGCGAAGCGCCTCTGTTTAGAACCTCTTAACGAAGTCCCAGAGTGCATCGCCTTTCTTCTGGCGCACAGCCAGAAGAGAAGCCGCCGTTCGCGGCTGTGATCTCCCGCCAAGAAAGTTGTCCCTAAAGGACTTCTTCAGTTGGCGGAAGGAAGTGATGGAGCCCGCAGGGAGGGTTTCAAACCAAGCCCTGGCGGTCTCTTTGAGCGTTGCAGGGAAGGCCCTGCATTTAGCCGCGTCTGATGCTCCGTGGAACACCATATGCGACTCGAAGCCGTGGATGTGGTCGGGCGGGTCGGGCGGGTCGGTCGTGCCGTCGTAGGGAGCGATGGTGGGAAGAGGGAGCTTGGAGGAGACCTGGGCCTCCAAGATCTCCCTAGTAAAAGGGGAGCGGAAGTCCAAGTCGTCCTCCGCGGAGCTTTCCCCTCCGCCCGCTGGACCATCGCGTCCATACGACGCTCCAGATCGACCACGCGCTTGAGGCGCCTGGCGAGCTCCTACTCGGAGTTGGCGGGGCCCCCTCGTCCCGAGGCGTGGGAGTTGCCTCCCACGACTGATCGAGGCGGACGGGGGGAGAGAATAGAGCGGCGAGGCGAACGGGCCTCCACTAAATAGAGAGGGAAGACGATCGCCGGTGAGGACGGAATCCTGCGAGACCAGAAAAGGATCAGGGGGCCCGGTGAAGACCGGGAAAACCCTCCGATGCTTAAGTCAGTGAGGAACTTGAGAGGCAGGGGGTTTCGGAGTGAGAGAATGTGTCGCGTGAGGAAGAGAACGTACCATCGCATGGTACTGTACCTGTGCTTTTATAAGCGTCGGGTCGAGGCCAACGTGCGTAACGTTCGGCGGATCGTGCCTGAGGAGACGCCTTGGCGCACGCGCATAACGGGAGGAGTTATGACTCTGGTGCCCGTTAGGCTGCCAGGCAGCTCACGCCCCTTGATGGTGGAGAACGTGGCCTGGGACAGTTACAACCGTTCTGAGAGCCAGAGAACCTGCTCGGCACCCTTTGGGAACGCTTTCCGAGCAGGTGACCACGCGGGGCTCGAACATGCTGCTCGATAATATCCAGGGTAGTTCCGTGCAGCCGGGTTACTGTTCCTGTTCGGAAGCTGTTCATAGTTGTTCGATAAGGGAAGGCGGGTGATCTGCTCGGAGGTATGCCGCAGCGGAACTCGTCAGCTCCCGATCACGGGGGTCACACAATGAAGGTCTTCGAACCACCTGGGGAGGGCGTGGCCTTCGATGACGGTGCCACGTTAGTTGACAGGACGCGAATGGGCCGTAACAAGCCATCATGGGCCTAGGTGACCAGATTTGGCCACCACAATATGCAAAAGAGATTATAGACATTTCTGCTTCTTTACTCCAATGCAAGGTCTCAAATGACCCGTAGTGTGTCAAAGACTTCTCGATCCCTAACATGGTTAGGTCACCAACCCACAAAATAGAGGGGGGCGTGATCAGAGTGGGAAGGGATTTGTCTAAAGAGAGGAGAGTGGTGATCTTGAGAGGACGGGGGACGACTAGGAGAGGGAGGGGTGCGACCGAAGCAAAAAAGAGGGGGGCGCAGTGGTGGGGCGAGTCGAAGGGGTGGGGGGGATAAGAGACGCAAGAGGAGGTGCGTCGAGAGGGAGAGATCAAAGGGGCACCACCAAAATAGAGAGACTCAAGTGCGAGCCCATTAGAAGAGGTGCGTCGAGAGGGAGAGATCAAAGGGGCACCACCAAAATAGAGAGACTCAAGTGCGAGCCCATTTGGATGGAGATGGAGAGGAGGTGACTCACTCTAAACATATACTGTATCAATCCAGGAGAAATAAGAATCGGCGTGTGATGTTTGACACCACCAACTTTGATCTCAAAATCCCACAAAGTCCACACCCACATTAAACTCCCTCCGATTTGGGGTGGGGGGGACAGGCCCGGGAACTTGCGGTCTCCCGCACTTGACGGATGCATTGATCGCAAGATGAATGGCTTCGTTTGATGACTGCTGTCCACACGCCATCATCATCTCGACCATGGAGAGAGCCAAAGTTTTAATGGTTTTGAGCAGGACCAAAGTTTTAATTAAACGAACAAAAGTGCTGCTATTAATGACAGGATTTGCCGATTTGGGTATAGGAGTTGTCAAGTTAGACAGATTAGTAGTTGGGGACTGTGATGCGTGTTGATCATCTATAACCCTGTTATTTATTAATGCACCATCTAAAAGAGCCGTTTTGGATAGGCTTTAATAGCTGGATAATGGAAGTTAATCCCTTATTTGTCATCTTTGATAATTAAAAGGGTGGTTTAAAAAGTGAGATAGGCAAATCCAAGACTTACGTGTTATTTGATAATACTTAATAAAGTTTAAAATTTGAAATATTTAATTTTTAAGGTTTCAGATTGTTTGATAAAATATCTAAAATTATATCCTAATTAATCACTTAAAGTTTAAAAAATACTTAATTTTTAAGTTAAGAAGAATCATTTTTTTTTCAGATTGGTGACTGGTGACGGATATCGTCGAAATCAACAAAGGATGGACTCAGACACCAATTGTTATGGATCTTTTCCTCATCCTCAAAACCCGAGTAATAAGTAGAGGAGACTTTTACATATTAATTCTTCTTTTTCCTCTATAGAATCAGATATAAGACTATGAACTCACACCCCGTATACGTTAAAATCGACACTCTACCCCCATCTTCCATCTTCTTTCCTCGTCCTCTTTCTTCCTATGCACTTGTCTATGTCATTGTGTTCCTTTCGCTCTTCACACCCCACAGTCTCGCATTCTCGCGGCCTCCCTCCATCTTTCTCTCAATCCCCTATCGCTGCGCCAGTGTTGTCCCCCCCCCCCCCCCCTTTTTTCTTCCAAAAACCTTATGTTTCATTTATGTCCTGTATGTGGTGTTTTGTTATCCTATACTTATCTTAATTTTGGTGATGATGTTTGTGTGACTTTCCTTTTAACCTTATAATCTGTATTTCTTAATATGCACATCGAAGAAGTTGAATATCAAATATGAGATGGCTTAAGATTTGGAAAATGAGATAGCATTCACAGACATCAAGATCAAGAAGATTTGCAATAAGAAAAAAGATTAGAGATCTTGAGATAAGATTTCAGAGAAAAATTTCTAATATCTAAATCATGTAATGTGATTGTATTATGGTTAGAATCAAGGAGGTAATCGCCAAACAGAGGCCATAATCGTGCAATTCATATGCGATCAATCTTTATCCTCTTCAAGACTTTAATATCCCTGAATAATTGTCATTCATGCAAGATCTATTGACCAATTTATTAGTTAAGAGTGTCTGTCATTTCACTTCTATCGAATTGAAACTCCATCGAATTAAGTATCCCTCAAATTATATACAGTCGAGATAAGGTTTACCAGTTTAGGATAAACTTCTACCGAACTAAGTATCCTCCAAACTATACACTATTAGTATAAGGTCTTTTAGGCTAACAATTGTCGAAATAAGATATAAAGTGCAGACCGAATTAACTTTATATCTTAATATAAGTCAAGATGTTATCTTTGGAGTTATATCATCATCTCATACTATTCTCTTAGCGTCGACGTGGGAATATGGGGCCTCTCATATGATGATTTATCAGGTGTTCATAGTGTTTCGTGGCCTTTATTTGATAACTAAACTCTAATGACTAGACTCTGTTTGATAACTAGACTTTCGTTTATGAGGCGGAGTTTTCATAATTGAATTTTACGAATTGCAACAGAGATCCAACATTTCTCCATTCTATATACTATTTTTATTATAAAACCTAAGTAGTCCTCGCGAAACTGAAAAAGATTTTGTGAACAGAGAGCATGCTGCGGACGGCTTGCGAAGTTCGATAGTCCACAGCTAGGGGTGTAAACGAGCTGAGTCGAACCGAGTAGTATGCTGTTCAAACTCTGTTCGTTAATTTTTAATCGAGTTCGAGCCGAGCTCGAGCTATATCGAGTATTGAAAATGCCTATTCAAACTCGGCTCGTTTAAATATTCTCGAGCTCGAGTCCTTAACGAGTATCTTAACGAGCTTAATTGAATTTGCGAGTTCGTATATATAATAAGTCCAGTCTAATTTACATGTAAAAAATTGATCGTTCATAAGATCTAAGTTTATCTTATTTCAAGCTCATATCTCAATAGTTTTGATAAGTTACTTAATTCAACTATTTAATATAATGTTTGAAATATATTCATAATTTGTTATAGACAATATGAGATTAATAGATAGACACAGCAAGGGAGTGGGTTGGTGCGCGACAAGGTAGGGGCAGTGCTGCAACTCCCCTTCGCACACTGTCCAGAGCCCCCTTTCTGTACCGTCGGTGACGGTACTGCGGCTGCCGAGAGCACCGTCTGCCACTGACAAATGGTCCACCGTAGTCGCCAGAGATGCCAGTGGCCGACAATGCGCCCCTCAACCCCATTGGGGTGCTCACCTACTGCACAGGTCGGTCTCGAGAGGAACAAGATACTTGATATGTTAGGGGATCTTGAAACACTAAATTTTATGTTCATGCTCCTATTTACAGGATCTGTGTATATACCCTCATTTACATAATTTATGTATATGCACTATGGATTTAGTCTATGACATTTAAGCCTTCATAAATATTTTATATTGTAATAATTATATAAAAAATAAATAAATATTTTTATATCAATATATACTTATTATATTTCAAAAAAAATATTTAAACGAAGTGTAACGAGTACTTAGACAAGCTCTTAACGAATATTTAATCGAACTCTATCGAGCTCTTAAACGAGCTGTTCACGAGTATAATCGAGTCGAGCTCACATGGTTCAGACTCGACTCGTTTATGAATCGAGCGTTTTTTTTTTGTTCAAACTCGGCTCGTTAATTAAATAAACGAACCGAACCGAGCTTTTATCGAGCCGAACTTCGAACTACTCGTCGAACGTATCGACTCGTTTACACTCCTATCCACAGCGGGGCTCGACAGTGGAATGTGGTGTGTCTATCCACCTCACATGCACTCCCCTATATATACTGTTTTGGAGTTACAAATCCAATTCAAGTGTCATTGTCGCACCACCACATCACCTTAGATACGTATTAGTTAGTTTGTTTGTTTTATTTATGCACATATATATATATAATATTTAAATATTAGACACACGTTAAGTGGGGTCATCGTCATTTAAACAGGTCACATCATCTACGCTTTTGAGTAATATTAAGGAATCTAAATAACAATTACTTTTTATCTATAAAAATAAGAAAAAAAAATTATCTTTAGTACAGAAACAGAATTATCTAATCAACTAAAATATTATGATATGTGCACCAAACATGCTCAATAATCTCAAAGAAAAAATGGGGAAAAAAAATCCGGAAACGGCACAACTGTCCGTAATCAACTACCCGTCGGAAGTCATGTTTTGCAAGCGTGCGTCCCAAGCGTGCGGGCCCAACCGCGAGGGGTAGTGGGGCCCGCCGTCTTTGGGGGGGCAGTTCCGTCCAACGGTGGTCAAACTTCTGTCGCTCAAAGCGCCTCGTGGGGCCCGCAGCGGACACGTACCCACGCCCCCAAAGTGACCGCCCGCGTCATCCCGGCACTAACACGACCTCCAGTTTCTAATTCCCTCCCTCCTCTAGCCCCCCTCGGGGCACGGGGAGCCCGGGGGAGGTGGGACCCACGCAAGTCCTCACTCCCTATTGGTCAGAGTTAATTACGCTGAGGTCGGGCGACGTCACCGGGATCATCCCCGGACCCGGACGCGTCGTCATCTCGCCCAAAATCCTGGGACCCGTTGGGCATTCTTGGAAATGACCGGCGGCAGACCCGTCCCTTCGCCCCTCCCCCGTCTTTAAATCCGCCCCCTCCCACCCGCCTCACCCGAAAGCTGGAGTCGTGGAGGGCCGCGGCCACAGCCACCCCAGCGCCGCACCGCGAGTGGTAAGCAGTGGGATAGACCCGAAATCTGGAGTGAGAAAGCGGAAGAAAGAGCAGGAGAGAGAGAGAGAGAGAGGAAGAGAAGAGAGAGGTCTGTGAACTCGCGGGGAGCGGCCATGAAGCCGGGGGTGATGCTGCCGGGAGGCGGCGATGATCGGAGCCTGGAGGCGCAGATGGAGCGGCAGATGGGCGGGTGCATGGCCGGGTTTCTCCAGATCTTCGATCGGCACCAGATCCTCGCCGGGCGCCGCGGCGTCTACGCCGCCAAGCGCCTCCCCTCGTCCTCCGCTTCTCCGGTTGGGGTTTCTGTCGGCGTTTTTGTGTTCCCCCGGTGTGTTCCCGATGCGTTTGTTTGCTGATGCGGTGGTTTCTGTTGTATGATCTGGAAATGCAGGCTCTCAGCTGTACGTCGCCCTCGGAGAGGTCGGATTCTTCGCTGTCCTCGTCGCCGAAGGAGGCCCCCAGTCCGGTTCTGCCGCAGGCGAAGGAGGCGTCGACGGAGATTCGGCCGCCGGAGCCGGAGCCGCTGGGGTGGGAGGATGGGCCCCCGAGGCCGTCGCTTCCCCTCCCGGTGTTCGACTTCAAGGAAGGGCCGCGTTCCGCTTGGAAGTTCCGGGAGGCGCCCCGGCTGTCCCTCGACAGCCGCGTGGACGGCAGGGGCAAGCTCTTCCCTCGGGAGATCAGGACGGCGCCGCCTGCGAGCCAACCTGGGGAGAATGAAGGTTCGGAGGGCCAGGACAACCACCGGCGGTCTCCGAGCGTGGTGGCCAGGCTCATGGGGCTCGAGACCTTCCCCGGCAAGGGCGTTCCCAGGGGCGCTGTTGGGGATGGTGAGCAATACAAGAGGGCCGAGCTACGTCGCTCGGCTTCTGAGTCGCGGGCGTCGAGGGATCTCCTCCACTGCCAGTTCGTCGATGCCCGCTCCTTCCGGTCGCCACCTTCCCACGGCAACGTGATCTCTGAGGACAAGAAGCGGGAGGTGCGACAGAGCATTGTGCGCGACACCAAGCTAGAGCCGCTCCCGAGGGGCCTTTCCCTTCCTCCGGGTTCGCCGCATCCTCCTGCGGCATTCTGCGCTCTGCAGAGGAAGAGTTTCTTCGACGTCCAGGATTACTTCGTCTCCGAGCTCCCGAAGAGGGTCGGCGGCGGATCTCTCTACGGCGAGGTCGAGAAGAGGCTGCGGATGCGGGGGATCGACGAGCCTGCGAAGGATCTCGAGACCCTGAAGCAGATCCTCGAGGTCATTCAGCTGAGGGGCCTTCTCCATCCGAGCCAGCGGCAGCGCGGCCAGCGCCCCGGCCGCTTGGAGGTCCCTCCCCAGCCTAGCGGCAGGAACTTCGTCTACGAGCAAAGCCCCACGCGGACCAACTACGAGTCTCCGATCGTGGTGATGCAGCCGGCTCCGAGATCGCCGTCTCCTTCGTATTCCCGACCGAATGCGTCGCCGCCTCCAACCCGCAGGAACCCGCTGGCTTCTCCCGAGCCCTCCCGCTTCCCGCGGCGGAACAATGTGGATACCGGCCGGAACCCCGCCAGGGGCAACAACGAGATACGAGGGCGTGAAGCAGGAACGCCAGATCCCAGCAGGTCAGGGAGCCCGGTCTCTCTGGCTCGGAGGCGGCTGTCGCCGCCCCCGCAGGCGGCCACTTCCAGAGGACGGCTCGTTCCAGATCGGAAGACCTCCTCTGCTCAGCCACCGAAATCCGGCAGCCCTCGGAAGGTCACGTCAGATCTTGCAATGCGCTCCCCAAGGAACCACTGCAGATCCGCCACCAGGGAAAGCGTTCCTCACCGGCCGGAGGACGACTTGGCCGGTTCGGAGGGCAGCTTCAGCGCCTCATCCCAGTTCGACTTCGAGGTATTAGTCGACACCGTCGAGAAAAATATCCCCTTCGTCTTGCCCTCCAGTTTCTTTCCGATTTTACATTTCTTTCGCCTTAATTTTTATTGCAGAGGGTGAAGTCGGAGTACAGGGACGGGAGGATCCTGCTGGAGAGGTGCGACAAGCTGCTACACAGCATTGCCGAGATCACGTCCAAGGCGGTGATCGACGAGGAGCAGGTGAATGCCACCGAGCAGCAGCCCAGCCCCGTCTCCGTCCTCGATGCCGCCGCCTCCTTCGACAGGGACGACGCAGCAGCCTCCCCGTCTCTCCCGCTTACCATGCGCTGCATCGATTTCAAAGGTATCCGGTTCTCCTCTGTCCATTCTTTCTCTGTGTGAGTGCGCCGCAATGGTGTTTTGTGAGTCTAATCGGTGTTGCGATCTTGACAGACCAATCTATGGAAGCCGTGGACGAAGATGGGTGGATCCCATCAACCTCATCCATGAAATCGGGAAAGCTCAACGACGAATCCGAGATCGACGACAGCGATTTCTTGTACGTATCCGAGATCCTTCGCTCGTCCGATTCTCAGCAGATGGCGGAGAGCAGCTCCTGGTCTGAGAAGACCGGGGACGATGCCGCCGACTCCGACCCCAAGGCCCAGCCTCTTCACCGCCGCCTGGTGTTCGACGCAGTGTCAGAGATTGTGGAGCGGCGAAGTCAGGTCTCCCCATGGGAGTCCTTCCTGCGGTCACGCTCCCCAACCCCTGGGGCGAAGCCCCGACTGCTGCCGGGCGAGGTGTGGGCGGAGCTGAGGAGGATACAGGACCACGACCCGGCGGACGACCTCTGCGACCTCATATGCGGAATTCTCCGGAGGGACATGGCGTCCTCGGCGGCGGAGCGGGCATGGGTCGACCGGCCGGCAGAAATGTCCGACGCAGTCCTCGACATCGAGCGGCTTATATTCAAGGACCTCATCGCAGAGACCATCCGGCATCTTGCCACCTTCTTCTCCCAGCGGCGGCGGTGCAGAGGACCTCCTCGGCAGCCGCCGGCAGCGCCCCCACGGAGGCGGCTCATGTTTTGAATAGAAGGTGCCTACTTCAGGTTCCCGCTCCCTGCTTATCTCATCCCCTTCTTCGCAGCAATTATTATTATTCCACAGAGGGAGTGAGAGAGAGGGGTGGGGGAAGAAGAGAGAGCTTTCACTGCCACAAGGTCAAATCTTCCTCCAGCAAGTTGTTGAGTAAACAAAGCGAAGTAGCAAGCTGTAACCTGTGCTTTTGTCAGAGAGAAAATGGTGGGCATTTGCCCAGTACTTCCTCTGTCCCCACTGTGTGAACGATTGGAAAACTCTTCACAATTCCACAATTTGCCATCTCTTTGCCGGTGGGCGAGGGGAGCAAGCTTCCCCTGTTCCAAGGTCAAAGCTTTCTTCTCCAAGTTGCCCCGAGTAAACAAAGCAATGTAGCGAAGTTTGTCAGGGAGTAAAATGGTGTGTGGGGGTTACCAACTACTTCCTCTGTCTCAATTCTGTATCCAGAGATCACAAATATCTTCACAATTTAACAGTTTGGCGTGGTGGGTAGAACAGTTTTTTGTAAGCTTTCGGCTCAAGTAGGAATGTAGGCTGGCTCTCTTCTCCTCACTGTTGTCTCTCTCATCTATAATCTTCTACCTTTCGTGGGCGCTTCCATGGCGGGCCTTCCTCTGCCCGCCCAGGCCCAGCCGTCTCCTACCGCGGGCTGCTTGCCTCCCCCCTTCCTCCCCTTCTTCACATGGCCTTCGCCGCCCTCGCTTTTGCTCTTGCGCTTTAGTCCCCAGGTCCCCCACACCTCATCCGTCTCACGGTGGCACGACGCACCCGTGTCTCCCCGGTGGGGAGCAAGCCCACATCCCATGGGGCTGGATAGCCTTTGGCCCCTTCCGGGCGCAAGGGCTGCGCCCTGCACGGCGAGCGGAGGGGGGAGTTGGGCGAGTCCATGTTGCGGCACTGCGCCCCCCGCGCACCCACTCGGGATTTTGAGCGAACAGTGCTGTTATTGTTTCACTTGGCACAGACGCTCCTGTCAAGTCGAGAACGGTTCTCTCTCTCTCTCTCTCTCTCTCTCTCGGGGGGAATGTTTGGCAGAGCTTCCAGCATTTAGGAATCCGCTAAACATCATGGAAAATGACATGGCGGAAATCTCTTTCATTTCCCAACGAAGAGAGACGACAAATGAACACAAACATGGTGGGTTCTGAAGTTGAAATTTGGACGTGATTGTGCCAATCTCTCCCCCCCCCCCCCCCTCTGTTTGTGAAACTTTTTTTTTCTAGATTGTTAAAAGTGTGGTTAGAATGTTGGTTCCTTAAATTCGGTGTCAAATCAATTCCAACTAATCTAATTATTGTCTTCTTTTTTAAAATCGAATTCGAAGTATCACCAAAAACACGAATAGTGGGTTATCATAAATATGTTTATAATTAATATGTTTGTGTAAATATATTTTCTATTATTCATGTTTGATGTTTATGGGGGAGATTTTGAGTTAAAACTCAAGTGAATTTAATTGATAAGCTCTTTTTTACGTCTCTAAACAAAAGTTATAATTAAAAGTGACTTTATGATATCCCAATTTCGATAACTCTTAAATCTTGAATCCTGTGGTCGAAGGTGGTATCGAGTTAACTTTAATTCAGAGTTAATTCAAAATACAATTTGATAATAAAAAAAAGTTAACTCAAGTAGATTAGATAAAAATAGGTTAGATGTAAATTAATTCATATTTTCAATCTATCTCTAGAGGTGGATTGGAGTTAATTTATTGACATTAATTACATTTTTCTCTATTCTATCAACACAACATGAATTGTTATTTTTTTTTTCAAGTCATTTTTGATATGTAACGTTAACTCTTTTATCTTGTCAAATAATTAAAAGAATGATTAATTTACCATAGTTAACCTAGATTAACACATAAGAAAATAAATTAAAAATTGTTAATTCTGTATAAATTTAGTCTGGCTCCACCTATTGAATTATCGAGTGAGACGTGCCATGGCAGGGCTCGCCGTCTCAGAGAGGAGGGGGGGGGAGTTCTATACAGGTGGGGGATTGCAGAAGGGACATTACTGCCGGTAGTGGCACGGTTTTATAGGATTCACGGAAACAAGTGGGGAGATGGACGCGTGCAACAACTACAAACCCTTCCCTCACATTAAACCCCGTCCGTGATCCCTTCCTTTTCGACTTTATCGTTGGAAAGGTTTCGGGGGGCCGCCTCATCGGACATATGAATCCAATCACGGCCGGTGTGGACGGGCAACCAGTCGTCACACACACCAAGAAAGTGCACCGTCAAGTGTCGCTGTGATTGGTGTAAAATTTGGAAGAATTTTGGGACTTCTACTGAGTGCAGACTCTATTTATTGGAGAGAAATATTTATTACGTTTTTAATATAAAAAGAGGTCTCTTTGTTTTGGATAATGTTTATAATTATTACAGTGAAGAGGTTAAAAGTGCAGTAGAAGTGTAGGAGGAGAAAGTATATTAAATAGTTATAGGAAAGAAATACATATGGCACTTTTTAGTGTATTTTGGGTCTCCCCATTTGGCTAATGTTTACAACTTTACATTTACCCGATGAAGAAATAAATATACCTTTTCATGAAAAATGAAATAATTTTGACGATTCTTTTGTAGAATCCTTGGTCTAGATTTTTAGGTTTTCAATGTTTTGGTTCTAAAAGGATTTGGACGATTTGATGAGAATATTTATTGTATTTTTCTTAATAGATTTCTATGTACTTTGGGTCTCTCTAGTTGTCGGTGTGTTATCCGCACATTGTATCCACTTAATAGGAGGCTAAAACATAATAAAAGTGCATTGAAAAAGTGTAATAAGTATATCTCCACTTCTATATATATATATATATATATATATATATATATTTGTATTCAGGATAATATTCATTTATATCCATTGGATTTCAATGCCGTTACAAGGGATTTGAAGGCAAATAAAATTTCTATTCTTCTCACCTACGCATATGCGTTTGGCCTTGTGTGCTTGTGTGTTTATGTTGTCCAGGTTTGATCGTGGAGTCTACGATTACTAATTTTTGAAGAGAAAGATTTAGTGCATTTTTGTATTGCACTTAATGCATATGATTAGACAATAATCTATGTGGTATCTAACAATTGTGTTGTCACTTTATCACTTCTCATGTGAGGGATGCCACATGAATCATTGCTTAGTCATATTGAATTTAAAGTGTAATCCAAAAGTGTACTAAGGCACTATTTGAGAGTGTGTTTGCAAAAGTTAAAAGCGATAAAATCGTTTTTACCGTACGCCTCAAAACTCGTGCGATTTTTCTGCCGTAATCATCTGATGCGCCCGTGTTGGCGACGTGAATGTTGTTAAAAAAAATGAAACTCGCCTTCGTCGCCCAGACACAATCGGTTGCAAGCATCATCGCCCGAGCCGTTTTTCCACAAAAGCGGCCTCTAACCCGCTTCAGTGAAAGTGGAGAGAGAAATTTTCTTCTCTCCGTCTCTTTCCTCCTTATAAAATTGCTATGGCACGGTAGCCGAGGGAGATTGGACACATTGGAAACACTTCTCACTTGTCAGAGATTTTATATCTCAAAATCTGCTCATGCTACGCTCCCAAACGTTACCTAAGTCTTTCTCATTCTTGAATCCACAAAGTCACACTGGGCAAGGGTTTCCCGTCACCCAAAAAAAAGTGTGTGTGTGTGTGTGAGAGAGAGAGAGAGAGAGAGATGGGATCCTATTGCAATTGCAGAGGGAAGGAGAAGAGAACACAGAAAAAGCGTTTAAAGATCAAGTAGAATAAAAATCTCTTCATGTCCAATGTGTTTTATATCGAGCAGATGTTATGTATCCCTTTAATGATCACTCTGCGTTAGAAAATTTTGTTTTTGTTCGGATTTTAAACTGGTTTAGCAATCAAATTAATCGATCTCAGTTTGAGCTCTTTATGGATCAACCTGGTTTGTCTGAAGAACGAGCTCTTTGTGGGCTTTGACACGGTTGAGGAAGCCCAACTTCGAGAGCCCAATCATTGAAAGCCCACACCAGCTTAAGATGATAGAACGGTCTAAAATGCTTATGGAATTGGTCTTTTTAAATAGTACATGGGGTCTACAATAAAATAATATAAATATCTTCATCTCTCATAAAATAAATTTGTACTACCTAGCAAACTATTTATTCTATTTAGTAAATTATTTGTTCCACTTAACATTATTTATTTCACTTAGATTTTAATACTTTGATCTTTCATAAAGTGAATTTATTTTACTTAACAAATTATTTGTTCCACTTAATTTGTTAAGTAAAATAATAGTTTAATAAGTAGAACAAATAATTTACTACGTGGAACAAATTTATTTATAGATGGATAAAATATATTTAATTTTACTTTATGGTATGACCCATGTACCATCTAAAATAACCTATCTCATTTTGGATAGTAACTTTTTTTAGCAGTGGAGGTTAGCATTTCTCTTCCAAATAATCTAAGGATTTTTCTATCAAACACTTATTAAACTAATCCGTGTGAGCAATCTCCTATCCAGGACCCTTATAGCATTGTTTGATTAGACATTAAAAAAATTCTATTTTATTTTTGCATAGATAAAATTGGGGTTAACTATCTCTATATTCTTGAAATCTTAGGGCCGCTTTATAACTTGGTAATTTATTCAAAGATAAATTATTCATGGCTAGATATCTCTGATTGCAAAAATTTTGTTTGGGCATGTAACTTTATCAGATTTGAGAGGGTAAGATAATTTATCAAGACTTAAACAGCCCTGGATAGATAATAAATCTTATAAAGTATCTGTCTACCAAATTTTTTTAGTTAACTGATCTTATAATTAAATATAATCAAAATTATTGTCAAAGAAACCCTTATGAATATTCTCCACGTTCCCAAAATTTATTAACAAGTTGTTATTACACTTGAATCATAGATTTAAAATGTGAACATATATGGTTTTTCATTTTTTTGACGTAAGGTGAAGGATGGTTCTTAAATATTTTAAGGGATATTGAGATAAATTTGATTAATGGTAGAAATACAAACGTTAATTTTAATAATTACAGGAGAATAACAGTGATTTTTCTCACGATTAATTAATAAATTTCTGCCACACTTTATGCGACGAGATAAACAATTGCTATATCTGTTTGGTTAAAAGTAAAACTCTAATCTCGAGGTTGTAAATTTTGGATTTTTCAGTCAAGTGGGTAAGGACAATACTGATATACGGAAAGTAGGAGCTGCCAAGTTCTGATCTTGGTTCACGAACACCAATCTCGAAGCACACAAAATCACACGGGACGAGATTTCCTCGTTTCAAAAAAAAAAAAAAACTCCAAAACTTCATTTTTTCGTCTTTGATATTTTTTAAAAATAAAATTTGTAAAACTTCATCCTAAAATTTAATTTTGACATCCACGACAAAAGTTCGGAGGCCATTTTCCCGCATCTTTTTCTTCTTCCATTTAATCCAACTACATTGCCAATTTTTCTAACACTATTAATTCAGTTTGTTTTTATTTTTTTTCCCTCACTTAAGTCGTCTTTATCAAATCTAATTATTTTTTATTAGTTGTTTGATTTTTAAATTTTTATTAAAATATCTATAGAACACTATTTATATAAATTATGTTTTTATTTTAGTTCTCCTAATTTAAATTATCTTTGTCAAAGTTATTTATTTTTCACTAGTTATTTTATTTTTTTATTAAAAATATCAGAAATAAAAAATAAAATAAAATAAAATTTTGATAAATAGTGCACTGTGAATATATGACCCCCTCTTATTGAAGTGGACCATAATATCACATACACCCCATGCACTCTCTAGTAAGAATTTACATATAATATTATTGATTTTTTATTTTTTTAATCTTCTATTTACACAAATAACTAGTGAAAATATTTACTTAAAAATCAAATAGATAATTACATTTTTTATTTTCATGCAAAAAAATATTTCATGAAAAACTTCTTTTTCAATAAAAATATTTTTCGTACAACTAAATAGACCCTAAAGTTGCAAACATATACCCGAATCCGCTTCAAATCTGTATGTATTCAGATCTCCAAATATTTATTCGCTTATAATGTTTGGTAGATCTTAAATAGATATCTATTTAATAAGTGGAATAATTTCGAAATCACTTTATCCACTATTTAAATATCTGCTTCGTTTAATTTTATAGATATTAAATGCAATGGTTATTTTTTTATATATTTTAGGGTAGGACTTTACTTGAATCCCCATTTCGTACAAGGGCCCAAACCCAAAAGGCCTAACCGATTCGGCGGCGGACAAAACCCCATATCCATCTCTCCCCCCCCCCCCCCCCCCCCCCCCAAACCAATTCCTTCACCCACGCCCACGGGAGACGGGTCTCCCCGGCCCGCCCTCCTCGCCCCCTACACCTCCCTCACCGCCTCACGCTCCTCTCTGTACCCTCCCTGCCCGGCTGTGGCGGCCTGCGGCCACCGCCCCCTGTCGCTGCCCCCCTCCGGCAACCCGAGGGCCGCCGTAATCCAGTCATCCCGGTGCCTCTGCCTCAGCGGACCAGCGCCGAGAGAACCCACAGCAGGTCGCCGTCCCAGCCCAAACCTGCTGACCACCACCCCGAGCCCGCGACCACAGTTCAGATCCTCTCCCCCAGTGCCGGGAAGAACCCTGGTGCGCACCCCCCCCCTCGCTCACAGCCTCGGGCTCGCCTCCCACCGCTCGCACGGCCGGCCAGCCGCTGCCGCACGGGCTCGTCTTCCCCTCGCGCACGGGCAGCCTCTAGCCGATCGAGCACCCTCTGCGCGCCAGCCTGCCTCCACACGCCGATCTGCCTTCTCTGGCCCTTGTGCGCGCCGGCTGCCGCAACGGAACACTCTGCCTGTGCCGGAAGTGCTGTCAACGCATCCAGTGAGGGACCCGTCTTGGCTTGGAACCCCCATCCAGTACGAACGTGCCCCGAAGAATTGAAGTGGCCCCTCTCCCTTTTCCGTTCTCTCTCTCTCTCTCTCTCATTGCCAATGGCGAAATCGAATCGCCACAGGGAGGAGGAACGTGGGGCTTCGAGGAGGAGGAGGGAGCCTTCTTCCTCTGTGACCGACAGCAGCCGGAGCGATGACGAGGAGGAGGAATCCGGGAGCTCCTCTCCGTCATCCTCCCCGAGGAGGGGCAGCGGCAGGCGGAAGATAGGCAGCAGGAGCAGCAGCAGTAAGCGGAGGAGCAGGGACCCGCGGCCCAGCTCGTCCGGTCGCCGGAGTAGGCGCCGCGACGAGGAGGAATCGGAGGATTCGGGTTCCGACTCGGAGGACAGCGGCGATGGCCGGACGCGGGGGAGGAGCCGCGGCAGCAGTAGCAAGAGGAAAGAGAGTTCCAGGGCGATAACCGAGGAAGAGATCCAGGGGTACCTAACCAAGAAGGCGCAGAGAAAAGTAGGGGCCGAACTTTCCTCTCTGTACTGTTTCTTTCCTCTGGATTGTGTTTTTTTTTCCTCCTTTTTCTCAATTAGGGTTAGACAAACACTACCTCACTCTCTCTCCTTCGTGTTCTTCTCAGGCCATGAAAGTTGCCAAGAAGCTCAAGTCCCAGGCTGTCTCCGGCTACTCCAACGATTCGAACCCTTTTGGTGACTCGAATCTCACCGAGAAGTAAGTCAAGAAGGTGTGCTTTACTTACTATTTGTTGGCACATTTCATTCATAAATGACATAGTAAATTCACTGGAAGAATGTAAGGAAACGGGGATGCATAGAGGGGGAAACCTAGGTTTTCACATTTGGAATGGTGTCCCTTTCTTGTCAGTGTCGGCTACAGATTGCAGTCATTGTTCATTCGAGGCATAATTTTAGTGAGAAAAACTTCATGCACTTGAGATTTGCACTTGCACTTACATTTCTTGCTTCTCATTGGATGGGTACATTGTGCCGTTAATGCATTGGCCAATGGGAAAGCAAGAAGTGCAAGTGCAATAAGCTTTTCTCAATTTTAGTAAACCGGTTCTTAAAACAAATGAGCTACACTAGATTGTTATCAATATGCTTCTTCTTTTGACCTCTAATTTTATAATGATGTGGTACCATCCAAAGATTAGGAAAACCAATATTCATCAAAATTTGTTATGAAAAGAGCGTCCAACAGGATGCAGATTCGTTGGAGAAATGAATAGGTAAGCCTATTTGAGAAAATAAATAAGAAATCTCAAGGTGGGTGTATATGTGGAGTGACTCTCTGAGGTACTTGATGCAACTTAGTGCCAAGGATCAGGATTCTTCCATTTATCTCCATCAACATCAATGATGGTCAGTCATTTTATTTGAATTTTACTTCTTTCTTAGCATGATTATTTATGTTTATAATTCGACCCCAAGATATTAACAAAGTAGCTCCATATATATTGTGAAAGTAGATGAAGCATGCATGGTAGTAGAAAACTTAGTGCCTGAATGAGTGTACTATTAGTGGATGATTCACGAGATCCAATCGCTCACTTCATGGAATGAAAACTGACCTAAAACATTGGGACCCAGTCCCCAACATGATGAAGTTTTGCATTTGCCTGATGAAGCAACATAAACAAGAGAAGTCGGCAACGTGGAGCTGTAAATTTGAAAAGGATTCTAAGACTGGATGTGGTGGGAGGAAATTCTTTTCACCATGCTAAAGCAGCAGCAGCAGCATTTTCTCTATTGTGCCTTGCATTTTATGCAAGCACTTTTTTTTGGGTTTTTGTTATTGAACTGTTTTGTTGACCATATTTGGCAAGATTGAGATGGGTTGTTACCCCAGAAAGAAAGGAAAGAAGCAAATCATCACCTTCACTATATAGATTATGTGATGGTTCCCATACGCTTGCATTTTTTAGATACTTGACAGATTCAGATTCATAATCACTGATCATTATCATGCATGGACTGCAGGTTTGTGTGGCGGAAAAAGATAGAGCGTGATGTTGTTCAGGGCCTACCACTTGACATGTTGTCTGTCAAAGCTGAAAAGAAGAGGCAGAAGGAAAGAATGGTACGTAAAGAGGCACAGATGATTGAGAACTTTTTTTCTCTCTGTAACCTATCTTTGCCCTATCTAAGAGCTACTGTTTTGCACCACCCCTCCCTCCGTCGTAGCCTTTTTCTTTTGCTCTTTTTCCCTCATAGGCTACTGAGACATGTAATGCACAATTGTCATGCACCTCGTCTTCACTTTTACCCATGGTTCTCATGCTTTGTTCTTGTATATTGTTTTCTATGCATCTATCTTCCCAGATAATTTTAGCATCTATTATTGTTAACTTGTATATATTATTGGCAAAGATGCTTTTGAAGGTTGCACATCTTTTCCTTGGAAATTGTTATTCCCTTATATCAGTTTTGAGCATTTTCTTTTACTCGGCTTACAGAATATTGTACCATGTTCAAGTATATAGACTTTGTAAACAAGCCAGAGCTTACCGGCTGCTTCATTGTGGGTTGGTTTTGTCTGGAGATCTAAATTTTTCTTTGAGTTGGTTTTCTCCTTGATAGTGGAAAGTGATTGGCCAATTGAAAAGGGAAATAGGATCATCTTGTGCAAAAAGGAGAGAGAATTAGATAAAATCTTTGGCTGCTATTGCCACATGTCAATGCACCCATTATTTTTCCTTCCTCTCCTCCTCCAGATTTCTCCCCCTAACCCCTCATACAGCAAAGATAAAGAACAAAAGAGAGGAAAGGAAGAACAAGAGGAAGATATAGCGGGCCGTAGAATCAATGGAATCACTGTCCTGTCCTTGTCATTGATATCTGTGACTCCTGTTCTTCTGTTGGTTGGGTGCCAGGTGTCACAGATCACTTTCCTTATTCCCTCTGGTCATTTTTTGTGCCCTAGTTCTCACCTCTCTAACAGTACTATCACCAAAGGGGCCTGTGACCCTTCCTTCTTTTTCCAATTTTCACAAAAGCCCTCACCTCGCTTATCTCTTATTTGACGTCACTAAACCCTGGAAATTCATGTTCGATGCTCATCTATCTCTCATCTTACGGCAAGCCTTCACTTAAAAGCCCTGTTGTTTATGTTTAAGGCTCATTAACTTGCGAGACTTGTGTAAAATAGTTCATCCAACTGAGTCCATTTCTATCCTCTATCCTAACCTGCTGCCAGTTTGTCTTTTTTTTTTTTGGTTCATATTTAGGTTTGTGGTCTTAATATCACAATTTAGTGACCAAGATAAGCTTCTTGAATGAGTCATATTCACCTGAATCTTTTGCTTTATCTGGGTCAAGGTGAATGTACCCAGTTTCTTTTTGTATACTGAGGCAAATGTAGTCTGACTTTGACATCATGTAACATAAAGTGGTTCATGCTCAGTTTTTCTATGTTTACATGGCTTTTCAACTATATGAAAGTACAATCATTTAATGGTGGTATTGTCCTTCTGTTAAGAACTCTGGATCTTGTTGTCACTGGAGCTTGAGATCTCGGTGCAATATATGAATTACACTATTTATGCTAGTAATACAAGTTTTACTGCAGGCTAGGTGCCTGCCTATGCCTAGGTTGATCCATGAAGTGAAGTTGAGTCAAAGATAGATCAGGCTCCACATACTTTTTCAACAGGCAGTGCCCTTTTTCAGCACCTCTCCCCTCCCTTTGTTCAGAGTCAAAGATAGATCAGGCTCCACATACTTTTTCAACAGACACATGTAAACTATCTCTCACTCTCCTTTCCTCTCTCATGAACCTACTGCCTCGGCAGGTACCTTAGCGCCAAGGTGCTTATGGACCCCGAGTCACTTTGCAATGCAGTGGTCATCCTGACAACTATGCTCGGGTGTTGTGCAGTTTAAGAGTATGCTCATTTTGAGGGTTAGCACTGCTGGATTATTCTGAAACATTTGTCACACCAATGTTGAACTGTATGAACTTGTCAACTAAGTTGATCTGTACGAATGTTGTCTCTGTGAGACCGAAAGTTGGTCTGAGCTCATTCATTTACATTGCTAAGAAACAATTTTCTTTCTTCTTACTTTTCTTTGTCTGAAATAAGTCTAGTTTAAGTCTTCAGACTCGAGTTGATAATGTCATTCTTTGAGGCTGGGCTTCTCTCAATTTTATATGAGTGATATGATCAATAAAAACTTTTAAGAAAAGGTTTTAAATGGGCATGACTTTGTGAATGATGTATCCTATTCTGCATTTTGGTTTGGTACGTGAGTTGATTCATACCGTCACAGTCTACTGTATACCTCCTGTGGGATACAAAATTTTGTACTTATCTAAGAGCAAAGTGCTTGCTTTTTTTGAACTTTCCCTGCAAGGTACTCATTAATAACTCCCTGTTGCAGGCGGAAATTGAAAAGGTCAAGAAAAGAAGAACAGAAAGAGCAATTGAGAAGGCGCAACATGAGGAGGAGATGGTTGGTCATTGCATATACAACTTTTGATCACTCCCCTGATGTTGAGAGAGAGAGAGAGAGACCCCTTTTACTTTTTGAACTGTGATTATGAATATGAAGTGTGATGTACTTTATGAATTCATATGCAGGCGATGCTAGCCAGAGAGCGTGCAAGGGCTGAATTTCAGGATTGGGAGAAGAAAGAAGAGGAGGTCTGTTTTAAGCTTTCATTATAGAATTTTATATTTTTCTGTGATTTCATGTTAATCTCATATATAACAAATGGCATGTGGCATGTGTATCTTTCATTTTATATTCTATTATCAACAGTTCCATTTCGAGCAAAGCAAAGTGAGGTCAGAGATTAGATTGCGTGAGGGACGTACAAAGCCTATTGATATTCTGTCAAAGAATCTTAATGGTTCTGAAGATTTTGACATTGAAATCAATGAACCTTACATGGTGTTCAAGGTACATCTCTTCACTTTCTCTTAAGTTTTGTTTTTCTATAGCTTCCAGTTTCTTGTGGCAAATTTTTTTTGCATCCAATTCATTAAGCAGAAACTTGGATAATTTATTAAGATGTGCTAATGAAAATATTTGAAGTTTCTCAATGAATTTGGTCTATTATGCAATTGTAGATTGTTTGAAAGTCTATAAGTGGTTCTACCATATGATGAATCTGGAAATACTGAATGAGATACAAAGTTACTATTAGATTCTGAGGTCAGCGAAAGAAAATTCTTTGGGAAATATGACGCATTTCAGCAACAAATCCTAGTTCTAATGCTGATTTAGGCTAGCCTCAGAGGAAGAATATAAGTAGGTTCTCTTTTTAGTTGGCCAAGGTTGAGATGTTTAGGTAGTCAGGTGGCGTACAGTGGCTCAGTTAGCGTGAGGACCCCAGTTTTGGTCTTATGTGTGAATCCACTTGAGGACATTCAATAGTGCACCCTGGAGGAGGTTTGCATATCTCAGAAATATCCCAAATTTCAACTTACTGGATCCCATGCCAATCTATGATCAAGAGATTTTTTAGATGCTCATCCTTTCATAAATGAGCCCATTGACATGGTGTCTTTAGGAAGGGGTTGCCTGCATGTCTTTTGTCAGCTTCAGCGGTAGAAATCCCAAGGCCCAGAAGTTATTTTAGATTAGAGAAGTGCTAGGTGCACGGCTGGCGCGCGGCGCCCCCCCCTCCGTGCGCGCCAGCCAATGGCTAAGTGGCCGGGCAAATCATTTGCCCGGTTTGCCCGGCCACTTAGCATTTTCGTTTAGATTAATATGACCACTAAAGAACTATGGGACCTGAAACTCTAGAAGTGGGGAATAGGATGTAAGTAAAAAATATAATCAAAGGTGCAGAACTCCAAAAAATGAAGTATATTGGAGAGAAATAAGAAATGGACAAATACGGATCTTCCCACCCCATAAAATAGGGAATACCAGACATGCCTACACTTCTGAACTCACTCATGGACTCAGTGATTTGTCCTTTTCTGACTTGATAATTTAGAATGTATCCCTAATGTGAACCAGGTTTCCATCTAGGTCTTACTTAGAAAGGGTTTTGTCAAAAGTTTCGTTTGAGAAGTTTTTTCACTTGTTACTTTCTTAGTCTTTATATGTTGCACGCTCTTGCTCTCCTTTTGTAGTTACCATGTAGGCATATTGGTTCAGATGCACAATTGCACATATTCTTCAATTCGTTGATCATGGCATGTTTTTCTGTGACACCTACTCCTGGGTATCGCTTTTGTTGATATTTGTCCATACACGGACTTATCTTTGTTGGGATTCATATGAGAACTTGGGCATAGATAGATATGTTGGTTTGTTCCTGTCACGAATTTTGGAACAAAGAGAATTGGCTTGATAGCAATGTGGTAAAGTCACCCACAAACCTTCTTGTTTGCTTCTAGGTCAATAACTTTTGTTCTTCTTTCTGGTAGATATGTCAATATTTGTGGGGTTCAGAGGATTTGGATTCTTGAAGGTTGCATACGACTAACTAGTTTTTCTAGCATATGGATCACTGTGCACAGTTGTGGGGAATACTGGAGGAACAACGTGTCTGTTTTATTTTGCCTCAGTTCCAGAACTATTGCAAACAATTCTCATCTCACCTGTATGTACTTTTTCCCACTGGAAGGTGCAAAAGATTTCATTTGACCCCTGGAGATGGGTTCTTAATTCAACTTGTTGATGACCCACTAAAGTTTGTGATCGGAATAATATGGAACATTTTTGCTTCAAAATAAGTGTATAAACCTTCAAAAGAACATAGTAAATCTATTGTTGTTTCAAGTTACATGCTTTAGAGAACAGATTAGTATGACTAGAAGTCCTTCATCTCTTCTAGCTGTTTCTGTACTTCTGGGTCTTCCCCTTCCTCCAGTAATACACGGTTAACTAATGATTTGGTGCTTTCCTGTAAAGTTTGACTCCTTGAGTTTGAGCGAGTTATTTTAAAATTCATTGATCTCTTTGGTGCACCAGGGGCTGACGGTGAAGGAGATGGAAGAGCTTCGTGATGATATCAGAATGCATCTAGATCTTGACAGAGCAACACCTACACATATTCAATTCTGGGAGGTCTTGCATTGTTCTTGACTTTTATGTTTTTTTTAACAAGTTCTTCTGTTCATTTCCATGTCTGGCTATATCAGATTGTTGGTGGCTGTCAAATGCATATTTTTATTCTGTACTCTGATGTGCTGACAAATAAAAAATCTAAAAAATATTGAAGTTGCGTCTTTCTTTGCCATATGTGCTGGCAAATATAGTTTGCGAAAGGAATGTGGACAGGCTTTCTTTGCCAGAGCTTGCTTCCCAAGAATGCTATCATGTCAAGCTGAGGGTGGCATGCATGCCACTCCTATTCCTTCTTCTAATCATCAGATTGCATGTTGGCTTCCTACCGTTTTGAAATGTGGATGGTACCACAGATTATATTAAAAGGAAAAGAATGTACAAGTGTAGAGGTATAACCACAAAAACCTCTCTACAAATTTCACTTCCCCACCAAAGACAACCCAAAAAGGAGAGATCACTAATAAAATGTACCCCCTTAATTACCCAATAATGGAAGGAGAGAAGAGTTCTTCCCCCCCAAATTACAATAATGCACCGCCCAGAAAATTACTTTTTCACATACAAAAGCCAAAACCTTCTCCTTTGACCTCACTTCCCTACTGAATATTCTGCTATTTCTCTGAGTCCATATGGCCCAAAGAGTGGCATGAAGGATGAGCCACCAAATAATTCTGTCCCCCTTAAGCCCCCACCTCCTGTGCCACTTAGATAGAAGCTGTTGCACCGAAGAGAACTGCCCAATAGGTTGCCTGGTCCGCTGGCCAATCATATCCCACAAAGCTGTGGCACAACTGCACAAGTACACGAAGTGAAGATATCGTCCAACTCCTCTTCCGACTCCCCACACAAAGGGCAATTGGTGGGAATGTTGGCTCCCTACCTAGGCCTACGGAGCCCAAAACTTGGGGTTTTTTTTTAAGTGGTTAGTATCACAATTGTATTAAAGAAAAGAATGCACAAGTATATTGCATTAAAGAAAAGAATGTACAAGTATAGGCAGTGTACTCCAAAAAAAAAAAACCTTGAGCTTTGTTCTCACAATTCCTATCATCTGACCTAATGATTGGACAGACCAGCCATAGTCAGGAAGCACACTAATATCTCTGCAGAGTTATTATGATGCCAGCAGTCTTTTTATTAGCCTTAGCAAGGGGTTACAAATGTTGGTGCATCCCACCATCAGATGTCCACCAGGTGGAGTCACATCATCATAATGGGACAGATGTCCAATATTATGTGGGAACAAATTGTAGCCATGTAAAACTAAGAGGCACGAACAGTTGGTTCCACTGTGAGCTAAACTTGGAACCTTGGTGGAACAGTTGGCCTCTGTCATTGTTCTTCTATTCAAGGAATTTCATACTGGATTTGCGCCCCCCCCCCCAAGCCCCCCCAAGGGGATCATATCAGGTTGGTCAATCCAATGGAATTGAGCCAATCCGCTAAAAAGCCCCAAGAAGTATTTTCTCATAAAGAAAGGGTTTTAAATGAATAAACAAGATATCAAATTGAAAATATGCACAGAAATATATGTAAAAGGATTTTTATAAACTGACTTTTAATCAAAATCTAGCCAGACAAGATCAAATGACACATGAATAATGGGCCAATCCACGTAATCTGGCTGACAGTCTTGTTTGGGCTGATTACAGCCAAGTCAGACAAAGTTTTGTCATTTTCTTTCATTCTCTTGTTGGAGTTAATCTTAGGAGGCAGAACTGACTTAGCTACTTTAAAATTTAAGCCAAATTGGCCTATGCTGGTCCAGATTGGTAGATCCTGCATTTCATATGCCACTTGGCTGAATTACTCATTCTCTCTTAAAAAGGTTTAACATCTATCTAAAAATCAGCATTGCCTCATTTTCCATGTCAAATTCTAGCCGACTCTATGAAAGATGCTATAACCTTTTACAATGTTCCCAAATGGTTTGATTGTGTGTTAAAGTGTTGTTTAATTAACATCTAGCTCCCATCCGCCGATGACCATAGGAACCATCCATTCTTCTCCTTGGGCAGGATCAGTCCATCAATTAAAACTTTCGTTCTGCTATCATCTGAAAACAACCACCTTTTTGTCAACCTTACAGCCCTATCCTGTGAATGCCATCTTATGTTTCTTAGCAATAATTCTTTCATGTAAAATTATGTTGTTAATTGATGTTTTCACTTTAGAATGATATATGTTGTTAGTGCGTGGTGGATTGTGATTGTTACATTTGGGAAGTCTCCATGCTGTCAATTGGTTTCCCTGGTTGTTATTATGAAAGTCCACAACCAGTGCCTTAGTTTGTCTCTATATTTATGTTTGCTTCCATCAAGCATTGCAGCAGTCATCTTGACATTAGAGGATGGAGATGGACTAGTGTCGGTTTTATTTTTTGTTTGTCAATCCATAAAAGCTTTCAATGCTCCCTTATTTCCAGTGAATAAAATAAATATTTGGACAGGCAATGATGGTTGTCTGCAATTGGGAGCTAGCTGAAGCTCGGAAAAGGGATGCCATAGACCGTGCTAGGGTTCGTGGTGAAGAGCCACCTGCTGAGGTCCTTGCTGACGAAAGAGGCCTTCATTCAAGCATTGAGTCCGATGCAAGGAACCTCCTAGAGGGGAAAACACTGAATGAGTTGGAGGCTTTGCAACGGAAAATTGAGTTCCAAATGCTCTCTGGCACAGCCAAAGTAGTTGAATTTTGGGAGGCTGTTCTGAAAAGACTACCAATATCCAAGGCAAAGGTACAGAAATGTTGCTAACTTTTGCAAAAACATGAGTTACATGTAATGAACACTTACTGTTTGGCTGAATTGTTTATTTCATTTTTACTGGGCATGCTGGCTTGACTATTTAGACGTATTGTTTATTTCGTTTATACTGGACCTGCTCTTTTGCTAAGGTGTAGTTACAAGTTTTAGGTTTATAATACTTCTGAAGTCACCTAACCTATTTAAGATCATCTATAAGGAGTAGGATGTATTGATTCTTCATGATGGTATCTTGGCTAGAATCAATTGTCTATTACTTCTAATGTTGCCAAATATGCTTTTCTTGTGGAATCTGACTTTTTGAAAACTCGTTGTTGTTCTCCTGGCATAAAGTTATAAGTCAGTCATTTGCCATAAGGTTGGAAAGATTGCCTTTGGCAGTGTATGGCGACTGAATGATGGGACAACTGTTCACAAATGATTTTAAATGACGACATAGTGTTTAATAAACTACAGTTTCTTGGTTGTGAACCCCTGGGATGAAGACAGCACCACCTCTAGCTAAACATGCTTAAACTCAAATCGTCACTGGAACCTGCCAGGATTAGTCTTGAACTAGGAGTAACCTTGGGAACCTGCCAATTCACATTTTCTATGGGTTTTGAGCATGTCGTATTGATAAAATTGCCATTTATGCAGGCTTCCTTGAAGGAAATCCACACCAATCTGTTGAGGAATCATTTGAAACGTCTAGAACAACATACAGAGACTGAAACAAATGTGGACAAAGAGATTCTGTTGGAATCTAAGGAGATGGAAACTGTAAGCAATGCTGGAGGTATAGTTTTAACGTTTGGTTCTTTGCATCGTTTAATGATTCTACCTTTATTTTGGCTGGTCAATTAATCTTTGCTTTGTATCTAGATGCTGAACCGTATTCTCCAGCACCAGCAGTTGAGGAAGAAGCCAACGAAATGGAGGAAGAGCCTGGTTCATTCTCACCAGAAGTTTTGCATGGGGATCAAGAAGAAGAAGCAATTGATCCTGAGGTTGATCAGGCTGAACTGGTAAGTCATTTTGGCAATAGTGCTTAGTCACAACAGTTCATTTAATGAAATTCAATTCTTATACATGGATAAATTGACCAAAGATAAATGTTCATCATATGTTGGACACAGTGATAGTGATTTAAGTCATTTCCAATTCATGGGTTAAGATTCATCGTATATAAACAGAAAACTTAAATTCATTATTATAAGTTCTTTGCTAGAAGCCCATGATGTGGCGCACATGGCTCAGATTCTGGGTTTACCAACAAGCAACCAGGACAAAAATGTTGCATTTTCACCTGATGTGTTCATGAGGCTAAAAGGAGAATCTCTCACAGTTCAATGGAGAAACATGTGCATCAGGTGTAAGACCTTCTAAATGGAGGAAACTATTTTGTTATTTAACATTGATGGGCTGAAGTATTTTGTTTGTGCTAGTGCTGGCTTTATGCTCCTGCCTTTTTTATTATTGGATGGAAAGTCTTACAACTTTTAAATTCGGTTGCTATGAATTGTATTGGATGACCTGGTCTGTTTTCTTTATATCAGGTCCGAAAACGAGCAGCAGTGGTAGTTGAACAGCACAGAAGGTTCCAGGAAGCAATGACAACAAAGGTTGTAAAAGATGATGACAACTTTGGGCTGAAAGCAATGAAAGCAATGGGGGCTATGGAGGAAGGAGATGCTATTTTTGGCTCGGGCGCTGAAGTAAATCTTGAGTCTCAGGTATTCAAACAGCAGATTTTCTTGTGTTACTTGTTCCTTTTGTTGTATTATTGCAACACTAATGATTATCTAATGCACTGGAAGTAAATGTTCCTGTGTACATGAAAATTGAGGAACCTCCTTTTACACATGCTCTTCATATTTGTATTGTACCCCTTTGGCTTTGGACTTGGTTCTTTTGATTGACTTTTTTCTGATGTAATGTACACAGGTGTATTGGTGGCATGACAAGTATCGTCCTAGAAAACCGAAGTATTTCAATCGTGTGCATACAGGATATGAGTGGAATAAGTATAATCAAACACATTATGATCATGATAATCCTCCACCAAAAATCGTACAAGGTTACAAGTTTAATATTTTCTACCCTGACCTTGTGGATAAATCTAAAGCCCCTGTTTACACCATAGAAAAGGATGGAAGCAATGGTGAAACATGCCTTATGAGATTTCATGCTGGACCTCCATACGAAGACATTGTAAGTTCCAACTTTTCATTTTCAGTCTGTTTATTGCATGTTATATCTAAAAGTTGCTGTTCTCCTTGATTGCTGTTTTATCAGAAATGGCTAACTCTTCCTTTGAAAAATAGGCTTTCAAGATTGTAAACAAGGAATGGGAGTATTCGCACAAGAAAGGTTTCAAGTGCACTTTTGAACGTGGGATCTTGCATGTCTATTTCAACTTCAAGCGCTATCGGTACAGGCGGTAGAGAGTTGGTACTTTGAATAAGTATGGGCTCCAATTAATTATGGTATGTCCATATTATGACATCCATTCTTGTATATATGTCACTGTGGCTCCCATCATTGTAAATTCTAACTTCTCATCTTAGGTCTGTTTGTTGCACATTACACTACTCATTGTTACGTCTGAAAGTAGCTCTTCTCCTTGATTGTTGTTTTATCAGAAATGGCTAACTGTTCCTATGAAAAATAGCTTTCGGGATTGTAAACAAGGAACGGGAGTATTTGCATAAAAAGGGTTTTGAATGCACTTTTGAATGTGGGAATCTTGCACGTCTATTTCAACTTCAAGCGTTAGGGTACAGGCAGTAGAGAGTTTGTGTAAGTATGGGCTTCAATTAGTTATGGTATGTCAGCATGACATCCATTCTTGCATTGTATATTAAATAATGTCACTGTGGCTCCTATACTTAAAAGTTCAGTTTGTTGCCCGAACTTTTATTTCACCAGTTTTTCTCAAATGGATTAAACATCCAAAATTTATTTACAGTCTCATGGTTGCTCGCTCCCCAAATTTCTCTTGTAATGGATAGTATAAATCCATGGCCCAGGATGCGAGAAGCATCATGTGGAGAACTTGCAGCATGAAACATTGGTAAAGTTTCCTGTTTCTTATCCTGTACGCAGTGTGTTATATGCTTTGGTAAATAGATATGGTGACTTGGTCTGAGCAGTAAGTGTGAAATTTTGTCACGATTCTCTTTGTCACAATAACACGTGGTTGCAAATCTGGTTATTTATCATGTTTTAACAGATAACCCACCTTGGCCCCTTGAGTGTTATTGGTGCCTCAAAAATAACTAGCTCAATCTCCTTCCTATCGTTGCTTTGTTTTTGAATTATCTAGAAGTTTTTTGACAGTGTGTTGGGTAACGTGAACATATGTTCTAGGTGTGTATAGTCTTACAAAACTAGACAACTGTCGAGAGTTGATACAAGCCCATTTGGTTGTTTCAAAATCACAAGTGGATGGCCTTGTGGTAGAAAGGGAAAGCACGTATTACAGTGGTTGTACTAACCTACACCATATAGAACATAGAATCAAAAGGATATGGCATCTCTTATTCCTTTTTTCTAGCCTCTTTTGCTTTGTCAGTAGTTGCAAGTTAGTCGATGACAGTTGTCTTTTCATGTCAGTTTTCTTTTCAATTCGTTTTTCTGTACATAAATGTCCAAGCTATCCTTTGTTAATTTGATATCTAGTAAGGTTTACGAATTACATTATAGTTTTTATATCCACTGTAACCTTGATATCTAGTTAAGGCTGTGATAGGTAGTTCAAAACATTTTTGGTATGGATTCCACGTCATTTGGCAAATACGGCTTTGAATCGTTGCCCTTGTTAGTGGGATACTTCATTCTTTTCTTACTTCGCTTCTTTTAAAAAAAAGAGGGGGAGGAAAGGAGCTAACTGTCATATTCTTCTATGATAGTAATGGATATGGGCAGTAGGAGAACCTACAACCTGGTCCTAAATTAGGCCCTTTGAAATCATCGATTCCTGTAAGCAGCTAGTCAGGGAAATTGTTGATGCTTTTATCATTTGCAAGTTGAATCCTTAAAAGTGGAAAAACATGCAGATGTGAACTTGTGGGTCTGTATTAGCTGAATACTGGTATTGTGGGGCGGCATCTACACAGCATGTCTCTGGTCATACTAACATGTTGCCTTTATCTGGCATCCTAATTTATTAAGGTTTTTTAGGATAGTATGCTGAGAGGAGCTCCTTGAAATGAATTTGATCCGCATTTTCATTCATGAAAATTCCTTTTAGTCTTTTTTTTTTAATTTTAATTTTTTTTACAGAGATCGGTTTATCATAGCATGCGGATTTAAGTGCAAACAGGCTGTTTGGACATGGGTTGTTTGTGGATTTAGGAATCTTTTACCATTGCCTAATGCGTGAGTGCATTAGTAACGATGTGCTTCCGTCTGATGTGTACAAGATCGCCACTCGGATTGTGCATTATTCCCGTCGGTGCCACCTGGATGCTTAGGTAAACCCTCATCAGTGTTTGTATTATGAGAAAGTATTATTAACGGACAGGTAAAATCTGCCGGGTCTTATAACACAATATCTCATGTATTTGAGACGGGCAGTTCGACGGATGGAATGGTCTAATAGTAAGTTCTCTTGTATTATGTTGGCTTTAAAGATAGCCACAAACCATATTTGGAATCTGTCATCACCATGGTTGAACTTATCATATCATACTTGGGAGGCTATCGTACTTGGGTATGTTCGGTATACGAATCATCCGATTTAAATTGTTTAATTTGCATTATAATAGTCTAAATCTATGGTGATATAATATGAAATGATCAGTACCGTATCATATCATTAAATTACGATTTGATCTGGTACATCGAACTCGTCTTTCCATTCTTCAAGAATTTTTTAGACAATGTACCTTTCTTAGAAAATTAATTACATAAAAATTGTTCTATGGATATAATACATCTTCAAACTTTTACTTGAATGATAGAAGTCAAAAATATATTTTAAACATTTCATTATTTTAAACAGAAAATACATATGTAGAAGTGAGCCATACATTACAATAGGGTTCTTTTTGTATCCATAAAAAAGTATTGAAAAAAGTTTTTTTTTAAAATCACAATTAATCTTATATATATATATATATAATATATACACAAGAATTTGACCAAAAACATCCACGAGCTGACATGGATCGTCGGCTTTTTAGTCAAGTGATTACATCAGCATTTTTTTACAAGAGACCAAAGCTCAGACGAATCAACAATTCATCGTGGGAAAAGATTACTACTTATCCGGACCACCATTGGTGGGACGTCAGGACACCACGCGTTCCCTGCTGACATGGCATGTTGGGGCCCCCAGGCGGGGTGCCGGGAGTGAAACGGGCAGCAAGTTCTCATTCATCGTTGAGTACTTTATTCGAACATCCTAAATAGGGAGCACACTTGGTAATCATAAAGTTCAGCGAGTTTTTCGCATGCTCACGGGAAAAGAAGAAAAAGGCATCCCTACTTTGCATTTAGATGGTGTCCATCGTCAACAAAGCAAAGCCTTACTGGGGAAACGATTACATTTCAATCCTGCCAGTGTTCAGCTCGACACTTCATAAAATCCGGACTCCGCCAGCATCCTCGAACGACGACGAGAACCAGGTACCAAACCGTCTTTGGATCATCACAAGACACTCACGAAAATATGACCACAACTATAGCTCTATAAATAATAGCTTAAACAATTGCTTAGCGGGAGCTCAGCATCACTTCTCGGAGGGGCAAATAGTCGCATGCAAGAAATTGCCACAAATTAACCCAAAAAAAAGAAGTGAACTTGCCTAATAATACCTCTGTGAAGTGCTTGGCCAGTAATTCTACCCTACTCACCGGTCCACGATCCTGGAGATGGTGACAGTTTCAGGTCAACCCAGGTACCTTCTCCATTTCTCGCTCGTCCAATTTCAGCTCTTCAAGTGCAAAAAAAAAAAAATCCAGAAGGCTAACAAGAAACTGCTGCGGTTCCCGAGCTTTCCCCTCTTTTTAAGTATTCTGCATGTCGACAGATGAACACTTTAGTCCATGTATCAGAAAGTGATTCAAATGAGCACATTGCTGTAAGCTAATCGGATATTCGGATGAGAAAACGCTTGCTGCCTACACTCTCCATTACTATATACCTACTGGGAACAAGACATGCTTAAAAACTGTCAGCGGCGAACACCCCTCACATAGTGACACGGCTCACCGCTAAATCATTCTCGTTGGAATCACACTGTCACGTCACAACGTATCGTATACAATTGCAAAGCTTATTGAGTGGGTGCTATCATCATGTGAGGACAGATATTTGACGGACAGTGTGTGAAGTCAAAATGTGACCTACACAGCTGCAAACCTTATATAGGCCTTTAGGTTGACATTAAAAAAAAAAGTTCTATCACAGCAGGGGACAGGTGTGCAGCAAGCTTTACTCGTCGGATGAAGGTAGAAAGACGGGGAGGAACATGGTAAGAAATCAAATGCAAAGACGAAAACCACTTACATCTGGAATAAAGGCCGCCACCGTGAGGAGCAGTTCCTGGTCTCACCTGCAGAGGAAAATTCTTCCAGTCAAGAAAACGGCAGATAACAAGATCAACGAAATTGCATCATTCACTTCCAAAAATAGTATCCCGTGAAAAAAATCTAAAAGTGAATCAATAATAATGTTGCTGTGTTTATCGGAAAAAGATTCACTAAATATAGTATGTATAGTAGCTTAGTTGAAATTTGGGATGATTATATAAAATTTTGGATGATTATATACACGATAATCGGAAAGATTTCTAGGTCCATGTCACAATTTAAATTATGTGAGGAGGGCAAACATGGTCAGTCTCTTTTCTAACTCGAACCACCTGAAGATAACTTACGCAATCAGCAGAAACTAGCGTGGGTATGTATGTTTTGTTATAAGGTACATATGACAGTACGAAGAATATAGACATACAAAGTGGAAGACCCATGATTCTAGGCGTGAATATGTAATTAGCCCTTATTTTGACATAAGACTATGTTTAGCCCACACATCCAGATTCCAGAGTGGTCCAGTGTTTCAGATACCTGCCACAAGTATAGATATCTTTGCATCATACCCAGCAAATAAGTTGGTAAAGTGCACCTGCTAGCGGGAGTGGGAGATCGAACACAGAAAAACACCTGATATGTTCTTGAAGCATCAGCAGCACCATATGTTCGAGAGGCATCGACCGCACTGTATGTCCTTGAAGCTTCAACAGCGCCATACGTCCTTGCAGCTTCCACAGTACCATATGTTCTTGGAGCTTCAACAGTACCATATGTTCTTGGAGCATCGACTGCACCATAAAGTGATCCTGGAACTATAAACATATGTGGTTATGATATTCAGTATCATGTGTAAGCAAAGCAACAGCAAGGTGTAAGCATACCTGTTCTATATCCCACACTTGGCTGCTGATAGTATTCCACAGATGTAGCAGCTGGGCCATGAGACGACGAGCTGTAGCTGAAATAGAGAAGGGAAGTAGAAACAGAACTTGCGTCAAAAAACACACACTATATAATAAACAATTGAACAACAGGCAGCTAGACAATGACCAATGTCAAAAGAATAAACAGCATTAGCAAACTATCAAAAGAACAGACATTAGTAAGATCATCATTGACAAAATGTTTCAGAAAGTTAACAGGAAGCAACCTCGGGTATGCAACTGGGTATGCACTATCCACACGTGCACGGGGATATCCTCTAGGATCTGCATAGAGTGCAGTATCTCCCTGGAGTGGCATGATGGACAAATTTGAGGTACGAAACAAGGAATACAACTCAGAAAGAATGAACTAACAAGTTTTAGAAATTACAACTGCAGATAGGGGCCGCTTTCTTCCATGCAAATCACTGCTGTAATTGGGAATGACAGGACCTGGCATGATAAACACAATATCCTTTGATCAATAATATCTTGCACAGCCACTTCGGGCAAAATGAACATCGAGAACCACAAACAGATAGTTTAAATTAGCAAATTCCATTTGCGGGATGGGGTGTTCTCACTCGTGAGAAGTGCAGGACACCAAAACAAATACATAAGGAAGAGGTGGTACAGGCACACAATGCAACTGAAAATGCTTGAACATTAACATACGTATGTACAGACAGTACCTCTAGGATAACTATGCTGTTTCCACGCAGCCTGCTCCCTCGGAACATGCAGTAGCTCATGATTAGTAGACAATTTAACTTCACCAGTCTTGCCATGAGGGACTTTGGACGACTGTTTTTTAACAGGTAGATGTACTTTCAATTCACCTACAAAGCCAACAAAAACAGAATGCAAAGTTAATACCAAAGAATTGGAGGGAAAAAAAAATTAAGTACAACACATTTCCATACTGGAAAATGCACAAAGAACCCAAAAAATGAAATCACTTTTCCTCTTTTACCTGCCTTCGAACTACTTGATGCCTATAAATATTATGGCAATAATCAGTCATGTTCACTGTCACATACTCCACATGGCACCGCTTGCAAACTAGCTACCAGAGCATCCCTCAATGATAGGCCATATTTCCAGAAATTCCAAATGCAATCATTAAGGTTTCCAGTGTGATAACAAACAAATCTGCTGCAAACAAAAGGTGATTTGACATCGGAGTTCTATCCCACCATCCGCACTATCATATATCTCATTCATCTTAGAATCAGCCAATATGAGATGTGTCTGGATATAGGCCAAAGTTGGCATCGGAAATGGCAGTTGGTTGTAAAAGTGTTTACCATTGTTTGCTCAAATCAACCTAACTCCCCTATTAGAAAACTAAACTATGGGGAAAAGCATTTGAAAGATTCAAGCAGCTAGCAGTCTTTTTAGAGGGTTCTGACAAATCATGAGCTACTTATTCTATTTCCGCTAAGACTAAAGTTTCAATGACAAATACTAATACAAATACCACAAGCAAGGAGTATCACAATAACTGAGAACAAACAGAAAATATGTTAAGTTGCCATTGGTCAGATGTACACATCTACAGGAACAAAAAACATAAGTAAACCTGAAGGAACCGGGGGTGGGGGGGGGGGGTGGGGGTGGTAAAGTAGGGTGGGGCGGTAGGGAACTCACGTTGGACTGCCTTTGGTTTAGCCTTTGAATTATCTTTCATATTAGACTTTGACCCTGCTTTGTTTTGCTTGTTCTTCTGCACAGGCTTGGCCAATGATACCTTCACATTAACCTGTACAACATAGAATATGACATATAACTATAAATAACAGTTTTGCAACCAAAATTTAGTAAAGTCTCATGTAAGGTAGAACCTTTGAGCCACTATCAGTCGTGTCTTTCTCAAATGATTCAATGCATGAAAGAGCAGCTTCACGGGTAGTGAAATTAACAAAAGCAAAGTCTTTCCTCTTGGCCGAATGCATATTACGAGAAAGGACAACTCGTTCTATCTGCCCAAACCTTTTAAAATGTTCTCTCACTTTCTTCTCATCCCAAGAGGATGGAATACCTTCTGCAAAAACAGATTTAACCTGAAGAAAGGCAAGGGAGTGGAGAATCATGAGGAAGGATAAGAAAAATATATGAACCAAGGTCATGGGACATAACATCGTTTTCTGTCTTTCTTATGATAGATCACCGTATATATGGGTGAAAATGGATACGGAAAAAGTAACCTTCTGCATCTCTTCTTCATCTGGATCAACCAATGGTTCAGCCCAGGCCACTTTGATATTTCGTCCTTTGCCAAAGGCATCTTTCTTCTGAAGCTTTTTGAAAGCAGCTTGTGCATCTTTGTTCGTTTCAAAATCAAGAAATGCAAAGCCACGGTTGCACTCAGGAATTTTGGGATCAGGCATTAATGTCACAGTGTCAATCTTCTCAATTCCAATCTCATGCAATAACTTAGTGATCTAATCAGAGAAGATATTCAAAAATCAATATATCATATAAGCCATAGTCCAAAAGACATTGTAAAACCTCACTAAACCAGGCAAAGGACTTACATCATCTTTCGTCCACTTTTTGTCAATATTACCAAGAAATATGGTGTCATTGCCCTCAAGAGCTGCAGCTCCACATTGCTTCCCGCAAACCTGAATTAAATTTAGAAAATAAGTGCATTTAGGAAATCCAAGAATCAAAAGAGAATGGCAGAATAATCAAACCACACATTCTAGGGAAGAATTTAAAAGATTTTAATTGTTTCACGACTCATCGGACCTACATATTAGTTCACTGCCATGAAAGCAAGTCAGGGTCCAAACGTGATGCAGCAGATAATCAACAGAAGACAGGCAAGAAAGACCTAAATCATAATATGGCCCAAAAGACATGATCATTGCTATCATATATTAAATTATGGCACTGTAACCTGTCAGTGACATCAGTAACATGGCATTTAGTATATTAATAATTTGTCATTTTCAACAATCTAAAGTCCAACACATTACAATTGCCATGTTAGGCCAGCTACTTGAGGGTTTTCACTTTTCATTGGGCGCAGACCAGCCTTGGGCTTCACAAAACCTGCCTCAAGACCTTGAAAAGCCAGAGGAAGGGTAGAAGCCCTACGCACAATAATTGATTAGTAACAGCACTTTCTGCAATTAAGAAATACATAATCGACTAATACCTAGTAGTAGTTGATTGTTTTTTATGATTTGGAATCCCGATAATCGATGAATAAGTTTCTTAATAATCGATTATTTCCATGTAATTCAATTATTTTTCTTATGATCAAAGGTTTGGACTTCCAAAAATCAATTAATAAATGTTCCCGTATGACCAGTTTTGTTTTTTTGGTTAGGTGTTGTATGTGAGCGGACAGGGTCACAAGAAACACATATGAATAGTGTAATGATCGTCGCTGCTCTTGGCCTACCCGGGGTAGCATTCTACCCCACCCCTCACTGGTGGGTAGAGATAACCCATGCTACCCCACCCACACTACCCATCTTAACCCTAATAAACCCCAGGTTAGCCTATACCACCTACCCAAATTCAGTTAAATGCTAACCCCTGATCCCCCCCCCCCCCGGCAGAAAAACCCAAAATCCAAGGTAAATCGGTTACCAAAGCAGCCATCAGTTTCCCCCTAAACATCCTAATATTTCCCCATAAATCCCCCGACTCTCCACTCAGAAGTGGTAGACACATCTGGCATTCCTGCAACCACTCAGTGCTTTCTCAGCCTTAGAGAGCAGAGGTGCATAGTGCTTCCCAATGTTCCCAACTCTCTCATGACCCTTTCAGATGGCTAAGCAGCTCCTTCCCAGACCTTAACAAGATTAAAAACCAGCCCTTTAATGCTTCCTTCCCTACCCAGCGCCCAATTAACAATTCCTAATGCTTTCCAAACCTACCTACAAGCCGCCTGGTTGGACCTTTGGAGGCTTTTCCCTTGGAATTTCAGCAGTCCACTTTGCAGGTTGTTGTGGGTTCTGGTGCAGTGGGGTCCCTCCCTCCCTCCTTCCAAGAGGGAAAGCAGATGCCAGGTTTAACGGGCTTTTAAGGGGAATCTTCTGGAATGAGTCCAGTCTACCACCACAAAGTATAAGAAGGTTTCTGGAAATCAGCATGACAGCATCTTTACAATGTCAAAAGGGACATGCACCACAAAATGCTAATCAGCCAACCATATTCATGGATACATAAAAGTGTGAGAAAAAGGGTCATGCAAGACATGTTCAGTTCTTTCCTCAAAACCTTTTATGGTGTATTTGTTTTTTCTTGAAGGGTGTATCATGTCGTACTCATTAAATAAAAAGTAAGTTACAAGAAAGCTAGAATTATTGGATATTTATTCTAGAAACAATTCAAGAACCTTTTGAATGAAGATTTGTCTGAAGAAGAATTACACAAAGGAGACAGAAGTTCTCGAGTAGGTGTCATTGCCAAATATCAAAGCATTGCATTCATGATTATTCACGTGTCCAAATGATGTAAAAGAGGAAATCAGGAGTATTTGTTTATGATGATGTTGAATGGCAAGAGTGACATATTGCTGCAATCTTGTACCTTTACAAATTCAAAAGGCTTAACTTTTCTTTCCCAGCACTGTAACCACCTGGAGGTGCTTTGATCAGGTGCAATAGTAGGCAGCCCTACATCTCATGTCTATGTCCACACACCATGTGCATCTAACCAAATATGCCTCCCTGCCCTTTTTTTTTTTTTTTGAAGGTGGGTAGTACGACAGAAAATTATATTAATGGAAATGAGAATGTACAAGTATAGGTGGCTGTACGCCCAAAAAGAGAAAGCCTCAAAACACCTAAAACAGCAGAGAATACACCAAGAAGGTGGTAATCAACTACTCCCAATCATCCCAAAAAGAGGAGATACATCATAGTTAATGTGAGAAAGAGTTTCTGCCCATTCCTTCGCTCTAGCACAAACGAAATCCAAAACGGCTTCCTCAGATCGCAACTCCTGCCTGAAAATGGAGTGGTTCTGCTCGCCCCACAACCAGCATAGCGAGGCATGTAAGACAAGCCACCACACTTTCCTATCAGGTTTACAGGACCAAGGTCTGTCCCATTCGCGCAGGAGGCCGTGTACTTCACTCCACAAAGGGATGCTACGATTGGTCCTCCATGCAATCACCATCCAGACCCCCTAAGAATAAGGGCAACCAGTAAAAGGTGATCAATGGATTCCTCATCACCACAAAGATAACAAATGGAAGACAAGTCTGGCATGAAGCACAACTTCTTATCTCGGGTGGGTAGTCTTTCCTGAGAGATTCTCCAAACCAATATCTTTACTTTAAGGGGGGTGTTAGGCTTCCACACCTGCCGATGGAACTCGTGGTGGACCGCTCCATCAGAGATGATTGCATACGCTGACCATACTGAGAAGGTGTCTTTCTTATCCCATCTCCATATCCAACCATCCTCATCTGACCATAGGTGGAGGGATTGGAGATAGAAAAAAAGATTATGAAACTGCACACGTTCGTCATGATGGAAGTCCCTCCAGAATGTCAGCGCCCAAGAATCACCCGAGATAAGATGGTAGAAGGCCTAAGCAACCATGCCCAAAGGATTCACAACAATTAAAGACTAGAAAACAAATACTCCAAGCTGAAAAAACCACATCATCTGTCTTTCCAGAAGAGACACTTGTGACCATCCCACAGATGGACCCAAACTCTAGAAGCAATAAAAACACTGCAAGTCAAAATATCCCGTCAAAGAGAAGACATCTTGAGACGTAGAGGGGGGACTAAGCCCCAAGCCCTAGATTGAAAAATAGTGTCGCCTAATGATGTGAGCACATAAACCATCATCACCATACCCCAACCTCCACAACCATTTGCCCAAAAGAGCCATATTGAAGTCCCTCGCTTCAACCCCCGTCCACCCTGCTCCCTACTAGTGGTGATCTTACCCTAAGAAATGTCACGTCATCCTCTGATTGAACTATGCCAAAAGAATCTACATGAATAAAATCAAACTTCCTGGCCACAGTATGGGGAATGAAAAACATAAACAAAAAATAAGTGAGAAGACTATCCAGCACAGAGTCAACCGCCCCGATAAGATAATAACCTAGACTTCCTTCCTACGAATCTAGTCTCATACTGTTGAATGATGGGAAACCAACCTAAACAACGAACAGCGCTCAGAGAAAGTGGAAGGCTCGGGTAAGATGAGGGGAACTCCGCAACAGAGCAGCCCACAGCATGGCCACCCTCCGCAGTGATCTCTCCTCCATGTTCACCCCAAGCAAAAGGCTCTTGCTGAAGTTAACTTTCAACCCGGTGGCCTCCTCCAAGAATTCTAATAAGAGCCTAGCCATGTAGTGAAAATGGTCCCCAGTGTCTAGGAATAGAACAATGTCATCAGCATATTGCAAGTGGAAGATAGAAGGTCCATCCTTGCAAACTGCAACCCTTTAATCAAGCCAGAAGCCTCTTGTGCGGCAGTTTGGGCGACTGGTTCATGCATGGACGGATCCAATGAAGAACCAGTGGGGTCATGTGACCCCACTGGATTTTTTAAACCTTATTAATGAATCTAAATTTTCCATTACATTAACTTGGTTGAAATTTTTTTTAAAGGGAGTGACCCCACTGAAAATTTTTCTGGGTCCGTCTATGGGTTCATGGCTCCCTAGAGTTTGCCTCATATGGGTCTCGATTGAAGGTCCTTGCTTCAATCCTGGTGCTCAATCTAGGAGAGTTACCAGAGTCGATTGTGGCAGGCTATGATGGGCAGAAGTTGTATTCTGCCTTCTGGTTCTCCATGAAGAATCGCAGCCTCTGTCGTCGACGCCCCTATGGCAACCCTCGTTGAGGCCGGAGGTTGAAGAAAGTGCCTATTTTGAATCACCCGATTTCCCACACCATCTCGATTAGCGCGTTTTCGGCGATTCGTGAGGTGGGTGGGCCGGCTGACAAGGGTTCAACGCTGGTTGTGTCGAACCGAGGGCGGCTTGGGCCGGTTGGGCGACCAAGCTAGGCCGGTTGCATGCCCGACTCGGGGAGCAACAACTTACCCAATAACACAGTGTGTATCGGTTTTTCAGGACCCGTTAAGCATAGTCTTCCCCACCCGACTCTAGCCAGTGGCTCTTGTATTTGTGTCGAGAGCCCTATGGAAGCGAGCCCCCACTTCTTGTAGCGCCGGCCTCCGACGACGACAAAGCGAAGATGACGGTGGTGGAGGATACATTGATCGGGCTGTGTGGAGGTGCACCCAAGGTTTGCCATATCGGATCTCAGCTTCGTCTCGGGAGGGTCAAAGAGAAGAGATCTCGGAGATATCTCGAGAGATCAGGATAACATAAAAGTGTGGATCACATAGGTTCACAGAGATAATTCTATAAGGAACATAGATAATTGCATACATTCTCAAGTGAAAAATTTCATGAGTTTAGGTGATGATAGTTTAGGCATGGTTTGCCGAGTCGGAATCGGAAGGCGAATCGGGTTGCTCCTGATTCGCTCCGATTCCCCCGAATCGGTCCGAATCGGACCGATTCGCATGGATATATTATATATAATATATATAATATAATATATATATATATTGCAGATATATTATATGTATTACATATATGATATAATATTATATATATATTTATATATATATAAAGGGAATCGGGGCGAATCAGGCGAATCAGGGATCGGGTTTCCCCTGATCCGCTCCGATTCGGGGGAATCGGGCCGATTCGCCCCGCCATGACAAACCATGAGTTTAGGTTTGACCAAATCCTGAGAAGTCTCAAGTAGACTAAGTGTTGTCAGTAGGAGAGTGGCTCCATTAGAGAAGTCATATGCACGTTTGATTTTTTTTACCAGACTTTAGATTTTTAGTATTCAATTGAGTTTATTTGAATTATGAAATTTTTAGATATGTCAAATTATGAAAGATTAGAAAGTCACTATTTTGATGGAACCACCGAAATCGTGATTTTCTTCTTGGATAGGAGAGTTGACTTTTTATTTGTAAGAGATATGATTTTTTTGATATTTTTATTGAATTCAAATGGGGGGTACTTCCTTATTTACATGTAATATCTTAAGTAAATGTTTTACTTAAATGATACTCAGATAAATAAGAGGATCTTGACAACCTTGCCAGAAGAGGCATCTCGGCCTTCTCGTTTCTCGGGAAGGGGTCGAGACCGATATTCTCGCGAGATCTCGTGAGAATCTCGCGAGATTGCATACCATGGGCGCACCCATGCTAGAATCCCTTTGGCCCTACTCAGAAGGGCCCTGCGGTGGCCTGCAGGATGACGGTTCAAGGTTGTACCCCTTGGCTGTGGCTAAAAGTGCTCCCGCTGTGGGAGGGTCTTTCCCTCCTTCCCACCAACTACACAGGGAGACCATTTGCCCTCAGGTTAGACTTTGTTGTCATAAGTATTTGGCACGGCATCGACGAGCATGCTCAAGGAAGCGGTTGAGACGTTCTACTCGTTCGGCAACAGCGACAGCTTCTTCCTTGGAGAACTTGGTAGGCTCAAACAATTTCGAGGGAGATGATGGTGGCGGTGGGTGCTCCTACAGGGAGGAGGACAGTGCCCTTTTCCCTTTCTCCTCTCTTCGGAGAACCTTTTTGAGTCTATTTCTCGCCGGTTGGCCCTTCCACCAACCGAGGATGATGTTCCTCCACTAGCCTTGGCCATTCCTACTCCGCCTCCAGTATCAGTAGATTTGCCAACAACGCGGAGTAGGTTGAGGAAGCATTTCAAGGGCAAGAGGTAGTTTTCGTGGACAACGGGAATCTCTTCAAGGGAGAGGTAATAGATATTCTGACCAAGGTTGAAAACTTCATGGAGAAGCAGGCGAGTGAGGAGGCAAGACTGATTGGGGTATCAAACATAGTTGTCAAGGTGTCAAGGCGACCAAGACGTAGTTGGGGTCTTGCATCGCCTAAGCGCTTAGGCGCCGCTTAAGCAGTGCCTAGGCATTTAGGACGGAACCAAGTATGAGATGTTTTCAAGTGTCCCTCTTATATGATATTTATGTCTCTGAAAATATATATGATGATGAAAATTCAATAAAAAATATCATAATATGACAAACATAAAGACAATGACATATCATAATATGACATATTATTAAAATAATACATAAATTTGAGAAATGTATATAATAGATATGTATCAGAAAAAAAATACTTGCAAAAAAAATGTCACAAAAAGGTCAAAATTATATGAAAGCAACAAAAATTAAATTATAAGTAAACAAACTCACATTATATATCATAAAGTCATAAAAAATATAAATTGGCATCTTCAAATAAATAAGCACACTAAATAAGAACAAGAAGTGCAAATATCATTCTATCGTCAGAAAACTAATTTCCAACTTCTAAAACAAACCAATAAATATAAATACATGTAAATATGTTAAATAAAAATAAGAAGTGCAATATCTTAACACACTTAAAACAAGTAAAAATTAAATGAGTCCATTACATAATCTCACAATATATATAAAAATTGGAAAAAAAAATAGAAAATGACAATTCTCATGAGTTTGGGTGATGATAATTTATATTTGACCAAATCCTGAGAGGTTTCAGGCAGACTAAGTGCTGTCAGTAGGAGAGCGGATCCGTTGGAAAAATCATATGTACGTTTGACTTTTTTCACTATACTTTAAATTTTTAATATTTCATATGATTTATTTGAATTATGAAATTTTTAGTTAAGTCCAAGGTTCGACGCATCGGGGAATCGGGCGAATCGGGTTTTTCCTGATCCGCCCCGATTCGCATGGGAATCGGTCCGATTCGATGGAATCGGGCGAATCGAGTTTCTTCTGATTCGATCCGATTCGATCTGCCACGCCAACCATGGTTAAGTCAAATTATGAGAGATTAGAAAGACGTTATTTTGATAAAATCACCAAAATCGTAATTTTCTTCTTGGATGGTGGAGTTGACTTTTTATTCGTAGGAGATAATTTTTTTATATATTTTTATTAGATTCAAATGGGAGGTACTTTCCTATTTACATGTAATATTTTAAGTAAATGAAATATTTACTTAAATGATATTCAAATAAATAAGAGGTTTCCTGAAATCGAGTTGAACTCAACCTTGAAAATCGATCGGAATCCGCTATCTAAGTGAGATATCGCGGACCCCTAACGGGTCTAGGCGCACCCAAGCGCGCCTGGCGTGCGCCTTGGCCGCTTTAGCAGCGCCTTGGGGCGCCTTTTTTACTCTTAAAAAGACGGGGTGTTTTTAAACGGCTAAGGAAGCGCCTTAATGCTTAGGCGCCGCCCTAGGCGTCCGCCTTGACAACTATGGGTATCGTATCGGATGAAGGTGTGGACAAAGGTTTGAAGTCCACTTTACTCTTGACCAGGCGTAGGTGGCTGACGGACATTGCTAGAAAGGCAAAGTCAAATGTAGCAGCCAAGAAAGGAGCTTCATCGTACGCTCAGGAACCTGAAGACATCCTGCAGAATTACATGATTTTCCTTTTGTGTGGTTTTTGTTTTTTGGATGGTTTATGATTGAGTGGTTAAGAGAGGTGGAAGGATTTTGGTTTTGGGGCTGTTAAGTGTGTCTAGGGGGGATGTAAAAGTGTGATGTCTTTCTTTCCTTTGCTCTCTTGGCAGGTTCAGATCTGCCTTCTTCTGTTTTGGGGGAGCCCTTTGGGAGCTCTCCCCCACTACTTTCAGGTATAATTTTTGCTTTTATATAACTAGTGGTACTATCCACAAAAAATCAAGCCAACAGTCTCAGCTCTCTACTACACCCTGCTGACCACCCTAGTTACCAACACAAACAACAATGGAGATAGAGGGTCCCCTTGGCACAAACCACAGCCACTACGGAAGCCTAAGGACATCTTGACATTGATAAGTGATGCAGGCTCTAATCCAGCCAATCCAAGATGCCATGAAACCCATCTAGTACATAACATCAAAAAAAAAAAAAAAAAACTTGCAACTCACTCTGTCAAAAGCCTTCTCAAAGTCAAGCTTCAATACCACCCTTTTCCTCCTCTGTTGCTTCACCATAAAAAGACATTCATGCGCCACCAAGAAGTTGTCCAAAATATGTCTACCACTCTTGAAGGCACTCTCGAAATGACTGACCAGTTTGTCCATAAATGAAGCCAATCTCCCAACAAGCAACTTGGTGACGATCTTATAAGTGCCATTGAGCAAGCTTATGGGTCTAAAATTTCTGAAGTCTATTGCACCTAACTTTTTAAAAATGAGCACCAGGGTGGTCTTGTTGATGCACTCCAAGTGCGCTTCCCCTTCTTGGAATTCTCTTCCAGCCTTGATCAAGTCAAATTTGAGTAGCCCCCAACATTTTTGAAAGAACAGAAGGAGGAGGGTCAACTACATCCACTTCATCAAGGTAGGGGACCACTCCTCCTCCTTGATGGAGGACATCAGACAGTAGGCTTATGTCCTTCATTCTTCTCTGTTTGTTGAGGACTCTCTTTGCAGGCCGAGATTACGACTGATCTCCTCCCGTGCCTTTTCCTGGAGGATCCTCGTCCATGAGTCCCGCCTCCTTCAAGCTATCCAGATCCACTAGGTGTTGGATAATTCTGTCCTTATCCACCCTCCCTGAGAGAGTTTTATCAGCTCCCTAAGCCTAGAGGTGTGCACATAGTATGCTTCATTTTCTTAACCAAAGTGTCCACACCCAAAGGGCTAACTACCAGGCATTCCAAGCATCAGCAATTGTGGCCATCAAATCTTCCTCCCTAAACCAAACCTGCTCAAACCTGAAGGTATGGATCCCTCCAAAGCCCCTGGAGGTCTTCAGAAGGATGGACCTATGGTCAGAAATGAACCTAGGCAACCCTGTCACCTGAGCATGACCCTCCCAATCAATAGAAACCAGAAACATGTCCGTCCAGTCAGGAGCAAGAAGTCTCAACTCTCAAGTTAGACTAAGTGAAGTACCCCTACGACATGCCTAAATCCACCAAAGCAGACTCCTAAATGAAGGTCCGGAAGTCTTCTATAACACCATCAGCCATGGATGGCAAAGTCGCCTGGGTCGGAGCGGAGTCGGCCGACTCTGAGTCGGTCGGCCCCTGGCGACCCGACTCTGGGGGGGGGGGGGGAACACCGACCCACCCACAAGACTGGTTTACCAAGTCCCTGTCCCGACTCAGGCCGACTCGGCCCGACTCAGGCCGGCTCTGGCCCGACTCAGGGTCGGGATCGGCTGGGGCCGACCCAGCCACCCGACCCGACTCTGCCATCCATGCCATCAGCTGGCAGTTTACCTGACCAGCTGGTGATCACCCTATCCTCCACAACAGCATTAAAGTCTTCTTCCACACACCACAGCCGGCCCGCAGAAAGGTGAAACTGGGTCAGGCCTTCCTGCTGTTGACGCATATCCTCCCTAAGTTGGGGGGCCATAAATCCCGCTGAAGTCCCAAGAGCAGCTGTCACAGACATTTCTGGAGTGCAAAGAAATAGCCCATCTGCTGATCACCCTATCCTGCCTCACCTCCTCCACCTCAAATGCCTCCCTGCGGCCCTGCCGTTTATTGGTCCACAGGATCTCTTTGCTTCAATCCTTATATCTACTGCCTTTTATTCCCTCCTCTCCTCTCGATCCCACATAGTGATCAGTGAATCAGTGATAGCAGCAGCCCAGTGGCATATGGGCCTCTCTCCCTCTGACACACACACACGGGGGACTCATCTCCCTCTCTTTCACTGTTAGACTCTGATCTCAGAACATATTAACATGCACTTAGGTACGGACAACTTCTGGTTACATTTTGTAGTCAAATCCCATTTAACAATTGTTGTGCATTGAGGATACAAAGGGTAGTCCAGAATATGAGATGCATGTGAAGCAAGTTGCAAATGAACAAGGGACTTGCCAAAGGACGGAAAAGATGGAGACTCAATTGATTTGATTAGTTTGAATGAGTCGGTGCATGTGTTTCCCCCACAGAAATGCCCTGTGGCAGGTTCCATGAATCTTTAGTAACGAGTTGCATTGACAAAGAAGTGATCAAAGGATTGGCATGCAAAGAGATAAAGCCACAGCAAGAAGCTCCAGCCTCAAATACATGAAAAAGCAGGACATTGACATCACACTTGAAGGAGTCACTAGAGAATCTAGACTATCTGAAGCATCTGTCTAACCCTATTGACTGATCGACAGAGGTAAATTTAGAGCCACAATAGGACAATATGATTAATTGTAAGTCTACTTGATGCGGCACAGAGGCGTGGGGGGGAGAAGAAGACAAACGGGTTGGGCTTCCACCGTGGGGATTCCACCCCGCTGAAGGAGAAGACAAGAAGGCTGCGCACAAAGCTTTTCTTCAAATCTTCCTTATCCCTCCAAAAGTGGATTACAACCTAATTTATAGATATACAACCCTAGTGACCCCTTTTTAACCTTTTATTGGACTAAAATACCCCTAGACCTAAAAATGGGCAAAATTCGCACCCGAAAATACCCAGAAAATAGAAAACACTCTAATGGGCCTCATTTGGGCCTTATTCATACAACCAAATGCTCAAACAACTAAAATAGACACTTGAAAGTCAAGGAAGCCTATCGCCAAGCCATATGGGTGTCATCGTCGCTGCATGTCGCCTCCGTCTTTGATAGACTTGGACCTGGTTGGCCCAGTCCCAGGCTCGGATGTCCCCACCACTACTACATGAGATTCAAGCAGTTCATGCGCACTTCATCAACAATTTCAACAATATGGATGTTGGTTGGAGCTGAAAGAGCTGGCTCTGCTGGATATAACTAGACTAGAGATCACAACAATCACCATAAGTGCCACAAAAATCAAAGCAATTAAGATATAAAAATCCCAATGGAAGAATGGTCCATACAACTCATAAATGGATGTCCCCAAAAAAACATGTGAACAGAACCAACATGATAAGTGTGCTGAAAAAGCTCTAGACAATATGGCACAACAATCCAACAAGTCAAACATCAGACAACCAAACACTCACTAGAAACTACTTATGGGTTGTCAGAAAAAGAAAGGAATTGAGTTGCAATCAAAAGATCAGAAACTCTCAGTACACATCCAGTGGATTGTGGACATCAGCAAGAGCCAGCACAGCATTGAAGTGGCTGAATAAAGACTTAAGATGAGCTTAAAATGACTTCAGGAAATGTCGAGGAAAACAGCCTTGTTTAAGTCACACAGATTCATAGTAAGACATCTGAATCAAAGATTTACATTCAACTGAGCACAAGTTTTCGATCTCAGGGGCCCATGCACTTGTTTCCTCGACAACAATATCAAGTGCCCTAAATTGCATAACACTAGGGTGATAAATTTTTTTATGATATTACCAAAGATGGCAATTGCAGAAGACAGCACTAGCAATGGCAGTAGCAACGGCAACGACTAACATGGACAACAGCGGTGACAGAGAACACAATCTCAAACATAACAATTCAAGTTCTAGTTTTTTTTTAGTCGGAAAACCAGCCTAATTACATCATCCTTCAGGAATTCCTTATAAACTTGCTCCCTCTAGGATTTGAACCCATGACCTCAGAATCCTGGTGTACAAGGAGGACTAACCACTTGGCACTCCTTGAGCACATTCATGTTCTAGTTGCTTTGGCTATGTTGTGCAATGGCAGCAGGTAAAGTAGACAACAATTACAAGGATTAAAAGCATGGTGACTTTTTCCCAAGATGGATTGTGGTTGTACCACCAATTTATTGCAATAAATCCATAGAGGTAGTACAGATCAGCTGACAGACAAGCTTCTGCTCACTTAAAAGTAGTAAACTGACTCAACAATGATTTCTAACATTGATGAAGACTTCTTTCCCCAAAAGGAATTGTGGTTAAACCACCAATTTATTGCAATAATTAAATGACGATATAATAGATGTCAGAGAGGAGAAAAGAGCTTCCTTTAGCTCAAAAGTAAAATGACTCAACAATGATAACAATGAGTCCTAAAAATATCAGCAACCTGTGGAGGGAACAACAGACATACGTAGCGACAAGTCAAATACTGGAAACTTCCAAAAGATCGAAAAGAGAGAACAACACATATATCTCCAAAAAGGTAACAGAAATGACAATTGGCAAGGCAGTCCTCACCAAAGGGAAGCCTAATTTGCTCACATGCTGAAGAGAAGAAACCTCATCAAGTGCTTGAGCAATCAAAGATGATTGATGAAGGCAAATTGGCTTAGGCTCTGATGCCAGGTTAAGAATAAAGATAACAAAATAATGAGAGCACTCGACTCTTATCAAGACGACTGCCTAGTATGTGGAAGTGTAAAAGGTAATTTCCTAGTAAAATACACAAAATATTCTCTAATAATAATGCAACTAGGACGTATAGTTGGATGTTCCTAATACTAGTGTAACCTGGGAAAGATGACTATACAGCATATATACGCCCTAGCAGCTCAAAAGCAATTTGCAAGATAACAAAAATGTTCTATGATATTACAGGAAATTGTGTTGAGCCGTGAAAAAGACACATGAAAACAAAATGAGATTCACTGACGTAAGAATAAATTGGATAATAAGATAGGACTGAGGGGCAGATGAGTGAATAACCTTACAGATTCATTGAGGTGGTCTTTGAAGAAAAAATTAGAGAACAAAATTTGAATGAACGAGTAAATGAGTTCCAACAGCTTTTTGTTTAAAGGCATGCAAATAATCTTTTCTTTCACCATTATCCTATTTCTATGCAATCATCTCGATACAGGCCCAAAACGTTGCCGATCTAAAATACTTTATGGTTCCAAATATAGAGGGAAAATGTAGGACAAGGCATGAAGTATCAGAATCCATCTCCAGGCAGGAACCTTTCAATCAGCAGTTTATATCTGGAGATTCTGGACCACATAACATCCTTCTGTTTCAGAACTGAAGTTTATTCTCAAGCCTCAAAGTTTGGTTTGTGTTCAAAAACTACACCACATAGATCTATGAAACATTCACCCATATCTGCAACTGGAAAAACTCCAACAAAGGGACCAACATATGCAGTCTACTTCGAAAATAGATTTATGGTCACATTTCACAACCAAAAAATAAACCAAAACATTATCATTCATTCAATGACAGATGACCTAGTATAAATTCCCAACAAGAATCAAAACAAACTTGATAACCAACCTTTCACAAGTACAATAAGAAAAAACAAATATGAATTATGCGGTTAATGCAAGAGTTTCCAAATACCTCAACTTTGCTGAACTCTATAACAGCCTGCTTTGCCTGGGCTGGTGTGGCGTATCTTAAGAAAGCATACCCCTTGTTCTTCCCTGTCTTCTTATCAATCATCATCCGAACCTCCACAACCTCCCCAACTTTCTCAAACACCTTCCTTATGTCTACCTCCTTCGCCTCCCTATCCAACCCACCAATAAATATCTCTGTCTTCCTTCGCTTTTGTCGTTCGCTCATTCCAACCATTTGATCGGCAGCAGTAATACCGTTTGCATCTTCGCCTTCCACCTTCTCTAGTTCTGCATCAACACTTCTACTTGACTCACTTTCTCAGAGTCATCCTCGCGTGACTCTGGCGCAACATCCTCCTCTGTCTTAAAGATCCATCGGGAACAGAAGCAATTTCAGTTTTCGAATCCGATTTGTCATCTTTGGATGGTTCATTAGGATTAGCATCACTGCCAGGGTCCGCAACCTTTTCCACTGTCCCTTCATGTGCTTCCTTCTCTTCCTTCTGTGCTACCCTTTTCCCGTCACCTGCTTCTTCTGTCTTCTCTTCCTTCTTTGGCCCTCCTTTTGCCTTAACAGGCCTCTTGACAACGATTATCTTCTTCACCTTCCTCACTCTCTTCTGCAGCACAACAACCGGCGGACATCCATCAGCAGAAGCCGTTGCTTCCGCATGCGAGGTAGGCTCACCTGGTGCAGGCGGCTGGTCAGGACCAGACACAGGTTTGTGCTCTTCCACAGTGATGGAGACGGCTTCAGCTCCGCTAGGGTTTTCCCCTTCATCCGACATAGGTACAGTTTCCGCTCCATTAGGGTTTTGCCCTTCGACAGACATAGGTGCAGCTTCAGCTCCGGTAGAGTTTACCTTCTTGATTGGGACAGAGACAGGCTGGGCTCCACGGGAATTCTGCTCTTTTTCGGCCGGCAGCGGTGCCGTCTCTTCTCCGCCTTCATCTCCTTCGTCTTCCTTCCCGGCGGCTGGTTCTGGCTCTTTCTTGTTAGGGATCCTCTTCACGGGGACCCTCCTCATCACCTTCCGCACTCTCTTCGTGATCTTCTTCACCACCGGAACAGCCCCGGCAACCCCAGTGGTGGCTTCCGCGGCCCCAACGACGCGCGCCTCTTCACCCTGAGGAGTGCCATCCCGTGGAACAGGATCGGCGGGCCGGTCCTCCAAGCTGGCATCCTGAGGGTGATGTCCGGCGCAGGACATCCCGTGGTGACCTTGTCATCCTCCGTGACGGTAACCCTCTCATGGGCCTTCGTCTCGTCAGCGGAGGCGGGGGCTTCCGGAGCTTGAGGGATGACCTCCTGGATGGGAGTCCCCGCGGCGTCGACATCCATGGTGGCAGCGGTCTCCCCCGCGGCTGCAGGTTCGACGGAGGCGGGAGTACCGAGGGTAGGGTTTTCCGCGGTTTTAGGTATGATCTCCGATGGCGTAGGGGAACCTCGGGAGACCTCATCTGCTGCGGCGGGGGTCTCGACGACCGGTGCTTCGGCGGCGGCCGGGGTTTCAGAGATAGGGGTTTCCTCTGGCGCCTCAATAGCGGGGTTTTCCTCCGGCTCAGCGGCGGCAGCGGCGGCGGAGTTGCGGGTCGACCTGACGGTCTTCACGACCCTCTTCTTGGCGCCGGCCGAGGACCGCCGGGGAGGCATCTCGACGGCGGAAATCTGGAGAGAAAGAGGGGAGGCGGCGGGGAGGAGACGAGGAAGGGGGGAAGTATGGAAGACGCAGGGGAAGGAAGTGGCTGCGACGCGACGGGAAGGAGAGATATAGGTAATGGGTCGAGTTCGGTCGGGTCCGGTCTGGGTGACCCGATAGCCGACCCGCTACCCATTAACGATATTTGGAAGTGGGTAATTTGATCTAAATTACAAACATATTTTTCATGTTTACAAAACAAATAATATTCAATGAAATATTGTTATTTTATAAAATTCTAAATCTGGAGGATTTTACCGATAAATGGGTGACTCACAGAATAACTCAAATTTTTACGCTTTTTTTTATTTCGTACACTTTTCTATTTTGAATAGCATTAAAAAAATCTTTGTGAAATATTAAATGACCTGAAAACATGTGAATAATCTTTTGAAAGTTGATCATTACAAGTCTATTTCAACTATCTTAAAACTATCCCTAGAAAATGTAAGATAAATTTTAACTCAAAATTTAATATTGTTGTGTTAATTAGAAAATTGAGCATTTTCGGCATGAATGGTGGACTAAAAAAAGTCCCAAACTCCACAACAATTGTTTGGCATAATTTGCATTTAATGTTCAATGGATGTGAGTTTATAATTTGATATTCTGAGAAAGAAGATTCTATTAAGTTGACATCTATTGATTTTGAACTGAAATCTTTCATTCTTCATCTTATACACAAATATAAATGCCATTATACTATGCTCTCTGTCATTAAAAAATAAAAAATAACCAAATATCTTAAAGATGTGTGATAAGATTATAAAATATAAGATTAAGAATGAGCACTTACTGATAACTTGGAGATAACTTTAATTGGCAAAAATTGTGAGAAAATTGAGTCAACTAATTTGGACAGATACATCATCATCTTAATTTAGTACTAATTAAAATATGTGACTAAATCTTATTAGATACTAATAAAAGAGTTCAGATATGACTTAAAATGAGATGTCGCGATATTATTAGAAATAACATTAATTTTTTTAGTTTAAATACGTATATCACATTGATATAAATTGTTGACGAGATAAAATTTATATAAATAAATTCAAATAATAAGATAATACTTCGATAATGATGATGATGAATCTAGCCTTATGGGTGAAAAGACTTAAGTGGTGTTTTGATAACACTTATTTAAAATGTCAAAATCTAATTCTTCATCTATTCTCTAAATCTGAAATTAAAAAAAATTAATATAATATAAGATATAAGTTAAGAGATGTTTGATAACTAACTTAAATAATCTAAATTGTAGCATAATTAGTTAAAATATTACTCTACTATATAATAGGTATTCAGTTCAAAACTCAAAATCATCAAAAATATTTTTTTTGGAATCGACTCAAAGATCATTGCCAGAGATGGTCGGGTTCCGATCGGCGATCGTTAGAGCTAGCCGTCGGTGATCACCGGCGTCGCAGGATTCCGGCGATCTCCATCGCCAATCGTCGATCTAAAGAAAAAAAAATCTTCTTAACTTAAAATTAAATATTTTTTAGACTTAAGTGATTAATTAAGATATAATTTTAATATTTTATCGAATAATTTAAAATCTTAAAAAAATAATTATTTTATATTTAAACTTTTAATAAATATTAGGAAAATTTAATTAGAGGTCCTTGTCAGAAGGTTAGACTTAATTGTAGTCCCTGTCAGAAGATCAGAAGTCATATAGTCCTTACTTTTTGTGTTAGTTTAATTTCTAGTCCATGCTTTTATTTTTAATCCCTGCTTTTTGTTTCTCAACATTTATGAGTCTTTGAAGACAAGTCGTCCTTTTAACATCAACTTTTTCCTATTTTGCCCTTCTTTCTTCTGCTCTTTCCCTAGTTACATTCGTTACAGTTTCATTTGTATCAGTTATAATAAACTTTTATATATGTACAGTAAGTCTTTATATCTGTTACAGTAAGCCTTCTTTCCTTATGCACACTTACATTCGTTTACAGTTGCCTTTGTATCAGTTACAGTCAGCTTTTATATTTGTTACAGTAAGCCTTTGTAACTGTTACAGACTACAGTTATAAGCTCTTACAAAAGAAAAAAAAATTATTTATTTGCAAGTGGTAGGATAAGAACTCAGGTCTTCCCAAAGAAGATATGAGATACCCTTACCACTAAGCTACAACTACATTTGTGTTACAACATAACTATAATATATTTAATTAAGTCTTATAGTAAACATAATTCTCTATTACAACTTATGTTAAGTCTTGTTACAGTCAATATCATTCCCTGTTACAATATACATTAAGTTCTGTTACAGTAAATATTATCATCTATTATAGTAAACATAATTTTCTATTACAACTTATGTTAAGTCTTGTTACAGTATACATTAAGTTATATTACAAAAGTTAATGTATATTGTAACAAAGGTTAATGTATATTGTAACAAATCTTAATATATATTATAATAGAGCTTAATATATACTATAACAAGACTTAACATAAGTTGTAATAGAGCTTAATATATATTGTAACAAAGGTTAATGTATATTGTAACAAAGGTTAATGTATATTGTAACAAAGTTTAATGTATATTGTAATAGAGCTTAATGTATAGTTGTAACAGAGCTTAATGTATACTGTAACAAGACTTAACATAAGTTGTAATAGAGCTTAATATATATTGTAACAAAGGTTAATGTATATTGTAACAAATGTTAATGTATATTGTAACAAAAGTTAATGTATATTGTAATAGAGCTTAATGTATAGTTGTAATAAAGCTTAATATATATTGTAACAAGACTTAACATAAGTTGTAATAGAGCTTAATATATATTGTAACAAATGTTAATGTATATTGTAACAAAGGTTAATGTATATTGTAACAAATGTTAATGTATATTGTAACAAAACTTAATGTATATTGCAATAGAGCTTAATGTATACTGTAACAAGACTTAACATAAGTTGTAATAGATACATATGTTTACTATAATAGATGATAATGTTTACTGTAACAGAACTTAATATATATTATAATAGGGAATGATATTGACTGTAACAAGACTTAACATAAGTTGTAATAGATAATTATGTTTACTACAATACTTAATTAAATATATTATATGTTATATTGTAACACAAATGTAGTTGTAGCTTAGTGATAAGGATATCTCATGTCTTCTTGTGAAGACCTAACTGATACAAAGGCAACTGTAACAAATGTAACTAGAGAAATGACAGAAGAATGAATGACAAAATAGGAAAAAGTTGATGTTAAAAAAACGACTCGTCTTTCAAGACTCATTAATGTCGAGAAATAAAAAACAAGGACTAAAAATTAAACTAACACAAAAGATAAAGAATATATAACTTCTGATCTTCTGACATGGACTACAAATTAAGTCAACACTCCGACATAGACCCCTAATTAATTCTCCCTAAATATTATCAAAGAGAACCTCAACAATTGCCTTCTGTGTGGTATCAACAGTTAAATCTATAGTTCATGGGTTTTGTCGGTAACAATTGCCTTGGACTTGAATCATCTGTTCATGCTCCACCTCTTAACCAGTTTTTTGCGGCAATAATGGCTATATAGCTCGAGGAATTAGTTGAGTGCAATAAATGCGAGTAGCTCGTCGGCGAAGAACACTGCACAGGCGCATTATTTTGGATGTTATTTTGAGAAATATTTTTTTGTCTCGTTGTCGGATTGACACGTAAGCAATATTTTTTATCCGAACAGATAAAAGATAAAAAAAAGTTGTCGAGGTCGGAAACCTGGCCAATCATTACTTAGCGGCGAACAACTTATTTTACTTATTTTTACGACGAGTAAAAAATATTACTATTGACACGTTAATAGCTGTTATATTATCGCTATCCACAGTTCCGTCCGTCCATCAAGTAATAAATATTTACCTATTTAGACATACGTTTACCAGATCAATATTATAATAGACAAAAAAATAATTGTCAAAAAAATAATTTTATTATTTAAGAAAGAAAGAAACATACGCTTTTAATTAAAAAATAACTTTTATTTGTGATGTGTAACATTGATCTTGTAATAATATTTCTCTTCTGTATGATGTTTGAATGCAAGGGTGTTAATTGGGTTGAGTCGATCTGAAGGTCCAGGTGCTTGGCCCGATTTTTACACAGACTTGGGTTAAATATTTTAACTTCTTTTGAATTTTGAGCCGGGCCCAGACTTGGCTCATCCCGACTTGGACGGTTTGGTGGTGCATTATTTTTTATTTTTTTAAGTAAACAACATGACGGTAATTCTAATATTCTAAAAATTTAAATTAAAAATAATGTTGTAGAATTATATTTAATGACTTAATATTTATTTCGTATTTGTAACAATTAAAAATAAATTTATCTAGATTAATCTAATATTTATTTTATACTATTTTGATTTAATGAACACCTATTTTATTTGTAAAATAAATAAATAAAATAAAAATACATTTAAAAAATAAAATTGAGATAGACCGGATTTGAGCCGAATCTTACCTAATCGTCCCTGATCGAATTGAATTTCTAAAAATCGGATCTAGTCCTGAATCGAGTCAGACGCGAATCGATCGATTAGAGATCGAACAGAACCCAAGTCAACCCAAACCCGGCACATTACCACCCCTATTTGTATGATTGAAATAGCAGCCATTAGTGCCAATCAAATCACGTGTCATCTCACGTCATGTCCCATCAAAACCAACCTGATCTACCCGCCGGTAGAGTATATGGGCCATTTTGTTATGTGGGCAGACGTCTCAAATAAAAGATTAATTACATGGATAAGCTTAAAACAGTTTTAGCAATTTGGAATTTGGATGAGAAAATTCACATGTAAATTCTTTATTCGAGATAAACCCCTATAAGCTATCAGACTATACCTATGAGTTAAGTTAGCCATTCTATCGCAGACTATCAAAGTCAAAACTAGATTTTTTGATCCAAGATCATCCTATTCTTGTATCAATGAGAGCCTTATGTCTATTTACATGGATAAACTCAAAACTATTTTAGTAATTTAGATAACAAAATTCCACATATAAATTCTTTATTCGAGATAAACACCTATAGCCGCTTTGACAATCGGATATAATCTGGATAATTTATCAATTTTATCAATAACTATTGGTGATAGATTGTAATAACACTATCTTTCCTCTCAAGTCTGACAAAGTTATTAACCCTGAAAACTTTATTTACCATGATCCAATTTTGATAACCAAATAGGAAGACTTATCCCCTCAACGTGGGTGATAAATTTTAGCCCACTTGGATAATCGATTTAAGATAAACCTCATTGTGATTGTGGTGGCCAAATCTGGTCACCTAGGCCCATGATGGCTCGTTATGGCCCATTCACGTCCTGTCAACCAACGTGGCACCGTCATCGAAGGGCACGCCCTCTCCAGGATGGCTCGAAGACCTCCATTGCGTGACTCCCGTGATCGGAAGCTGTCAGGTTCCGCTGCGGCGTACCTCCGAGCAGATCACCCGCCTTCCCTTACCGAACAACTATGAACGGCTTCCGAGCAGGAACAGTGACTCCTCTCCATGAAACTACCCTCGATGTTACCGAACAGCATGTTCGAGCCCCCACGTGGGTCACCTGCTCGGAAAACATTTCCAAAGGGTTCCGAGCAGGCTCTCTGGCTTCCAGAACGGTTGTAACCGTCCCAGGCCACGTTCTCCACCGTCAAGGGGCGTGAACTGCCTGGCAGCCTAACGGCATCGGAGTCATAACTCCTCCCGTTATGCGCGTGCGTCAAGGCGCCTCTTCAGGCACGATCTGCCTAACGTTACGCACGTTGGCCTCTACGCCAGCGCCTATAAAGGCACAGGTACAGTACCATGCAACGGTACGTTCTCTTCCTCACGCGAACACATTCTCGCATTCCGAAACCCCCTGCCTCACAAGCTCTCCACTGACTTAGGCATCGGAGGGTTTCCCCGGTTCTCACCGGGCCTCCTGATCCTATTCTGGTTTTGCAGGTCTTCGTCCTCACCAGCAATCGTCTTCCCCCTCTCATTCCAGTGGAGGCCCGTTTGGCTCAGGTCCAAACAGGATTACACCACCACATTTGGCGCCGTCTGTGGGAATCGACGCTGCATGGCTCGAGGGCGATCCTCATACCAGAATATAGGAAGCAGGGCGACGAGGTCTCGCCAATCACGAGGGGCCTCTCGTCGCCAATCTCCTCCTGGGGACGTCGCCGGCACTGCTACCGGCGCAAATCACGACGTCCCAGTACCAACGGCTGCCGCACCGGCAACGGCCCTCGAAGTGGCAGAGCTTCGGGGGCAAATGCATCAGTTGACGGGCGTCTGCCTCGCCCTACAGGCCCAGTTGGCGGGGGTTGCGGCTCCGGCGGCTTCCTGCCACGCGAGCGGCAGGCGGAATCGTCGCATCGCCACTCCCGCGTCCCCCCGCGCCTCAGGAGCAGCAGGCAGAGTCACCGCGCCGGTCTCACCGGGCCCCGTCGGAAGAACGGGCACCAGAGCGCCGCGGGCGTTCGCCCCGACGCTCTATCATCTCCTCTCGTCCGCCACGATCAGTCGTGGGAGGCAACTCCCACGCCTCTGGACGAGGGGGCCCCGCCAACTCCGAGCAGGAGCTCGCCAGGCGCCTAAGGCGTGTGGTCGACCTCGAGCGCCGCATGGACGCGATGGTTCAGCGCGCGGAGGGGAAGGCTCCAGCGGAGGATGACTTGGACTTCCGCTCCCCATTCAGCAGGGAGATCCTGGAGCCCCATACTGCTCCAAGTCTTCCTTGTACTCTGGCCCAGTCTTATAGTCAGCAACGGCACGGGCCTCCGCATCTACTACTACCTTGGCTAGGGCGTCCTTTTCGGCCCGCGCCAAGGTAGCATCCAGCTTCGCGGCGTGAAGAGCAGCTCTGAGGTCCTTCACCTCCTCCTCCAGCGCCGCCTCGCGAGCTCTATGCCTTGCCGAAAGGTCATCACAGAAGGCTACCTGCGCCTCGTAGAGATACCTCTGTCTCTGGCCCCGAACAGCTAAAGCCTTCAGAGTGGCCAGCGACTTGGACATTTCGTCCGCAAGCGCCTCTACGTCGACGTCGCTCAAACCATCTTCTGTCTGCCACTCCGGCTGGTAACCTTCCACTGACTTCTCCGGAGTCTGTTCGGAAGGAAGGTCCAAGCACCTTGCCAACCGTTCAAGACGAGAAGCAGTGGGGAATCAGGAGCAGCACAGTATCCAGTGTACTATATCAGCAGGGTCCTCCAAGAAGCTGAAAGAAGATACCCCAGAGCAGAAAAGCTTGCCCTTGCTCTTGTCACAGCTGCACGGAAGCTCAGGCCCTACTTTCAGGCCCATTCCGTTACAGTGCTTACCGATCAACCGCTGAAATCCATCTTGCAGCGGCCGGAGGCTTCCGGTAGGTTGGTTAAGTGGGCAATCGAGCTGGGAGAGTTTGACATCAGCTTCCGACCAAGGACGGCAATCAAAGCGCAGGCGTTAGCAGATTTCGTGGCGGAATGCACCCTTCCGGCCGAGCAGGATCCACCGTTGGCAGACGAGCCCCCATGGGAGCTTTATGTGGACGGATCCTCTTGTGTCTCCGGAAGCGGGGCAGGTTTGGTCCTCACCTCCCCAGAGGGGTTAGAGTTCCAATACGCCCTCCGTTTCCGCTTTCCAGCCTCCAACAACGTCGCCGAGTACGAAGCCTTGCTTTCCGGTATCCGCATGGCTAGGCACCTCGGAGCCATTCGGCTTAGAGTCTTTAGTGACTCCCAGTTGGTCGCCAGCCAGGTGAGCGGACAGTTTGGAGCAAGAGAACCTCGCATGGCTCAATACCTCCAACAGGTCAAGAGCCAGACAGAGGGCCTCGTATACTTCGAGGTTATACATGTTCCAAGGGAGCAGAACGCGCGAGCTGATGCGCTGGCCAAATTGGCATCTTCAGGTGACATCACCCCTTCTCGCTCTGTCTTCATTGAAGAGCTCGCCTTGCCGAGCACAGAGATTGATGTAGCCGCCATAGAAACGGGCCCACCGACCCCAAGTTGGGTGGACCCTCTCTTGGCGTACCTTCTCCGAGGCGAGCTTCCTTCCGAACAGGATGAAGCTCGGAAAGTCAGGATGCGCTCGCAGCATTTCACCCTCGTAGAAGGCAAGCTATACCGACGGTCCCTTGCAAGACCTCTTCTACGTTGCCTCAACCCTGAGGAGGCCCTCGCAGCCACAGAGGAAGTCCACGAGGGGTGTGCGGAAGCCATCTGGGGGGCAGAACGCTAGCACGCAGCCTCATCCGAGCAGGGTTCTGGTGGCCTTCTCTTCAGAAGGATTGCGTGTCCTTCGTCAGGAAATGCCCAGAATGCCAGAAGTTCGGAGTACTCATCAAGCAGCCAGCCGAACAGCTTCACAGTCTGTTCGAGCCGCGCCCCTTCGCCAGATGGGGCATTGACATCTTGGGCCCCTTTCCAGAGGCCCAAGGGCGCAAGAAGTTCCTTTTTGTGGCCATCGACTACTTCACCAAGTGGATCGAGGCCGAACCCGTTGCCACGAATCACCGAACAAGCCGCGTGGAAGTTCGTATGGAAGAGCCTTCTCTGCAGGTTTGGCATCCAAGGGTGATTACATCTGACAACGGGAGACAGTTCGACAGCACCTTCTTCAAGCAAAAGTGCGCCGAGCTCGGGATCTACAACCACTTCACCTCCGTGGCTCATCCCCAGGCTAACGGTTTGGTCGAAAACGCCAACCGAACATTACTGCACGGGATCCGAACCAGAGTGGAGGCTGCAGGTGGATCATGGATCGATGAGCTCCCTAATGTCCTCTGGTGTCACCGAACAACTGCTCGGGTAGCTACAGGGGAAACACCTTTCCACCTAGCCTACGGCTCAGAAGCAGTTGTACCTTTGGAAGTAGCCCTTCCAACCATCCGAACAACCCACTTCGATGAAGCCGCCAATAACCGTGCTCTCCGAGAGAACTTGGACATGCTGGGCGAACGACAAAGCGACGCCAGCATTCGCCTCGTTTCTTATCAACAACGGCTTGCGCAATATTATAATGCGCGGGTCAAGGAGAGGCGGTTCAACGTGGGAGATTTGGTCTTGCGCCGCTGTTCGGCTTCGGACCCCCGAAGAGCAGTCGGCAAACTTGCCATCAAATGGGAAGGACCTTATCAGGTCACCCACGTCCTTGGAAAGGCTCATATAAGCTAACTACTCCTAGTGGCGAGGCCATTCCCAGGACTTGGCATGTCTCTAATCTTAAGGCTTATCATCTATAAAAGCCTTCTTTCAGCATCCACCTCTCTTCTCCTTACTCCTGTTGCTTCATGAGCATTTGGCATAGATACCTGATCGGAACCTCCTTTACGGTACCCAACGATCTGCGTCTTACATGCAATGCTCACGAAGCTAACGGATTCCGATCCGAGCAGGAACAACCACAACAGGGAGAAGATAGAGAAAGAGACGCTACAGAAAAACTCGTAAAGCAGAGGATTTCATTTATAAGAAGTTCTTGTGCTTACAAACAGCCTTCCTTGGCCGATGTTACAAAAAGCGAAGTACAAGAAGACGTGAGGCAAGGGGATTAAGGAGCTTGTTCGGAAGGACCAGCATCCTCACCCGAAGAAGGCATCCGCCCAGACTGAAATTGTGCGAACCGCACACCATCTAAGCGGACATCTTGGGTACGGCGTTGACATTCCCGAACAGCAGCCTCGAAGGCTTCTTGGGCGCGTTCGTCCCAGGAAAGCCTCTCCCCCACCTCCTTCCCAGCATTGAGGCCCACTTTGTAGCAGCGAGCCCCATACTGCTCCAAGTCTTCCTTGTACTCTGGCCCAGCCTTATAGTCAGCAACGGCACGGGCCTCCGCATCTACTACTACCTTGGCTAGGGCGTCCTTTTCGGCCCGCGCCAAGGTAGCATCCAGCTTCGCGGCGTGAAGAGCAGCTCTGAGGTCCTTCACCTCCTCCTCCAGCGCCGCCTCGCGAGCTTTATGCCTTGCCGAAAGGTCATCACAGAAGGCTACCTGCGCCTCGTAGAGATACCTCTGTCTCTGGCCCCGAACAGCTAAAGCCTTCAGAGTGGCCAGCGACTTGGACATTTCGTCCGCAAGCGCCTCTACGTCGACGTCGCTCAAACCATCTTCTGTCTGCCACTCCGGCTGGTAACCTTCCACTGACTTCTCCGGAGTCTGTTCGGAAGGAAGGTCCAAGCACCTTGCCAACCGTTCAAGACGAGAAGCAGTGGGGCTCGCAGGCAGCCCCTTGCGTATCCTCCATCCGACGAAGGGTCGCCTCCAGCGCTGCCACCGAAGGAACTCCAAGAGGTTCCCTCAGAAGCACCTCACTAAGAGGCCTTCGGTCGTCTTCGGACCCTTCATCCCGAACAGCACCCGCAGCCTCCCCCCCATTACCTTCGATTGCCTTGGAGGTTGCTTCTTCGTTAGCAACCACCTCGGAGGGGGGCATGGGGGCAGGATTCCCCCGATGGAAGTGGCAACCTCTTCGGACGCCCTTGTTGTTACGGCCGCCTCCGCAATGGTCCCTGCTGCAGGAACCATTCCTTGCTCTGAAGGCGCTGCTGTCACCACGCTGCTCGGAACCACCCCAGCAGGGGCGGAAACTCCCGTTGCACCAGTGTCCTCCTCCTGCCGAACAGGAGACGCCACAACTTCTCTGCTTCTCCTGGAGGATACCTCCGCGATGTCGCTGGCAGCACCGTGCTCGGCACCTCCAGCATCGGAAGCACTGGTGGCCTCCCTATCTCTCGCGCAGGTGGAGCCCCTGGCCTCTCCACCGGCAGGACTTTCGGATCCTTCGCTCACAAAAACGAGCCCCAGCTCGGTCGCCATCTTCTGTGCGACCTCGGGGCGAGTCGCGGAGGCCACCCGTGGCACCCCCTCATCGGCCGATTGTACGGCCCTACTATTCTTGCGCAGCAGCAACTGCGCCCCTTCCTCTTCCGCTGCGGTCCCCCCCTCGTCACTTGGAGGAGTAGCCCGGACTGCCTTCTGCTTTTTCCGAGCACGAAGCTGTTCTGCTTCCTCCGCGCTCTCGTCAACCAGAACGGGCCTCTTCTTCGCAGAAGGTTGGCTCGCTTGGTCGTCTCTCTCCCGAGGAGCTCGGGCCCCAGCCGTCACCACCTCCTTGGTGGCCTTCTTCTTCAGCCGGATCCTTTCGGGCCCTTTTCAGAGGCCCGTGCTTCGGCAGGACGCTTCGTGGCAGGCGAAGGAGCGGTGAGCGCCGTTGTTACCGCGCGGTACTAACCCTCACGGCAGAGGGAACCCGAACACTGCCGCGACATCATCGCTCTCGAACACCATGTGCGCCGTGACAGGGATCTGCTCGGCGAAGTCTTCGTTCACCTCCTGATCCCGTCCAGCCTCCAGCTCCGCGGCAGCTGCACATGAAAGGAGAAGAAGAAGAGTTAGAGCAATTCAATTAAAACCAACAAGTAACGATCGAAAGGTCGTGTACTTACTCCACGGTTTGCTCAACCCGTACTTGACGAGCAGGTACTCGGTCACGTACCCTTCTCCGTTCCGAACCCCTGCTCGGAGAAGTGCGTCTGAGGCCCTCGCCTCATCCTGGATAAGCTTCGGAAAGCTATCCTTCTGTGCCGAACGCATAACAGTGGGGAATCCCCACTCAGCACCACCCCGGTGGCGCACGAAGAGCAGCCTGTCCATCCAACCCTTGTTGTTGGAGTACCTGCTGGACAGGCCGATGTGCATCCGGTCTGTTCGGTGCTTGGCGTAGTAGATGTCCGTCCCTGATGCCCGCGAAGCTGACAGCTTGAAGTGCGCTCGGAAGACGTCCGCCGAGCCCCGGATTCCTTTTAACTTGCAGACAACACCGAAGATACAGATGTATCTCCAGGTGTTGGGCGTCAGCTGTATTGGCGAAACGCCCCAAGTGTTAAGAAGCGCCTTCGCCACCTCCGGCAACGGCAGCCGGAAGCCTGCCTCCAGATGGTCCACGGATAGGAGCAGGCAACCTGGTTTATTCACCAGGATCGTGTCGCTTTCCCTGGCGTCGACGATCTCGTACTCGTCCCCAATCCGGAAGCGCTCGCGAAGACCACTGAAGTGGCGGTATCGTGGTCCGCTCGGCACTGCGACAGTCACCCCGCTAGCTCCGGCAGCGGCTTTCCCCTTGCTCGCCATCACAGGAAGGACTGCAGAAAGCGGCAACGGCGCGAGAGGACGAAGCAGAAGACAGGGAGAGGAGAAGGCAAGGAGGCACGAAGATCTCAAAGATGGAGGGTTTCTGGGAGGCGTAGCTCCCGCCCTCGTCTCGTCCCCTCCTTATAAGGAAAGAGGAGGGAACGAAATTCGAGGCGGGCCCTAAAATGCCGCTCCTTCCGATTTTTGAAAGCGCCCCTTCGGGTACAGCGTTGGCAACCGTCCGAATGCAGCGGCGGCACCTCCAGTATGGCGCGGCTTTGCACCCATCATGATGGGTTAGCCGTTTGACAGGACCCTAAGCGGCGGCATCCCGCAACGGGCCCTCGCATTAAATGCGGAAGCGACGCCCTCGAAGCCCTCGCTTCACCTAGCCATTCGAGGGCGTGGGGGGCAAGTGTGGTGGCCAAATCTGGTCACCTAGGCCCATGATGGCTCGTTATGGCCCATTCACGTCCTGTCAACCAACGTGGCACCGTCATCGAAGGGCACGCCCTCTCCAGGATGGCTCGAAGACCTCCATTGTGTGACTCCCGTGATCGGAAGCTGTCAGGTTCCGCTGCGGCGTACCTCCGAGCAGATCACCCGCCTTCCCTTACCGAACAACTATGAACGGCTTCCGAGCAGGAACAGTGACTCCGCTCCATGAAACTACCCTCGATGTTACCGAACAGCATGTTCGAGCCCCCACGTGGGTCACCTGCTCGGAAAGCATTTCCAAAGGGTTCCGAGCAGGCTCTCTGGCTTCCAGAACGGTTGTAACCGTCCCAGGCCACGTTCTCCACCGTCAAGGGGCGTGAACTGCCTGGCAGCCTAACGGGCATCGGAGTCATAACTCCTCCCGTTATGCGCGTGCGTCAAGGCGCCTCTTCAGGCACGATCTGCCTAACGTTACGCACGTTGGCCTCTACGCCAGCGCTATAAAGGCACAGGTACAGTACCATGCAACGGTACGTTCTCTTCCTCACGCGAACACATTCTCGCATTCCGAAACCCCCTGCCTCACAAGCTCTCCACTGACTTAGGCATCGGAGGGTTTCCCCGGTTCTCACCGGGCCTCCTGATCCTATTCTGGTTTTGCAGGTCTTCGTCCTCACCAGCAATCGTCTTCCCCCTCTCATTCCAGTGGAGGCCCGTTTGGCTCAGGTCCAAACAGGATTACACCACCACAGTGATAACTTTTATACACAGATAAATAGATTTTAGGGGGGAGATAGATATCCAGGATAAAAGTTATTTTAAAAATAACTCTTAAATATTATACTTCCTCCTAAATCATGTATCCCCCCCCCCTTTACACATGGATAAATGATGTCAATTATGATAAAAAATGTGACAACTCTATACCTCTATCACATCACATCACATTAAAAATTATCTCCCTACATAACTATTCCTCATCAAACCATCCCAACCCAAAAACCCCTAAACATGGATGGCCTACAAGTTTAACCTATCCTCACTCCCCTTATCTGGTTATCAAAGAGGCCAGTGTCATAAATTTAGTTATCTTATCCATGGATAACTTATTCACTGTTAAGTTATCAGCCTATCATCTATAGTTAAGTTATCCCAGGCTATTCTGCAAACTATCAAAGTAAAAGCTAGAATTTTCAAACCAAAATTATCCTATTATTGTATCGAAGAGAGCCATATGTCCACCTGGAGTGTATTCTCAAAGCAAACGTGTGACAGAGTGCACTGTGAGCAACCCACCAGTCTATCCTTAATAAGCCAGCAGTCTCTGGGGATATGAAATGGTTAAACTTTACAAGTAGGAATCAAGTTTGGTACCCAGCACACAAGCTTCTGATGGTGTACAAACTGAAAGATCCCAATGTGTAAGTGAAGACAGTCATATCCTCCAGCATTTGCAACCTTGGGAATCTTGGGGCCCTTCAAACCATCGGTCCCATGAAGGGTTCAGGGGTCCATTTGTTCTACAAGTGGGAAACCAATGTAAGAGAATAAATGGGAGGAGAGCAATGAAAAATCAGATACGTCAAGAACAACCAGGTTTTGGATGTTCTTACACCAGCAGCAATGGATCTGGCCTGCCTTCTACATTCTGCAATAATCTGGAGGCATCAAATTGAAATCATGACTCACATAAATGTTTTAACTAAGAATGTCAATGCTAAACATGAAATGCGATAATCCTTATGTCCACAACGGGCTTTTGCCTATTTTGATACATACTCCAGACAAGCAACAGAGACTCTATCCGTCTTCTCTAGCTCTTCTAGTTCCTCCTGCATGCATATTTTAAGGTACAAAAGTGTGATTGAAACTTGAAAGGAGTTTGCCAAAAGATTCAAAGTTTGATGAACAATCTTTTATCGCATAGTAAGTACTATGATAAATGGATGATGAAACACTAGGTAGAAATGGGCCAATAATGGTGCATAGAAAACTGAGAGAACTGGTTTGCCTTTGTACATGAACTATATACATCACACAAGAAAAGGTTTTGCTCATTTACATCAATACCTTTATGTCTCACAAGCCATATTTCGAGCATCACACATGTATGTGAGCGGAACCAGAGATTCCTCCAGAATGTTATGTTCATGTCACCCAATGCTCATCTAACATACGGTTAACAGGGTGAATGTGAGCATGAGAAACAAAAGTACTACTTTAGAAAACTTTGGAAATACATACCAACACCAAGAGGGCCTTGAATACTTAGGGACTGATAATTATCATATTTGAGTTTCCTATTGGGAGTTTCTATATAAGTGAACAGAAATCAAGATGTCACACAACTAAGACCCATGTTCTCCAGGGCATGAAGTAACACCCGAATAAGCGATGAGAAAAGTATGAAACCAAGAAGGCTATAGAGTAGATACAATAGACGTTTTTCAAAGGAAGGTGAGCCAAGAGACAGGAGAGGAGAAACTCAAGTTCTCAAATTTAGTTTCCTACTGAGAATTTTTAATTACAGAATACATCCAGAAGGCTGTCAATTTCACAGGGTATTACGCATAATTGCGCACCAACCACAGTTTAGATGCTACAAATCGAGTAAATTTGATGGATGCATACCATTTTCAATATATACCTTCGAGAGAAAGACTTTCTGCACTTGTGAAAGTGCAGAAATGTCTAGTCATCTTGCACTTCCCCCCTCTTATTGGTGGGAATGAAGCTGCCACATAGACCTCTCTCCTCTCTTCCACCAATGGGAGAGGAGAAGTACAAGATGACTAGACATTTCTGCACTTTCACAAGTGCAGAAAGCATTTCTCTACCTTCGAAGTTTCAAATATTCTGCAGCTCTGAGGAAAAGCAAATGCCTGTTTCTCAGGCCATTTATGAGAATTAAAATTAAGCACAGGGAAATATGTGAGTCACATCTGTTGCAGTCTAAGCATCAAAGGAGATTGGAGATCCCTCAGGTCACCTATACTAGCTGAAATCGATGCGTGTATCAAGGAAACATTTGCTTATTTCTGCACCAGGTAAAGTAAGCATAACACCTCCTCTAACTTGCAGCTTGCTAGGGTTGCTCAACCAGCAGCAAGTATAGCAGAAGCACTACACTCAAAGAATCTCAGAAAGATCTCATCCCTGGAAGAACTGTTAACCATAATTCACAAGGAGATCATTGTATTCAGGCTATGCGATTTCAATTTTCGTCTGAACAATGCTATGACAGACCCTTAGCATATGTACTCAAAACACAACTCCAGACTTCCTCTTAAGAATTCAATACATGCTCTGCCGGTTTGAATTCCATCTCAGTGGCACGACCAACATTTTCACACTGCGGGCCATCGAGTCCATGAAGCATCATTCAGTCTCGTAGCACAAAACCCCGGTCAAGGACAACCAAACAGCAATCCTCAAGAACATCCAGCTTCAAATACACTATGCACTGAACCAACCATCAATCCTAGAACACGGGCACATCTTGACAACTGGGAATCAAAAAATTCCCGGCAAACTCCCCCAGGAATTGTTCAAAACAAAACCATCCTATATGCCCCGTCCCTAAAGTCTAAGTTCTGCTTACATTTCCCAGCTGTGCAGATGGCCCCCAATCCCTGCAACCCACGATCACGTAACCAAAGCCCTCCCCACGCAGTAGATCAAAGGAAACCCTAGCCCACTTCTGAACTTTAGAGAGGAGGAAAAAAAAAAAGAATGCCCAAGGAAAACCACCTCATCAACGGAAGCTTCACGGGGGAATGGGAAAACCAGAGAAAGATCACACAAGACCAAGCTTGAAACTTGTAACAGGCAACCCTTTTTAAACCTACTATTCGATGAGCAGAGGCATGAGGGGGACAACAAAGAACCTCTAGGGACCGGGTCTCCTGCTCCAGCCGCTTCATGTCGGCAACGATCTGATGCTTCCCCCTCGCGCTCCCCGCTGCCCCGCCGCGGCCGGGCGGATCACGCGGCAGATCGGTGGGTTGCGGCTGGGGCTGGGGCGGCTCCTGCCTCTCGCCGCCCGTCCGCATCCACGCCGCCTACCACCGCCACCCGCTCGTGCCCCGCAGCAGAGCAACAACCCCCCTTCCCTCCTGGTTTCCGATAGGCCTCGAGCGCGGTCTTCGAGGGTTGGTCTTTTGAGGTAGTTGACCACGGTCAACCCTAGTAAAGATACTGCCCGCCCCTGCGGATTTCAAATTAATTAAGAGATTTTTACATAAATTTATTGATGCATCAAATAATTTAAGATAAATTAATTAAAAATCTTTATCAGATATTTATCATATCTCTATTACAATATAAATTAAATATATTACAATAAATTTTCTTTATTTATAATTAAAAAATTAATTAATTAATCTAATAATTTATATTTAAGATTTACATATTCATATTTTACACACACGTTGTGTAAAATGGCAATTCTTATGTTCTTTTTCACCTACTTAAGGTGGCGTTTTTGCACCAAAAAGTACATTAAAAGGTAATTACATGCAAGGTTCGACCAATCGATGTATCATATTGAACTGTAATTTAATATTATAGTATGGTATTATTTGTACCACACTATATCGCAATAATTTGAGCCTACTCCTATTATACAAATAAAAAAATAAAATCAGATGACTCTTGTACCAACTTGTTTAGGTACCATATATAATAATCCACGATATGGTGGTCAACCATGATTCCATGCTCTTCTTGCACATGATTGTCATACTTAATGAAATGTGCATTTGTAGTAAAAGAAAATAAGTCACACATATGTATTTCCCTTTTATAAATAAAAACTCATTTTAGTTATTTGTATCAAAATCTTAAGTTGTTAATACACGGATACACTAACATGTTATCATATTAAGACATCAATTACTCAATGTATTAATATTAAATGTTAATAAATTTGTCTCTAAAATGATTAGTATATACGAAAGAGGTGTGACAAAACATGTGTTTTTGAAAAAAAATTTCGTACAACATTTGAAAACGTTGTTAAAAAATGAAAACAAATTTTAGAAGAAGAATCCACTTATTTTTCACTTTAGATCTCAAATATGTAAAATATTTTTTTTTATTTTTTCAACAACAAATTTTGAAAAAAGAGAGGAAGAAAAAGAAGAGACATAGATATAAAAAGAAGACAAGATTTGTTGCAGAGCTTTGAATTTTGAAAATCCAAAAAGCTGCCACCAGAGAAGACTGCCTAAGTTTGTCTACAAAGAACTTAGTAATCATTGTTTATTTGTCGTATATATCATTAGTTTTATCACTTAACATGAGGATTGGTCATGAATAGGAGTCATTGTTACTATTATTGCAATAAAATATGAGGAATACTTGTTGTCCGGGTAAATGATTTGATCGAACGCCCAATTAAGGGCGCTCATATTGGGCAACGCCCCCAAATTTGCGTCTCGCACCTAAAATGTTGTTCAATGAAGGCAGCGTCAACACGGATGTCCGGCCATCCGTGCACGAAATGTTTCTCTAAAAAATTTATTATAAGAGGAACACTTGTGTGGTGCCCATTTGACATGTGTTAGTTGGTCTACGTACATACCATACAAGTCTTTGTGTATGTGTGTTGGCGGACCACCTTATGTCATGCAAGAGAACATATCCAATCCCTTTATAACAAATATTTTTTTATTGCAATTGTAAATTTTCTCTTATTTTACAATAATTGATACACAAGTGTTCAAATCTTCAAGGGTTTTAAAATAATAATCATATTTAATTATTTAATTATTTAAATAATCAAAAAAAATATTTCCCAAAATAGTCACCAAGTTGCCACGTAGGCAACTTGGTGACCGGCTGGAAACCGGTGTGCCTCCAAAGCCGGTGTTGCCAACGCCGACATTGAAGTCGGCATTGGCAATGCCGACATTGGAGTCGGCATTGTCAATGCCGACTTCAGTGTCGGTATTGAGAATGCCGACTTCAGTGTCGGCATTCTCAATGCCGACACCGCCTTTAAAACCCCCCCCAACCCCGAAACCCTCACACTGCTCGCAAACCCACCCGAAGCCCTCGCAAACCCACCCGAAGCCCCCCTGCTCGCCGCCGGCCTCACCGCCCACCCCCCAGCCCGCGCCGCTTCCCTCTCCTTCACCCCCCCCCCCCCCAGCTGCACCGCCCTCCCTCCTCCTCCTCCTCCTCCCCACGGTCTCCTCCTCCCTCCTCCTCCTCCTCCCCACGGTCTCCTCCTCCCCTCCTCTCACATCCACCCTCCCCCCCCAGCCCGCGCCGCCCTCACTCTCCATCACCCCCCTCCTCCTCCTCCTCCTCTCCTCCCTTCCCCCCACCGCTCAGCCATCCGGCCGGCCGGAAGAACACCAACATGTATTTTTTTAATAATTTAATATTTATATTATAATATGTGATGTAATTATATAAATATTAGATATAATGAAATTAATGTTTAAATTATTAATGTTTGACACAAATGTGATTTATTTAATAATTCATATTTGAAAAATGTGATTTGTTTAAATAAATTTGTTTGACAAATGTGATTTATTTAATGATTGTTGTTTGACAAATAAAATGTGTTTAAATTATTATTATTTGACAAATGTGATTTGTTTGGATATTATGATTTGATTTATGTAATTTCTTATCTTATAAATGGCAGATATGACTAGTTCCAACATTTCCTTAATGTGTATTATGATGGTGTCTTACATATTGAGGATCATAAACCTCAATATGAAGGAGGTATTGTACGTATTTTGCGTGTAAAGAAAGACACACGTTTTACTGAGCTGATGAGAAAGTTATATATCTTGACGAAATATGACGAAAGACATGTTAAGATTGGTATAACATGCAAGTGGCCTACTTCTATGGGTGAATATATTGCAGTGAGAGTTGAAGATGATGAAACTGTTGAAAGTATGCTCGATTTGTATCCTTCTCATGTATCTAGTGTACAATTATATTTGGAGAAGGAAGATATAGATAATATATCTATTCAAGGCAACGATGAAGTGCAAACACATGGTCATATTGATGACAACTGCATACTCAACACTATGAGTATCAACAACAACTGGACACTTCACACGTATGCTGAATGATGATGTTGATTCTACTGGATTTTATTCTGCTAATGAGAGAGATGTCTGGTATGAATCATATGACTACACATTACCTACAGATTATAACCCATGGTGAGTTGTCTCCCATAATTGTACGAAATATATATTAGTGTGAGAAAATTTTGTTAACTTTTATAATTTTTATTTGGAGGTCTATTGGCTATGGAGGTGGATCCTCACAGTATCCTTTCATGCCAATCACTGATCCTTCACATACTTTTCCTAGTGCGAGCTCATCAGGGTAAGTGATTTCATCATATTCAAAAATTATTTTGATGTATTCATATAACATACCATAAATCTTATGTCATATTTGATTAATATGTAGGCACCATGTAACAGAAGAACATGTGATTGGGGAGGATGAAGGAGATGAAATAGATTCACAAGATGATATAGATGACAATGAGAATATGGAAGAAGGAGATGATGAACCATTATTTGATATTGCCAGGGTTAATAATACAGAAATTGAATATGAGCAAGACCCTCCAGATGTATTCACTTCTGATCACTGGATAGATGAAGCCACAATGAATAATTCTCATGAATGCATTGATGTACCTTGTACTTTTGAGGGTGAAGAGCCTCAAGTTGGACAAATTTTTACAAACAAGAAGAATTTGATATATGCATTGCAAACATATTCAGTTAAACATAGTGTCCAATATAAGGTGACACGAAGTCACACGAAAATGTTTACAGCTCAATGCATTCATGATACATGTGCATGGAGGGTTCATGCATCAGTTGTCAAGGGATGTTCCAGATAGAGTACTTAGACAGTTTGGTAGAGTACAACATATTCCTGGTCCTGTTGATGCATTAGATCGTGTCACCGAAAGGGACGTGGGCATATTGATTGGGCTAGATATTTTGCACATTTTGTACAGATGTGGCATCATCGGGCAGATTACATTATACCACCGGATGAGGAGACTGTTGGTATGGTAGAGGGGAGTATATGGCTTGGTATTGGTCTATCACTAGGCGGTACATTGCTCGGCCAGGTTTCAAGATGATATGCGTTATGAGCCGCGAGATCACATAGAGAGGAGTCTGGTAGACGGTATGAAGCATTACATATGATGGCTAGTGTTGGCCTTCAGGATAATATATCGGATAGTGCACAGTCTATATTTATATCCATGCAGATGTATATTGATAGTGTGTATCTCAGGTTCAGCGGACAGATTCATCTACATCACATGCAGGACCTTCAGAGCCATATGCAGGCACACCACAGGAGCCAGATGATGCAGGACCATCTCACTATTCTCCAGATGTTATGACAGTTTCACAGTATGGTCTATATGATGTAGGAGCTTCACAGATACTGACAGATGAGGGCATGACAGATACACAGCCACCAGAGTCTACGGTATGTACATATCGTCGTCAGCGACGTCACAGAGGTTCGAGTAGCACACTAGCACAGCAGAGTCAGTCTGACCTACTTGGAGAGACATTAGGCAGTATATCAGAAAACATGGATTCTGAGACAGAGCGGGCAGAGTCATGTGATGCTATCTTAGTGCATGAGACACAGCCACAGTCGGAGACAGAGGTTGATGCACGAGCAGTGTCACAGCCGTGGTCGTGGTCGTGGTCGAGGTCGAGCATCTAGAAAAGGAAAGAAGAGATGGTTTCCACAGTTTTTTTGAGATGATTTATGTACTTGATGTTTTTTAGTTGTGTTCTCGTGTACATATGTAACTTTGATGTATTTGTGATTTTGACATGATATATATGTGACTTAGACATGATGTATGTGTGACTTAGACATTTACAAATATTTTGACATATTTTTGGTGATTATCCTTGACATATATTGAAATGCTATCATACAGGAACATGTACAAATAATGAAAATATAAGTGAAACAGGAGAGGTGCTGTCCATTTTTTTTTTAAATAAATAGATGTATGTTTACAACCATATAGTTTGTTATGAATAATATATTTTACTATCATTTTAAAAGATTCAAATTCTAATCTACAATTTAAAAATTGAGTTAAAAAAATTTTGTATATGTTCTTCAAAAATATTTCATTATCTACATTTTCTATATTTTATTCAAAAATTAAGTTAAATATATGTATGTGTTTTACGAGACACGGGCAAAACACATTCGGTTCACCTCACCGAGACACATACATATTGCCTGTGTCTCGGTGAGGTCTCGGTGAGACACATGCAATATGCCTGTGTCTCGGTGAAACACAGGCCGCGCCTGTGTTTTCACAGGGCGCGGCCTGATGGATTTTTTTTATTTTTTTAAGGTTGGAGTCGGCATTGGCAATGCCGACTCCAAAGCCGGCATTGCCAATGCCGACTTCAGTGTCGGCATTGGCAACGCCGGCTTTAGAGCCGGCATTGCCAATGCCTGCTCCAAAGCCGTCCCCAGCCGGTCACCAAGTTGCCTACGTGGCAACTTGGTGACTATTTTGGGAAATATTTTTTTTGATTATTTAAATAATTAAATAATTAAATATGATTATTTATTTAAAAAACCCAATCTTCAAACCCTCTTATCTTATTCAGTAAACACAAAAAAAAGGCTTTTGCACGATCCGTAAATGTTTATTCCATCAAAAGTTCTTCTTTAACTATGGCTAATAATCTTTGATCAAATCTGAAAAAGAAACTAAGATACTTCTCGTTTCTCATAAACTCTTGCCATGTTTCCATCTTATTTTATTTCCTCCTTTTTGAGCTCAATTTGCTGGTAAAAATAATTTTTTCTAAAAATATTCTGACCATCTTAAATAGATATAGTATCTGCAAGAGTACTTTATATAGTATATATTAATACAAGAAGGTTATTAAAATGAATATGAAGATAAGAGGAATACCTTTGTAAATAAACTTATAAGAAAATATATATAAAAAGGAAAGCATATTTTCTAATAAAAGTTTAAAGATAATCCGTACAAGCTAGGTTTAGAATAGCCCCTTGATTATTTATTCTCTGGAGGCTAGAGAGGATTACTTATTAATTGTTAGATAACTTATAAAAGTTTGATTCATGATAAGCCCTTTACATCAACATCAACTCTTAACTCTTAGTGTTTAATATATAATTATTTATATTATATTATTCAAATATAGCTAATTACAAGCCCAATCACCTACTATATATTTAAGCGTACAATAAATATTACTTTTATTTAATTGGACATTTTGAATGTGTTAACGGGTTCTACTGCTTCTTCTCACTATTAATGTGTTTAGATGTAAAAACAGTAAAACTTATATCTATGATGTATTATATATATAATACTTATTTTTATTTTATATATTTATTATCATCTATAACAAACCGAACAACTTTAGACTAATTGAAAGATGGTAAGATGTTTTTTTTTTTGAAAAGTATATGGTACAACTGAATATATAAAAGAGAAAAAAAAATTACATGTAGAAGGGGAAACTCCCAAGAGATTCCCTTGAGATTAAGGTTGTCAATAGATATCCGTTTTCTGATCTGTTACCGACTTTTTCGTATCCATTTTTGATTATTTTCTATTTTTTTGTTTTTGTTTCTGATAATATATATATATATTATTCACAAAAATATATACTATTAAAATCTTATTTTGTAATATTAAAAAATTTAGACTAAATTTTTAATTTTTTTAATTTGTAAATAGAATCTAATTAATTTATCTCTCTCGTAATATTTATTATACATATTATTATCAAAGACATCTTTTGACCAATACACCTAATGTTAAGTACATCTACCATTTGATCATATCAAATATTTTTGATTATTTTTATTTTTAATTTTTTTATAAAAAATAGATGTAAAAAATATCATTTCTAATTCCAACTCTGACCCGTTGATAGCCCTACCCAAGACAAAAAACTAGCAAGCAAAAAACTGCAAAGTAAGCAAAGAAAACAATACCAACTCTTGATATAGCGAGACCAATCCTTACACCCACAACTTTGAACTCCCAAAAAAACCACACACGGCTAGAAAAACCCACAACGACGGCATCAGGAGGTCAAAAATCATATCTTCAAGGATCTTTTTTGCCGATCAAATCCAATTAAGCCTTTCTAGCCATGTTTGCCGACCATCTTCGCTTAATCAAGAGCATGGTAGATTTCACTTTTCAGACTTTTGTCCACCCCATCGTAGGACACTCCACCAATCAACCTAGTTGTGTCGCTTACCCAAGTTTTCATGTAGATTTCGACAGTAGACAAAAAAATAAGAATACATATCTCATTTCTAGAAGAGGTCCTCCGACATCGTAGCGAAAGACAAGAGGGCAATGTCGAAAGATGGTAAGATGTTAATAAAGGTCTAGATAAAAGCTTCCTAAAAGACAGCGTAATAATAGGGGTGTGTAAGACATTTGAACAAAAATATAAGAATACATATTTCATAGAGAAAAATTTATTGCATTTGTATATTGCATTTTAAATGTAATATGACTAAGTAATAATCTATGTGGCACCTCTCATATGAGGAGTGATAAAATGACAATCCAATTGTTGAATGTTACACCTAAGTGTAATATGAAAGTACAATAAATCTTTCTCTATCTTATAATACCAAATTCTGAAGAGAAATGCCAAGCGCCATTTTCTATCATTTGTTTGCTGTTGAGATTAAAAAAGAACAACAAAAAAGTAATTTAAATTTGATATTTCATGTTCTTAGATGAAAGAATTAAATTAATATTGACTATCGAATTTTTAGAGTAAAAGTAACAAAAATTGTAATATAAAAATGACAGGATAAACAAATTTCAACAAAAAATTTTCGGATTCTGGACCGAATCCAGATCCGAATTCAGCAGGCGTGCCACGCTTACCAAGTACCAACACATCAACACTTGCAGTTGTCCGCTTTTAAGGGCAGCCGCCGCCGCCGGCCTCGTCCCTCTACTCACCATCTGAACGCCGGTGAGACGAAGGGCCCCGTCGATCGACCCACCAGCTACCGGTTGGGAGCCGAGGGAGGACGGTCCGCGGTGCTGTGTTGTGGAGGACGGGGATGTCGTTAATGGCGGCGGTGCAGGGTGTCTCGACTCCGGTGACTTCCACCAGGTCACCCGCCTCCCTGGGGCACGGCGCCGGTCTCAGACCCGCGTCGCCCTCGTCGCTCTTTCTGCGTGCCCGCAGAGCAGCGAAGCCGTCGCCGCCTGCGGGAGACCGACGGGGTGTCTGCCACTGTGTCGCGTCTCCGCCGACGGAGCAAACCGGTGCCTTTTCTATCCCCCACCCTGTGTTACATCCGACACCCGACATTTCTGTCTCCTTCGCCATTTCGTTGATCCATGGGTTGCGAAATGCTCTTCATATCTCTCGTTTTTGCTTGCTTGCTTTCTTGGAAAGGTCACAAGACGAAGGTTTCTCGGAATGCGAACATGGGCAAGCTTCAAGCTGGGTACCTATTCCCAGAGGTTAGCATCTACCTGTGGCTTTTGTTCCTTCCTTTTGTTCCTTTTTCTTTTGTCTGAAAAGATGTTTCTTTTCCCCTGTACTTTGGAGACAAAATTGTCAACAGAGCTGGTTAAGTGTAAAAACGTAGCTGCTTCCATTGCTGAATAGATGTTCCGCTGAGTGATCTACGACTCACTATAATTTGCGAGCTCCTCCTCTTACGACTGGATCTGAAGCTGGGTGTTGGCCTAAACATAAAGATCGGTTGAAACCCAAGATTGAACGAAATCTGTAATTTGCAGTTGAACGAAAGAGGAGAACAGGAAAACTGTGGAGGGTTGAAATTTTCATGGCTCTCAGTGATCCTTTATAGGTTGACAACCATTTAAACTTCGGTTAGACTAAGAGATGAAGATATTTCAGCTTAGCTTGTGGACTAAGAAAATGGTAATGTTAAAATATTTGCATATGCACATGTTAGGGAAAGAAACAGATATGTCTCGGAGCATTCATATCTTACTGGATCCTTGCTTCAGTGGTGCTTATTTATTGGCTTAAAGTAATCCTATTTTTTAGTTATTAATTTATCGATTCTGTGTTCCTGTTTTTGCTGCATGGTTATGTGGTCCTTTATTGTATCATGATATTCGTGCACTATGCACAGTGAGATCTGCAATAATGCTTTATCTTTGGAAATCATGTTTTTTTCCCTCTTTTTTTTTCTCTTCTAGGAGCCAAGATACCTCGACTAATTTCCTTGTTTGTTCTGAAGTAGATTGCGAGAAGACGATCTGCACACATGTTGAAGTATCCTGATGCACATGTGATAAGCCTCGGGATTGGTGATACAACCGAGCCAATTCCCGAAGTTATAACATCTGCCATGGCAGTGGTAGTGCTATTCTTCCATCCCAAGAGCCTCTCTTTTGTTGCTAATATTAAGAATTTGCTAGAATTTTCCCTTTATTTACAAAATAAAAAAATTGTGATCCTCTTGTATGGAACTTTGATAACTAAATATTGTGGTGTATGAAGATGGAGTTTCAGCTAATCCTATGTCAGCTTTAGCAAGCTCCCCGTGAACTATCTAATTTATTCTTTGGTTGTAACTCTTAAATTGCCCTTGTTTCAAATGAAACTGTTTTCATGTTTGCAGAAGGCACAAGAGTTATCAACTTTTGAAGGTTACAGTGGTTATGGAGCTGAGCAAGGAGACAAGGTTAGAACCTCCTTTCTGCTTTCTTCCAGCAGTTTAATACTTAAATTGTTTCTCCTCATTATGACAATGAGTAGAAAAGCATCAAATTTTCTATGTTTCACTGTAACTGGTCAGTGAAAGAACAAGGAAATTATAGAACCACATAATCTGAACAGCTACTTGGGGAATTGCAACCCTTGGCCTATGGTATTCTTAGGTTTGATGACAAGAGAGAAAAGAAAGAGTGCATGGTATAAATAATTCATATTTTAGATAGATTGGTGTCTCTATATATTATTCCTATTTGGAGCAAATAGATCTGAGATAGCTTATGATTGATACTAAAACTATTTACATAAATAGAGTCCCACTCTCTGTTGGCATGGTTTCAGCTACATAATTTTCAACTAAAAGAGAAACTTTGAACAATCTTTTTTGTAAATAGTGTGGCATCAAATCTCTGGTTTTATAAAAAATATGCATGTATCATTGGAAGTCCTATTGGAGCTTTAATGATTGGGTTTAGGGCTGCAACCGGGTCGGGTTCGGAACTGGAAACATCAGTTTTGATTCCGATTTCGATAATCGAAATATAATTCCAATTCTGATTCCAATAAAATCAAAATGGTTAATTCCGATTACATTATCGGAACTGAAATTCTGATAAGTTAAAGTGCTTACCATGGCTTTGTCTTTTGAATTTATGGATAATTTATTGGAATAACCGATACCGATTCTGATTCCGATAACGTATCAGAATAACTGATACCAATTCCGATAAGCTATTGGTATTATTTTTCAAATTGAAACCGATAATTCTTATCAGAATCGGGTTGGAATATCAGATTTTCGGATTCCGTTTGCAGCCCTATTTGGGTTCATCAGCAAGATGTGTAATTTTGTTGCAACTTATGTGGGCTGATGTATTTCTTTCAGAAACTGAGGGCTGGAATTGCATCAACCTATTATAAAGATCTTGGCATAGAGGAAAGTGATATTTTTGTGTCTGACGGTGCAAAATGTGACATTTCTCGTCTTCAGGTAATTCCTCTTCCAGCATACTTGTTGTTGCTTTATCTCCATATCTTGCTCATACTAGGTGATGAAGGTCAAGTACACCATGCTCATACTATTCAACTCTCTTATCATTCTCTCAAGACAACTGGTTTTGACACTGACAAGCTCGTTTGACTTTCTTTACAGCTCCTTTTTGGAGCCAATGTGAAGATGGCTGTACAAGATCCATCCTATCCGGTAAAGTCTAAGGCAGTTGTATTTTATACTCGGTTTTATTTATTTATGTAAGAAATTAAAGAAAGCTTTCATCATTTGTTTCTGCTAGCAATTAGGTGACAAGTTCTCTTATTTCATTTTGTATTTGTTGTCTTTTTGTTTTATTGCTGAAAAGTGGCAACATCAACAAATTGTTGCCAGATACTCAATTTCTGAAGTCTGAGAGCTGTGTCTGTGTTGCACATCCAAACATCTCTATCATTTTTCAGGAAAGGAAAGAGGTCTTCGTTGTCTTTATGATATAGTATTAACCTGCCACTAAATTTACAGGCTTATGTTGATTCAAGTGTCATCATGGGGCAAACTGGTCTGTACCAGAAAGATATCGAGAAGTTCGGAAATATTGAATATATGAGATGCACAGCTGAGAATGGTTTCTTTCCAGATTTGACAAAAGTTTCTAAGACAGATATCATCTTTTTCTGTTCGCCAAACAATCCAACTGGTTCTACGGCATCCAGAGATCAGCTCACTAAGCTTGTCCAGTTTGCGCGGGAGAACGGTTCAATCATAGTGTATGATTCTGCCTACTCCATGTATATATCAGATGATAGTCCACGCTCTATTTTTGAGATCCCTGGAGCAAAAGAGGTAAGCTCAATAATACCTATCCTATTCTATGATAGAGTTAGATTTCTTTTAGGTTTGGATGAAACTGCTTTTGCTTTTTGTTATACCAATTGCACTGTTGTCTCTGTGTCTTAGAGTGCTGTTAATGTTTTCATTTTTAGTTAATATTTTTTGTAGCATGAGAACTATCATTGTGTTATCCACTCTGCTAGACGTATGGATGCAGCAAAGATACTAAAGATCAAAAACAAAAAATTTTATTTTATTTTACAACAGAATCTTCCCTCCTATGAAGCTTCATGCTTAGTTCAAAGGCTTTGTTTCCCTTATAATCCCTGCCTCAATCCCACCCTCTTCCGTAAGAAAGAGGAGAAATCGACTAAACAGCCTCATTTACATGTTTGGTTGCCATTCACAGGTTGCAATCGAGACATCATCTTTCTCCAAATTTGCTGGCTTCACTGGGGTTCGTCTAGGATGGACGGTAGTCCCAAAGGAGCTCGTTTTCTCCGACGGATTTCCGGTCGCCAAGGACTTCAACCGCATAGTTTGCACTTGTTTCAACGGTGCGTCGAACATCGCCCAGGCCGGGGGTCTGGCCTGCCTCTCCCCAGAAGGATTGAAGGTGAGATATGTGGATGCAAATCTGCTTGTCAAATAATGTCACCATAATCACCTCTACCTCAATGTTAAAACTTCACTTTTCAATCTTTTCAGGCTATGGATGATGTGGTAACTTTCTACAAGGAGAACACAGAGATAATTGTGGAGACATTCACTTCCCTGGGTTTCAATGTCTATGGTGGGAAGAATGCCCCATATGTCTGGGTGCATTTTCCGGGCAGGAGCTCCTGGGATGTGTTCGCTGAGATTCTTGAGAAAACCCACTTGGTCACAACCCCTGGTAGTGGCTTTGGACCAGGGGGTGAAGGCTTCATCAGGGTCAGTGCCTTTGGCCACAGGGGGAATGTTCTTGAGGCCTGCAAGAGGTTGAAGCAATTGTACCAATAAGCTGGAGTGCCTGCTGCTGAGCAAGGCTTCTGCCATTTTGATGGTTGCGGATAAGAGAAGTTTCCTTTTTTTTTCTTAAAATTTTTGAACTACTTGACAATCTTATTTGCTTCTATGTAGCTGATTAATGCCACTCATTAGATGGTACTCTTCAAACCATTTTGGACAATTATGTACCTCTCTCTCTCTCTCTCTCTCAATGATGGTTTGCGAACATATCTAGGTCATACTTGAGCACAAGTAACTTCTACTTTTTCATATTTGTAGATAGATAAATTTTTTTAGTTTGATATTTATTATCTAAGATAAATATTATGGTGTAACATGCTTTTCGTTGTTTAATTTCTTTAGGTGGTTGAAACATAATTGGGTTATTTAAATGTACAACTCCTAGATCAGATGGTATAGAACTTAAACTATTTAGGGAAGATTTACATATATACCTTAAAATGCATTGTATTCGAATATATATTCTTGAAATCTATGTATTATACTCTATACTCTTGAAATCTGAGAAATTATTAGGTATGTCTTTGTAGTTAATAGCCGTCAAAATGAGAAAAATATTTTGTTATCACGCCAACGGAACTGTTAAATAATGAGTGAAAATATTAAAATATATCTTTGAAGAGAGAGAGTGTGTGTCTTTGTAAATTTTCATCATCAGAATGGGAAAATTATTTTGTTATCAAGTAATAATGTAACTATTAAATAATGAGTGAAAATATTAAAATATATTTTTAAAGAGAGAGAGTGTGTGTGTCATCTCAACCCATGAGAGAGAGAGAGAGTGTGGTGTCATCTCAACTCATGAGAGAGAGAATGGAGAGAGAGAGAGAGAGCAGTTAGATTCGATTCATCTCAGTCTATGAGAGAGACATCTCCCCTTCCGATGTCAATGGGCATCTCCAACTCATGAGAGAGAGAGAGAGAACAGCTAGATTGGGTTCATCTCAGTCCTTGAGAGAGAGAGAGAGAGAGAGAGAGATTTTATTTATTATTTGTCAAAGAGAGGTGCAAAGGAAAGATAATTCTTTTACCTTTTAAACTTGAGTTAAATAAATAGAATGAAAAAATAATAATAAATAAATAGAATGAAAAAAAATAAAAGTATACATGATAAAATATATAGATATAGATATAATATACAGATTTCATATATGCACATTTGAATGCGACAGATTTGAGAGTATGTATGTAAATTTTCCAACTATTTATGTTCTCTACTCGTCTGATTTCAAATCTAGAGTTATAAAGTTAGTGAGAATGCGAAGAAAACACATGTTCGATAAAAGTAGTCACGTTTTGAGAGATGAGGAATAAGGAGAGAACCGCATCATGTTTGCGTAAAGTCACCTACTACTGATAGTGTTCAAGCAATTTATTCAAACTCACATTCAAACTCACATAATTAGTCATCTAATAGTAGGGTTGCTAATGGACCTCTGATTTTTATTTAATTAATTTTATTTTTTAAACACTTTTTATAAGATGTAAAATTTTAAAATTTTAAATAAATTTAATAAAAACAAAAAATAAATATTTAAATTCTTATAAGATGCAGAAACGAAAATATCCAACTCCTCATCTATTTTTTTGTTTCTATTTGTGAATTTTTAATATATATTATATAATATTTTTATAATAAAAACTCTTCAACTTTGAAATTTGAACTCTTAAATTTTTAACTCATTATCTCTCACCTCCAATTTATATGTAAATTACATCTATTCTTATCTCTGTTATTAGCTAGTGGTCACTCTCTCATTCGATTATATATGGTAATTTTTTTTCTCTAACATTCTTCATACTTATATATATTGACTATCAATTACTCAACTATTATATATAACTATATAATTTTATCATATTAATTTGATCTTATCATACTTCATTTAGTAAGAATTATTATAATGTACGTGATGTAGAATATATAGTAGACGAGATTATTAAACTATTCATAAATTTAATAATCAATATACTTATAAATCTAAAATTGTATTTTAATTATATAAATATTATTGCATATGAAGTTTTCATTTTATTTATATTTTTCCGTCTCAAAACGAAAATAGATGCGAAAGCAGAAACACTTTTTTTCATTTTCGACTCTGAAATTTCTTATAAGAAGTGGAAGCGAAAATATTCATTTTTTATTCTGACTCCGACCTGTTGGTAACCCTATCTAATAGTAATATTTAAACATAGAGTAATATTCACTTCATATTTAAGTATGCAATAAAACTCATATAACTTGTTTATTTATTTATTTTTTACCAAAAACAGATTTATAGAATCATAGATACCATATCATATATATATATATTAACTTTTTAATATTATTTTTATGTCATCTATTTATGTCGATCAATCACATAAAAGTTTAAATAATTATATTTAAATATTTTGTACGTTGAGAATTATAATACAACGAGAGTTTAGAAAGTATTTTAAAAAAATTAATGGGTAAATTAACTATACGTTATGCCTTAACTACAGGTCTTTGTCAGAAATACATACACAAAAAATCCAAGTACTTTTAAGGATGTTAATTTCTAATCCCTATTAAAATTCATCATGCCGTTGCGTACCACGACGGCATGGGCGTATCAAACCGTGCTAGGGGAAATGCGAGCCCTGGTAGGGACTAGAAATTAACATCCCTAAAGATTCGCTGCAGGGAGGGGAGAAGAAATTTGTCGAGAGGGGGTGAGATTCGCCGCAGGGAGAGTGGGGGGTTGTGTTCGCTGTGGGGATGGGGGGTTTGCTGCAGGGAGGGTGGGGTGGGGGGGGGGGGGGGGGGTTCACTGTGGGGAGGGGGAAGTCAGGTGGGGAAGATCGGTGCAGTACATATCGTACCGCACCGTTCCACCGAAGACTCGGCACAGTCGAATCTTACAGTACTACCAACCATGGTCCTTATATTATTGGGATTTTTGTTGGCAATATCTGATTAACATTTTCTGTCTTTTAACTATGAACAACTATTATTTTAAATTTTTTCAACTCTTATCTTAACGCCTTTAAAATTACACTTTAAATTATATCAAAAATTACCTCAAATCTTATATACTTTAACTCACTTTCATATACACTTTAACAACTTCTAACTATTACTTTTGATATACCTTAGAACTCTTACTTTAACACTTTCAAATTTAGATTTTAAACCATGACAACAATGACTTTAAACCTCACACACTTTAACTCATCGTCACATATACTTTAACAACCTTGAACTCCTACTTTAACAGACTATAACTAGTGCTTTAACACACTACAACTACTACTCTAACAAATCAGATATTTTAATTAATTTTCTCTTTTTTTAAAATAAAATTTTTCTTCTTCTTTAACATATTTTCTCTTCTACTTTAACAGGTTTCCTCTTTTACTTTAATCGATTTTCTCTTCTACTTCAACATATATCCTTATCTACTATAAGATGTATAAATAATTGAAGTTACAGAGAAGACCAATCTCTTTGTTAAAATACATGTATGGATGTGTTAAAGTAATATTATATGTGAGTTAAAGTAGAAGAATAATATGATTAAAGTGTAAAAACACATAATAAAAACATAAAAGATAAGTTAAAATAAATGTAGAATTCAGTTAAAGTAAATGAGAAAATTAATTAAAATGGATGAAAAAATTAGTTAAATATAAGTACAGTGGCCATACATATCTGATAGCAAGAAATAAAGATACACATTAACGAAAGAATAAAATGAGAAAAATTGAAAATAAAAACTATCTTTTTTAAGAATTGATTTTTAAAATCCACCCAAAGAGGGACTGTTTATGCCATTTTTTTTTCTGATAGAGACTAAAAAATAAGTCCCGCCTTCGAATAGGAACCTATAATTAAATTTCTCAAAATTATTAAATTCTGAACTCACATTCTTCCAGAATTAAATGTTAAAGCTTTAATGTGAATTTTAGGCATGATCGGTGAGTACCAATTCGATGCACTCGATTCGTGTTGTACTTCGATTTTGCGATTTTAAACACGATCGCTAAATTAACTTTTTTTTTATTTTTTATTATTATAATCGGAGGGATCAGACAACACGGCGTGCGCAAATCAGAACTTCCAGAGGAGGGGATATTCTCCACACTCTCCATTTCGAATATCCCGTTGCCGTGTGTCCTTCAGAAGGCAGAGAGAGATGTGGAGGGAGAACGGAAGCAGTGCAGTGCGCGAGCGGCGGGGGGGGGGGGCATGGGTGGGCAGGCGGCGTTGCGCCAGCTGGGGGGCCTCCTCCTGGCAGGGCTGCTGCTTCTGCTGCTGCTGCTGAAAGGGACTGTTCCGGGCAGCTGCGGCGTCACCAGCGCCTTCGTCCGCAGCAGCGAGCAGGCCGTCGACATGCCTGTCGACGCCGACGTCTTCCGCGTCCCCCCCGGCTACAACGCCCCACAGCAGGTCTTCTCCTGGTCTCCAATCTCTCTATCTCTCTCTCTGCCTGATCATGCCCTGTTCAAAGACTTGAACGGGTGACGGTTCTCTCTCTCTGCTTGATCGTAGCCAGTTCAAAAGCTTGAACGGGTGATGGTTCTCTCTCTCTCTCTCTCTGATCATGCCCTGTTTAAAGACCTGAACGGGTGATGGGCTCTCTCTCTCTCTCTGCCCCTGTTTAAAGACCTGAACGGGTGATGGGTTCTTTCTAACTCTCTCTCTGCCTGATCATGCCCTGTTTAAAGACCTGAACGGGTGATTGGTTCTCTCTCTCTCTCTCTGCTTGATCGTAGCCTGTTCAAAAGCTTGAACGGGTGATAGGCTCTCCCCCCCCTCTCACTCTCTCTCTGCCTGATCATGGCATGTTCAAACGATTGAACGGGTGATGGCTCTCTCTCTTTCTCTCCATCTTTCTCTCTCTCCACAGTCTCTCTCTTTCGTGTGTGTTCATGTGACCTGTTAAACCAGAATACGCTTTGACGTGGGCGAGTTTGTTGTCTTGCGAGCGTGCGAAAGGTGCACATCACGCAGGGAGACCACGAGGGGACGGGGTTGATCGTCTCCTGGGTCACCCAGGACGAGCCCGGAAGCAGCACCGTGCTCTACGGCACGTCGGCGGAGGAGCTGGGCCGCCGTGCGGAGGGCGCCGTCACCACCTACCAGTTCTACAACTACACCTCCGGATACATCCACCACTGCACCCTCGCCAACTTGGAGGTAACCAAACCCGGCCAGCACCACCCCGCTCCCCCCTTGGGTTCTCCACAAGCCTTGGTCTCTCCGCTATGATTTACCGAGAAAATGCCCAGTTTTGTGAGTTAATGCGCTGACACTGTTTGGAAGTGATCTTCATATGAACTGGTTGCACACATGTTGCAGTATGATACAAAGTACTACTACAAGGTCGGAATCGGGCACACGGTGCGGCAGTTCTGGTTCACAACACCTCCAAAGTCTGGCCCAGATGTTCCATACACCTTTGGTCTCATTGGTAAGTGTTCTTCCCTGTTCTTAAGGCATCTCACTATCTCAGCACATATGTCTCTGTCCCTTTCATGGGGGTAAGAGCAATGATGTGGGCTTTTGTCTGAATGCCAGTTTCAGCAACAACTGTTGTGGGCAGCCATGTTGTGTTCTATACTTCCGTGATCTGACCTTCACTTGGGTGCTTGATGGTTTTGGATTTTGTTCAAAGCAAATCCCAGATTCCATGGTTCATTCCAATCTTGTTGCACAACATGCAGGTGATCTTGGGCAGAGTTTTGATTCAAACAGGACGCTTGCCCACTATGAGTCAAACCCAAGAGGGCAAACAGTTCTGTTTGCAGGAGACCTCTCCTATGCAGATAACTATCCATATCATGACAATGTGAGATGGGACACATGGGGCAGGTTCATAGAAAGGAGTGCTGCATACCAGCCATGGATATGGACAGCAGGGAATCATGAGATTGACTTCGATCCTGACATTGTAAGGCCCCAGCATCCCTTTGCAGTGCTACCCAGTAATACTGATTGCTGTGCCACCCAATGTGTGCTTGAAACTAGCTCAAGGTGTTTTCTTTCTGAAATTTGAGATCAGGATAAACCACTCCAATCTTACTTTATTGCTTCTTGTATCCAAGGAGTCCTAAAGGTATTATAGGCAAGAAGAGGAATGCTACCGATGATGAGTGAAATTTCAGCAATGCCCTTTATTTCCCTCGTTTGGGAATTTGTCCTTTTCCTGGGGAGCATAGCAATCCTGCTGAAATTTCATGCATCATCATTGGTGTCAACTATGAGAACCTAACAAGAGGCCATGTGCCCTGTTCAAGAGTCATGTTATAACGAGATCCACACATCTTATCCTCACTAAAAGGGTTGTATAATGATATAGTTTAGTCCCATATTGGTCGAAGGGAAAATAAATGTATACTTATAATCAAGACTCATTACACTTCTTCCAAGAGAGTTCTTTTCTCAAGAAAAAGATAAAATCTCAAACAGAGACAATGCCCTCTCGAGGGACAAAGCCTTTTTCTGCTCTCACCTCGCCATCTGATCTGATCTCATGACTGGATGGCCGAAGTGGATACCTTAAGTTTGGTGCTTCGGAGCTTGAGAGCTCCAAACTTAAGTTTCTCTTTCCTGTTATATGATCTCCAATCAAACAGCAGGAAGGGTGTTAAAAAGGTGTGGAAGTGCCAGCATTTTCTCTGGATAAGAAATCTCATTTGCGCTCAGTTCTATCCACCATGCAAACAAATTGTTGGCGTTCTTATGTACAGCAGACCTGAATGCAGTTGCTTTCGTCCGGAATGGACACGTTGAAATTAACAAGATCTTGTTCCTTCGTTTCAAGGATGCTGAACATTTGGAGTTCTGCTGCAGGGTGAGACTGTCCCCTTCAAGCCGTACACTCACAGATACCCTGTGCCTTACCAAGCTTCCGGTAGCACATCCCCACTTTGGTACTCCATCAAGCGGGCATCAGCATACATCATTGTTCTGTCCTCGTACTCTGCATATGGTATGGATATATGACACCTCTATGAAACCCCTTTTCTTCAACAGTGTTCAGCATCGTTATTATGAACTTGTAGTAGAGATTTCCATGGCTCTTCCCTTCTCTAGCTGGTACCCCTTTTACTCACAATGCAGGAGGGTGGAAGAGTAGTTTAAGTGTTCGTTCGACTTCTTAATTGTTTCCATCTTAATCTTCGATCTTGGACATGCCTTCCTGAACATGACTAACTTCTGTTCATTTGAAACATAACTACAAGACAAAGTGCCCACATTCCTAGCTAGGATTTCGGCCCATTTTTTTTATAACCGTATTGGGACATTTCTCTGATTCCTTTGGTGGCAAAGCTCTGAATTCCATTCCTGTTCATGACAGCAAGAGAGAGGCTGCATCATCTCAAACTTCTTCCCAAACCAAGGTGAAGTTGGATAATTAATGATCTACTCTTGTACCTCTCTCTCTCTCAGGTAAATACACTCCCCAGTACAAATGGCTGGAAAAGGAGCTCCCCAGGGTTGACAGAAGGGAAACACCATGGTTGATCCTTCTCATGCATGCACCATGGTACAACAGTTACAACTATCACTACATGGAAGGGGAATCGATGAGAGTGATGTACGAACCATGGTTTGTCAAATACAGGGTCGACGTCGTCTTTGCTGGCCATGTCCATGCATACGAGCGCTCGGTATGTGTACATATCATCCACTCTTCTGTTACTGGTCACGAGCCCTGTGTTAGGCTACCTTTCCTTCCTGCTTTACTTGTTTACGTTATCAGCAACTGGGGGGGGGGGGGGGGTATCAATGGATTTGCCATTCATCACTCTAAACAAAACGGATGCATATGATCATTGCACATGCACACGAACCATGCATTAACCCATTTGCCACTCAAAACTATACCGCAATGATGTGATTTCTGGTATCTACATGCTGGAACCAACATAAGGTTCATGTGGATTCCGAGCTCAGAAACTTTGCCAGAGGAAAGAGGGGGGGGGGTCTGAGAGAGAGGTTTGGTCTGTCAATGGCTGCTCCCATTTGAGATTGATCATGTGGCATGCTTCTACTCTTCATATTTCGGCAAAAAGAAAGAAAAAGGCTTTTTTTTTTTTTCCGGAGAGTTTATATAGGGATAGCCTACTCCTGTATAGGCTAATGAATTTAAGCAATTTCATTCTGAACACCCTTTTTTTTTTCCTTTATTTATAGTTATCTAATTATTCCCTCATGGGTGGCATAGAGTTCTCTCTCCCTTATCCACGGAGAACTTTAGTTCTCCTTAGTTAACCTATACAGCCTACCCAAAGTAAAATAATTTTTAACTATGAATTTATCCCCTCTTATTAAAAGGATACGACTCTGATGACAACAACGATGATGATGATTATCCCCTCTTATCCCCATGCCAAAGTGGAAAAGAAAAAGTATCTATTAGTAGTTGTGATCTTTTCTAAGACATAGTTTCAGCGCTTTCTTTACACTACTCAGTCTTAACTCTTGGGCAGGGTCTTCATGTTGATCATCTGGAACCCGGTGCCCAGCTGATAATTGTGTAATCTAGTCTATCTCAGCTGTTAACTATAGATGGGGTTGTCTGCTTCTTTTCCCACCCCTCCCTCCCCCTGCAGGAAAGGATATCAAACATTGCTTACAATATTGTGAATGGAGTATGCACTCCAGTGCCTGATCAGTCAGCCCCTGTATACATCACTATTGGAGATGGAGGAAATCTGGAGGGATTGGCCACCAAGTATGACCCCAATCCTCATAATTCCTCGTTGTTAGCACATCTAGCTATCATGGTAAAAATGCTTCAACCAGTATCATAATAGCCTCTATTTTTTCTTTTTCTTTTTTTTTCTTTCTTTCCCCACCCCCCCCCCCCCCCGCCCCCCCTTGTGTTGTTCATGCAGCATGACACAGCCGCAGCCAGGCTACTCGGCTTTCAGGGAATCCAGCTTTGGGCATGCCGTTTTCGACATCAAGAACAGAACCCATGCTTACTACATCTGGCACCGCAACCAGGACGGTGATGCTGTAGAGGCAGATTCCATGTGGTTCTACAACAGATTCTGGTATCCTGTGGAAGAGTCCATTGCATCATTCTCAGAACAATAAAAGGGAGTAAGAGGGAGAGGCCCATCTCATTGAAACCAATCACTGTATGAAGAAGATGGAAGGTTCTTTTCTCCAAATTTCTTGTATTTAGAAGCGATTGTATGTATGTATCTCGAGAAATAATTATTGCACTTGTCAATTACACTTTTGACTTCTTTATCAGCCAATGTATTGAGGTCATATTGTTCCCACCTAATAGAAATCAATAAATGCACTAAAAAATACAATTGCCAGGTGTAATAAGCATTTCTCATGTATCTCATAGTTGTGTGAATACAAGGCCCTTTCCACCAGGATCACATCTTGGGCTTTTTCTTCAGATTATTATATGCCTAAGGCAAATACCCATCTGATATCTGTCCGACATCTGTTCTCACATAGTAATGGAGCACCCTCACATGGTTTTTAAATATTTCCCATGTCTTGATCACTAGACCATGAGACCGGGCAAAAAAAAAAAACTCTCTTACTCCTGTAATACATTATTCGTCCACACAGGTGATCGCAAGAGCTGAAGGTAGTAGGATAGAGAACTTCACCCTAAACCCTAAATTTTAATAGCTTAAACTCTTGACGCAAAAGTAGGTCTCCAGACAACTAGCAACTGATGATAGCTGAACCTCCGAAGTAAACAGAAATCTTTGGCCCTTAGGACATCTCTAATAGGGAGCTGAAAGTTTCAAGTTTCCCAAGGGCAGCCACTTGGGAGGAACGAACTTGTAAATAATCTATCCCCACACCCGTGTGAATAGCAAACAATTAATCTAAAAGCTTTATTGAGTTCTCTGTTTCATAATCCCAAAAAAAGAAGTGAGGGCAGACAGCTCTCCAGTTCTATGCAATGACATGTCACAACGTTACTAGAACTCTTAGCAAAGCATACAAAAAGACCCATATACCCATATACAGAAGTAACGTTCGTGTCTCCAGTTCGAACAAAAAGGAAATGAACAATGTCTGCAGAAAGGTTTTGCTCCAGACTCCGCCGGTTCTCATCAGCACGACAAATCATACCTCAGTTTCTCTAATTCAAACTCCCTCAGCTGGCAGACCCACGTAATAGCAAGCAACTACCGTTTTCCAACTTGCAGAACCATCATGTTACAAATGGATGACAGGGCTAGCGATCTTGAAAAGATGCATTCATGAGGTTCACGGCTGAATCCAAGAACTAAAGAGGAAAGTTTCTAGATTAGTGAAGAAGTTAGAAATGACATGCCTCTAAACATATCAACTACTGTCATGGATAAGTGTATCAATTGAGAGATAAGAATGTCGAAAATCTTATTAGTGGATCCAAAGGCATCAGAGAATTCTTTTATCAGATCTTAGAGATAAAGCCAGAAAAGATAAGTTCGACATTACTATTAACAAATGTGTGGCCCAGGCAGTTTCTGGTGCCAGGCAAAGTTCCCATGCATGTGGTTGGAACTTTCCTCCAGCACACAAGACCAGGCGCACCTCCTGCTTAGCGCTGAGCAGAACACCCAGCATCCGTGTAGCTAATGCAAGGGAGGAAGCCATGGATATGGTTTTCCCATCCAGTGCACAGGAAGTTCCACTCCCTCTGGGTAGAAAGCATTGGTGCAGGAAGCGGGCAGTCCATCTTCCATGTGTAATCTTCCTTTTCCCTCATGATACCATCCATCCCCACGAAGTTTTTGGTGCCAAAGTTTTGCCAAAGAGAACCATTTGATCAGGTCGGTTGGTGAAAAAAGTGATAATAGAGATGTTCTTGGTAACAAGTAATCAACCCTAATATATTCCAACTTCAAGATACCAGCCAATTAAAACTTTCAGGCTTTAGTATGAATAGACATAGGCATAACTACAAAACATGAACATAAGCAGACATTACAAAGACAGTCCAAGAATGTACCTTTCCAATGGACTGAAGCTCTCGCCCAACAGGTTCCATAAATTTCAAGTTGACATCAATTGGCCAAACCTGTAAATAATTTGACTTTGAAATCATAACAGTTTCATAGAAAATGCTGAACATCTAGAAGTAGGTGTAAAAATACTTTTGGATCGATTATGAATCTCTCAAAAGAAGGCACAATCGGTCCTTAATTTTCTACCCGTTTCTATTTACATCTCCCAATTTCAGTATAAAAGCTAAAAATCTACAACAACAAGATACTTTGACAGTTTTCTACCCGTTTCTATTTACATCTCCCAATTTCAGTATAAAAGCTAAAAATCTACAACAACAAGATACTTTGACAGTTTGACCATAAAATTGTTAACTACACCTGGAAGAAAGAACTTTTGAAAAAGAGAAGAAAAGCCCATAATGATCAAAGTAGATTCCCCATTCTCAAATGGCAGTATTTCAGTATATAGGTCTGACTAGTTTTCTTTCTGTTCACATGCATCCATTAGTGAGAGTGAACCAAAAGAAAAATAAGTGGTTTAAAATTTGAAGGTTGCTGCTCCTCAGATGTCTCTTCATCTCCTCATAATGCTAATTCAGAAATTGGAACGAACAGTAGCCGCAGAAAAGAAATAAGACATTCATCACTGAAGCAGCATCAACAAGAACTTTGAAATTTTAAGATATTTCATCCCAGAACATAGAAAAACCATGTGACATAATAATAGAATTGGTGAGCATGAAACAAAAGAGAAATAAGAAGGTAAAGCTTTGAAGGGCGTTGCTCCTCAGATGTCTCTTCATCTCCTCATAATGCTATTCAGAAATTGGAACGAACAATAGCCATGGAAAAGAAGTAACATATTCATCACTGGAGCAACTTTATCAACGTGAACTACAAAATTAAAAGTCATTTCATCCCAAAAAAGAATAAAAACCACCTGAGATAATAATAATTGCTCATTTCCAAAAGGAAAAGAAAGAAAATAGCAGGAACACTTCCTATTTCTCTATCAGATTCAAAAAACGTGGGCAGAAGTGGAATGGAGTCAAGAGGATAGGCTATTGACTATGTCCACATTGGATGTTCGGTTTGATCATAATTTTTGTTGCATGCATACTGTAACCTCTGAAAGTCAAAACTTAGAACTCGGTCCTCTACATTTGACCCTTGAAAAGGTCAAGAATACATGTTATCAGATGCCAAAGCACTGATGCAATGCTTTCTATAGTCAGAAATGAGTTCTCAATTGGACTGGGAATCCACATTAGATAAGCCTGATTCCTATTGGTGTCAACTGTCAACCCAGAAAGGTATCAATGGTGCAACACAACTGCTCACCTTCTCTTCTTTTTTTATAAGCAAATGATGGCAAAGACCAACAGGCCAACAGCAGAAGCCAACAGTGGCTGAGCCATGCAGCTGGGTTCCACCTTTCATAATGTGGGAATGGGGGAATGCATCACTTTAAATCCCTTGCCAACAAGAACTGAGCGGGCTCATTTCAGGCTGATTCAACTTAGCCCAAAATGGTTAACCTCCAAAAGAACTGGCTAAACCAGGACCAATGCAGATGAGTTGCACCAATTCTAGTCTAGTCCAGTTCGACATTTCCTCATTTTTAACAAAACCTGAAGACATGGTGTTCAGGTGCCTAATCCGATCAGCACCCTCCAACCCCAACCAGGATGAACTGATCCTGCAAAACGTGATGGCCAGTACGTCATCTGGGTCATGGCCTCAGAAGCCATTTTCCAAACAAAGCAGCAACCGCAATACTAGCCCCTCTCCAGTTTTTTTAATCCAACCTCCTAAAGGTGCCCAATCTCATCTTTATTTGCCTACATGTGCTGATGCAAGTGCCTGACTACTAGCCATTCATGATAATAATAGTTTCTCAGATTTTCCGCCTGTTCCAGAAGATTTATTTAACACTACTTGTTCTGTGTGTAATTTTATGGGCAAGAATGTCTCACAAGCAAGCGCCATCCAACTTTGTTCCAAATACATTGAGAATATTCCATTTCCGTGTGTGAAGTACCAAACGTAATCCCATTATGATAAAAAGAACCAAATCACCCTTGTATCACAACCTGATTCGTCCCACACCTTTCTCTTGGAGGGATGGGATGCAGCACTTCTGTGATCATGTATCCTGTCGAAATGCTCTGGGTGTAACCTTCGCCGGTTATTTCTCAAGTGATCCCAGACAGAAACCCTAAAAAAGGCCGTTTCTTTACGGCTCCATTAAGCATTCGCGTGCAGAAACGAAAAAGACAAACAGGTGAAGACAGAACCAAAACTTAAAGACGCATACAAAACGAAATGGAACATGGGCAAGCAGGGATGAGGAGGGTTTAGGCGAGCGAGAAAGACCTTCAATCCGAGCAACTTGATTGGGGTGACCTGCCCCGGAACGACGCACTCCGGCCCCGCCGCCTCCAACCTCGCCTCCGTGGCGAAACCCTCACCGATAGGGTTCGCGCGCTGCCAAAAAACCACCCCGACAACAACAACCAGTTCAAGAACCTAGTAGAAGAAAGCGGTCGAACAAGAACGAAAGACGACCAACAAGAGCTAGATATAAGGAAGAAGGATGGGGGGGGGGGGGGGGGGCTACGTTCATGACGACGACGGCGTAGGCGGAGGTGGGGTTCTGGGGGACGCGGAGGACGGGGTTCTGGTTGATCCTGGGGAAGGGCTTCTGCCCCGTAGGAGGCGCCCGCCACGGCGCGTCCTCCGACAGCACCGGCGGCCTCCTCGACATCTACACCTCTTCCTCCTCCTCCACACTCTCCCTCTTCTTCCTCTGCTCAGCTCTGGTTTTGCTCTTCCACCACCTCCTCTCTCTCTCTATCTCTTCTCACCCCTTACGTTCTCTATCTATAGATTCTATACATCTCTCCATGTTTCCGGAAGAAGGGGGGAGTGAGAGAGAAGTTTTTTTTTAATAATACCCTTGTTGAAAGCTCAAGCTGCTCAACGAACCTCCTCTAAAAAAAGAGAGAAAGGTTTATTGTATTTGTATATTGTACTTTAATATGACTAGATAATAACTTATGTGGCACCCATCACATGAGGAGTGATAAAGTGACAATCCAATTATTAGATACCACATAAACTTGTGTGTCTAGTCATATTGTACTTAATATGAAAGTGCAATAAATTTTTCTCCTAAAAAAATAATACTTGATTTAAAATTTAGACATCTGAAGGAGGGCTAGTCGTGCTGCCGATTCATAGTGATGAGGTCGAGTCATATCATGAGCATGGTCGATATATAGTTTAATATATTATTTTATTTTAAAAAATTATTTATTTATTATTTTTTTTAAAATAGATCGCCCAAATCGAAAACATATCAATACGACATACTTCGATTCTACTCGTGCCAACAAAAGTCTAACATGGTCAGTTCATACGGCATGGCCAACCTTGACCTGAAGTGAAGTAGGGTTCGTCGTACCGTCATGTACTGCGGTGTCACAGGTGTACCGCACTTCCAAGACTCGTAACCCTAGGGTGACCTGTAGCAGGTCAATAAGGTTCGAGTCGGAGTAGATCCGACCATCGTCGGAGACAAAAATCGATAGACTTAAAATCAAATTTCAGTCAACTTAACAAGTTCAGTCGACCTAAAATTAGAGTTTGGTTGACCTAAACTTACACAAATAGAACATGTTACCATGTTAATATGTGTATAGCGCGGCGAGTGACCTAGTGACTGGGCCCCTCTGATACACATCAGACGGGAAGTGCTCAAGGCTGCGTTGTGGTGTGATGGAAGGATAAGGCTGCGTTGTGGTGTGATTGAAGGATTTTAGTGAGATTTTTTCGGAGGTTATTGAGGCTGCACTGCGAATGAGGGATTTTAGAGAGATTTTTCAAAGATTGTTGGGTTTCGAACCCTTTTCTTTGGTCTAATAGGGCGGTGGTCTAAACCACCGCATCGAATACAAAAAAAATGTTAATATGTGTATAGAAATAATTAAAAATTGAGTTTTACTGTGAGATACAATCTGTAATTTTGATGGCATATTCAAAACTCTAAAACACATTTAAAAATATAAATTAGTCCTAAAAAAGTTATAAAAAATATGAACAAAAATACACAATAAATGCACACTATGAAAAAGGTCTTTTTAATGGGTCTCTATGATACTGTTGCAACACATTTCAAGGTCATAAGAATATGATTTTTTGTACATTTTAACAAATATTTTAGACGCTCAACATCAATATAAAAAATATCAAACTCATTGGTCATTAGCATGAAGTTCATATAAATGAATCTATCACTTAAGGACTCATCAATATAACATAGTGTTTTGTGATCATCAAAATTCAAATAGTACAACACATGATAGTGCATTTTCATTAATATTGATTAAAAATTATAATATTATTTTAATATATATTTGACATATTTTTAGGTAAAATCAATGTGTGGTGATATGGAAAGAAGAGATATTACAATCTAATGTGTTATTTGTTAGTGCTTATTGCATGAATATTATGTTTAATTTTGATAGTTTGTATTTATGTCAACTTGTTAATGTATGTTAATAGTATTGTCCTATATTATTGCTATAACATTATAGATGCCTCCACGAGGATAGAATGATGATATTGGATGACAACATGAAAGAATGCTTAAGAGGAATAGACATTAGTTGTGAGAGAAATTAGAGTATGTTTACTCTAATTCACACCAAGTTGAGGAACTGATTGCGTTACAAAAGGTTAGACAACTTGGCATACGTGCACTATAATATGAGGCTCAGGTTAAAACATGTGCAGATGGATGTTAAAAAGGAGGAGAGAGACTATGATTCCATAGACATGTCTTACCTCAGGGATGATGAATAGAGGCATGTGCAGATGTTAGGGGTGCCGAAGACGCTTGTAGTTATTTCTTCATCATATTTTTCATAAGTAGAAATGACACTCTGAATTGTTCTCGTAGATGGCTAAGATGAGGTATCGTAAGGACGACAATAAGAGTATTGTATTTGGTTTGTAAGAATTAATGATTGTATCCTCAATATTTTTGTGTACATATATGTCATAAATTTGACATATTTATTTGTAATGTTTGATGAACACTAGATGATGTGTTGGGTTGACTTGAATAGCTAAATACAGTTTCTTTCATTTTTCAACATCTCCATGTGATGTTCTTATGTTTTGTTCATTTTCTTTTAAATTTTACCTATTTTAGATATTGGTCAGTCACAAAAAATCAAACAAATCTCTTTCTCACCGTATCTTAGCAGTCAATATAGTGCAATACCGCATCGTGTCACATAGAATACGACACAATTAATCCACGCAATACAGTCAACTTTGAAGTGAACAACTTTATTTTGTGGAAACAAATTACAAAGAATTAGATAAGAGTGAATGTGCAACTGTGCAAGAGGTTGCTCATCAAATTCTTAGAAGTATATTGACAATTAACTTTTGTATGTACGTCCACATAGTTGGGTGTCGCGTTTTGTTCTTTTGTAACTAATTCGGCCTATTAACACTTCGAGCGACCGGGTCGAGCCAGGTCCGATCCAACCTAATGAGATCGGTTCGATCATGAGATGGACCATACATACTAACAAGGAGAGAGAGAAAAAAGGAGGAATAGTCGGAACATCGACAATAATGAGAAGGTTCTTCAAAAACCTAATGGCCATTGATTGGGGCAGAGAGTGGCCTATGCAACAAGTTGGTTATCCATGTTATTTATGGTCTTGGTTCAATTACTTGTAAACATCTTTGCAATTTGTACACCTTGAAACAAGGTTTTACTTATAGATAATAAAAACGGATATTCGTTAAGACTTACTTGAAAAACTTTAACCATCAAACTATCTCTCATGAAGAAATGCTTAAAAATCGTCCAAAATAAATACTCATGTGATACCCGCCCTCACATAATATCAGAAACACCACCAATTACGTGGCAATAGACTCCACCATATAAAGACAATACCTATTCTAGAATATGCACATCTTAAAATAAATTATTACGTTTAAAATTTATGTTGGACACTTTTTATAGCTTACACGATTATCTTCAAATGTTAAATACTTTAATTTGGTCGAGGGAACTTGGGCATACAATTGTATTATGAGGTTATAAATAGAGAGAACTGCATTATTATGAAGTACGAACATATTAATATTGTTGTCTTTTTTTTTGGTGCTATATTAATATTGGTGTCGCTTTCCACTATATGAGTACTCTTACAATGCATCACTGGGCAACAAGTTGAAAAAAAAATAATATTTCAAGTACAACCCTAAAAAATGTCGTCATGGTGTCTGCGGACACCCCAAAGCTGTGCATAAGGACTAACTGGTAATTTTTCTCTTGTTTAAATTGTTTAACATAATCTTGTGCTGATCAAGTAGTTCCTGGTCCAATCCAATCCACATGTAGCCCTCATGAACTTTAAAAGAATGGCATTTAAACAGAGTTCCAAACTCAACAGATGATCCCCTATCGGTCTATATTACATCTAAAAGAAGTGTCGAGAATTAAGAACAATACTGATCATTCCCTAACCCAAAAAAAAACAAACAAAAAAAAAGGGGAAAACAAGGAAGAAGAACAGTGAGCTTGTGGCATAGATAAATGCATTTCTTTCCAAAAGAAGGGGGAAAAAAAAAGGGAAACTTCGAGAAGAACGTAGTGGGTAGTACATCCACAATTGACACCATGTAGATTACATGCTGACACTCCTAAATAAGATAGCACTTAAAACAATGTGAACAGCTTAAAAAGCACCGACACCAAAAGAAACATCGAATGATGGGAGGCTAGTTTACCAAAACCATGCCGTCTCCTGCAGCTTTGGCTGCAGCTTCCAATCTCTTCCACGTCAACTCCCTTCGCTCCTGCAACTCTGGGGCCTTCGACTCCTTCTCTATGAACTGCCGTTGGCACTCCTCAAAGAGCTCGGAATCCATGTCAAGAAACATCTTCCGGACGTTGCCCGTCAAACCGTTGACCGCCTGATTCCAGTGGCTCAGGATGTTCTTCTCCAGGGCTTCGAAAATTATCGGCAAGACCACACTTCGATTTTGAGCGATCAAGTTGACGATGTGATCGTTGTTCCACAGAAAGAGTGCTCGTTCGGCAACCTGAGGCAAACACATTTGTCAAATATGTGATATAGAGATATGGAATCTAGATGCATCACCAAGTTGGCGCTGCATGATAGAGGGATGAAATTCCGACAAACCTAATGCAAAACCAAAGCTCAGAACTGATGGTTATCACCGAAACCAGCGGAGTTTAAGTAGAAAATGAAACTTCAATTGTTATCAATTAACATGAAGGCTTTCAGTTGAAGCCAAAAAAAAAGTCTAAAAGGATGGTGTTAACTGTTGTAAGCAGTCACTTGGCAATCACGGTGTTGGAGGAGGTAAAGTGGCATGATCAACTTTAGCTGGGATGTGAATATTAATGCACAATCAGTTCGAACTCTGGTTGTTTAAAAGTTGGGGCATCCCTCCTCATAGTATGTGTTCCCACTAAATCTTATTGATAAAGAAACTAAGATAAACAATATTTGTCATAATCTTCTTAGAACTAGACACCCCCATAAAATTGACATCAGAAATGATTATCTTGTTACCAAGAAGATAATATTTCACTAAGAAATAAATACTCTCCAACCTGTGGTCTTTGCCCCCTTTGCTTCAAGATTCCAAGCATTAAAAAAAAATATGAAAAAGATGATGAATATTCAAAAGAGTCTATGAGAAGCAATAGAGAATTAATTTCAGAGAAATATGAAAATAGAAAGCCATGAGGCTCATTCCTTGAGGTTATGAGAGGTTTATACTAGATCCACAATACTTCCCATGTACGTAGGTTTAATACTTCCCTTCCGCATTACTTCCAACATAATTACTTAGGACAAGCCATAAAGCTCTACAATGTGACTCGTGAGTGGATAAGAAATGTATTTCAAAAGTACCAAAAAAAACCACCCGAGAAGCTCATTTCTCCCTTTCAGAAATCTGACTTAGAATGCTACGGAATAGGGGATCTGGCTGTCCAACATTGCATAGCTTTCTTCCTTAGATTGTTATTTTCCCCTAACCTTTTTGTCCTACGTGCCCTCCTTTAAAACCATACTTGAACAGCATCTATCTCCAGTTTGAACCAAGGTCCAAAAGGGCTTAAGCAGTTATGAGGTGCTTTACAAAAGCCTTGGGGCACATTGAGGCATAAGCCTCAATAATTAAAGAAAAGAATCATAAAGCTATAAAGTTGAGATAATTGATTTTCATGCAGTAACATTATCTCAACCAAACCCATGAAAATGAACTATAGATAGAAACTGTAGACTAAGATTAAATCGAATAAAATGAAATTAAATCAGGAAAGAAAGCAGAAGAGAATAGGTTTTCACCAGCCACTGAAGAAGAAATGAAGTTAAATTGGAAGAGTCTTCAAGTCGTCAAAACAAGAAACAGTACAAGAGGCAAAGGAGGAAGTGAAAAGCCTCAATTGAAACATAGGCCTCAAGTAAATTGCCTGAGGCGCATCCGCGCATGCCTTGAGGCCATGAGGCATACCACATGCAGTAACAAAAGGCATAAACCTCACATAATTGGCCTGAAGTGCTTGTCTAAGACATTTTCTAGCACCTCGTTTTGAGGCTTGAGGAACTGACTTTTTAAAAAACAGTTGAACAATTGTGCCATGTCCTGTGTTGTAAAGCTTACAGACCAGCTCTCTGCAGGCCATCAATCAAATAAAGGTTGAAGCTCATTGCTCAGACGTAAACAAACTTATTGGACACTAACATCCTGTGTCGAAGTCCGAACTAAATTTTTTTTGCCTCTCAACTAGACAAAAAATCCTGAAATTTCTTCTCGTATGTGGTCAACACAGGCACACATATCCAATGATAATGTGTCAAAAGAAGGGGGGAAATGTCAAAATGATGGCAAATGCGAAATGACCGTGCAGATGATATCAGATGCAAACAAGTCAAGTGCAACAATAGGATGGAAAGCAAGGATGGGTTGCAAAACAGGCTGACTAGCGTATGGAAACAACAGAGAAGGCAAATGACAAAGGGCACTGAGGAGATAGCTTCGAACCTGAGGAAGAAAATGTGTCCCTGGATGGGGAAAACACAACATCACTTGATACATCTTCATGCTTCAAGAGTGGGAAACAGCTCCACACCATTCATACAGAACAGGAGAGAGTATCAGATGATTGTAGACTTTTAAGTCATCAACCGTCCCATGTAGGAAAATGATAACCAATTGAAACATTTGCAGCAACCTGGATGAATGAATTCAAGAATGCCCACAGAAACCAGCACCAAAACCATTCTGTTTCGACAATCTAAACTAATTAGGCCTAAAGCCTAATAAGTTAAAGGACAGGATCACCTTTCCTTTGAAAGGGCAGATAGGCCTACTGGAATGATAGTAAGCATCCTTTCTACTCTTTCCGATTAGTATCAACTATCAAGTTTCCTTGTCAATATATACAAATGATGAAACTGGAACTGTGAGAATACTCTTGCATGGGAGGTGGAACTGGACATAAGAGGTCATGTGCCCATCTAATGATCGAAGTTATGCAGACAAAGAGGATGTGGAATAGGTTAGGTCCCTCTTTACAGCATGAACAAGGCATTTCTATAGATATGGCTTTGGGGCTGGAAGGCAATTGTAACTTTTCATGACAAAGGATCATATAATGCAGGTACTGTTGTAGAGTGCAAAAAGTAGGACATTGAACCTTCCATCAGAACCCAAATACTGTCTACCTGTAATTCCATCTACAAAAATGCAGATGTGATAAGGGTATTCACAGAGTATGCACTGGACACCTGGTAGCTGATCACATCCTACATTCTAGGAAGATTGGCAAAGATTGAACAGAATTTGTATCTTCAGAAAAAGTCTAGGCCCATAGTAAGGTGATCCATGATGAGGCAACACCAAGTAGGGCCTGAAGGAACTGGAGAAAGGGATTGAAAGGATTCGGAGCAAAATCTCACTTAGTTCCCTTAGAATGGTTTTAGGGAGTGGGTATATAGTTGCATGGACAAAATACACTTGGAAGATAAAAGTGGGCAAGAAAAATAAGAATATTTTGAGAATGCCACAGGACAGAGTACCATGGACGGAAGTAGAAGAATAAATCATCTTCAAATATGGCCTTGAACTGAGACATGCAACTTCAGTACTGCAAATCATTATGGGATGGAAGAAATGGGGACGGCGTTGGAGAGGATAGTCTCGCACGGTTCTTGCGCTGGGTGACTGTGAAGAGAGGGAGAACAGCAGCTACAAGAATCCTTTTCAGCTTGTAGACCACTCTACTATTCTACCAAGGGAATTGAAAATGCAGAAGGCACAAACACAGGTGCTTAAGTTTGTAGTTCGAAAAGGTATGTACCATAAAGGGCCATGGGTTGTCTGATCTGACCTAGAGATGAAGCAGACCAATATGTAATTGACCCGACCAGCCATGTCTGCACTGCTTGTGGTTGGAAAAGGTACGTACCATAAAGGGCCATGGGTTATCTAACCCGACGTAGAGATGAAGCAGACCAATAAGTAATTGGCATGATGAGCCATGTCTGCACCATTCACCAGGTGTACTGCTGATTGTTGTAGCTACCCCTAGTGGACAGTGCACATCTCATGGCCCTTTGAATCTCTCTCCCGCTTTTCTCCTTCCTCCCTCCTCGTGTAATTTATCCATCACCAATCCTTAGCAGCAGTTAAGATCAGCCAAACAAGGTTGTCAGAACCCTGGATCTGTCCAAAGCCAGGCGATCCCAAAACCAAACCTATGCTTAGAATCTTGTCTAAAACTACCGCACTTAGCTCTAGTGACCAACATAGCTATATTTCTCCTACCTGTTTATGATCAGCTAACTAGAGAAAATGCAGCAATAGAGAAGGGGGCAAACAACAAGTATCCATGTGAAATGTATCAAGCTCTGTTCATCTTCTACTCTATATTCTCAGGTATATTTCAGGAAACATTTGCATGTCACCCCCACTCCAGCTCATGAGGAATAACTGTAAGCATATATACGACCAAAAATTCTTCATCTCCTTTCATCATATGTCAAGACGACCAGGCCACAACAAGGGGAATCAGGGCCCACGAGTTCCTAGGTGATTGGATGCCCACCTAGGTGTTAACTAAGCAACTGGTTCGTGACAGGGAAGGAGGGTGAGGCAGACACAATTTGTGTATCTATGCACGACAACTCTGAGAAAGAGAGGTGAAAAGGTGGCAAATGGATGAACTGTCTGTTGAAGTGTGTGGAGCCTGATCAACATTTGTCTCCACCTCGCATCGTGGATCGCGTTGGAGGTCAGGTGTTGGGGTTTAGCTTTCAATAAGGTACGTTAAAATGGATCTTGTCACATCCAGGCCCAGGCAGACCAAAGGTGCCGAGCCGTGCTCCTCAGGCCACCTGGCTCGCCAAGACAGATTCTTAGCCTGCCTTTTTGGGCTCAGTCAAGACAAGCCAGCACCTAGCCAGCCACCTGACACAACTATACCTCTCACATATTGGAAAAATGGCCAATCATTACCATTAAAAGCAGATGGCAGCAGAAATAGATATTCTTCCAAAATCTTTTCACCTCCCCTCATATGTTGGACAAATGGCCAACCATCGCCATTGAAGGCAAGACGGCAGCAGCAATAAATATCTTCATAAGTGTAGACATTCCATAAATGGACAATTTCAGCACCATCTCAGTCCACCTATTTTCAGGCCACCATCTCTTCCACTGACCCATGCAGTCATCTCCTCTGGCTCCCCACTTTTAGGAGGCAATGAACCATGAAGGATCATTTCCTTCACCAGCAAGAGAAATTTTTGCAAGAAAGGGGTGACTGTGAAGGAATAAATATGATTGTGGCTATTTACAAGTTTGGCAGAGATGTTGCTGCTCATCCAACATGAACCTTGGAAAATCAGGTCATTACAATCCACCAATGGGAAGGGGGCCAGGGGCCGGCTCAGTGGGTAAGGCAGGTGGGATGATGCTGGAGAGGACAAAACCCAGCAGAAGGCAGGCAAATTAGATTTATTTAACAGACTGAATCTTCCGAGAGACTTTTTTTTTCATCCCATATGAAAATGGAGTGTGCTTAACATTATTATGCATAATTGCATGTTGCCAGTTTTCAAGTTTTTGAAAATGGATCCGCCACGTGCTTTATAAAATTGAAAAAAAACATTATATCCATCTAGATCTTGCCTAGTTCTTTTTCAAGTGGCAAAGTGGCAACAGGCTGATAACAGATTGGGAGGATCAAACCTTCAAACTTTGGCAGTCCATGTAAGCCGCTCCATATTCATGACAGAAGGTTTTAACAATAATGAGTATGCAAGATTCAAGTTCATTACAAAAATAAGAACTAGCTTGAGACACGAATTCAGATGTAATGAATCTTTATATGTGACTCGGGGATATTTTCCATGCTAATCCATAAACACCAACATGGAAGACTCGAAGCTCCAGTCGAGAAGTTTAATGGAACAGATATACCACGTGGCCTTGCCAGATTTAGATAGAGTAGTGAAATGGCAAATAGACTTGGAGATAGGAAAACTTTATCAGCATGAAACAACGTAAATGATGGGGCACAGAACGATAGTAGCCATGCTAGCCATGCATTTTTTATCAAGAAGTTTTTATAACCCTCCACAAGTATTCTAGCCGTATATTTCTATTCTTTGTGACCTTTGTTGAGAAAGTTGAAGTATTCCAAGCACCAGTCACTAGCTCCTAAAGTAAAACAAGGATTATACAATCATAAGTAGAATGGAGAAATTTGAGTTGAGTGGATTTTTTTTCCATTTTAACCCATTTAACCTGTTTTAACCGTTTATGGAAGAAATTGTGGTTGTGCCAACATCATTATGGCAGCTTGTCAAGTAAAATTTTGTAGCCGGATAAGGTCTCTTCTGTGAAAGGCAACAAATCCTCCCAACCATTTTCTAACGCACACTTTCCTTCTACTTCATTTTCGTCTGAGAGAAATTGTCTTTTGTACATTCTTAGCGAAGGACGTGTCAAGTTGAGGAAATCAAATGCAAGCAAATTAAACCAGTATGATGTGAAAAATATTTGAAAATATTTTGCCACTCTAATGGCAGAAGAAGACTATCTTTCTCATATAAACCATGCGTATTGAAAAGGAAAAGAACAGCTTTTATGAAGATGAATCATGACCTGGAAGTGGGAGCTATTGAGGCAGCGGGCAATTTGCCTGAAAAGGGGAACCATGCACTTCTGGAACTCCGCGGGCTGAGTGGCCTCGAGCACTTCCTCCAGCTCCCCGAGGAAGAGCACCTCCTTCTGGCAGTTGGTCACCGGCCAATACTTCAAGAGGCCACGTATCACGGTGTCCGCCAGCTTGTAGTCTTTCTCCACGAATTGGGTGATGCAGTAAGAGAGCTGCTGGTGGTACATGGAGATGGCCTTGGGCTTGTGGAGGGGTATGAGGGCGCGGACGAGGAAGAGCTTGTGCTCCTCCTTCATGGGCAGGGCGAACCCGTTGATGATGCTGCCGAGGATTTCCAGCAGCTCGCCGATGCCGCTGTGGCGCTCCGTCTCGAAGATGAAGCGGTAGAAGATGTTGCTGATGGCCTTGCGGATGAAGGGGCGGTGGACCATGAACTTGCCATAGACGCGGTGGAGGATGGTCTTGAGGTACTCGCGCTCCCGGGGGTCCTCCGAGTCGAAGAGGTCGAGCAGGCGGAGCACGAAGGAGTGGTCGATGTAGCGCTTGGCGACCTTCGTGTCGGTGTCGGAGGAGACGACGTAACGGAGGAGGAGCTCGTACACGGCCTGGAGGTGCGGCCAGGCGGGGTCGAGGTAGGGCTCCTCCTCTTCGGGGTCCGTGTTCTCGGCGCCGGTATTCTCATGGGACGCCGGGGGAAGGCACCGGAAGATGTTGATGGAGATCATCCGGACCAGCTCCTCCTGCACCGGCTCCGTGATCCTGCCGGAGCCCGACTGGATGAAATCCACCAGCTCCACGAGCGCCAGGCGCTTGGCCTCCTTCTCGCGGGCGCTCTTGAGGGTGTCGGAGAAGTCGAAGATGACGGAGCATATCTGCAGCTTGCGCATGAACAGGTTCTGGCGCTCCGACACCGGCACGTCCCGAAACGCCGGCAGCGCCTCGATCGGGGCCAGACCCTGCGCAACGGCGCCCGGGCCCCCGGCGACGGGGGGGCTCCGGTCGGGCAGCGGCTGGCCGGGGCCGGACGAGGACGGGACGGAGGACGAGAGGGTGGTGCGGGAGGCGTGGTTGACGGTCACGTGGGGACCCGAGACCGCGGATCCCCCCACCCCGGCGCCCCGGTACGCGGCCCCGGGGCCGTACGAGAAGACGGCGGCCTCGTTGGCGTCGCCCTTCGGGGCCTTGCGGCTCCCGCGCTTGATGATCTTGTTGAACATCGGATGCGACCTCCTCAGACCACCTTCCCCAACCTTCTCGCCGTCGCCGCCTCCCGCCCTCCGCTACCACAGATCGACGCCACCTCCGCCGACAACGCTACGGCCACCGCTGGCTACGCCGTCCACGAATCAAGACCGGGACGCTTCGCCGGGGCACCAGAGGGTGGGAAATCTTGCGGAGGGGCAGCTTCCGCGCCCCCGTAGCCGGGGCTCCCAATTGGGGAGGGGAGAAGCCCCCGGATGCTAGGATCTGCTGGCGAGCTGCCGGGAAGGGAAGGGGAGACTGGAGTGTCGATCCGCGGAGGGGGGCAGGAGGAGGAAGGGTTGCGGCGGGAATGGGGGGCTAGGGAGTGGGGTCGGAGAGACGGCGGGAGGAACCATCAGCCGAGGAGGAGGGGAAGGGCGCCGGATGGGGACGCCACCGTGATCCGCCGCCGGAGGGGTGGGGGGAGGGGCACGGCGGGGTAGGAGGTGGGGGGCGGGGGGACCCCGGCAGGAGGGGAGGGGGAGAGGATAAAACACCAACAAGAGCAACACACCAGCGAGCGTGGGGAGGAACGTGGGGGCCCCAGTTTAGATTTATATTATTATTTATATGAGATTTTTGCTTTGTTTTTTCCCCTGTAATAAATTTTTTTAATAATAAAATATGGATAAATAAATGAACAGATATGTATATTACATACATTGAGGTGATTTATATTACTATTATATACGTTTTTGGATTTATTTTAGAGAGAAAGAGAGAGAGAGAGAGTGTGTGTGTGGTTTTGATTTTGTTTTTTGTAATCGAACATCTAATATATATATATATATATATATATAATATAGGTATATGTCTACAATTATAGAACTATGTTATTGTTGTAGATGTATATTTTTAATGTGCATATTTATAATTATGATCTTGGCTTTCAATAACTGCTCAGAAAAAATTATTATTAATAGAATGACCTATTTTTATTAATTAAAATATTTTAAATATATAAAAATAATTAAAATTAAAATAGATTAATTACATATCTTTTATCAGATAGGAGACCTTAACTGCAAATTTCTGTCAGGAATATGTACATAAAAAACTCAAGTATTTTTAAGGATGTTAAGTTTTAATCCCTACTTTATTAGGAGACAATCTTTGACTAACAGTTTCTGTCTTCTGATCATAAGTAATTATTATTTTAAAACTCTTTAACTCTTACTTAATATTTTAAAATTATATTAAATCATATCACACTTATTTTAAATCTCATATATTTTAATTAATTTCATCTTCTTCTTAACAATTTTTTTTTCTACTTCAACTAATTTTTTTACCTACATTAACACACTATAACTATTACTTTAACAAATAAAAATACGACTTTGACATACTATAACTACTATTTTAACACACTATAATTACTATTTTAACATACTAGATATTTTAATTGATTTTCTCTTCTTTTTTAATATGTTTCTTCTTCTTTAACATGTTTGTTCTTCTATTTTAATCAGTTTTCTCTTCTATTTTAATTGTTATCTTCGTCTATTGTGTAAAATATGTAAATGATTAAAGTTACATAGAAGATCAACCTCTCTGTTAAAGTATACGTATGAATGTGTTAAATTAATATTGTAAGTGAGTTAAAGTAGAAGAAGAATCTTATTAAAGTCTAAGAACAGATAATAAGAATATAACTGATAAGTTAAAGTAGATATAGAATCTAATTAAAATAAATTATAAAATTGATTAAAATAGATGAGAAATTTAATTAAAGTAGATGATAAAATTAATTAAAATATGAATATAGTGATCATACACATCTGATGACAAGAAATAAATATACACATTGACGAAAGGGTAAAAGTAAAAAAGAATAGAAGATAGAAGTCTTTTCAACAATGTTGGTGACTCGGTCGTGTCAAATTCGCCATAATACGATACGAATTGAACTGTGTCCGTTCGATTTGGACGATACAATGATAAAATAATAAGTAAAGAACAAAAAAGAGTAGATCGAATTGTTCGTGTAAGGACTCGCCAAATCCCTATCACGATATGATAAGACCATACTACTACAATACATAGTGGCACAACAAACCTTGTTGCGATCCACTAACACAGTACGGTGATACGTAGTGACACAATAAAACTTATTTTTTAAGAATTGATTATTAAAATTCACAAAAGAGAATTTATTTGATATTTTTTTGGGAAAATTAATTGGGGGTCCTTGTCAGAGCCTGGTACTTATTTCCTCGTCCCTGTCAGAATACCGGTTGATGTAAAGTCCTGCTTTTCTCCAGGTTTAATTTTCCAGTCACTTTTTCAGATGTCACCATTTACGGCCCTCCACACACGATTTCCGTCTCCTGGCCTCCGTTCTCTTTTTCCCATTCCCGTCTTACCCTTCCTCCTTTTTTCCATCGCCTGTTCCCCAAACGACGCTGACGCTTCGGTGGCCCGTGAACTCTGACCCATGCGAAGTTACTCTTACATACCCTGCCAAGAACTGATACAACAACCATTGACAGCACTTACAAACCGCCTTTCGAAGGCCCGTGAACCGTTCTTCACACTATAAAAGGAACCTGGGTCATTCCTATCCTTCATCACAAGCTTCCCTCGCTCTCTTCTTCCTATCTTTCTTGCTCGTCTTCTTCATCTTATTTGCAGATGTCTTCATCTAACCGTGCTCCCCGGAGGGATGACAAGGCACCTGCCTCACGGTGCCACCGTCGCCCCCGGCTCCCCCGGCTCTACCTTTCCGGAGACGTACAGCCCAGACTACTGGAACGGATTTACGTTGGGTGGACGATGGCTTTACAGAAAGCCTCTCGGCTGTACCACCACAAGGGCTCACCAACATCCTCCCTGACATTGGCCCTAGGGTAGAACACATATCTTCCTCACCTTCCCCTCGTCCCTCCCCGGCCCGCTCCTATTCCTCCCCTCCCTCGTCCACCGAGTAATCGGGTTAGGGTGTTTAGAATGTCTCCCCCCGACCAGTTCCTCCCCTCCCCTCCCATCCCTTCCTACACCTCACCTCCCTCCCCTCCCTCCCTTCTCTGCAATCCTTCTTATTCCTCCCCTCCCCTCCTATCTCTGCTGTCCTTATTTGTCCCCTCCCCTCCGTTTCATTCCAGTGTCCATGCTATTGGGTACGGAGTTAAGATTGTAACAGTGCTTGTTTATGGAATATAAATATTTTCTTATATGCAGTCTTCTGTGGGCTTGTATGTGCTATCTATGATGCGTGTACTGTAATACTAACAGGTTCCTCCGAAGCGGTCAAGCTGTACTGCTGGAACTGTAACCCCATAGCATGGGCACTGTAATGAAAAAGGGCACATAACTGTAACACGGGAAACAGGTAATGTAATAAATAGTTGTAGCTTTAGTTCTCGAACTGTAACCTCCTATCATGCAAACTATAAAACATAAGGTTACGACTGTAACAGCATTCCAACTGTAACCTCATAGCATGCTACTATAATGACAATAGCTAAGTACTGTAAAAGATTTCAACTGATACTGTAATAATGTGTTCTGGAAATGTAACCTCCTATTATGTATACTATAAAAGAATAGGTAAAGACTGTAACAGGTTCTACACACACTGTAATGAGGTAGGCGTAGCTGGGCGCTCAAGCTGTAAGACAGTACTTCTTCAACTGTAACGTAGTATCATTTATACTGTAACAGGAATAGGTAAAGACTGTAACAGGATTCTACACACACTGTAATGAGGTAGGCGTAGCTGGGCGCTCAAGCTGTAAGACAGTACTTCTTCAACGTAACGTAGTATCATTTATACTGTAACATGAATAGTAAAGACTGTAACAGGATTCTACACACACTGTAATGAGGTAGGCGTAGCTGGGCGCTCAAGCTGTAAGACAGTACTTCTTCAACTGTAACGTAGTATCATTTATACTGTAACAGGAATAGGTAAAGACTGTAACAGGATTCTACACACACTGTAAGAGGTAGGCGTAGCTGGCGCTCAAGCTGTAAGACAGTACTTCTTCAACTGTAACGTAGTATCATTTATACTGTAACAGGATAGGTAAAGACTGTAACAGGATTCTACACACACTGTAATGAGGTAGGCGTAGCTGGGCGCTCAAGCTGTAAGACAGTACTTCTTCAACTGTAACGTAGTATCATTATACTGTAACAGAATAGGTAAAGACCATACAACAAGTATCATTACAATGGTTAGGAGTTAGTACGTGCGGCTGTTCTCCTTCAGTGTAGACGCTATGAACGCCCTTCTCCATTGATCGTACTGAAGCTGTTGGGAGCTCCAATGGCGGTAGGGCTAAAATTGCACATTCTGTCTCTGGGGGGGGATGTTGCCACCGAGGCTGCCGCTGAAATGTTCCTCCAGTCTATGTAGCCTTCCATCCATTACTGGAGGATATTGTTCTGCCGGTGTAATTGTGTAATTGGTCATTCTGCGCTTTAACTGGTCATTCTGCCGAAGTAACTGGTCATTCTGCCGAAGTAAACGTCATTCTGCCGCTGTAACTGGCTAAGAATGCCATGCAGAGAGTTATCTGATGGAGGGGTTCGGGAAGTGGTTGACGTGGATGCCGTCAATTGTCGCGAAGCTCTAGGTGGCTCCTCATTTTCATTATACTCAAATACACCTGAATTAACACAGGTACAGGTACAGGTATAAGTCATATACCAAGATAACACAGTTCCAGGGGTAAGTGGACACTTACATCAGATCGTCGCAACCCCCGTAGTAGGGCGGATAACTCCGGTCCCTTATTCCGGCAATCCCAACAGAAAAATGGGGGATTCCTTTCCGGATGATCTGGTTTCCATTTGTATTGGTGCATCAAAAACCATGCCTACATCATTATGAAATAGATAATGCGTATGAGAAGTGTATCGTAAACGTATGTAACAGATACATATGTCTTCTGTAAATGTATGTAACAGATACTGTAATAGGTTCATATGTCATCTGTATATAGACCGTCTTGAACTGTAACAGAGGACATATGAAAACGTATGTAACATATACATATGTCTTCTGTAAATGTACTCTATGAGTCTTCTGGAATAGACACATTCAGGAACTGTAACAGAGTGTACCGTAACAGTATACTCACACCGAGAGCGGGAACACAACCGGTAGGAAGATGTTTTGCAGGAACAGCTGCTGTTTTGAATGCCATCACCCCGACATCAGGTACTCGTGGATTGCGGCAGCCCAATTGGCGTTGTTCATGTCATGGAGGTCGTCCAGGTATGGCAGATGGACAGCGACCCCGACATCCCACTTGTGGGGAAGAAGAAACAGGAACAAAGAAGCGCAACCCAAAGCTTCACGGAAATCTCAACAGCAAGCTGACCCTCCTGTGGAACGTACTCCTTAAGTTTCAAATGGACATTGTGCCTGTCCATCGTTCTTTTGGTTCCAAGGATCCGGCGCAAACTGGCTTTTGTCCCATCCGTGTTCAGGTCGATAGGGGAACCAACATTTGGTATACCCATAACTTTGGCTATGTCTGAAGGGCGAAAAGTCATGCTGCATGAGCCAATCTTAAAACGCTCTCCATCGAAACGTGTCATAAGATCGACAATGAGTGAAATTGGGTAGGTCACCATTCGCATTTGATATACGCGCGAAATGGTGAATCCTCATCAACTTCAGATGCGCGCTCCTAAATTGCAAATCGGCCATAACGGAACGGTAGAACAGAAGCGAGCATCACGTATTATATTCATTCTTTTCTGCAAAGAAAAGATCGCATCTTAAAAATGAAAACATTCATTCGACAAACATCCGTATTAGGGTAAGAAGAAACTACTTTTTCGTACGACTTGGAGTGTGGGTTCTTCTACGAACGCTTCTTGCACCGCATCCGCCGCAATGCTCTGAATGTCAGCGCTCGTAGGAGATCGACGGCTTGCCATCGTTAGAGGGGAGAGACGGATTGCTTCGTCTGGAGATGTAACTGAAGGATGGGAAACTGTAACAGAGAAGAGGTCTGGTGGAGGAATGGCGGTGTAGGAGAAGGGAAGGAGAAAAGTCATGATATATGAAGTCGGTGTACCCGACGGGTGGACACTGGACTCAACAAGATGGCGGTGCACTGCAATGATGACCATCGGGCGGCTGAAAATACTCGGTACGACAGACGAGGACGTCAAGGAAATCACAGCCCTTCGTATAGAGCTTTCCCGCCATGTTAGGTAGCCACATACGCACTCCCGCCAATTTGACCCCCAGTCCAAGCCACTCATACACGAAACGTCTTCCACGAACCGTTCGTCTTCCTCTGCCACCCAATGGAGCAGCTCCCTGCAAGATGTTCATTTGGAGATCAAAGTTTCGTTCTTTTCATAGGGAGGGACACGGATTTGGCGTCCATTCATAGCAGGGTTCCCAAAGGTTGGGGTAGACATGCAGGAGAACATGCTGAAGTATCGTCTTCCCATGGATACCGACGTTGAACAGGTGTTGCTTGACGATGGGGATGTCCTAGCTATGTTTGATCTTCACAAGTGTCAGGGAAAATCATTGATAAATCTACAAATTCATCAGGTGGAAACTCGTTGCCTTAGTACGCATGCTAGTCGTCATTCAGATGGAACGCAAAACTTGACAGGTACGTGGTCCATGTATTCTTCACCACCCTTCATGTTATCCCATGCATTTTAACAAGCCTTCGTCTTAAGAATGTATGTATGTACATTATTTGCAGAAGTACTTCAAACACGCATGGCGGTTCTTTGGTAACCCCAGAACCCTCCAATTACCAGGAGCAGTTTCGAGTTGTATGTGCGAGGAGAAGGAGCGGAAGGTGTAGTACCAGTGTTGACGCAATATTCCGTAGGTAGAATACACTCAGTAGGACAAGTCTTCATAAGCAAAGAGCTATTGCAGATGGAACTGACAAATACACGATCGCACGAGGATTTAATTGGAAATATTTGAAGAATGACTCTGTACGATTAACTGTACGTTGCAATGTCTCTGTTTGCCCATGGCGCCTGCATGCGTCTGTCGTTCGTGGAGGTCCACAATTTGCAATCAAAAGTCTCAACAAAACATACACACCTGTGGATGTGACATTATGAGCGACGGACATCCACGGACATCTAAGAAGTGGTAGCAAATGCTGTGAAGGGGAAACTAGTTGATAAACCCACCTACAGAGCAAGTGAATGATGAGTGACATCCGTCGGGAATACGGTATCTGCATCCTTATCATCAGGTATGCCATGAATTGAATTGTAACACATCATGACGTCTACTGTAATCAATAGATCCTTAACTGTAATTCTCTGACCCTAGCATTGTAACAATTGTCCTCATATACTGTAAGACTATCATTGTCATAACTATAATCATTTCGACGTATACTGTAACAATATCTGCATGCCACTGTAACAACTGATCATATACTGTAAGTCTCTGACCTTGTATTGTAACAACTGTAATCATATACTGTAAGGGTTTGTATTGTACAACTGTAATGATTTGAGCGTATACTGTAACAACTTAAGAAGGATACTGTAAGGTATGAGGACAAGAACTGTAACACTCTTACAGAACATGTATAATCATTTGAATAGGCATGGTGGGGCAAAGAGGTTGCTGTCGGTTCACTATACGGCGATTTCAGAACAAGCTATCATATGTTGAACTGGTACAGCGAACGTGCATTACAGTCAAACCCGGGATCGATCTTGTCTCTAGAAGTGGACCCGGAGACTCAACGTTTCAAACGTTTTTCATATGCTTCGCGGCGTCTGCATATGGGTTCGAAGTTGGTTGTCGACCTATGCTCTTTTTGGACGGAACTCATATCAAACAGCATAGAGTGCAAGGGGTTATACTTGCTGCAAGTGCCTTAAACGGTAACAATGAGCTATTCAGTGTAGCCTACTCCATCGCAGATTCGGAAACATATGACAACTGGGTCTGGTTTCTACAAAATTTGAAAAAGGCATTGCTATCAGATAGAAGGATCGCGTTCCTATCAGACAGAGGGAGAGGTCTGAAGGAAGCGATCCCTGACGTATTTCCGAATGATCATCACGGCTACTGTTTCCAGCACATCATGCAGAACTTCAACGACCAATGTGCGGGGAAGTATGCCGCCCCTTTCAAAAAATTACTTAGAAAAATTCTCCAGCGCATTGCCTATGCTGTTACTGAACAAGAGTACCAAGACGCAATGACTGCAATGGAGCTTAATTCTACTGAGGCCAAAGAATGGGTGCTCCGAAATGATGTCGAACACTGGTCCCATGCTCTTTTCCAGGGACAAAGGTTCGGCTCTTTAAATACATAAGCGATATGTTCTATTACATTCTGCCATTTATGTGCTTACAGTGTAGGGATAATCTATTACAGAACGTGTTAAATAAGGTTACAGTATGTAGTGGACACTTGTTACAGATATTTGATGTTATCCTAATTTCCTTCACATGGCCATACAGGTTTGGTGAATTATACTCTAATTTGGCAGAGTCATTCAACAATTGGATACATGACGCGCGAAGTCTACCAATACTACAGATGGTTGACAAATTAGAGTGCAAATGATGGAAATGGCTGCAAAGAGGAAAATTGATGCTGCATTGTGGGATACACCATACTGTCCTAAAGTACAAAAATCATCGAAAAAAACCTTCAAGAAAGGAGAAGCTTAGCAATCCGTCATTCAGATGGAATCAAATTTGAGGTTGTTGAAAGTATGAAGACGTACGCCGTAGACCTCCATCTACAAACATGCTCCTGTGGACACTGGCAACTTGTCAAGATTCCTTGCAAGCATGCATGCGCAGCAATTGGCAGTAACAAGGAGGCCGTTACTCAATATGTTTCGGCATTTTACAGCACAGAAGTGTATAGGGCTGCATATGAAAGAAACATTCAACCTATCCCAACATTTGACATGCCGGATCCGCCTCAACCATCAGAAGTTCTAATCAAGCCACCGACAACAAAAAGGTTGCCAGGAAGACCGAGAAAGAGGAGAATACATTCAAGAGGAGAAGTAGATCATGCATATATTTGTTCACGGTGCAAACAAACAGGTCACAACCGAAGAACTTGTAGCAACCCACTACACAATCCTGACGGATTTTAAATGTTGTATATTAGTTACAACAGAACGTCGTCCTTATATTCCAATATTACAGTGTATGTAATACATTATTACAGTCTACGCACTACGATGTTACAACTCCACTACTACGCTATTACAGTTTCAGTAATACACTTGCACAGTTCGCGCACTTACAATTACGTTTTGTTGTACAGTGTACGTAACGAAGTGTTACAGTTTAACTCTAATACTCTTACAGTTTAACCTGTGTACCGTATGTTAGATGAAGACATCTCAGAATAAAGAGGAAGAAGACGAGCAAGAAAGATAGGAGGAAGAAGAGCACTGTCTCCTCACGATTTCTGTTACAGTATATGTAATAAGATGTTGCAGTTTAAGCACTAGACTCTTACATTTTCAGCAGTACACTCTTACAGTTCGCGCACTACACTCTTACAGTTCCAGCACTTACGTATTCTGTTATATTATACGTAATAAAATGTTACAGTTAAGTACTAAGCTGTTACAGTTCGAGCACTACAGTGTTACACCTAAAGAACAGCCCTGTTACAGTTGAGTACTACTCTCTTACAGTTCAAGCACTACAGTCTAACATACAGTTTTACATTATATGTTATAATCTCTTACAGTCGTTGGTCATGTTGATTATAGTATATATGAGGGGATGTTACAGTGTGTTATTGGTAACATGTTGAGTTTGCATGATACAGAGCACATACATAAGCACAGAGAAGACTGCATCAAACGAAAATGCTTATCATAAAGAAGCCATGTTACAATAACTCTCTACCTCTACTCTACCGACCACTCGGTAGAGTACGGAGGGGAGGAGGCAGAACGGTCAGGGGATGGATGGGAGGAAGGGAGGTGCCGGAACGGTCAGGGGAGGAAGGGGAGGTGCCGGAACGGTCAGGGGAGGAAGGGAGGTGCCGGAACGGTCAGCGAGGAAGGGGAGGAAGGGATGTTCTACCCTAGGGCCGATGTCTGGGAGGATGTTATTGAGGCCCTTGTCGCCGTAATGCCGGGAGGCTTTCTGTAAAGCCATCTTCCAGCCCACGTAAAAACCATCCCAGTAGTCGGCGCTGAAGGTGGACTGTCGCAACGGGGGAGCCGGGGGTGACGGTGGCACCGGTGAGGCAGGTGCCTTGCCATCCCTCTGGGGAGCACGGTTAGATGAAGACATCTGCAAATAAAGATGAAGAAGACGAGCAAGAAAGATAGGAAGAAGAAGAGCGTTAGAAGAAGCTTGTGATGAAGGATAAGTATGGGGCCCTGGGTTCCTTTTATAGTGTGAAGAACGGTTCACGGACCTTCGAAAGGCGGTTTGTAAGTGCTGTCAATGGTTGCTGTATAAGTTCTTGGCAGGGTATGTAAGAGTAACTTCGCATGGGGAACAGGCGATGGAAAAAAGGAGGGAAGGGTAAGAGGGAATGGGAAAAAGAGACGGAGGCCAAGGAGACGGAAATCGTGTGTGGAGGGCCGTAAATGGTGACATCTGAAAAGCAGGGACTGGAAATTAAACCTGGAGAAAAGCAGGGACTTTACATCAAACGGTATTCTGACAGGGACGAGGAAATAAGTACCAGGCTCTGACAAGACCCAATTATATTTCCCTATTTTTTTCTAACAGGGACTAAAAAAAATTAAATCTCCTCTAAAAAAGACATATAATTGAATTACCTTAGAACTATATACCGTGATGCACCATTGCAGCTTTGCAAATTTTTGCATCATTATCAGGTCCCGAAGAGCAGTGCTTTTTTTCCCTCTAAAACATAAACATATGAAACTTGTCATTGAACATTCTGATGGATTCAAAAAAAAAAAATTGAAAGTGGATAATGCCACTGTATTAAATTATGTTTTTTTTATAATAGACAATACCATTGTATTCAAATTATGTTTTTTTTTAAGTAAATACATACCGCTGTATCCAAATTTGTTTAGCCAACAAAGCTCAACATGAAAGTACAGTTATAGTTATTTGGATGTTCAAAAGTATTCCATATATAATATATATATATATATATAAAGATATACGGATCCATTTGTAGCAAAGTTATTGGATATGTACCGTAATGTATGGTCACGCTAGTCGACTGACTCAAACATATCTTCTTCTTTTTTTTCTCAGATTTCAAATTTTATTGAGCAGCAAAAAAAAGAAGTTACAAAAAAAAGAAGAAAAAATGATAGAAAGCGAGAAAAAAAGGGTGGCGGCCGGAGGGAAGCGGCCCATATCACCGGCTACGTAGCAAAGGGGTTTGAATCGGCTTTTGGGGGGGGTGGAAGTGGGCAGGGAAGAAGAGACTGTACAAAGAAAGGGTTTTATTATTGTACCAATTTAAATCGTTGCAATTTAGATCCAATATGTACTTAGATCGGTATTGTATTAGACCGAGCGACCTGAATTGTGATAATCCAAATGATCTAATTGGGTGTCAATATCGACCGGTATTAAAATTTTATAAATATCTAAATATGATGCGACATGTTCGTTGTATTGATACGGTACGAGTCGACTAATATAATTGGTGCCAACAAAAAGAACATATAAATTAGATGAATTAAAAAAATATGTATATGTCTCTTTCATACATATAAAGAAATGACAAGGGATCCATTGGTGCTAACGAAGTAGAATATATTAAATGGACTAGTAGATAGTATATATATATATATATATATATATATATAATTTGTGAATTTTTAACGTTTGATTTGATATTTATATATGTAACTTGTTAATAACAGATAAGAACTAGTGCACCATGCGGGAAGATTGGAGCAAAAAAAGATTAAGATTAGAGAAAGATTTAGTATTTTTTGCATTACACTTTAAGTGTAATATGATTAGGCAATAATTTACGTGACATCTAATAATTAGGTTGTCACTTTATCACTCTCCATATGAGTAGTGCCACATAAATTCTTATTTAGTCATATTACACTTAAAGTGCGATACAAAAACGTATAAAATTTTTCTTTAAGAATTATGAGCAAGTCAACCTATTCAACTTTCCTATTGTTATCTTGTGAATTATGTAGAAATGATAAAGATGGGTCTCTCCTCCTCCCACATATATATAATTTTCCCACAAAAAAAATAACCGTGAGAGATAGTTGAGAGGGTCTTTTCACCATGATTCTTCTCAAAAGTCTTCCGCTTCCCATTGTTCTTCCCCTCTATCACTTCATTGCCCACAAGAAAATGACGTTTTAGATCAGATACATACCCTCAACTTATCTTATGATGCCACCACCATAGCAAGCAACAGTGTTTGTGAGTTGTGGTCTACTAAGAGGTGAGAAAGGAGGATGGGAGTCCTACACATGTCCTTATCTACCTAGCTAAAGGGAGTTTGAAGAGAAGAGGTGGGGGGTGGGGGGGGGGGGGTTCCCCTCCATTTATATGGATGTGAAAGTTCAAAGTTTACTTACCTCCATTGTCCACTATTCATCCTCCTTTAAATCGTGTGTCAAAAGTGCTCCATGCATGTTACCTCTCCCCAAGTCATGTTACATGAATATTGGGGGATAGTTGGGAACACATGTCAGATCGTCATAACATGGGACGAGGGGTGAAAGTGGGTACCCCTCCATATGGATGTGAAAGTGCAAAGTTTACTTACTCTCCATATGGTATGTAACACTGAAGTCGGCTCATGCCGAGGTGATCACCGAGATGATCAGTGCGAGGCGTCCGAGCCGAGATGATAAAGCCGAGGGACCAACATAGGCCCGTTTAGTCGACTTGGGCTAGATCATTCTGTTTAGTTAGTTACTGACTTGAGCATCGGAGTGTCTCCCCGCTGAAATTTTTCGGTGACTTTACAGGTCTTCGGACATCGTCGTCGGGAGCTCGGTTAAGCAGACTTATACTGTGCCCTCGGCTTAGTCATCTCGGCTCGAACGTCTCGCATTGATCGCCTCGACGATCACCTTGACATGAGCCGACCTCGGTGTTACATATACCGTAACGATAACCATTCGGTCGTCGGTCTAATATATTGTACCAACCTAGACCGTCCACGCCTGTGCTTCTTGTTGTCTATTCCACCTTCCAAAAAAAGCATGTACTCAACTCTATTACGCATAATACCTCACAAACAACACAACATAGAGACGAAAGGCACAGATAGATCAGGTAGTAGATTTTTTAGCACTGTTTGATTTGAGGTAGAACAAGTTGCAGACGAGATCAAAGCGATTAAAGGGTGTTGCCTATTTATGTGGAAAGAACACCCAAAAAAGACAGGTTTCCCACCAGCTTCAGACATCGAAGAAAGAAGATATAGAGGTCTAAATATAAGTATAACACAACTTAGAAGGCAAAAGGAGAAGACAAGAAACTAGCCAGAGTTTGGGGAGATTGCCATGCTCTTCTTCTCTCCAACTAGTTAACCATGGAGTTTGGGGAGGTGGAAAAGTTTCCTCACAATTTTTGGTAATTCGAATAGGTTATACATAGCTAACCTATCTGTGTATAGGTTAACTATAAATTAAAATAATCTTATTTTGGTATTTGTTTTCTATATTCTCTTTATCTCGATTAGCTCTTTTCACATATGATAGAGTTATCACTTTTTATCTATAGATAATTTTAGTTATTTTTTTATTAGTTTATAATATGTATACTGTATCTAAAGTAAAATAACTTTTATTTGTAGATTTATCCCCACTAATCCCCTTTATTACTCCTGCCAAAATCGCATGTCCTTAGGTTTAACTAAGAGTTGGGGTGTTCATTTCTCAATTTGAACCGAAAAATAAAAAAAAATTGAATAAAAAAGTTTCAGTTCAATTTGCTTCAAAATGCTAGAGTACTCGGGTCAATGGCCCAAACTAAATCAGATTAATTTTAGATGGTTCGATTTGACTCTAACCTGAACCAAATCATGTGAACCAAATAAATTAAATCAATTTTAATTATTTTTACCATTTTGTATTTTTATTTTCATTGATTTTTGTAGGATCTTTTTTAGTTATTTTTATACTTATTTCTGCTAATGGATAACAAATTTAACTATCTTTCACTATTTTCTCACTAATTTTTAATTTCACTGTTTTTCTCATTGATTTTTATTTTTACTATTTTCTCACTAGTTTATCACTAATTTTTATTCTCACTATTTTCTAACTGATTTTTATTTTCATTATTTTTCTCATTGATTTCTATTTTTACTATTATATCACCGATTTTTATTTGTAATTTTTCTCACTAATTTTTATTGTCACTATTTTTATTTTCACTATTTTCTCACTGATTTTTATTTTCATTATTTTTAGGGAGAATTAATTTCAGGTCCCTGACAGGGATCTGACATTAATTTCAGGTTCCTGTCAGCTTTTCCCAAGCCATGTGGTCCCTGCTTTATGCATGGACTTATTTTTAGGTCCCTGCTTTTTGTCCCGTTATCCTCCTCTGTTATCTCTAAGTGTGTAACCGTTATCCCAAAAGTGTGTAACTTGTTACACAGTTATACATGCAACTGTGTTACTCAGTTACCCAGTTACACAGTTACCCAGTTACACAGTTACTCAGTTACACAGTTACACGTGAAACTATGTAACTACATATAAATTTTATAAGTTTGTAACTCTATAAATAGGACTTACCTAATTACATAATTACATAGTTTTAGAAGGATTTACCTAATTATTTTATAACCGTATTCCAAAAATGTGTAAGTACATACTTACAAAGTTATATATAAATCATGTAATTGTGTAACTTGTTACCCAGTTACACATGTAACTGTGTTACCAGTGCCCAGTTAACTACTTATCAAGTTACATGTAACTGTGTTACCCAGTTACCATGTAACTATGTTACCCAGTTACACAGTTAGCCAGTTATCCAGTTACACAGTTACGCAGTTACCTAGTTATCCAGTTATCCAGTTACCTAGTTACCCATTTCTGGGATTTGGCCCTGTCGACAACATGTTGTCGACATGTGCTGTGTCCAAAAATCTAAAAATCCCCACCGTATTGGAGAATAATTTGGCTGGTCCAATTGTCCACATTTTTATATATTCAAACGATGTCCGTTTATGTTAAGATTTTAACCATAGACTAATGTGATAGTTTACAAATTATGGTAATTTTATTTTAATTTCAACAGTTACAAACAAGGTAAAATAATTAGGTAAATCTTTCTAAAACATGTAATTATGTAATTAGGTAAGTCCTAATTATAGAGTTACAAACTTATAAAATTTCTATATAGTTACATAGTTTCACGTGTAACTGTGTAACTGGGTAACTAGGTAACTGAGTACACCAGTTGCATGTATAACTGTGTAACAGTTACACACTTTTGAGATAACGGTTACACACTTAGAGATAACGAAGGAGGATAACGGGGACAAAAAGCAGGGACCTAAAAATAAGTCCTGCATAAAGCAGGGACCACATGGCTTGGGAAAAGCTGACAGGGACCTGAAATGAATGTCAGATCCCTGTCAGGGACCTGAAATTAATTCTCCTTATTTTTATCATTTATTTGTATTCTCATTATTTTTCTCTCTCACTTTTTTCCTTATTGATTTTTATTCTCACTGATTTTTATTTCCACTAATTTTTATTTTCACTATTTTATCACTGATTTTTATTTTCATTGATTTAATATTTTCACTATTTTATCATTATTTTTTTTAAATATACAGGGCAGTCCGAAAAGAATCCCAACAACTCTAAATCGATGGACAAAACGACCTGAAATAATTCACTATTTGGTTTGGGTCGATTCACTATAAATATTTTAAATCAAATCAAATCGAACTATGAACAATCCTAACCCAAATTGAGGCGTCTATTCAAAATCTATCCATGTGGATATAAATCTTAGATAATAAAACTACCTTCTTTAAGAATGAACTCTTGATAGCCAATTTATGTTTCTACGAGTTTGACTATTCAACTAAGAGAAGGGCTTGGTGCAAATCGGGGTTGTAGTTTACATCCAGGGTGGATGCAAACTACAACTCCATTGGGGGGGGCCAACCCTAGCCCTAGGGGTTGGCCCCCCCAATGACCCTCAGCTCCCCCAATGGGGAGCTCTAATATAAGAAATTTTGTATCAAAATAAATAAAAGAAACAAAAGAACTCAAACGTAGTCTATCCTATCCAAGCCTGCCCTATCCTATTCAGCTATCAAATGAGATCGGAGATTTACTCAGATAACCTATATTCATATGAGGTTATAATTAGCTTACTCTTATTTCTTTTTTTCCCATGGGTGGTAATTAATAACGTCGTCTCATATTTGTACCCAATTAATCTTGCGTTGTTCATGGTGATCATATAGAGGAAAACTCTATATTCTCAGTGGAACAGACAGCATCAAGGCAAGCTAGCTACACTTGCTTGCTCCCCACTCGACAATTGTTAGGTGTTGATGGTATCATAGCTAAAAGGGATAATTGCAAAAAATAACCTAACCTATTGAGTTTTTTTTTTCTTCCCTGCGATGAACTTAATTAGTTCAAATGTGTGTTGTGGGACTTTATTTACATATACTTGAGTACTATTATATTATACTTGTAGATGTAGCAACTCACTAATTTAAAATAGATAAATAAATAAAAATAATAAAAACTATGAATAAATTAAAATTTATTAAATAAAAATAATTGATGGGCTTTAATTAATAGTTCATACATGAGTTATTATGTCAAAAACAAGAGTCCAAATAACGGATTAGAGATAAATATGCTAAAATTCGTAACTAAATTATTGACAAATTAAAAAGTGCAAGTAAATCCCTTTACAACTCAGTAATTAATTATCTAATAAAGAGTCCTAACCGCAGCCTAATTGCTAGCCACGAATTGAGTCTCATCCCAAGCCAAATAGAAGGATTGATGTAGAAAAAACTAGATAAACATGAAAATTCGGAGTTTGGAGGAAATTAGAGTTGTATTAAAAAACAACAACACAAGACCTTTAAATAAACCCCCAAACCTCATGGCCGACCTATTCATCATCTGAGATCTCTTGGACGTGGGAAAGAGGCCAAAGGAGAAGGAAATCGTGGAGAGGAAGCTTGCAAGGTGTTCTCCAAGCGTTCTTCACGTTCTAAGCCCTAGGAGTTCAACTCGTCCAAAATTAGGCAATCTTTCAAGCAAAACCTAATTAAACTCGTCCATAGATAGTCCATGATACCAGCAATAAAAGTCTCATGTTTTCCAATTTCTATCATGCCATTTATAAGTACCTCGTGCTCAAAGTTCGATTATTGACATGTACCTAAGCTCTCTGTTTGATCTCAAACTCCATTAAATCTACGTATTTATTGCTTTAGCAACGTTTTAAAATTTATTTTGTGATTTCATGTTGTATACATAGAGTATAAGCATTTTATCTAGACATCATGAACTATGCATTCTCAGCCTGAGAATGCGCCGCTCTCATGCGGCGCGACTGGGTCACGCACTCGCGATGCAACGCGACGCGATCTGAAGATCGCGTCGGCTCTGTCGGGCATGACCTAAACACGTCGCCACGATTCGTCGCGACCTGAAGATCACGTCGGCCTGTCAAACGTGACCTGAAGATAGCGTCAGCCCTGTCAAAACCCGACCTGAACATGTCGCCATGATCGGACACAACGAGAACCACGTCATCATGTCGACTGCAACCCAAACACGTCGACTTGTTAGACGCGACCTGTAGATCGCGTCATCTTGTCGGCCGCAACCTGATCGCATCGCCATGACCCATCGCGACAAGAACAAGGCGGTCGCGTCGGCCCTTACACCGCGACATGATCGCGTCCCTGGCCAACGTCACGACCTGCCTGTGTTTATCCAGAAACCAGAAATATGCAATTTACTATAATGAATGTGATTTAATGATAAACATACTATAATCCTATTTTAAAGGACATGCACACACCAAAAAACCCTAACTTTCCACCATGCGATGTTCAAGAAATCAATTTATAATATATCTAGTAAGATATTGAATTTATTTCAAATTGATATCTGTTATTTAAAGGACTTGTTTACATTTTCTATCGTTCGTTTGAATACCGTACTAACGCTCCTCTGCCTTCGAACACTCAAGGCAAGACAAACAATATTTCTAACACACTTTTCTTGACTTGGATGGACTCTCCGCGTGGGAAGACTCCTACTGGAACTAGGGAATCCTTGTTCAAGGCCTCCGTAAGACTCCTTGGCTACGACATACGTCTATGGCCGACGAGCAGGTTGTACCATCAATACCTATATACTCTTAGGGATCGGCATGATCTAAAGGCCTTAGAGTTCTCTCTCTCCTTGAGATCACACTGGACCTTTAGACTTTGTTCATAGCACTGCCAGTGGACGGTTAGTGATTCTACCATACTACCAGCACCAATCATGCGTGTTGTGCAACCGTTACTATCGTATGTTTTAACGTCATTTTACGTGCATTGACTTATAGTTCTCATCTATTCCATATTTACTCATCTATTCACGTTCTCCATATACTCTCGTCTATTCTTCAATTACTTTTATCTATTATTGATACTCTATTTGGTCATCTATAATTGTTTAAGATAATAAAACATAATCAATGCCTGGCAAATATAAAAGGTCTTATCTGATCCTGGGAGTGCACTCAAAAGTGTTATTTGCCCACGAGAGTTTATGATCAGGGTGTTTACCATTACATCCAAGTGTTATACTATTCGATTAATCTAAGACAATCAACCAAGTGCTATACTATCTCAGATGTCTATCGACAACCAAAGTGCTATACAATCTCGGCTATCTATTGACAACCAAGTGTTATACTATCTTAATTGATAAAAATTAATCAAAAGTGTTATTTGCCCCGGTGGGTATTTACTCTCTATTTGACCAACTTCTCTCTTTTAGCTATACATGTTACGTGCTATTTGCTTGACAAATGACGTTTTTACTTGATATCGACTTGCTATCACTATCATGACTTGACATACATCATCATATTCTCTGTGTTATATTTGATTCATGTGCTATTTGAACCACGCTACTTATGTTATTACCCTCTCGACATTACTCGACTCTCTCTACCATTAGTACTCTACTCTTTAATACGTTAATCACTTAAAGCATGTTTGTCTATGAGATACTAAGTCCTATTGAGCGTTATCGCTCACCCTGTACTATTGTTAAATGTGTTTCAGGTGAGTCAGATGAGGAATACAACACTCACGAGGATGGGGACAAGTAAGATCAAGAGTGACTTAGATGTCGTCCTGTTATTTTAGGATTTAGTTCAGTTAGTATTTATTTTATTATGTTGAAGTTCTCTGGGCCCATAGTTATGGCTCTGAAGTAGTAAATGTAATAGACATAGTGGAATGAATTATGAAATACAATTGGTTTCATATTATCCAAACAATACAGTGGTTGATGTTTATCTTCGCTCTATACTTGCCCTATATTAACTATCTTACGTTCGATATTCCATATCGGTATGTGACAGTAGATGCACGGTTTAGTCTCACATCAAAGATAAATAAAAATAAATATGTACTTATAAACAAGACACATGTCTCTTCTACTAAGAAGACTTTTTTTAAGGAAAAAGACAAAACCCAAATAAGAGACAATACTTCTTAAGAGGGGCACCTTAAAATTTCACCCATCTTTAATGGCGTTGTTTTTGGGAAACAAATGAGAGGTCATACGCTTTGGCCCCTGAGATAATGAAGTGGCAGCTATGAGCTCTATCCAAGCATCTTATCTTAATAAGATCTGTACATCTTTATTTTCACTATAAAGGAGAGATGTAGAGGTATGGTTTAGTCCCATATCGAAGATAAATAAAAATAAGTGTATGATAAATAAGACATATGTCTCTTCTCCTAAGAGAACACATTGAAATTTCACACTTCTTCAATAATTTTTAACATAATTCAAGGCTTGTGAGCAAAACTAAAGAGACTTGCTCTCTGTTAGGCACTTGGCCTTTTCATTGAGAGGAGTATATGTTGCATATTAAGATTTGTGATATCATTGTCTTAAGTTTCTCGTCACTGGAAAAAATAAAAAAGGACAATTGTGAGAGACCGACCCATCCAATCTCTCTTCATTCAAAGAATACCAATCACAGAGTGAAATTGCAAATCTAACATCTTGCAACTCCAAGCATTGGAGGATTGTAGGGCCCCCGTTTGTTTGAGGAGCTAACCAGAGTCAGAAATGAAAATAAAATTTTAAATTTATTTTCTATAAATTTTGAAAATAAATAAAACAAAATAGTTGCTACAATATAATAGCGGTGTAGATGGCACTAGGAGTGGTGGTAAAGATGGATAAGTATAAAGATAAGCACAACAAGTACTGAAGGAAAGACATATAAGACAAATTATATTACAAGTTAAGGAGGAGCCAAAGATCTAAAGTTTCTGGCTAATAAGAAAATAAGAATTTAAGATACATATTTTATAAATAAATTAAATTATATATCATCAACAAGGAAAAAATGGATGCAAAAAAAAGTTCGAAACAAGTTGGAAAGCAATAAATATCTATTGAGAGTTCTAGATATAATCTTTTAATTTGAGGATCCCTAAATCTCTGCCTTTATTTTTTTTAGAGGCGAGTTACATGATTATGTTACAGCGATATTACAGAAGAGTCATAGATGTCATGAAATGTGGGCGCGTGAGGCCACCCTAAAAGCGCAAGCCTTATGTGCCTTGTACATGTACATGTGTATGCGCAATTCAGACAACTAGCAAGTCTCTTTAACTTGAGGATCCCTATATCTTTACCTTTTTTTATTTTTTACATAAATATTTTTGTAAATATAAGTTATGTCAAATATACCTCTCATTTGTGTATATTATCAAAATATCTTCTAAATATCTTTATAAGTTGTAGTTGAATCCCTATTGTCACTTCAGTAGATTTGACTTGAGGTGAGCTCGTGTTAAATAGGTAAATTATTAACTAATCCCCAATAAACAAAAGAGTTTTTTTTGCATGAATATCCTTATAAATATGGGTTGTGTCATATATACCTCACATTTGAACATATTATCAAAAACTTCTTCTAAATATCTTTATAGACTACAATTATACCCCTACCTCGATCGTGACTCGTTATATCTTTTCAAATGATTTTAGAGAGTAGTTTAGATATTTCAAGTTATTTAACAATTTTCATTGCATAGACTTTCGAATATTTACTTCTCCTTGACGACAAGGAACCATAGGGTATAATTGCATTCTATAAAATATTTAAAGGATATCTTTAATAATATTCATAGTTACAAAAATATTTATGTAAAATAAACTCCTATTTTTTTGTACGAGGCCAGCTCCATGATTATGTTGATGTTTTAAAAGAGTCATCAATATCATGAAAGGAGGGAAAGTACATGTGAAATCACTCTATATTTACTAGGAGACCATCTCTCTAGTGCATCGTGTGTATCACTTGTAATACCAATAGAAAACTTTAGATTGAGAAGGCACATTACCGTATTTATAAAATAAGTGTTCGAAGTTTAGAAGAACTTCGACTCTAATTTAGAGATGGGAAATTGGGCTGGTTTGATGATAGGAGAGTCATCCCCACTTAATCACTCCTAATAAGTAAATAAAATAAATTATCTATAAGCTATTCAAAATAAACTCCTATAAAAGGTGACAATTTTATCTCATACGTCTCACCCCTCATAAAAATTATCATATCTAAAAAACTAAAATCCCTCAATAAAAAATAAGAATAATTATATGTAAATAATCTATCTTTAAATAAACTATCCAATTATCAACAGTTCCAAACAAATGCACATTTGGTTTATAGATAAACTTGTAGATAAGCCTAAGCTATTCTCCAATTTTGATATTACGTTTATTAAGATGAAGAAACGCCCAAGTTATCTCCACTTCTAGGGCCAAGTTTTCTAAGATCTTCGCCAAACACAACTCACTTAATTTGGTTGATAACAATAGTATCAGACTAATAATAAATATTTATAGGGTATTTGGTTGTAATTTTACCTTTTTTTTCTAAAATTAAAAAAAGATATTCACTAACACATGTTTGATAAGATTTTTTTTTTTTTAGGAAAAGAATCACACCTATCTAAAACTCTAAAAAAAAACAACTCTTTACCATTTTTTTTAACTCTCACGATGTATGCCCCCTCCCCCTCCTCTGGATCTCACCCCCCCCTCCGGTGCCGCTCCTTCCTCCTCCCCCCACGCCCCCCCCCGACACCGCCCCTTCCTCCTCCCCCCACGCCGCCCCCTCCCCCCCACCCTCACGCTCTCCCCCGCTATCGCCTGCACCTCGGCGCCCCAACCACCCGCGCCGGACTCCTCCACCTCGCCTCCACCCTCAACTCCAAGCGCGGAGCGCTGGCCTCCTCCAGCGGAGGCAGCACGCGCTCGCCGCGCCCTCCTCCTCCCCCCGGCACCCCCCCACCTGCACCGCTCTCCCCCACCCCATAAGGCCCTCCAATCAAATTTTAAAAATTAACACTTCTTGCCAAACAAATAATACTATTTTTTACAGTTTTAAAATTTTAATTAAAAATAGAGACATCATTAATTTTTAGATAGAAATAATTTTTAACAAAATTTACTTCCAAACACCTATTAAACCACCACCTTCCACATCCACACCAAACTCACACATCCCAACCCAACAACCCCCTCTAGCATTAACATATTAGGCTCGTCCCCTACTTGGGATTTTAACCCAAAGGTCCATTTTGATGTGGGACCTTATTTGGGTTAATAAGTAAAACAATCTAATATGATCAGTATGATAGGTGAGTTCTAACGTATTCTTATCCATGATGAACTCCAGATAGACTACACCACTGATGCCATGGGTTCACCAATTTACCTGTTGATATAGTCAGTCACATCTCTATGGATCTCGGGGAGGAGATGATAATAAAGAGTCTTGAGTATAACTCTCAGGAGGTTGAGATGGGAAGGAAAGACAAGTGTATAGTCGTCTTTCGATACTGCACGAACTTGCAAGACAGTTCATCTCGAGAGATCTCTGAATCGATTCTCTGACAGTCAAATCAGTAGAAGAAAAGAACTTGGTCCTATGAGGGAGACAGAGTGGAGAGAGAATTGTTAGTGAGATTATGTCTGATTGACACCTATCTCTTTTGGCCTTCATTTGTGATTGTTGGTAACCCTTCGAAAGCAACCTTAGGGGTGAAGAAAAATGTGAGTTCTGAAATTAACTCCCTCTTAGAACACCTTCTCCTCTTCACCTCTTATGTGCCAAGTGGGCCATGCCAAGATGGGCTATTGGGGCCGGCCCAAGGGTCCTATTAGGGGTGTAAACGATATTCCGACCCGATTCCGATAAAAATTATCGAGTTCGGAATTGAAAAATGATACCATAATTTATCGGAATCGGTATCGGATATTCCGATAAATTATCGGAATCAAAATAAAAAAATAATCGAAATCAATTATTTCGATAAATTATCTATATACTCAAAAGATAAAATCATGATAAACATCTTAACTTATCAAAATTTCGGTTCCGATAATGTTATTGAAATCAGAATTAATCATTCTGATTTTATCAGAATCGGAAATATATTTCGGTTATCGGAATAAGAATCCGTATTTCTGATTCCAAACCCAATCAGTTTGCAGCCCTAGATCCTATCACCTACAATAAGAAGTTTTGCATCAAAGCAAGAAAGCAAAAACCTAGGTTGTTTGTCCGAGTAGCCTTTATCGTATTTGGTTATCAAATTAGATCAAAAAGAGCGAATAAACTTGGTGAAACACTAGATCTCGAGACTCTATGATGTCAATAGACACATCACCTCTCCAAATTATGTAAATCAATATATTTGTTCTTCTTTTCCATTTCCTCTTGTTGTGTTTTTGTCCTTGTTGCGTATGTCCAATAGAGATGTTGGATGAGGCATCTGAGGGTTCCACACAACAAGGAATTTATATAGAACAGTGCAAGAAAAATTAAAAGCTATACAGTCCCAATACGACACAACAGAAACAGCAAAAATAGCAAATCTACCTACTAACTCAATGCCAAAATGCAATTAAGGTGGTTCACACCTTTCCTCATCTTCATAGATGCTCTCTTCTTTGCAATTCACTGGGAGTGACATACCGATCGAGAAATGCTGACGGCTAACTTTTCATCTAAAGAACGAATTAGCTTATGCAGGCGACATAAGGGTCCCTTTCCTGTAACACCTATTCTTAATATGAATCTTATTTAACACCCTTAACCACTTATCTAGCACCCTTAACATTTAAAATTAAGGGTTTAATGATTATATATCACTTTTAACTAATTCTTTGTCATTGACAACAATTAAAAATAATAATTAATTAGTTCAGAACGACAAATAACATTTATACTTTGAAAATAATTTTAAAATGTGGAGAAAAGGGCCACCCGCGGGGGGATTTGACAAGAAGCCAACATAACACTGGACATGTAAAGGTTTTTGACATTCTGATTTAAAGAGTAAGGGCGTAGTAGGCCGAACCTTTAGTTGGAACTTGGAAGAACATTGGACATTCATTAGAAACTTTGTACTAGTTATTTTGGGTAGACAATGATAGTCTTTGGAAGCCATTAATGCAATTTTTTTTTTTGTTTCCACCAAAAACACGTTCAACTTTTGTAACTAACTAAAACAACTTGTAACAATCTTCAATTTATATTTCTCATGTTAAAAGTGAAAGCTAAAAATGGTTTCTAAACACTAGAAAATTACATATGCCCCTAAGATCTATCGTCTTCAAATGTAGACCCCTAAAATCTTCATATTATACTCTTATACCTCAAAATTCAAAAAATTATCAGTTACATCTCTGTAGTTAGTAATATGTCAAAATAAAAAGCATATTCTATTAACATATGAACATAACCGTGAAAGTAGTAGAATATGTCTGCAAGAGGGGAGAGAGAGATGACCTACACGAGAAGAGAGAGAGATGATGACCCAGTAAGGTTGACCGTATGGAGATGGAGCCTGCCAGTGAGGGAAGAGAAAAAGTTGTGTAAAAAACAATTTGAGAATTATAAAGGGCAAGTTAGTCTTTTGCCTCTTTATTCAATTGTGGTTAGGTAAATAGAAGATATCAAACAGTAAGGCATGCAAGATGAAATATATGAAATACAAAGGCATAAGATAATATACAGATTTCAGGGGTCTACACATTTGAATACGATGTATATATGTAACTTTTCCTATTCTTTTTTCTAATGAACCAAACCACCAGATCAGAGGTGAAAAAGGAACCAGCAGATGCAAAACTGGGTACTGACTACGGGCAAGCGATCTCAAGCAAAATCGGCTACAGATAAATCAAATGACAGACACCCCCAGCAAAACAGGCTACAGATAAAAGTGCAGATGATCTCAATAGGCTACGGACAAATCAGATGATTAAAACTTGGTTGCCATCTATGTGAATGGAAGATCCAAAGTGGGGCTCCAGCAAAGGGGCAAAAGACAACTGGCAACCGGCTTCAAGCGTTAGTGGGGGAGTATACACATCTTATCATAATGTAATTAAGGGCGAAAAGGGAAAGAAAAGAGAGTTACCTCCATATATACAGATCATCAAGCAAAACAAGAAGCTGAAGCTCACCGCCATGGTCTGGAATGGCTACCACCCGCCCCTTTCTGCACTTCCATCTTTAGATGTGTCTCCCAGCCACTTGCCATCACGAGAATCACAGCCTCCATCGCGAGGCTTTTCTCGACTCCAAGCGTCTCTGTGTGTCCTACTTGGGCCAAGTTCCACACCAGAAGCATCGCTGTTGCCCCAGCCACGGGGCCAGTTAGCCCCATCAGGTTCCACCTTTTGATTCCAACGTTGATCCCCACCAGAAATTTCATCTTTTCTTGAGACGGATGTGGAATTCCACCCTGGTACCGCATCACTGTTGCACCCTTTGGATTTGTTCCAATTGTCTGTACTGGGCATGCTTCTCCACTCCTTGTCTTGGAGGAAGTTGCATCAGTCTTCCAGGTATCAGACCCTTGAGCCACATCGAAACATTTCTTTTGCCCCCAGCCTCCATCCTGTGAGGCAGCTGCACCTTTGTCCCATGCAGATGCTTCGGCATTTATCTTGTCAGAATTACCCTGTTTACAACTAGTCCATCCACTGGTTGACGCTGAGTTATTCCAGTCCGAATGAGTACCTGAACCGGTAGCTCGGTTACCAGCTCCTGAATCCCAGCTCGACAATGTTCCCTTGGCTTTCTGTCCCAAACTTTCCTCTCCACCGGTTCCCTCGTTGCATCATCACCGCCAGGTTCCTGATTTGAGCACATTCCTCCTCTCCAGCTGGAAGCTTGTTCCTGTCCAAAACATTTTCCTCTTCCTCTACCTCTTCCATAACCTCTGCCAGATGACCTATCACCACCATAGGACTTCCCTCCACTCCAATCTCCAGATTGATCATCACTTCTTACACCATCTCCAGCTGACCAGCTGCTCAAACCTGATGGATGGTTACCAGCAAGCTGGTTTTGCCTATTCCAATTGTTTCCCTGATCATTCTTCCAACTAGACAAAGCATCCCTTGAAAAATCACTTTTACCAGAACTTCCTTGATCATTCTTCCAACCAAATGAGGGATCATTACCATCATGACCAGAATATGAGGAACCATAATCATCTCTCCTTCCCCTTCCTTGCCAGAAACCTCCACCTCTTCCGCCTCTTCCTCTTCCCCTGCTTGAACCCCAACCAGCATCAGAGCAAGATCCCTTCCAACTGTCATCTTGACCACAACCAAGATCATTGAAACCCCTCCCTCTTCCACGAGCCTGTTGACCATCAGAATCCCTTGATCTGTTCCAACTGTCAGGTTTATCTCCAGATCCATAAGTTTCACAGTTTCTACTCCTCCCTCTACCCCAGGAAGAACCATATCCCCCACCAGTATCTGGGCACCTGCTCCAACCACCATCTTGATGTCCATCACCAAATGTCCCCCTGTTACCACCACTACCTCTACCATAACCAAATCCCAGAGAATGACCACCCCAGTCTACTTTATCACCAGATTCCCCATTAACACCTTTTCCTTGGTTCCATCTATCTTCATGATCATGATTATATGACCTCGCCTTGCTCCAACCATCATTTTCACCTTCATTTGTATCATTGGCCTTCCAACTCTTGCTGTCACCTTCAGTCAACTTTTCTGCTTTGTTCCAGTTTCTTTGACCACTCATGGTCGCTTTATCCCAGCTGGTACCAGATCCCTTCCCCACTTCAAAATGCGCTGATCTGTCCATGTTTCTTCCCAAATGCCCTTTACCATCAGATTCCCCCGGTTCACTTGAACCTTTGCTCCAAGACTCCCAATTGTCTGTGTGACCACAGTTGGAAGGCACTGCTTTGCTCCAAGCACCTGTCTCGCATTTGTTTTTAATATTCCCCTTGTCTGCTTTGCCCCAGCTGCTCCCAAATCCTTGTCCACCTTCAGAACTTTCAGGTCTGTCATTGTGACTTCCCCAAGCACTTACAGTTTTAGCATCAGATTCTCCAAGTGTACTTGCTCCTCTGCTCCATTTATCAGATTGACCATTGTTAGAAGATGCTGATTTGTTCCACCCACTTGCTTCACCTTCATTTGAACTTTTCCAACTTTTGTGCTCATCTTCAATTGACTTTGCTTTGTCCTGGTTGCCCCAACCATCTGTAGTTGCTTTTGTCCAACTGTTCCCAGATTCCTTTCCAGCTTCAAGACACCTCGATCTGTTAGTGTGTGCTTCCCAATCCCCTTTATTGCTGCATCCCCCACTAGCACCTCCTCCTCTGTTCCAGCTGTCTGCTTGACCATGATTAGAAGATAATGGTTGGCTCCAACCAATTCTTTCACCTTCATTTTTACTATTCCCCTTCCAGCTTTCATGCTCACCTTCAGTTGTCCTTTCTGCCTTAGTCCAGCTGCTCCAACCATCTGCAGGTTGAGAGAGCAGTTCAGCATTACCAGAATGCCCAGTTTGACATCCATTGCCTAAAGCTATTTTACTTCCCCATTGATCTTCTCCTTGATTATTACCTGCTCAAAAGTTGGAAATAATACATAGTAAGCATGATATAAATGAACAAGCAAAAAATAGCACCTTCAAGCTTTCATGCTCACCTTCAGTAGACCTTTCTGCCTTGATCCAGTTGTTCCGACCGTCTGCAGGTTGGGAGCTCTGTTCTACAGCATTAGGCTTAGCAGAACGCCCTGTTTGACATGAAGCTACTTTACTTCCCCATGGATCTCCTTGACCTGCTAAAAAGTTGGAAGGAATATAATAGTCGGAAGATTTAAATCAACAAGCCAGGAAATAGCACCTTCAAACTTCCATCCTCACCTTCAGTTGAGGTTTGTGGTTTATTCCGGTTGCTCCAATCATCTGCAGGTTCGGAGCTCTGTTCTTCAGCATTACCTGAATGCCCTGTTTGACAACCATTGCCCAAAGCTATTTTACTTCCCCATGGATCTTCTCCTTGATCATTACCTAAAGGTTCAAAACAATACATAGTCAGCAAGATATAGATCAACAAGCCAGGACATGGGACCCTCAAACTTTCATGGTCACCTTCAATTGATTTTTCCGCCTTAGTCCAGTTGCTCCATCCATCAGTAGGTTGGGAGATCTGTTCTTCCCCACTCCCTGAATATCCTGCTTGACATCCATTGCCTGAAGTTATTTTACTTCCCCATGGATCATCACCTCGATCATTAGCTGTTTACAAATTAGAAAAAATAAATGATCAACAAGATGGGAATCTACATGCAGGAAAATTGGAACTTCACTTAAAGAAAATTTGCATGGACTTGCAACACATTACCAAAATTCTAAAGATTCTATTGACAAGGTTGGAAAAATAAAAAATATATATAACAAAGATTTGTAAAATTGCCTTGCATGTTGGCTGAAATACCAGTCGAGACAAATCGTTGCATGTTGCCTTACAAAATCATTCTTGCTTGCTGAATTTTTCTCTCTCCTCTTCTTTTTGTGGGTTAGGAAGAGGGGGAACGTTTGGCTCCATGTTTTCGTCTTCTCCAAAGATACCACCTCGTAAAATGTTACGTTATGATTTTCTTTTGCTCATTTGCTTCTCCCCCCCCCCCTCACTAGAGTCCCTCTCTCCTCACCTCAGGCTCCCAGCCAACGAGGCTAAGTAACTCTGACTGGACAACTTGGAGCTCTCATTCTCATGCAACTGGAACCTGGCAGGCTGCCTAACCAATATCATCTAATAAAAAATCTGATGTCCATGTATGTTAAGAAGTAGGCTAGCACTGTTTGGCAAGGTAGAAAGCAAAATTTTTCCGGAACATAAGATAGGAACCAAAATGAGGACCAAGTAGACAAGATTGCAAGAGAAGATGAGGTATGGCTGGACAGCAGTGGAATGACCCCCGTCACCATTTGCCCTGTCAACGGAACCACCACAAAGATGCTAGCAAGCTCTCTGGATGTTAGGCAGCAGTTACAAGGCTAGGCTAGATGAGAAGGCTCTACCTATTTGCAGGCTCTGTTCCTGTGGCAGTTCAGGATCAATCCTGCCGGCATCATGAATAGAATTCTTTTAACCTTGTGTTAGTGAACCAAGAGTTGGACTTGCCCTGGATATGCACAAAATTCTCTCCCGTCGATTCCTGTTGGAATTCGTAAATCTCTCTCTTCTATTCACTCCATAACTGAAGAAAGAAACAAACAATATCTGAATAGTTCGAGTTATTCCTACTTTGCAAAATACATGTAGAGTTGAAGCGCAGTCCTTCCATAATTAGATCAAATTTTACGGGTAAGTGGTCTCAAATAAAAAAAATGGTATTCTGCATATATACTACTCTTCATCAAAGATTGCAAAATGTGTCGTTTCAGGAAACTTATCTACACACATATCATCACTTTTTCTGGAATTTTGCAAAACTGACCTCTTCATACCCTTACCACCTACCTATCCAACTGTGTTATCTTTAATTAGTTTAAACATGGCGATACACATGAAGCAGCAGGCAGCAGCACCTCCTCTCCTTGCGCTGATTGTTGCTGCTACTGGTCCAAAGGCAGTGGTGGCAGGCAACACAGCCAGCATCCCTCGCATACACACATCTCTCCGGCAATTAGGACATCATAGTGATGAAGAAGACCAGGGTGCCACCATCCAGCAGCGCCATGGTGCAGGGCTAGAGCTCCATCACCAGGCCAAAATCAGCCCAAAGCATTGCACAAAATAAATGGGCATATCCAGGGAATCAGACCAAAAAAATATTCACTTGGAATATTCTTTAAAATCTACATCTCATTTGAGAATAAGGTCATGAGTCTCGTCTTTGAGAGTGTTCACGTATGTTCATACTCCAAAAAAAAAGAGGATTTCCGAACTGGACTCAAATGCCAAGTTATTAAAGGCGCTTGAGGCGGTCGCCTAGGCACTGAGCGAGGCGACCTCAAAGCACCTCACCCTGGCCAATTTCGCCTAGGCGACCCTAGGCCTCCATTTTGCTCTTGTCCAGCCTATATTTTTTCCCACAAAGAGGCCCATTTGGCCTATTTATGTGCTTGTAATTTAAATACCTTATTTACCTGAAGGTCATTTAAGTAAATATTTTAACTTAATGTAAAATGTACACTCAAGTAACACATACACTTGACTTCTCAATTCAAGTCAAATGTATGTGTACGTTTGATGACTGTGCATGAATTTGAGAATTTCTATGTATACGTATTGTGTAGTTGTATAGAATTTTCAGATTTGCTGCTTGCTTTGGTTTAAATTTCTCATGAATTGAATGGATTTTATATTGTTGTGTCATACTCAATGAATAAATGTAGCCATTTGTAGGTTTCTTCACATATATTATAATCTATCTTCATATATCAGAATTATATATATATATATCTATTTCTTAATTAAAATTTTGCCTCAATCGCCTAGGCCAATTGCCTAGGCATTTGAGTCGTCTTCAGTCGCCTCTCGCCTTGGATAACATAGCTCAAATGTGATACAGATGTAAAGGTACTACTAGAGAAATGTTCGCTCATTCGTAACTGTGACCTGTCTCATAAATCAAGTGCAAGTTTTTTTCTGAAAGGTGGGTGGTACCACCAATATATTAAAAGAGAATAAAGAATGTACAAATATAGGCCAACAAAAAATAAACCCCAAAAAACAGCCATGCTCGAGCCATCCATTCCTTAATGGATATCAAATCTCAACCCTCCATCAAAACAAAAAGTAAGGAATTGGTCTGATCCACATTACAAATAACTGACGATCCACATTACAAATAATTGACGCCCATTCTCTAACTTTACTACTAATTCCAACAAAAAGAGAGGCCGCATCCCAAGCATCCTTGGAAAAAAATTCTCTTGTTCCTCTTAACCCCAAATGAGCCATAAAGTTGCATGCAAAATGATCGACCATACTGTTCTATCGCCCTTTGTCGGCCACTGTTCCTTCCAATTCAGCATCATCTGGCCAATGTCAAAGTGAGAGGAAATGGTGCAACGAGCTCTTGCAACCAACTCCCTCCAAACTAAAGAGGAATAGGAACAATCAGTGAAGATGTGATCAATGGACTCATCCTCCAAACCGCAAAGAGCACAAGTGGTCTGAATATCAGATAGGAAGCGGTGCAACCTATCACGCATGGGAAGCCTACCAATAGATAATCTCCACATTAGATCTTTCACCTTAAGAGGGCTCTTAGGCTTCCAAACTTGAGCATGTAATCCGTGTCAAACGCCACGAAACAACCATCTTTCTTCCAATGCCATATCCACCGGACCTCATAATCTAAGACGACCATTGAAGAAAGATGGGAAAACATGTCCTGATCTCTAACTACGTCAAATCCCTCTTGAAGGTAGGTACCCCCACACTGTCAAGAAGGGAAGAATCAATGGCCTAGGAGACTGAGAGCTCAAGGTCTGAAGCTACCAACAATAGACAAGGAAAGAGCACCCTAAAGGAGAAGTTGTTGCACCATCTATCCTTCCAGAAAGGATCCCTGTAAGAAGAAATGTCTTGCCAAATAGTACTAACTCATTGCGCAAAAAGTAAGTCCCAAACTCTAGATCTCCCACAATGCCTCTAACTGATAATAGAAACCCACGGACCATCCTGTCCACCCCCCAACCTCCACAACCACTTGGCTAAAGAGTGCCTAGTTGAAGTCGTTGATATTCTTTAAACTCACACCTCTCTGGATTCTGCCCCCCAAAAAAAACGAAAATTGGCAAAAGCTGATTTCGCATGAAAGCGCCGCGTGCAGCATTTCGCAGCCTCGTCGCCCATGCGGGCTCACGAAAGAGCAACAAACCATGATTCGCCGTACCGCTCGGATCAACTCTATCGCATTCTCTGTTGTACGATACAGTACAGTACCGCTAAGATTACGGTGGGGAAAAAATGTTTGATTTTTTTTTTAGTTTTACAACTTAATGAATATTTAAAATGAGCAAACTTCAAAAGAAGACTCTCCATCCAAACTCAAAATAGAGTCTTCATCTCTTCTCATACATGGACTCTCTCTCTAACTCGAGATTGTACTCTCTCTCTCTCTCTCTCTCTCTCTCTCTCTTAAACACATCCTAAGACTCTATAGAATAAGAGAAGACTACCACCACGTGAAGAGACCTCTGAAAACTCTGCTTACCAAACCCCATCGCCCCAAAGCCAGAGGAGAAGTCATTCTCAACGTTACTCCCTTTCTCTCTCCCCTTTCTCTCTCATATCCTCCAGAACCATCACGGATAATACGCCTTCTACAGCCTGAAAAAGGGATGAAATACTCACGAGGTCTTCAACAAAGTTGTTCTACTCTTTTTTAGCTTCGTCCTCGAAGTGAAATCACCTCGATTGGTGGTCTGTGTTCAAAATTATAGCAAATTATTCTTCACATTCTCTCTCATATCATGATCTATATATACGAGATTATCATGTTCTCCACGACTTCCTCTACGAACTCCAACTAGAATCATATCAAATGATGGTATGTGCTTAAAGATACAGTGGATTATTCTAGACCTTCTCTCCCATATCGCGATCCAAACTAGCAGTGAGTGCGGCCTCTCTACAACCTGAACGAGGGTGATCCAGTCTTTGGGCTCTTCATGAAATTGTTCATGATATGACCAATGTATTCCATTAGATCAACACCAAGAAACCGAAAACAGAAACAAAACTATAACGTCTTAAGATTTAGAATAAAATATTAATGACACTAAGAAATTAAAAGAGAGTAAATTATATGTAAGACATGACCACTTATATAAAACATAATTATCTTTAATTTAGAATATTTTCACATTATTATATAATTATGATACTATCTTTGATTGTGTGCACTTTAACAGAATGATATTCGGATCTAAAAATAAAGTCAAATTGAAGTCATCATAATTATTTAAAAAAATATACTAATTTTAAAAATATAAATATTAGAAATTATTGATGTATAGATGTTGAGATTAAGTCGACCTAATGATTTTTGAGACAATTTTTACTTGATGAAAAGTTAATTTAAAAAAATAAATTATAATTACTATAATTTGTATCATCTCTTAATTAACTTATGTTTGAAATTTCATCTCAATTAGACACCATTTAAACCCCCTAAGTGCAGGATATCAAAAATCGTCCCGATCAGGATCGAATCGGCCGATTCGGATCGATTTTGGGCCGACCGATCCGATCCGGGGTAACCTTGCCAGAGGCCGATTCCAGGCCGAGTCCACTCCAATTTCAGGCTTATTTACCTGAACATCATTTAAGTAAATGTTATATTTGTAGTTTCATTTACTTAATGATATTACATGTACATAAGGAAGTACCCCCATTTGAATCCAATAAAAATATCAAAAAAATCATATATCCTACCAATAAAAAGTCCACTCTCCCATCGAAGAAGAAAATCACGATTTCGATGATTTTAACGAAATACTAACTTTCTAATCTCTCATAATTTGGCCTATCAAAAAATTTGATAATTCGAATAAACCATAAGGAACACTAAAAATTTAAAGTCCGGTAAAAAAAAAATCAAACGTGCATATGACTTCTCCAAAGAAGCCACTCTTCTACTGACAGCACTTAGTCTGCTTGAGACGTCTCAGGATTTGGTCAAACCTAAACTATCATTACTCAAAGTCCTGAGAATTGTCACTTTCTAGTTTCTTTTCAATTAAAAAATGAAAAATCTCATGAGTTTATGTGATGATAACTTAGGTTTGACCAATTCTGAGAGGTCTCAAGCAGACTAAGTGATGTCAGTAGGAGAGTGGCTCTCTTGGAGAAGTCATATACACGTTTGACTTTTTTTTACCGAACTTTCAATTTTTAGTATTCCATATAGTTTATTTGAATTATCAAATTTTTAGATAGACTCATAGTTGTCAAGGCGGACGCCTAGGCGGCGCCTAGGCGCTTAAGCGCTAAGGCGCTTCCTCAGCCGCCTTAAAACACCTCGCCTTTCTAAGAGAAGAAAAGGCGCCCCAAGGCGCCGCTAAGGCGGCCAAGGCGCACGCCAAGGGCACTTGGGCGCGCCTAGACCCTTTAGGGGTCCGCAATATCCCACTTAGACAGTAGATTCAGGTCGGTTTTCAGGGCTGAATTCAGCCCGATTCCAGGTAACATCTTATTTACCTGAATATCATTTAAGTAAATGTTATAATTTGTTGTTTCATTTACTTAAGATATTACATGTAAATAAGGAAGTACCCCCATTTGAATCCAATAAAAATATCAAAAAAATCATATCTATTACCAAAAAAAAGTCAACTCTCCCATCGAAGAAGAAAATCACGATTTCGATGATTTTAGCGAAATGCTAACTTTCTAATCTCTCCTAATTTGACCTATCTAAAAATTTGATAATTCAAATAACCATATGGAACACTAAAAATCCAAAGTCCGGTAAAAAAAGTCAAACGTGCATATGACTTCTCCAAGGGAGCCGCTCTCTTACTGACAGCACTTAGTCTGTTTGAGAGCTCTCAGGATTTGGTCAAACTTAAACTATCATCACCCAAACACATGAGACTTGTCATTTTCTAGTTTCTTTTCAATTTTTAGGCATATTGTGGGATTATGTATTGGATTCATTTAGTTTGACTTGTTTAAGTGTGTTAAGATATTGCACTTCTTATTTTTATTTAACATATTTACATGTATGTGTATTGCTTGTTTTAAAAGTTGAAAATTAGTTTTCTGATGATAGAATGATATTTGCACTTCTTGTTCTTATTTAGTGTGCTTATTTATTTGAAGATGTCAATTTAGATTTTTTATGACTTTATGATATATAATGTGAGTTTGTTTACTTGGAGTTTAATTTTGTTGTTTCATTGTCTTTATGTCTGTCATATTATGATATTTTTTATTGAATTTTCATCATTATAAATATTTATAGATACATAAATATCATGTAAGAGGGACACTTGAAAACAACTCATACTTGGTTCCGTCCTAAACGCCTAGCACCGCTTAGGCGAGCGCCTAAGCGCTTAGGCGATCTGAGACCCCACTTACGCCTCGGTCGCCTTGACAACTATGGATAGGCCAAATTATGAGATTAAAAAGTTAGCATTTCGGTAAAATCACCGAAATCGTGATTTTCTTCTTCGATGGGAGAGTTGACTTTTTATTGGTAAGAGATATGATTTTGGTATTTCCCTATGTACATGTAATATCTTAAGTAAATGTAATCATTTACTTAAATGATGTTCAAGTAAATAAGTATTGTACATTAACATACACTTCACACCTGTATAAGGGGTCGATCCAACCACCCCTGGCTCAGCCAGGATCGGCCGATCCCGGATCGGGATCGACCGATCGGATCAATTTTTGGCTGGCCGATCCAGCCCCAATCCCCTAGTTTTTGAACCTTAACTAAGTGCACACAGGATTTGCTGCGGTACGGAAAATCATGTATGCACTTCAACGGGACAACATTAGTTCCGAAAATAAAATCAAATCTGAAGTCATCATAATTATTAGAAAATGTACTGATTCTAAAAATAAAAATATCAGAAATTATTGATGCATAAATGTTAAGATTAAGTCGACCTAATAATTTTTGGGACGATTTTTACTTGACAAAAAAATAATTTAAAAAATTAAACTAAAATTACTATAATTTGTATCATCTCTTAATTAACTTATGTTTGAAATTTCATCTCAATTAGACCCCTTAAATGCGTCGGATATGAGAGAGGAATGGGAAAAAAAAAACAGATTTAACGGACCGGACGGTCTGTGGCGTGACGCCGCGGCACGCCCGGGTCACCCCATTGGGGTGACCTGACCGTGCATGGGCTCGCAAGAGCCCATGCGAACCCTGCAACAAACACAGGAAAAAAAAGTTCTTTCGTCGCCCTTTTGTGAGTCCTGTTGTCCATGCCCAAAATCCGCTCAAAAGTTGACGAAGACCCACATTTCAACAGCAGGGAAAGAAGATGGCGCTTTTCTCTCTCTACTCCTTGCAAAATCCAACGCATACGGAAGTCGGAGCCGCCTAGGTTTACTTGGGAATGCATATGGTGTTGTAGAGATTTTAGCCTCAAAATCTCTGCCATTGGCGTTCCCAATTAGTCACCCTACCCTAAGCTACATCATGCTAGCCCCGAAGCTTGGCACTACTACTATGCCAGAAACATAGACTGATAGACCCACATCCACTGCCTTCTATGCCGGTTGCTCCCAATTCTAAATCGGACTGACACCCTATAGCAATTTTGATACCGAAAAAAATAATATTTTAATTGGTTTCAGCTGAAACCAGACTGAAGTAGGCTAGTTACTCCCCCTTAAGGTCGCCTGAAATTGGTCGAAACCGCACGAAACGAAACCAAAACGGTTTCGGACCCAACCAAAACCGAGTCCAAAAACGACATTGCCATCCTTGGCCAGAAAAATCTACATCTGACAACCTCAAATCTCTTGGCCACCTGGATCGAGATCTTGAACAAAGAAATGAAGTAGGTTAGACTGTCCAAGACCGAGTTACAAAGCACAAGTCTCCCTCGGTAGAACAATGTCCTGGCCTTCCAACCTACTAATATGGTCTTAAATAAGAACACCAAGAGAAATAGGGAAGCCCAAACAGGTGAGAGAACCTGTCAATCCTACATCCCAGCACTATAGCAGACCTCTCCATAACACTTTCAGTTGCATTCACCCAATTGTAATTAACTTTCACGTTGTCACTTCCTCCAGTGGGTTCAAAAGAAATCTCACCATAATAGACAAGTAACCTCTACCAGGAAATGTATGGTATCTTCCGCATACAAAAGGTGTGAAATAGAGGAGTTGCCTCTCACACCCTGGGAGCCTGCAATAAGACATGCCACCTCCGCCCTCATCCACACTCTGGTCAGGACATCAGCAACAAGGACAAAGAGAAAGGGAGAGAGAGAGTCTCCTTGCCTTAGTCCTCTACCACAGTGGAACCATTCAAAAGGTTTCCCATTAATAAGCACAACAAAAACAGCTAAAAAAACACAAGCCATGATCTAAGAAGTTCATCTGTCGCCAAAACCTATCATCTATAAGCAATGCAACAAACAATCCAAATTGACCCTGTCATAAACCTTCTCAAAAATCCAACTTTAATAGTAAATCTTTCCCCTTGCACTACTTCAAGACAAACAAGCATTCATGAACCACCAAAAAATTGTCTAGAATAAGTCTTCCTCTGATAAATGCACCCTGAAAGTGATCCACCAGCCTGTCCATGATAGGCTTGATAGCAGCCAGCCTCACAACTAAGACCTTGGAAATAATCTTTGTTAAGTACCATTAAGCAAACTATTGGGCCGAAAATCAGTAAACGCCATTGCTCCCTTTCTTTTGGAGATAAGAACAATGTCTAGTACTCTGATTAATACCTCTCAAGTGACCCTTCACTCTTAGAACTCCTTAACTGCAGCCACAAGATCCTCCTTGATGATATGCCAGCATCTTCACAAGAGAGTAATAGGAAAGCCATCCAGTCCAAGAGCATTATCCCCTACAAGAGAGAAACCTGCCTGCTGAACCTCCTCTGTGCAAATTAGGTCGAGTCGCTCACTAATACCAAGTAACTAGTGTAAGAGGCCGTAATGTACCCGCAATCTCCTACAGTCCTCCGTGAAAAGCCTAGAGTGGAACACCTTCACCTGGTCATGATTTGAACATCATGCCCAAAAGTAGTGTCCCCACCTAATTGCAAGAGATGGAGTTCACTCAGAAGTAAATCGTGTTCCTGTCACCTTTCTTGATCCACATGACTCTAGACCTCTGCTTCCAGTAAGTTTTCTCTATGCAAAGAATGTCTTCATACGATTCCTTGAGGGAAGTCCTAATAGCTTTGTTCTCCTCATCTAGAAGGTCAACCTCCTCTAAATTGTCAAGTCCATCTATCTAATACAAAATCCTCAACTTCGCCTCTCTCCCTAGTAGTGTTTCCTAGCTCCCCAGCCTCTCAAGGTGGAGGTGGTGTGTCTCAACCTCCTCACCAAGGTGCCCATAGCTGATGGACCCACGTCCACTATCTTCCATGCCATGGACACCACATCCATAAAGTTCTGCTCACAGAACCAGTGTACATTGCCGATTGGCTTGTGATCTGACAAACCTCTAAACAAGACGGACATTTGAGCATGGGGAAAATGGTCCTCCGAATCCACAGAGATGACAAATCTGTCCAAACCTCGAACAAACAACGTCAACTCTCATGTTGAACCAGGTGAAGAAGCCACACGATATACCAACATCGACCACAGCCGTCTCTTGAATAAATTCTAAAAATTCTTCCATAAAGCCATCAGCAAAAGAAGAGATCACGGTCCTCTCCAACGAATGTGCAACAACATTAAAATCACTGACAACACACCATGGCCTCCCTGAATTGTGATAAAACCACAAGAGCTCCCTCCCACAACAACCTTTTATCCTCCCTGTCCTTCGGACCATAGACCCCGATAAAATCCCAAGAAAACCCGTAATTAACCCCTTTGAGGTGCAACGACATGGCCCATCTACTAACCACCCTGTCACATGCTGCCGCCACCAACTCAAAGGGGTTCCCAAGAACAAGGATACCCCCTGAACTTCCCACCGCCAAAGAAGTAACACCCATAGTTAGTCTAGTAGCCCCAATCTCCTTCATAATACAACTCTCATCCCCATCCCACTTCGTCTCTTGGACACAGCACATCTACCTTGCACCTCCAAACCACATCCTTCACAACCCTCCTCTTCTCCGCCCTCACCTTAACCTCGGACATTCCATAAAATAATTCTCATTGGAAAGAAGTACTCCCTTGCTCATCCCTTTCCTCCTCCAACATTACCCCCACCTCTCCACTGTAACCTCTCCCCCGCTCATATGCTAGCACTCCACCTCCTATAAATATTAGAAAAGGCTATTTTTAGGTCTTTTTCAGCTCCCACCGAGAAAATGCACACCATGTCCGCCACCTCCCTAGCCCGCTCAGCACACATAGCTTCCACCTCCTCGAGAATAGCCCTCACCTCCACTGGATGCAGACAAGATTTGCCTACCCCCACACAATCTACCAATAAAGGGGTAGCTATCTCCTCCATCATCTTGAGCATCTGCAACTGTCATCTCCCCTGCAACACCCTCACCATGGCGTATCAGAACAAGTGCAGAGTGCTGTTAAGCTTGCAAAGCCTCCAGTGTCGGTCTGGCAAGGTCCATTGAGACTCCCGTGACTTGTCTCCACCACCAAACAAAGAGAAAATAGGGAAAAATCCATCCCTTCTCCCCGTGCAGCTAACTCCTGGCATTCCAAATCCCTTCCACCCCAAGGAGAAGTCACCCTGTTTAGATGATTGACCCCCTAGGGGCAGGAAGCTCCCTCTACAATTGACACCCGTGCGAGTGTTCAATGCCTCGCCCAAGGTTCCGCCCTCTGAAAGCTGCACTGGAGCAATAAAAAATGCCGCCGAAGACCGACAGAGAAGAGAAGGGGAGGAGGGGGGCGGTCGGTCGCTGGACTACTACGCTCAGAAGCTCCCTGGTCGCGCTCCTCGTTCAGGAGGGGAAGATGAGTAGTATTGGGTGTCAGGGAGCCAGATCGTGACTTCCAGGATATTGGGTAAGTCCCGGACCTCCAGTTCGGATCTCAGACCAAAACCCTGCTTGGCCAGAATAGACAGACCCTGCACAGCATGATCCACGGTCCAGTTCTGGCCCACGATCAACCCGAAAGCTAAAATCCACCCTGAAATGAGCAATCTGCGGACCGCCACATTTCGAATTCAAATCGACTGCCATGCAGTCATCTTCAACCTCCAGTCGGGCCTGCTGTTGCCCTGGGGATCGCAGCGGCGGCAGCGGAGACTTCACCTCCTGGAGAGCAAGGCAGCAAACGACAATCCTCTCGCTGCCAAAACCGACGAGTAGAACCGCTGGTATGTCCTCCGGGCTGAGGACCCTGACGGTAGCTAGTATCTTCAGCCTCGCCCCCGATGAGGCAAATTCCAGCAATCCTTGCACCAGTTCGATGAAGCAGCTACACAAGGTTCAAAAATTTTCTTCATCACATAAGCCTATACAGATCTCATTGACAGAGATGGGAAGGTTCCCAGCATCCTAGGCCACCGGCACAAACTAAGAAAATTCCCACTGGATGCAACCCTATCTGCTTTTTCGGCCCTCTCCGTCCCCTCTTCACAGCTACACACAGCCAGGAAAAGATTAAGCCCTACTCTCACGACTCCCCACTCATCCCCTATTAGCTCCGCTAGGCTTCTCCTGATTCCCCCTTATCAACCTCACCCACAAGGAGGGTCACAGCCACTGATCTCCTCCTCTAGCTATCCCGGCGACTTACAAAATCCTCTGGTAAATCTCCAACGTCAACAACCATCCTGATTCTTCGGCCCACCACAGCCTGCTTACCGGGCCCTCTAACCACATCAGCAAAGGCTGAGTCCCTGGCCACACCCTAGGGCATCCCACTCTGATGCACCCCAAGCTCCTTCACTCCCTTGCTTCTCCCCTGCTCCGACTTGAACATTTAAGCAGTTCGGCAGAACATATGGCACCATCTTCTGATATGCTCTCGCCTGCCACAGCCACAGCAGGTCTGGACAGACCCAGCTTGCACCCCTACCACCATGCGCAGCCTCCAACAGAGGAGAATGGGTCGCAGAGCCCCTTGATCACTACCCAGCTCCCACAAACCTCCAGCGCCCCCCTGTTCGGCCAAGATGGCCAAACAGAATCCCAGAGCATCTCTCTCTAGAAGAGTCTAGAGAGAGAAAGGCTAACATGTGTATAAGGATGTGACTCTCCGTCCCTTCACAGCAAGTTAAGATTTGGATCAAATATCTGCGTATTTGGGTAAGTTTTTAAGCTAGTTGTCAGCAGCCGAATTGCTAAATTGTAATGAAAGACAGCTATGAGCCTATGAAGGTTGACCGGGCATCATAGCATAGGCCCCAACCACACGGAGGGAATAGCCACGATTCATAGCTGTAGCTAATTAACAACTAACAAAAGACTACACTGTGCAACATGAAGAATCTAAAAAGACCTTTTGATAAGTACGATATGAATCAATTCCACGTTACTTCAGGAAAGACATGAAATTAATCATTTAATTGCATAGAGACAGTAGCTAGAAACTACATGCCCTCAATTATAGACTTGGATCTGCGAAGTCACCAAACAAAGAGGAAGTTTTCTGTGAGATACTGCCATCAGCAGCTAAATTTCTGTCATGAGGAGGAAGGAAGGTCGGATGGAGTGATCAGGTTTTGAAAAATAAACTTCCCATTAAGATTACAGTCTTCATGTGGAAAATTGCAAGTGAAGCTTCCAATTTTGAACAGGCTGAGTTTATGAACATACAGTCAGCTAAAAGTTGCACATTATGTGGTACATTTGAGGACCTGATGGAACATTTATTTCTTAACTACAGCATCATTCAGACTGTGTGGAAGTCTGTTTCAAAAAAAGACTGTATGGAAGCTCATTGGTCCAAAGGGTATGGCTAGCCATCTGTGAAAACTTGCGGCAAATGGAAACACCTTAATCCTGTGGCCCATGACATAGAAATGTAGACAGCCAGTCCAGCTATGCTGTGGGCAATATAAAAGAGAGAGAGAAACAACAGAGATTTTAGGAAAGAATTCAGGTAACCAGCAGAGGTAATCAAGAGCTGCCGATATTTTTTCCAGGATTGTAATTCCCACTAATGCTGGGAGAAGGGTGTCTGACTCCCTGATTTTGAACAGGTTGTAGGGAGAAGTTTTTTAGCCAAGAGGCAAGGGCATAATTGTCTACCACCTTGGTAGTCTTCTTTTCCATCTTTTGCTTTGTACTCTTCCTTTTCTTAAATGAATTGTGGCTTTTGACCACCTTCAAGAAAACATCAAACAAGACCAAAAATGTTTGGATAATGATTATCAGAATAGGGATCTAAGTAGAACATATTCCTAGAATTTGTAGTGTCAAGTTCATTGGAATTAAAAATTATACATGGACCGTAAAACAAATTACCCAACCATTATCTGTGCAAAGAAAACCCATTGTAAATAGGAAATATCTGACAGGAAAAACTTGGCAGGAATTGGATTATTGTGGATGAAAATATTTTCTGGAGGAACTTGTCAACAGCATGATGAAATTGTGATTGCCAAGAATTAAAGAAGCTAGTATAAATACAAGATGGTAAATGATCATCACTTACTAGCTTTGTTGTCATCACAGTTTGAGGAGCCACCCCAAGATGACAAACCTGGCCATGAAAGCCTGCAACAGATAAGCAAATAACAAAAGGTGAGGGAAAAAGTAGTTGGCTTGTCAGTGGAATAAAAATTAATCTCTTAGTCCAGTATCATGTCTTTGAAGACAATAAGCTAAGTGACTAAAATATTCAATACTAATATATTTATAGCTTCCATTTGTTAAGTTCTAGAATGAATCATCATCCGGCAGCAGTTAGATTATTTTGGATGAAAAGATACTCTGGAAAAGTTGGTCTATATGTCATTCAAAGAAAGGAACAGCGAGTTCTTTAAAGATGTACTCAATGACTGGCCTAGTGGTTAGCCCTCTGTGTACACCAAGATGAGGTCTCAGGTTCAAATCTCACTGGAAGCACATTTTTAAGGAATTTCTAAAGGACAATGTAATAGGCTAGTTTTCCAACCAAAACAAAATTTTCTTTAAAGATGTGTGGCACAAGGATGCAAGGCTTACCATTGTGCGTGAAGGATCCTGGTTTACATGGGAAGGAAGGAAAAGTTTCTTCAAAGATAGGTAGCACAGCAGTTCAGTAGCATTCACATTCTTCACAGACGAGGATACCTCTTGTTGTAGTTTAGTCTCACATTGGAAATCCATGGGAGTTTCACCTCTATATATGTCTATGTTGTCAGAGACGACCAAGGGGTCGCCTTAGCCTCAAAGGCCTAGGCGATCGAGGCAATTTATTATTAAAATAATATATATGTATTAAAAAACATGAAATGTATATTTAAATACCACATGAATGCTAGCTGAAAACAAATATACCACATAAAACTCAGTTCCAATGGGCCAAGCTATTGTATAACCAATTAAATCCATTCATTTGCAAACTAAATTGCAAGTAAACAATTAAAATACATTTGCACAAACATGTAAATATGAAATGAAAATAAAAATTGCAATACTAAATTGCAAGTAAGTGAAACAAACTCGTACATGTAAATCTGAAATAAAAATAACAAGTGCAATATCCGAATGGCCGGAGTGTGTGTCTGTGTATCAGAGAGCATAGTAGTCAAGGAAGGCGCCTGGGCGCAAAGGCGCTTCCTAGGTCGCTTAAAAGGGTCCCGCTTTTTAAGGGGGCCAAACAGCACTCCCTGGTGGCGCTGAGGCGGTCCAGATGCCCGCCTAGGCCCGCTTGGACACCTAGGTCATTTATCAGGTCAGACACCCAACAGATCCAAAACAGGATCCCGGTTCTAAAGTAAACCCCCACCCAGATCGGCTTCACCCCTCACCCCCTCCACCCCGATTCCTCTTTGAAGGCAAACTAGGGTTCACAGGGCTCTTCTACTCCTTCAGCAAACGCCGCCACACCCGGCCGTCGCCGCTGCCGCATCCGCCGCAAAGTACAGTGCCCTCTCCCCTTCTCCACCCTATCACGTGGGAGCCTCTCCTCCCCTCTCTCAGCCACAGGGTGCACAGTTCCTCTCTCTCTGGACCCCCCTCTCTCTGGTACCTGACCCCCACTCCTCTACCTCCCCTTCCCCCACAGTCCCCCTCACTCTCTGTCTCCCCCCAGGCCCCCACTGTCTCCTCTCTCTCCGTCTCCTCCCCCCAATCTCCCCGTCTCACGGTCCCCCCCCCCCCCCCCCCATTCTCTGTCCCCACCTCGTCTCCTCCCCACCCTACTCCCACCCGTCTCCCCCCTCCCACGGTCCCTCTCTCTGTCTCAGTCTCCCCTCCCAACCACCAACAGTCCCCGATTCCCCACCTCTCTGTCTCCCCCCTCCCACAGTCCCCTATCTCTGTCTCGGTCTCCCCGCACACACACTGTCTCCCAGTCTCCCCCACAGTCCCATTCCTGAAGCCCACAATCCCTGTCGAACCTGTTCAATTTTTTGGGCTTGATTATTTATTGTCATATGTGTAGATAGTGACAGAAAAAGGTACCATGGCTGAGACTGACACTGATCCTTAAAAAAAAAAAAAAAATCAAAAGACCCAGGATGGATGTATGCATATTGGCCCGATGTAAATGATAGAACAAAGTCAAGTGCGATCTTGTGGCTTGATTACTAATGGGGGCGTCAAGAGACAAGAGGAACATTTGATTGGTGGTTTTGGGGATGTAAAAACATGCCCAAACACCAATAAACAAAATGCTGAAGAGATGCTTAGTTGGATGAACAAAAATTTAAAAAAAAAAAAAAAAAGCCAAATGAGAGTCTTCCGACTGAAGGAGATTCTGACAATGAATGTGAAGTGGAGGGACATCTGGAAAAGTCCCGACAAGGTTGTTCAACATTGTACTATTCACAAGGAGTTCAGGGACAAGCAAAACACCTAGTCAATTGTAGCATTTGTTAATCAACTTTCTAGTCAATTGTTCACAGGGGACTTTCTTTCTTGAGTCAAGTTGATGCTTCTGACAAGAAGGAAGATGCAGGATTGTTTTCCTAATAAAATGATAGAAAAAAATTGGAGAAGAAAATGTGGTGCAAGTTGCCACTGATAATGCATCATATAATGTAGCAGCTGGTGGCTTGTTAATGGATAAGAGATAACATTATTTTGGACACCTTGTGCTGCAAATTGCTTGGATCTCATGTTAGAAGATATTGGTAAGTTAAAGGGTCCAAAGGTGTAATTGCAAAAGCTAAGAAGTTGACAACTTATATTTACACTCATACTCGTCTTCTTGAACACATGAGAAAGGAAACCAAGGGTAGAGAATTAGTCAGATTTGGTGTGACTAGATTTGCCACTGCATTTCTTACATTGGAGAGATTGAATGATGATGTAATAAAAAGGGCTCTTCGAAAACTATTTAGTTCTGAAGCTTGGTATAAGAGTGTATGGTCATCAACAAATGCAGGGGATATTGTCTTTCAGGTGAGATTTTGGCATGGTGTTGAAGATCTTTTGAAAGCCTCTCAACCAATCTTGCAAGTGTTAATATTGGTTGATGGAGATGAAAAACCTGCAATGCCTGACATATATGCTGCCATGGAGTATGCAAAAGAGCAAACTGTTCAAAATTTTGGCTCCAAGGTAAATTTACTTTTCTTTAATTTGTTCCATTCTTATACAACTATACTTGAATACAAATTTTGCCATCCTTCGTATGCAGGAAGTAAAATTTCAGCCGATTTTGAAGATAGTTGATAAGAGGTGGGATGTGGGAACATCAAATGCACCGTCCTTTACATCTGGTGGGGTTTCTCTTAAATCCTACCTTATGCTTTAAGGCTAGAGAGAAATATGAAGTTTCATGTGGGAAGTTTGACACTGATTTTTTTTCATGTCTTGAAAGAATGGTGCCAGATTTGGACCATCAAGACAAAATAAGAGATCAAGTTACGATGTATTTGAATGAAAGAGGGATGTTTGGAAGAGAGCTAGCCATACAAGCCCATGATAGCAGAATGTCAAGTGTACCTATTATATCATTTCTAAAATTTATTTGATATATTTTAAAATAACATTATTTTGACATGTTAAACATTTTCTAATAGTTGAATGATGGCTAACAAAAGTGGGGAAACTCCTGAATTGAAGAACATTGCCATAAGGATTTTAGGGCTTTGTTGTAGTGCTTCTGGGTGTGAATGCAATTGGAGCACATTTTAGTTTGTAGGTTATATAATAACTTTGATTTTTTATGTTGATTTACCTTGTTGAACCCTGAAAAGTTTGCAGTGGATATCTAAAAAGGGGGTGCCAGAAGTTATTTATAGTGGTCCAATGGTTACTTAGATAATGCCATGGTTACTTAGATAATATTGGATACGAATCCCTTTCAAATTAAGAGGAGGAGACTTATGGATGAAGTAATGTCATAGTTACTTAAGTAATGCCATGGTTACTTAGGTAATATTGGATCCAAGTCCCTTTCAAATTAAAGGAGGGATCTTATTAATGAAGTCAGCACCAAACCCCTTCAATGAAGCAAAAGTTCGGAAAGAACAACGCTTCAAAGAAGATAAGTTGCGAAAGAACTTCGGCAACACAAGGTCAACAAGACCGAGTTCGAAGGAAATTACAACTCCAAAAACACGTGCAAGAGGAAGCGTCAAGCACTTGCAAAGTTCGAATTCAAACAACACTTCGTCGGAGGATCTCCAAGATATGCAGGAGTCTTCACGGCAAACACCTCTCGTACAACACGAGGATGTATATTTATAGAAGCCGAGGGGAGAAACCACCCATGTAAAACCCCTTTAACCGATGGAAACCTCCCATCGGTTAAGGTTCCCCCCTTAACCAATGGAACCCTCCCATCGGTTAAGGAAGAAATCCCTAACCGATGGGACCTTCCCATCGGTTATCCCTCTCTCCTCCATCAATGTAAAGGGGCAAAACCCCTATAAATAGCCCATGTAGCTCGATGGCAAAAGACCCGGGGAGCTTTTGCTGGAGCTTTTTCTTCTGAAATTGCCCGGAACCTTTTTCTGAAATTTAAAGGAAGGCTTGTTTGTTGAAGAAAATTTTGCTCAACGTGAAGGTACTCGCCCCCAACAAGTCGAAAGGTCGTTCCCCCTCCGACCACGAAATCTCCATAAAATCCCTCCATGTCGAGTTAGTCTCCATGGGGGAATTCTAAAATCCAAATATATATTCATATCTACACATCGAGTTAGTCTCTGTGGAGGTAAAATTAAATTGTGCTCGTGTGCTTCGATGATTAAATACCTTCCATGCTGAGTTAGTCTCCATGGGCATAAGATATTTAACATCTTTATGTGTTCTTGTGTTCTAAATATTTCCATGTCGAGTTAGTCTCCATGAATATAAGCATTTAGACATATCTATATTATTCCCTCACGTTGAGTGAGACTCCGTGAAGGGTAAATCTTTGTGTTCATATGTGTATGCCTTTTAAAGGGAACTCTGCCCAAGCAGGGATTCCGCCGAAAAGCATACTCATATGTCCATAAAATATATGTTCATGTGCGTATTTTATGGGGAGACTCTATCCATACGGAGACTCCGCTCCAAAATAAATACGGCAATATGTGCATCAAATATATGTTCGTGTGTTTGCACAGTAACTCTGCTCATGCGGAAGCTCTGCTCAAATACACAACATATCCAAACATCAAATAAATCCTTGGATTTACACCCACTCATTTCTCAAATTGCATGCCAAACTCACAAATAGAGTCCATGCTCTTTTCAAACAAAATATATTTCATCCGATAAAAATAAAACACTGTGTTACTATTTTCTAGAAAAATGTACGACTTTTACTATTAACGGTGTTCGGGTTAAAATTGATGTAAATCAACATCAAAGGTTTTAATCCGATGTAAATCAACATCGATTCCAGTCGATAGAGAAGCGGTCCAGCACACGCTACCCTAATTGCCTGATAAAATAAAATCGCGGAACAAATAAGTTCAAAACAAAATTGGCGCACTTGTCTATTCTTTGGACATAAAACTTCTCTCCGCATCGCGTGAATTTCAAATTCTGTCTGTTCGACAGACTGGCACGCCCCACAAAAGGAAATAAAATTAATCAATCGAATCTAATGAAATTTTCCACCGATATTTTTTCGCGTCCGACATACCTATATCTATTTTACATTTTTCACTTGTATTTTTGCATGTAGATTCGCACCACGAAAAGGAACCACTTGGAACACAAAATATTGAATGATATTGTGTATGTTAAATAAAATCGTCGTCTTCAGGAGAGGTTCAAAGAGAGGATAAATCATCCAAAAAAATATGATCTCGTTTGTCTTACAGATTTATTAGATTGGGGGAGTGAGTGGATGACTCAAAATTCAAAGAATTTAGTTCATGATGATGGAGATCTTACTTTGCCGGATGTTGAGCTTGCTATGGAAGTATCATATGAAAGACCAAGTAGTAGAGCACAACTTAGAGATAATGATGTTCCCTCGGATGATGGAGAAATGTTAGAAGACCATTCTGAAGAGGATGATGATGATGATGCTCCATGGGAGTCTAGTGAAGAAGGTCAATCTCACCAAGAAGATGATGAGTATGACAATCATGATGAGGCCATTCCAGCAGAAGTGTCATTTGGATTTAGAATTTAGTCTTTCATCATCAGTTCATGTTATGTTAGTCGCTTAGATATGGAAAACAATTTAGATTATGTATTTGGTTGCATGAACTACTATTCGATTCTTTTTTTATGATGTGGTTTGCTATTTGTTAACAACTTATTATGTTTGTTAGAATTTGTTTTCCATTTTATATCTAATATCCTTCGAGATGAAGCTAATAAAATACACTTTCAAACAAGAAAGATGAAGCTAAAAATATGAAGCCCTCATGTTAGTGTGTTTAATCCTTTGGCCTTTGTTTGCTGTAATTTTCTTGATCTTATTATGTTCTTTTGTAATCTTCTGAATTTTTAACATTTATTTCTGATTTTTCTGTACTTTTTCTGCAATTATTTTTCTATATTTGTTATGCAATTTAATTGTTCCCCATGTTTCTGAATTTTCTATAATTTTTCTGTAATTTTTCATATACTTTATTCTTGTTTTGTATATTAAAAGAGATATATTTCAAATTTTTTAATTAGTGGCTTAAGTGTCGGCTAGGCGACGCCTAAGCAAACGCCTACGCGCCTAAGCGCTTAGGGATCCTGTGAACGCCTTGGTTCGCCTTGACAACTATTGGAAAGACAGGCAGAGAGAGAAAGAGAGGTGGGAGAGTGTGGAGGCCAAGCCCCCTATCACTGTGTCGCTGTTACACACTGTCACGGTGACAGTCATGCAGAGAGAGGACTCTCCCCTCTCACAAACACAGTGACCCCCCCCCCTCAACGACAGTGTGTGTGTGAGAGAGAGAGCGAGAGCGCGAACAAGAGGGGCATAGAGGGGTGTGTGTGTGCGTGAAAGAGAGAGAGAAGGGTCAACCTCACCAGAGGTCCGCTGGATGAGAGAGAGAGAGAGAATCAAACAGAGAGGGGGAGAAAGGGGTGTGTATGTCGGAGTGTGTGTGTGACGGAGAGAGAGAGATGAAGAGGGGAGAAACCACTGCACGGCTCACCTTTGCCAGAGATCCACCGCGCCAGTTGCCCGAGCACGTCTCTGCCACGCCAGTCGCCCTTGCTGTCGACTTGGAGGTGAGGAGAGGGGGAGAATCCACGAGGTGACGAGGGGGAATCACGACAGGGCAGAGGTTTTTTTTTTTTTTTTTTTTGGGGGGGGGGGGGGCGCCCAAAGCACCCATATCGGCCAGGGGACTGTATAGGCGCTTGAGGCGATCGCCTTGGTGCTGCTGGCCGACGCGAGGCGCTGGACAAATACCTTGCCTCGGCAAAAACCTCAAAGGCTTTTAATAACACAGATATATGTACAGAGTTCCCTCAACTCAATGCCTAGGTTTTGGGTTAGAGTTCGGACTTCTAACATGGCATTAGAGCACGTTTAACCATTGGATCGTCTCTCCATATGCAGGCATTGTCCCTCCCATGTTGCGCCTCAAACCGGTTAGTTTGGCGTAAAAGGGATGTTGTCGTTTAGTAATTAGTACCATATTGAAAATCCATGAGAGTTTCACCTGTATATATGTAGAGGATTCCCTCAACTCAATGCCCAGATTTTGGGTTAGAATTCGGGACTTTAACACTTCTCAAGGGAGAGGATGGGCTTACTGGCAGATCAAGTCAGCACCTGCCGCTGTTGCAGAAATTGAGAGTGGAAGGATTTCACCACCTAGGAATGATTCTTTGGTGTGGGTGTCTTTGCATAGTGACTCTTGGCTTGGAGGTTTGTTCACTTTTACTTCTTGATAGGGAATGTTAGTAATTCCTAAGAGTGTCTCCTCTAATAACTGCTGTTCTGCCACCTTCCAAAGAGGATTGTTTATAAGCTGACAGTGAACCATCAAAGCGAGAGGAAGGACAAGGTACATGCACAAAACCAGATGAAAACCATTGGTGATGCAAGCCCAAAGGTAATAACTCCAGATCCTCGGAAACACAATGAACTTAATAGAACAGGTTTATTGCGCATCAGGATTGCTCATCCCGCATTTAACCCGCCAGATAAACCTGTGCTTGGTTTCATCAGTTGGATAGCGTAATCAGCCTTAACTCATGTTAGAGGCACTACTCCACCAGTTAGGCAACCTGGGCCAGGGAGGTTGGATTGCTTAACCGGTTATTATCTTGGGATAGCAAAGGAAACATATCAAACTGGGAAACGTGATTTCCAGGATAAGCAATCAGCAGATTGCTTATTCCAGATTGCTTGTCCTTCCATTGTGCTTCGTAACAAACGGGTGAGGATGGGATGCCAAAATAATGGATGTCGAGATGAAAAAATAGTAACATACAAAAGCAGAAGTAAATACTTTGATACAAAAATGTCTGCAGAAACAATATTCTACCTGGTACTTGATGGTAGCTCGAAATCCCATTTACTTTTAGATGATGGCTCACCTATATCTCCATCAACAGGTTCACCTCCAAGATGAAATAATGTATATAAGCAGTAAAAATTTGGACACATAGACAACGATTAAGGAAGCAGATCTTCAGATATGCTCTTAAAGTGCTTGAAACTCACATGATCACATCTCGATTGGCTATGTTGTTAATAAATGCTTCCTGGAAAAAAGAAAAGGCCTGGCATGAATTGACTAGATGGTCCTATGCACAGGAATCTGTTACGGCGGCCCTTCATTTCTTTTTGTGTCAAAAAGTGTGTTCTAAATGGTGATTGTTTTGAATTGTAATATATGTTGGCAGAAATTTGTGAAGAACCCTTGCTTATGTCCACCCAATGGCAATTTGTTGGAAGTGCTTCTCTTCTTCAGTCATTTCTCCTCTGAAGAGACCTTTCCTGATAAAACACCCTCCAAGAAAAGCTACGGTTTGGCCATCTTCTAGAAAAGATTACAAGGAATTATTACTCATCCATAGTTGTCAAGGCGGGCACCTTGGCGAAAAGGTGCCCAGTCAAGAACTGAGCACTTGTCGCCTTTTGCACACCCAAAAATGTGACCCAGTTGAGTGCCAAGGCGGCCTACGCAGGTGCCTGGTGAACCTGGCACCTTTGGTGGGCCGTGAGAGATCCAAATTTTAAAAAAAAAAAACAAATTGTCCCTAACCCAAAGTCCCAATCCCGCTTCTCCGTGTTCAGATGTTCCCAAAGCCATTGGCCTGGTCCCATGGCCCCCATCTAGGGTTTCTTCACCTCCCGAATCCCCCGTCTAGCCAGATGAGTGCCAAGTTGACCTAGACAGGCACCATGGTGCACCTGGGCACCTTTGGAGTGCCTTGAGAGATCCAAATTTTAAAAAAACTATAGAAAAGGCTACCTATCCTAACCCCACATCCCAATCCCATTTCTCCCTGTTTGGATGTTCCCAAAGCCACTGGTCTGATCCCATGGCACCCATCTAGGTTTTCTCCACCCTCCCCCCAACCCGAATCCCCCATCTAGCATTAAAAATAATATTTCCATTTTGAGGGCCCCACCTCCCAACCCCCGCAGGGGACGCTACATGGATTGGATATAATCCATGTTTAACAGCTACAGTGTTTGTACTGTTTTCTTGCTGTTAAGCAATGGATTAGTTTTAATTTTGTCATCTAATTTCATACTCCTGGTAATTACCAGAGAATTTTACATGCACACTTGTGCGGTCCACAGATGGATTTGGTTTAATTGTGTTAAAAAGGTTGTAAAGCCTTTTTTTCTAACAGGATGTCTAAAATTATGGATTGCACATCAATCAAGTCTATGGGAAGAGATTGAGTGTCAGGTGTTTATGCTTGATGTTGGGTCTTTATGAACATTAGATTATGTGAAATTTACATCAAACTATTAGGCTACTTCGGTTGATTAATATCAATTATGTATTTCATTTGGATGTACGGATTTATGCTTGTTGTTTGAATAGCCGCATACATATGGTACTTATGCTCATTTGGTGTGAATGAAGACCAGATTTATTTTCAACAAAATTTGGTCAAGTTTGATATGAATGTGCATGATTGTCATTTCTTGTGAATGATCAAGTTATTGTTTTTGTCAAAGTCAATGTGAATGAACAGGTTGGTGTCATTTTACTGGTGGGTGAATGGCCATGTATTTAAATATCGGATTGTGAATGAACAGGTGATGTAACTTTATCATTGGTGAATGAAAATGTATCAGAATATGGTTGAACTTTGACACTGTCCCTTGATGATTGAAAAAATATGCTAATGTGAATGCCCCATTGCAACCTTTTCCAGATACTAGAAATAAATAAATTTGTATTGAATGAAGGATTAGTCAGCATTCATAAACAAGGAGAATGAGATACATAACAATGATCATAACCCCACCATAACTTACATGCAATCATTACAATTACTGGACCAAAGATTAACATCTTATAAACCCTAACTTGCTTCTCCAGAATCTCTAACTTGCTCATCAAATGCTTTTCTATAGAATCTATGCCATGCAGTTGGTATTTGACATCTACAATGCTATATGTAACATCATCCACCCATTAGAAGAAACCGTAATTATTAGAAGTTTTGCTCCTTAGACAACAATAAAATCATCATCAATCTCTCTTTCTTCGATACAAACACATCGCAATAACTCCCACATCAACGCTCGATCATTGGGATGTTACCATCATGCATACAACCACTATGGCAAGTGTTTGAAGACTATAATCAATAACAAACAATGTTCATGAAAGTGGTGCAGACATTACCACAAACACCTAATGTGCATGTAGACATTCCTTTACCAATGCAGACATTGATCAACTAGTTAGGAATGGACGGACAAGGATGGCGTCCAGACGTTTAGGTCGGGTGAGAGTGGAAGGGCTGACGTTGGTCTTCGTTGGGCACACGTGGCCGTTGCTGGCCAAGGATGACATCCTTGGTTGTGTGTGGGCAGAAGGGGTTCCGTCAACATCTGGAGGTCTGCCACCGACACATTTGGAGGGGACTGGCCACAATAGGTTGCTGTAGACATCTGGGAGCTCGTGGAAAGTGACCGCGTAGACAGCCAATGTGGGTTGGCATCAGGGTAGCACGTGCAGATGAAATGGCATGCAAGGACAAGGGGTGTGCCGGCTGGCCACGGGGTCGGTGGCATCTGCGGGGACGTCAGCAACAACAGTTGAAGGAGAAGGACAAAGTGGGGTTCCAAGGGGGATGGCCGGCTCAGAAGTTGCAAGGACTCGTTATTATATACATACAAAAACATATTTTTATACGAGGGGATATACCATATATGGGCAACACCTTGGTCGCCTAGGTGCAACTTGGGCAGGTGCCTAAGCACTTAGGTGCTCAAGGACCCCAAAAATGCCTTGAGGCACCTTGGCACCATGATAACTATGTAATCATCTAATGGGAGAACAGCTTCCTTGAAATGGTATACAACTTCACGTCTGGAATTATGGAAGGCCAATTAGCCTTTCCCATCCTCATCAAGAGGAAAAGATTGCTATAAAGACTCTCTAGGATGGTCCAATTTTTCCTCCACGGCGATATTGAGGCACCTTGGCATCATGATAACTATGTAATCATCTAATGGGAGAACAGCTTCCTTGAAATGGTATACAACTTCATGTCTGGAATTATGGAAGGCCAATTAGCCTTTCCCATCCTCATCAAGAGGAAAAGATTGCTATAAAGACTCTCTAGCATGGTCCAATTTTTCCTCCACGGCGATAAGGGGCTAAAAGATCCACCACTTTAATCCCTGTTTCAAAGATTGATAATTTCATATCTGACTGTATAAAGGTGAGTGCGGATCTATGAATAGAAGATGTTGTGTGAGTATCTACAGGACCTAAATTATCAACAGGCTTGCCAAGAACATTGAAAATTCAACCGAGAGTTGATCCACCAACTGGAACACTTATAGAGCTCCCATGTCAAATCACTTCCATTCCTCTTGTTAGACCATATGTAGCACTCATAGCTACAGCTCTAGCTCGATTATTTCCTAATAATTGTTGTACCTCACAAGTAACTTTAAATTTGCTGACCCATATCTCACCCCGTGACTACCAAAGCATTATAAATATTTGGCATTTTGCCCGGGGAAAAGCAACATCCGTAGAGGGGCAGGTCATAAGCGTCTATACCATAAAATCGATTTTCGACAGAATGAAAAAGAAATATATGGTAGAATCATAACCATAGAATACAACCCTAATCGAAATGCATACATTTGTCTCATACACTATGGGGATGGTGAGAAGAGAATATTTTACATCCCAGAGGGGCTATAATTGAAGATACCATTGTTTCTGGTACAGAAGTTCCTATATCAATGGGAAATGCCCGATATAATAAATGAATACAATAATATTATATGTAATAATTACACATAACGGCATAATTATACATAATTAACATATATAATAATAAATACAATAATCTACTTTAAATTTAAATACACAAACAATAAAAGAAATAATGAAAATAATGCTATGACTATTATAAATTACAATATATAATAATATGTACTGGATTGTAAAAGAGAAATTCATCTAGTGTAGTGTAAGATGATTTGGAATGAAATTGGGAACTGCATTCAGACTGTCACCCCAGCTTTTACTGGTCCGAAGGAGTTAGGATTGGGCTGGAACAGGAATTTTCGTTTCAAGGCTGATCGGGTGGTGTGGTGGATCATTTTGCACGGCACTATTTGGGCCATATGGATTGAAAGAAACAACAGAATTTTCAGGAGAGAATCTAGGACTGAAGAAACTGTGATACAAGGGATTAAGAGTAATGTTTTGGCTTGGACTACATTGTTAGGACACTTTGAGAGTCCTCATTCTCCTCTCCTTTTGTTCATGGGGAGGTGAGGTTGTTTATTTTGGGTTGTTTAGACTGGAGAGAGGACTTTTGTTTAGAGGTCTTTTTGTTGCTTTGCCTCTACTCTTGTACATTCTTCTTACTTCAATATACTTTGTGGTACCATCCACATTACAAAAAAATATATAGTGTAGTGTAAGAATGATTCCACATTGAAAAGGGACAAAAAAACTAATACGCTTATAATAATGGAGCCCTCTTCACTCTGAGTCTTTAGTCTTAAGATTTTGAGTCATACAGATACAGCCTATTCTAATAAACTCTAACATGGTATCAAAACTCAAAGGATGATCCAGGATTCCAGGTCATGTACCCTGTCATTATCATAGTCCACGTGATAGAGCCTGCATGTGAGGGGCATGTAAGAATAGCCCCACATTGAAAAGGGGCAAATAATAATGTGCTTACAATAGTGGAGCCCTCTCGAAACTCAAAAGGCTTCCTGAGTCTCCGATTCTTACAATAATGAAACCCCTTTTCATACCTTTTCAGAAAAGAATTTCGAAAAGTGGTTAGAAAAAGCTAGCATTGACCATGTTAAATGAAGATTGCTTTCCCGTGACTGGTATCAAGCATGGGAAAGAATAAACGGCTTGTAGGCGCTGACCAAGCATATAGCCCAAGGGCCAAGAGCATATATGACACTTATTTTTCTGGAAAGAATAAACGGCTTGCACAGCCAAATAAGTAACAGTTGCAAAAATAATGCATCCAAGAAACCAATACAGTTGTATTGGACTGAACCAAAGTTTTTGTTTCTTAAGGCAACCATAAAATGGTCACATTTCATTAGGAACTGAAAAAGAGACAACAGAATACAGAAACGAAGAAAAGAGAAACTAAACAAAAATTAGAGTTTAGAAGATAGAAAGAAACAATGGATAAATAGATACCTTTAGAGAGCCTCTCTCTCGATCCAAACTCATCATGTATAGACATTGTGTCATCCCTTCCAAGGAAAAGAAGAAAATGATACAACACAAAAAGAGAGAATTTTTTTTACATTTTGAAACCTAAATAAAGTTTTAGAAAGACTGATGAAGGGAATTGTACCTTGGGTTTCCAAAATTCTTGATATTAGCAACAGAAAGATGATTGGAGTTAACTATAAAAATGTATGCAATGTCAGAAGTCAACAAAAATAACCACTGAAAGCCAAAAGTATAAAAAAGCATCTAACCAGTCATAAGCTTCACCAGAGAATCCAGCTTGACTGTCACATCAGAGCGATAAATGCGCACAACACGGCAAAGGTGCCCTTTCAAGGGACCAACTCGAATCCTCAATGTTTGACCGATGGTGAACAGTTGATCTCCATCACCTTGGCCATACCTTTTAACTGTATTTCGATGTTCTAAATTAGTTTTAGAAAAATCATATGTCATCGAAACTTTATGAAATGTATCAAAATTTCAAGACATACAACCACTATCGAAGTCTCTCTGTTCGCTACATTTTGTGGGGGACTGAGGCATAGAACTACATTCTGCAGATCCCTTTGATCCGAAGTGACAAGATTTTTGACCCTAAAGCACAGAGGAGAAATGGCAAGATGAAAGGGAAATATATGCCCAAAGAAAGAAATACTTTTAGATTTGGACTACCATATTTTTGTGACAGACCTTGATGACCTCACATGATTCACACTTAACACAGAAAAATCCAGTATCCTCTTGGATATCTTCATCATATACAAAAAGAGTCCCTTTGTACATATGCTTAACAATGCCCTGTCTATCCTGTGGAGAGACCAAGTAAGCATGATCAGAACATACATATCCTCTGTAAAAAATTGGAAGCAATGCATATGTTTAAAAGAGCAAAAAAACCTCACAAACAATTTGAAGAAAAATTGGAAACTCTGATAACATTATGAACAAGCAGAGGGAACTGATGAAAACCAATAGAATCAAATGTAACAAAGCTAAAGAAAGAGAGGGTGCTGATAGTCCTGCCCATAAGTAAGGAAAAACACATATACAACGAAGTTCATGAGGTACCTTTTGAGAGCCTGCCAAAACCTTGATGTTATCATTGATGCATATAGTTTTTTTGTGGCTATCAGGGGCTGTGAACATTTTATCAATGCAAGATTTCTTTATCTCCCTCTGTTGAACTGTAACGACTAGTGGTTCTTTTACACCCCCCTTCAGAATCTGAAATAAAAGTATAAAAATGCAAATTGCCTTACTCACTGGCCATGTAAACAAAATGAGAAACATTTAGACATAATAACAAACCTGGAAACTATCACACTTCATGCCTATGATGACACCAAAGTCCTTTCGACTGTATGGCAGCACAGAAAGTATCAAATAAATATTAAATAAGAAGCATATGAAACACACGTTGTCTAACAAAAGTATGATACAATTCCCAGTTACAATAACTCACCCAAACAAGACTAGATCATGCAGTTTGATTGAACTCCCATTGTCCTCCAAAGTTCCATCCAATGTCTGCGAACTGTTTCTCTTACGCCCTCCATACAGATTAGAGATATAATCAGAAAGCTGCGGTTCATCTCTCTTAGCTGGCTCAAACTTCATCAATTCTGCACTTGAAGGTTGCACGCCGAAACAATTCAATGATAGGATGGAAACTTTCTTGTACAAATACCCATCCTTTAGCATCATGCCATCAAGTATCTCAAAAAGCTCGCCGGTCTGACGATCATGCCTGGTTCAATGTGGGGCCTGAAGTCCCTGATAAGCACAGGGGGAAAAAGTTTAAACAAAGTCAAAGAGTGCCTCAAAAACACCACAGACACACGGCATTCTTCACCGACATAGAGCTTTAGTAGCACAATGGATAGTCTGTAGGCGCATTCCCTCTTTATCAGTAAAGATATCCCTCAATCTAACACCTAAACTTTGGGTTATAGTTTGGGATTTTAACATGAAAGTAGAGCTGGGCCTTTCTCATTTGGCCATCCCACATTTAATTGTGCCATTCATACCATAACCATTCAGATTTGTGGCGATCTGGTTTCTGTGATGAAGGTGTTGAGGTTTAGTCCCATATCAGATAAGCTATGGGTGCCTCCCCTCTTCATGAGTAACGGTTTACCTCAAACAAACACCTAGCTCAGGCCTTTAACAAATGAGAATAAAGGTACATATATAAGAAAGGATGACATACTCTAATTCACGAGAGCTTATCAATCGTGGAGCTGGAATGACTGCATGCTTCAGAGATATCCCACCACCCTAAAAATAAGTTTGCAAAGAAAGTAAACTCTAATTAGGAAGAGATTGCATGCAAATAGCAATGTTAAAAAAAAGAAACTAATTAAACTTCCAAGTCCAGGTAATGTCTCAGTCTGGTAACTAGAAACACTAGCACAAAGGCATTGTTTCACAGCACCGTAGTTATAGACCTCAGCATCAAAGGTTACTACCCTCTTGCCTTCAACAAGCCATCTCATCAAGTAGCCTCTAGAATGATAAATTAATAGTCCTGCATTCTTAGAACACTGAAAGCATAATATAAAATAGAATCTGAAAGTTGATCGAGAATTTCTACAACTGGCTTTGAGAGTTTGGCGCACAACATATTTTCAAGGACAGGACAAGCAGTGTGTGGTGGTGGTGATCCCTACAGTCTGAGGCAAGGATGAGGGAGTCGGTGTGGGTCCAAAACCGAATACCGATTTCGGCCCAAACCTTCCGAAACCAATTCCCATAAAAAACCACACAAAAAATGCAAAAACAAAACTCAAATAAATCTGAAAAAATATAAAAATTCATCACAACACAAATAAAACCAGTGGACATGCATATAAGATTGAAAGAAATTGGATTAAGTGATAGATATATGTGGGTGACATGTTAAATGTGCGCCCTCGCACACGGATCGACCTGCAGTCAGGTCGCGGGGATCCCCCAGAAAGAAATTTTTTGCTTATAACATGGCAGAGAAATCTCACCACCGGCAGAAAAATCCCCCCCAAAAATCCGAAACCACCCCCCTACGGCACTGCCCCCCCCCCTTCTGCCTCAGATCTCAGATCTGAGGGGTCAAAAAGGGGAGTTCACGTCGGGTTTCGCCCGGTGTCGGCGGTTTCGGGCCGACACTGGTTTAAACCGCCGACACCGAGCAATGCCGGTTTCGGGTTTCGCCCGAAACATTAAGAAATTAATTTTTTAAGTCTCGGGACCGAAACAGTGTTCCGGTCCAGTTTTGTGTCGCCCAAGGCTGAAACCGACACGTTTTCAGTTTCAGGCGAAACCCACAACCATGGTCTGAGGTGCTCTTCACTGTAGAGATACTAAGACCCCGTGCCGGTAAAATGAAGCAACTAAAGATGCAGGAATTAAGATGAAAAAGAGGAAGATGGTTGAGGGAGCAAAGCTTCCACTACATATTTCAGTTTTGTCAAAAATTTGCTTTATCAAAGTGTTTATGGGCAGACCCTTGGCAAACAGGTGCCAAATATCCATGACAATGCTGAAGTGTAATGCAACAGAAAATTGGAAAAAAGAACAAGGCCTTCTTTCACCTACAATAGAGCGGAGAAGGGCCTTCTTGGATAGCAGCAGCAGCAGCAGTGGAGCGGCACAGCAAGAGCAGCAGAATAGCAGAGCAGGGCAGCCAGGCCTTCTCCCTGGTCCGACCTTGTTCAAGTCTCCTGCTGCTTGGAGCCAAGTATCCCCTTTAATAGGGGAAAGGGAAGACCCCCCTCCAGTCAAGTTGGGAGGGGGTGACATCTTTTTCCTTCCTTTCAACTCCCCCTTTTTCTGACTGACCCAAGTCAAATAGAAGTAGAGAGACCCCCCTCTGGTCCAGCTTGACCAGAGAGGGTTCTATCGCGACCAGAGGAACCCCCCTCCAGTCCTGATTGACCAGAGAGGCTGCCTCCGGTCTTACATGAACGATGGGAGTGCCTCCTACTTGCGCAACTGGACACTGGAGGCACCGCCATCGCACCCTACATGACCAGAGGGTGCTCCTTCTAGTCCATGCAACCTGGAGGAGGAGGACCACCGGTCCCCGCTGTCCGAAAGAGAGAGTAGAGAGGCGGGGGGGGGGGGGGGCTAGCTCATGTTTTTGCCTATAAAAAACCCATGGCCCATCCTTTTTCTTTATCACTGGAAACCGGCTTCTAGGCTGCTGCAGCACGTGGAAGAATCTTCTTACCATCACGTGGAGAGTTGTCTCGCCCGTACTTCACCTTTGCATCGCACGTAGAGAGTTGACTGCTGGTTTGAGTACAAAATGAGTTTTTTTCTCGGCAAGTGGGACTTGACTTTACACCCAGGTACATGGCTTTATGCCGTACCAGGCGACTAATAACTTTCAAGAATATGATAATCCAGAAATTCCCAAATTCATGGGATTCCCAGATTCTGGGATTTATGGGGATTATGGGAATTTGGGATTCAAGAATATGATATTCCATGAGGACTTGGGGATAGCTCCAATTGATAGAAAAATGAGAAAAAAAATAGACTCAAATGGTTTGTACACGTGTACCATCACCCTAACCCCGCACCAGTTAAAAGATGTGACTAAATCTTAGTGGATGCCAGTAGAAGAGCTAGGGAAAGGCCTAAAATGAGATGGTGTGATGTCATTAAGAAAAACTTGGACTTCTGGAGTTTAAACAAGAATATAGCACTTGATAGAAATCTCAGCAGAAAAGGATTCATATAGCCGACCCCAAATAATGGAACAAGATGAAGATGAAGATGATTTTCTGGAATTTCTGGGATTTAGGGATTTCTAAGATTTATGGGAACTTTAGATTTTCTAAGATTTATGGGAATTTGGGATTTTCTAAAATTTCTAGGATTTAGGAAATTTGGGTAATTTATGAGAATTTCCTGAGATTATATTGGGATTTTGTGAGGTTATGAGAATTTCTGCGATTTCAAGTATTTACCCATGTCACACGGTCACAGTTTTATACCGCTTCACACCATGATTGACAAATTTCCCCTATATAATTATTTTATCGCACAAAATGTCCAAAAGATTCAACAAATATTTTTGGCTTCAACAGTAACATATATGTAATATATATGTATATATATGTACATATTCATATATATAGAGAAATGATGGGATGCGGCGGTGCGGCCCCGCCACACCCCATCGGGCGCCATTGGATCACCATCCATCCAACGGCGCCCATCGTTGCACGCGCAACGCCATTTTTTTTTGGGCGCCGTTGGATGGCGGTGCGGCAGGGCAGCACCGCCGCACCCCAGCACTCCATATAATATATATATATATATATGTATGTATGTATGTATGTTTGTGTGTGTGTGTGTTTGTATATACAGATATATGTAAATTAATGTATACAATTATATGCATACATATTAATCTATGTATACATACATGTATTAATTTATATATGTGAAATGATCGTCTATGTATTAATTAATGTATACAAAAAAAATGTTAGGCGGGCCAGGCTGATCCGGCTGGAATTTGGTCAATCCAGGGGGCTAACCCCTGGAATCGGATCGCTCTAGGCAATCCACCCAGGAATTAGGCAGTCCTGATCCGGATCAGTTGATTCCACACACCATGGTTCCACTTCAGCTGATCACGCCTAAGCTGACAGTAGCAGACGGTGGAATGACAGATAGCGAGGAAAGGAGAAGAGATGAATACAGAAAGGGGAGGAAATAAGATGAGACAGAGGGCAGGAAAGTGAAGGGGGTTATTTTTTATGACATTGTTAGGGAATGAGGTTTAGCGTTTGTAAAGTGGATTGCTCTAACTCCTCCATTTTTGTTCTCTTGGGGAGGTTACATGAACCCTTTTATTGTTCTTTTCTAGTATGGGAATCTCTGTTGCTGACTTGCTGTACCCAGTACCCACCTCTTAGGCTCTTTGTCAATTCCTTTTTACATTTACATACAGGATGGTTCATAATGGTAAGAAATTGACAAAGAGCCGAAGAGGTGGGTACTGGGTACAGCAAGTCAGCAACAGGATGGTTCATAATGGTATAAGGCTCTGATGATGATGATGATGATACAGGGTGGTTCATCCATGTTCAAATTCTAGCTAAGTATTTGGCCTTGAAGTTTAAAAGGATCACTAATATGTCTTCTATCAATAAGGAGCTGTAATATCATAGAGGTTGGGTAATATGCATTAGTGGATGTGTGGTAAAATTGGTGAATCATACAATATGTCAAAAAAAATTTGCAACAAGAATGCAGAACATACAGAGAGCATGTAAAGGACGGGTGGATTCTCTGAATGCACGGTGAAACAATAAATAATTGCCACCCATGGACATCACTTACAAACTTCTTTGCCAAAGCTTGGAAATCAATTCTTGGAACCAGCTTTACAGTTGCTTTTTTATCTTCAGCATCAAAAGACATGACCTGTACACAGGAGATGTGAAAACAGTGAACATCTGAATATTCTAAAACGAATCTACAATCACGCGTCTAAACCAAGTATGTCTTCACTACCTGAGCAAGATCTCCTTTGTATTTTCCATTCTTCATTCGAACCCAAGCACCCTCGGAAATTCCATTTGGCTTATGTTGGACAGACAGTAAGCGAGGAACTTCGTTTGTGGGAACCAGACTAATTTTACTAGTGTACAGAGCACAGAAACCTTTGCATGCCTGATTGAGTAACATCTTGATTATAGTCCAATGAACCAAAGAAATAGAGAAAATTCATCATGGAGAAAGGAAAAGATAAAGAACCAAACAGAAACCTGGACTCCCAAGTTTGGAAAACCAACATCATGACAGTTTATGCTGTTTGAATGTGCTAATGATTAATCTAAGATTCTAAATAGAATCACATATTGGTTTCATTTTCTCAGAGATTTTGCTTCAAAAAATGGATAGTACCACAGCCCATCAACAATCAGAAAAGGATATCTATGCTCTTACCCACTTCCATGCAACAAAAGATGGACATACAATTATAGGTAAATGTGACTCCAAGACCTCCTAAATACAAAAACAGAGTACCAAAATATGATGTAACCCCCCTGTCAAGTTAAACTCAACCAAAATAGCAAACTCAAGTGAGTCACCCAGCCAAAAAATGAAGGAAATTTCTCTCTGTTCACCTACTACTGCTGTGGAACAAAGTCCAGTTTCTTTATCTACTGATATCTAATGATCACCCTGCTGTTGGCATGACAGACAGAAAGCAATGATGTTATCTGGTCGTCCTTTTCACCCCATTCCTTGTCGTCCTTATCACCCCATTCCTTGTTCCACACTTCCACCATAGATGAGTACCTCAACTGGGTTAACTCCGTCAAAACTGCAACTTCTAGAAATTTCCTTCCCAGATATTCTGGGAGAAGAGACAAAATGTGAATGGCTCTTCTTCAAAAACACAAGAAGTTGCTCTCATTCCCACATCAAAATTTTGATACGCTCCAGAAGCTGAGAAGCTAACAAGATACTTGAACACAACCATAAATTAACATAAAATCCATGCAACCCACAAGCCCCACTTGATCCAATATGCAGACTTAACTGGAGATCACAACATTCTAGTTCACTCTCAATCAGACAAGCACACAGCCATAACCATATGGTGAAATTCATTGTTTTTCCAAGTTCACTATCTTGTATCTTAAATACAGAGTGTAACCTCATCCAACTCAAGAACAAGCATCACCAATAGCCCGAGTTGTGAATAGGCCAAACATCTCTTGAGCAGTCTCCCTCCCCAGTCAAGTCCTTGAGGTTGGGACCCACGTGAACCTTGGTTAGAACCACCCCCCACATTTATGTCTATGGTGGGAGTTGATACCATGAGCTCGTGGTTGCCCATGAAGCAAATTATTCAACTCTCCCAACACCAAGAGACTGATGCAAGTTCACTATGAGGTAAGGAATGTTGTCTCGTATCTTGGTTTTATCTTGGAAGGGTTAAAGATAAGAGATTTCAACACACTCTCCGGAAATTGGGAAAAGCTATAGGTATTCTTATCCTTCCCTCTAGCTTGCAAGATGTGCATGGGAAAGTTGACTATGGGCCAGAGCCTCCCTCCTTCATCTTCTTCTTCCTCTCTTCTTTTTCTTCATCTACTTCTTCTCTTATCCATACTCTAGGATTGTGGATCTAGCATGTTGACAATTCTAGATGGCATTGACTCATACTAGTTCCAAGTGTTCATGGTAATATGTGATGGGTGAGAATGGAGGGAAGGAATGAGGTTTCAAAGAGAAGTTTGGATGAGACAAAAGAAAACTAGCTAATCCAATCGCATGATAATCATGCTACTTTACACAGACTTTGTCTTATGCTATGTTTCGGATATTTTGGATTTCAACAAGCAAGAGAGATTCTCTAGAGGTCTCAAGCGATTTTTTGGGAGAAGGCAACCCAGCAATCACCAACTCAGGATTCATGAGAGGAAGAATCAATAATCTCAAGCAGGACTCAAACTGAAAATTTCACGAAACATCGGTCAAAGAAGACATTTCTAATATATAAAAATTAACTCTCAAACTTTAAAAGTTTTATTGTACCATTTGAGCTATTCTTTCAGGAAAGAAGAATATCTCGTAAAAGGACATGATTAAGTCGCAACATTTAAATTTGTGAAGGCCTTAAATATTCTGTCGGTGAATCATGATTCAGACAAATTCTGACAATATCAAACATTTGGACGAGATCATGATTTTTCAAAATCATACAATTATTACATTATATCTGTACTCATGCATACATATTATACATAACAGAGATGTGGAACTCCAGAACAACCAACTCCAGATAAGGTCGGTCCTTCAAGTTCTATGGAAGCAGATTTATGAGGAATTTCTAAGGATGTTGTAATAGGCTAGTCTTCCAACCAAAACAAAAGAAACTCCAAAACAAGCACTAATTCCATATGTTAATTCCATATTGCTCCTTTGTATTATGCCCTGTTTGGTTGGAGTACTAATTTGGAGTTTTGGACATAGTATTAGTCCTGATGTTTTTTTAAAGGTAGTATTAGTCCCGATATTAATGTTTCTAAAGTATAGGATACCAATGTTGACATTGATGTAGGAGTATCAAAAATGTCAATTAAAGGGAAATGGTAACTTTAAATGTGGAGGAAAGATAGGATGCTACTTCTATCTCATGCATACATAAACATACATAACAGAGATGTGTAGCCCCAGAACAAGAACTAATTCTAGATGAGGTCCTTCAAATCCTATGGGAAGCAGATTTACGAGGAATTTCTAAGGATATTGTAATAGGCTAGTCTTCCAACGAACCCAACCCAAAAAAAAAAAACTCATAACAAGTAGTCAAGTACTAATTCCATATGATGGTTCGAACCAGATCTGGGCCACCAGGAGCCCCCTCAAGGTCAAGATTTTCTCTTGGAGGGTTTCCCATGGTAGGTTGCCAACCTGTGATAAGTTATCCAGGGTGTTCCCTAATATTCCAACTTTATGCAGTCTTTGTGGGGTTGAGGAGGAGAGCTTGGATCATCTTTTAACAGCCTGCTCTTTCACTAATATGATTTGGACTGCAATTGGGCAATGTATTCAGATTGTCATCCCACCTATCTCTGGTGGGAAGGAGTTATTTTTGGGTTGGAACAGGAATTTCATTTGAAGGCTGATGGGGTAGTGTGGTGGATCTTTTGCATGCCACTGTCTGGGCCTTATGGATTGAAAGAAACAACAGAATTTTCAGGAAAGAAGCTAGGACTGAAGAAACTGTGTTACAAGGGATTAAGAGGAATGTTTTGGCTTGGGCTAAATTTTTAGGTCATTTTGAGAGTCCTCAGTCTTCTCTCCTTTTGTTCTTGGGGAGATGAGGTTGTTTGTGTCGGGGTGTCTTATTGGTGAGAGGACTTTTCTTTGAGTCTTTTTGTTATTTGGCCTCTACTCTTGTTCATTCTTCCTTATTCATATACTTTGTGGTACTATCCACATTTCAAAAAAAAAGTACTAATTCCATATGTTTACTGATACTCCTATTGCTGCTCCTTTGTATTATGCCCTGTTTGGCTGGAGTACTAATTGGACATAGTATTAGTCCTGATGCTAATGTTTTTAAAGTATATGATATCATTGTGGCCATTGATGTAGGAGTATCAATAATGCCAATTAAGGGGAATGATAACTTTAGATGTGAAGAAAGATAGGATGCTATTCAAGACTCAAATTAGGATTTTATCAATTTTAATACATGTCTGAAATGGTATGGAACTGTGTATAGCACTACACTCTTTTTGACATAATAATATTAGCATTGGTCGAATACAACCAAACATGCCACATCAAGATCAATATAAATTGACATTGATAAAGGATTTGATATAGCAAGTAAACAGCCTCCTCAACGATACATGTCTACAAATCATATGCACATAACCTATGCAATGCAACCAAGTTTGGTGAGAGTTATGCCTCCCCCAGAATCAGGACAAAAAGTTCTGTCTACAGGTGCATGCAATATGCAAGAACTATACGGGTTACAAAAGGTATGAGAGATTTTTGACAAACTAAGCATACACTTTTTCTATGAATATCCAATAAACTCAATCAGGAACAACTACATTACTAAATCAGAGCATAGCTAGGATGAGCTTTCGCTAGTTTCTTCACCCACATATATGGATCTGATGCCATTCAAAACTGATACAAATGTTTAGATCTTAAGAATGGTTGAAGCCTATCGCTTATCCCAGAGCCAACAGTTCTTTTTGCCAGATTAGAATCCACAACATGAAAGAGAAAGAAATACCTCAAAGATATCATGTTGCTTGTCGGCTTCAATATAAACATAGCCCTTGATATGCTCCAATGTAAATATAGATATTAGTGGTAGTTTGAATCCCCGGACATTTAAGGAAACATACTTCTGAATAAGGCAAAATGCTAAACGCTGCTCATGACCCACCTGCAATATATTTTTCCTTGATCATGTTGTACAAAATCTAAAAGAAAGAGAAGTGTCCCAGCAACAGGACATTATGAGTATCATACCATGCACCTGACCCTCCAAATAGTAGGATCAGAAGTAGAAAGCAGTGAGGACTTTCTGTCATCACCTTCTTTATCATCTTCGTCATACATGACACCATCAGATCCTTGACCATATCGCTTCTTAACATATTCTTCCAATTCCTCACCACTCAGCTCCTCTTCTTTCAGGAAAAGTGGCAGAGTAGACTTCCCAGCTCCTTTGATTCCTTTGCCCCCACCTGAATGTCCTAATCAATTCTGTCCAAACACACAATAAATAAAGGACCAAATAACTTCAGCAACATTTTGAAAATAATAGATATGTTTTATAACAAAAGCAACTAAATCCCTTTCGCCTATCCATCCATGATAACTTTAAGTAAACAAAAGTCCTTTTGTAGTCAGAACCTAAACAAATAACAAACTTCTGTCATTGTCACCTTTACAGAAGCTGTCCTCAGTGATTTTGTGCATGGCCAACATAGGTATAGCATAATCTGGCAGGGGAATCCTGGAGGTTTAAGTTATTTTCCATCCAAATCTCGAATGACGACTAAAAAGAGAACGGGTTCCATGTCTAACATTTACATTTCCTCTCCAACACAACATACTATTTTATATAAATATTAATAAATTTCACTTTAATGGAGGGTTAAAGGGTCTAAAATGTTATGTCAGATTTATCATCAAAAATATCATTATTGATTAATCCTGATGTTTAGATACCAGCCCTCTATCAACGCCATCCCATACTCTGATTATGCAGAAGAATAAAGTGGGTGCAAGAGTAATATCCTTTATCCTCTTTCACCTTTACATTTCCAACTCACTCTACCCGGCACCTGATTGCAACAAACTTTTGAATTAGCAACAACCCTATGCCTTAGTCCATTTTTATTTTTCCTATGCCTTAGTCCATTTTATTTTTACCTTTATAAAGTATATACCATTTGCAGTAAGCATACTGTATATATAGTCATAAATTTGCCATTGCCGGTCCCAAGCCCAGGTGAGAAAAGAGGAGGGTTTGCATTAGGTTGACAGCCAACAGTAAAAATAATGTCAAATCCTTACATGAATTCTAATCTAAATATATGTGTTAATGATAGGGCGTTCCTCAGAAGCGACGCGTTACATCGGAACCCGGATGGAATGATAAGTGAGCAAGGGTTGGCTAGGGCGTTCCCCATAAGCGACAAGCCGCAATGGCGCCCGATTGCGGTGTCAAGTAGGCAAGGGTTCCCGTGTGGGGTTGGGCGAACACGGGTAAAGAAGTTAGTCCAAAAGCATAGGATCCGTATAGCTACTTGGAATATAGGAACCTTAGTGGACAAGAGTTTAGAGTTGGTTAAGTTAATGAAGGATAGGAGGGTTAGCATAACATGTCTACAAAAAACTAGGTGGAAATGATCTAAAGCTAAAAATATTGATGGTTATAAAATTTGATATACAGAAACTAAATACTCTAAAAATGGTGTGGTTATAATAATAGATAAAGACATAAAAGAGAAAGTTGTAGAAATTAATAGACTAAGGAATAGACTTATTTTGTTAAACCTATTGTAGGTGAGGTTATTATGAATGTAGTTAGTGCATATGCACCACAAGTGGGTTTAGAAGAGGGCATTAAAAAGCAATTTTGGGAGGCTATTGATAGATTGATCCAAAATATCCATAGTGAAGAGAAAAATTTTATCAGTGGAGATCTTAATGGCCATGTGGGTAAAAACAATAAAGGATATGAGAGGATTCATAGAAGATTTGACTTTGGCGAGAGAAATGACATGGGCATTAATATTCTTGATTCTGTTATGGCCTATAATCTAGTAATTGCTAATACTTCTTTAAGAAAAGAGACGAACACCTAATAACATATAAGAGTGGTACACATAAGAGTCAAATTGATTATTTTCTTATTAAAAAGATTGATAGAGTTTTATGTAAAGATTGCAAAGTTATCCTGGAAAGAGTTTTAGCCCCACAACATAGGTTACTAGTAATAGATGTCCTTGTCCCAAAATTTAAAAGAAAAACCATCATAAATAATTGTTCTAAGATTAAGTGGTGGAATTTGAAAAGTACAAATTTGGAAACATTAAAAATCATCTAGTAAAGAAAATATTTGGAATTCAGATCAAGAAGTTAATGTAATGTGGAATAATGTTACAAATTGTATAAAGAATGTAGCAAAACAACTCTTAGGTGAATCTAAAGGCAAAAGGAATGTAGAAAGAGAGACTTGGTGGTGGAGTGAGGAAATTCAAAATACTATTAGAGCTAAAAGAAATGTTTTAAAACTTGGCAACGTAACAAAAATAGGCAAACTTTAGAAGCTTATAAATAGCTAAAAAGAGGGCTAAAAGAATAGTTAGTGAAACTAAATCAAAGGGTTTGAATAATTATATAATAAACTAGGAATCCGAGAGGGTGAAAAAATATATTTAAACTTGCTAAATTAAGAGAAAAGAAAAGTAGAGATCTAGATCATGTTCGTTGCATTAAGGATGAAGATCAACAAGTTTTAGTTAAAGATCTAGAGGTTAGAGAGAGATGATGTAACTATTTTCAGAAATTACTAAATGGAGATTGTTTTAAGGATGTCTCTTTAGAAGAGAATCATGAGTCAACAAAATGTTATAAATATCAATATTTCATTCGTATTAAGATGTCAGAAGTGGGTGATGCTTCAAGAAAAATGAAATTGGGCAAAACCTTAGGACCGGATGACATACCTATTGAAGTGTGGAAAGTCTTAGGAGACATTGGTATTAGTGGTTAACTAAATTTTTCAATAAAATTTGAATGAACGGAGAATGCCAGAAGAATAGAGAAAAAGTGTTGTGGTTCCTTTCTATAAAACAAAGGGGATATTCAAAACTGTAATAATTACCGTAGAATTAAACTTAACGAGTCACACCATGAAACTTTGGGAAAAAATAATTGAGAAACGAATGCGATGTATGACTACTGTATAAGAAAATCAATTTGGTCTTATACCAAATAGATCTACTACAGAAGCTATTTTCTTATTACGGCAATTAACGGAGAAGTATAGAGAGATGAGAAGAGATTTATATATGACTTTTCTTGATTTGGAGAAGGCATATGATCGAGTACCGAGAGATTTGATTTGATGGACATTAACAAAGAAAAGAGTTTCTCAAGGATATGTTGACTTGATCCAGAATATGTACGAGGATGCTACTACTAGTGTGAGAACTATTACTGGAGAGACTTGAGAATTTTCGGTCACAGTAGGTTTGCATCAAAGTTCTGCTCTAAGCCCGTATCTCTTTGCTCTGGTTATAGACGAGGTAGCTAAGCAAGTGCATTATGATATCCCTTGGTGTATGTTATTTGCGGATGATATTGTTTTAATTGATAAGAGTATAGATGGTTAAATGCTAAGCTAGAAAGTTGAAGACATGTCTTGAAATCTAAAGGTTTTAAAATTAGTAGGGGTAAATCAGAATTTATGCATTGTAATGATAATAATAAGAGGGTGTTACAAGAAGATATGGTTCAAATTGATAGACAAGATATTCCTAAGAGTAGTAACTTTCGATACTTAGGATCTATCATCCAAGAGAATGGGGAGATTTATGACGATGTGGCACACAGGATTAAGACAGTTGACAAAAATGGAGAAGTGCATCAAGAGTCCTCTGCGATCGTCGTCTACCAGTGAAACTTAAAGAAAAATCTTATAGACCGGTAATGAGACCTACTTTATTATATGGTACTGAGTGTGGACAGTGCGAAAAGAATACATTAACAAATAATGTGTGGCGGAGATAAAGATGCTGAGATGGATATGTGGTAAGACTAAGAATGATAAGATTAAAAATGAGTGCTTCAGAAAATGATAGAAAATAGACTTAGGTGGCTTGGACACGTGCACCGTCGCCCTAACTCGGCGTCGGTTAAAAGATGTGACAAAATCTTAGTGGATATCAATAAAAGAACTAGGCGAAGGCTTAAAATGAGATGGGGCAATGTTATTAGGAAAGATTTAGACTTCTTGAGTTTAAACACGACTATAGCATTTGATAGAAATTTTTGGCGAAAAAAATTTCATATAGCCGACCCCAAATAATGGGATAAGGATTGATGATGATGATGATGATGATACTATATATCTAATCATAATTTTGTTAGCTTCAACAAATGTGATACCACATATAGTCAAATTATGCTATCAAGTAAAGATAAGAGTAAATGGTGGATATGGACAAAAGGAAAAGACAAGAAGGTTAGAGTGAATGAAACATTGGTGGATAGGCTGTGAACACTAAAGAGTCAGGAAGCTTCTCCTGTAGGCTGCAATAGGCTTGACCAAAAGTAGATCACGTACTATTTCTCTTGCCATCAAAATTCCCTCCGCCTCTGCAGCATTAGATTATTTTGAACAAATCCTTGCGATGCATCACCTCCCAAATTACAATGCACACCATCATTACCAGTATAATCTCCTTGAATGCATTCCACCTTTGTTACATCACGTCGTTTTGACGTTAAATCAGATCTTTCACACTCTGCAGATGCCAATACCACTGTGCTAGTTCCTCTGTCACAAGAACGTGACAGTGTGGCAATGATCTTGACATGCCATACTAGCTACATGTTCTCTCTACTATCTGATCTCTCGAACGATGCAGAATTTCAAAAGCATCAAAAATTAAGATTAATGACCTTATAAAGATTGACAATAGTGTAAGATAATTCTAAAGATACTAAAAGGTAAAATATATCTTACTCGTCCTACATGTCATATGACGAGGTTAAGTGTAACAGGCGCTATCAGACAGAGTAGCATTCCTCCTGTATAAATGAACGGCTTCTGGATTTGACGATGCTCTTATAAGTTATAACCATCAATCACCTTTCCACGTAATACACACATAGAAGATGACAGAAGGGACTCTTACTCCTCATCAGTCATCGGACATGGAGAGAGGCTTCTATTCCTCATTGCCCAAGAAGAGAGAGAAAGATAGAGGCTTCTATTCCTTGTTGCTGGAGAGAGATGAATACGAGAGATGAGTACCAAGACTGCGTCTCCGGCGAAGGCACCTACCCATATGCGCCTCCATCGCCATCAAAGCTCACAAGGCCGACAGCTGGCAGAAGCCGGCGAGCGGAGGAGGAGGCTGTGAGGTGGATTCCGTGCGGAACCTGGCTGGCGGCACCCCCGCCGCAAAAGCCCCAAGACCACCGCCAAAAACCCCCCAGAGCAACCACAAAACCAGGCTTGCTTCGAGAGAGCCCAAATGACCTCCATCCAATAGTCCCCCGACAGAACATAGACGTCATCATTTCATCAAAAACAAAGAGGTTCAATGAGCCAAGTATGGGTTCTCACGCCGCATTCTTCAAGACCACGAAGCAGTAACCATTGACCAGTGAGCTTACTGTTGCAGAATGACAAAATAAAGTCCAAAGGTTTTGGTCCTCCCAGCAGTTTTATGAAAGGGACAACTCTCCCAGAGGTGGATTACCCAGCGTCCAGCAGTCTACCAGCAGAACCCAACAACCCACTTCCACAGAGAAGAAGAAGAAGGAGATGAGGAGGAAGAAGGCTGGAGGAGAGATCAAGAGATCAACAACTCCTTCGCATGCATGCATGCATGAAACCCATGCGAGTGCGCATCTCCTGACGGAAATCGCAACCACGAACCCGATGGCAAGCAAGCCAGATTCCACCAGACACCCCAGTTCCACTCCGCGAGCATGCCAGATATAAAAACTCCAGAAGACAGTAAATAAAACCCTAGGCGCGTGTCAAAAATAGAAGAGAGGACAATAGCGGGAACGATCTCGGGGGGGGAAGGATGGTCGGAGGAGCAGTACCGGCGTCCTCGTCCGCGAAGTCTCCCTCGTCGTCGTCGTCGTCGTCGTCGGAATCATCCCAGTCATCGGCGTCGACGGCGGCGTCATCGATGAACAGGCTCGCCGAGGCGCGGCTCCTCTTCTTCAGGCCGGACCCACCTCCCCGGGCAGCGGAGTAGGAGGAGCCCGCGGCGACCTTAGCCGATGCACCGGACACCGACAGGGGGGGCCTCTTCCTCTTGCCCCCGGTGGAGGAGGAGGCCGGAGAAGCCGCGGCGGCCTTCGAAACCACCACCCCCTTCCCCTTCCCCTTCCCGCCCACCGCCATTGCCGACCTCTACATCACTTCTCCGATCGCAGAGGAAGAAGAGAGGTGATGGGGCTAAACCTTTGATCTCCTCCTCTTCCCGCATATAACCCCTCAGCAGACTGGGGGTAGAAACCGAGGACGGTGGGGGGGCCGCACAGAACAGCCAGGAGGTCTGACAAGTTTGGGTTTACCTTTCTGTTTATCTACGAAATTGCCCCTACCTTCTTGAGTCTATTGTCCCATTCGCCTCGCCTTCTGCGCACCGAGATGACGTGGCGTCTAATCGAGTGTAGCGCAATAACCGGTCTGGGCGCCATATTTTCGGGAGTTTATTTTTAAAATTTTAATTTTCTTGTTTGGGACTTGGAAGGTATAAATGGCAATTAAATTTTGAGATAAAAAATATTGTGTGTTTTCAAGAGAGTAATAAATTTAAGTAGATTATTGATAAATAATTTATTAATTAAAATTAAAAAAATCAAATATCCAATTATCAACCAATAAATTAGAACTTTTGACGTAAAAACAATTATTAAAAATAATTTATAAAAATTTAGGAACATTAATTAGAAGTCCTTAACTATAATAAAGAAGTCATTATTATAACATGATTTAACGTATACTGTAACAAGAGATAACACTTATTATAATGAATTACAGTTCTATCAGAGATTATAAATAAGTAAATGTTTTTTAAAGACTCTTAATTAACTTATCTAAAAAATTATTCGTAAAAATATCTAATAAGGATATCTTTGTCTATAGGTGCCGTTTGAGGAAAAGTTGAAATCGACTTAGGTAATTTCTGTAAACGCTTTCGGGTGGTATTTTAACTTTGACAATGTATGCATCGTTTCCAAATGTAATTGCTACTCTATTTTCTATGTTTGCACTGATTTTGGAAGGAGGAGAGAGATAGAGAGAAGTATGACACTCTGTCTCCACTACTAAAAAGCAGCTTTGGGAGATTTTGACGAAAGCGGCAATAAAAAAACTTTTTTATTGAGAAGAACTTAGTGTACTTGAGTTGTGCACTTTTCACTTATATTTTTCTATTTTCATGGCCAATAAAAAGATGACACAATACCCCCTCTTGTCATGCCCCGCCAATTTAGTAGCGGAATAAATCGAGGAGGCATAAACATCGTGTATGATAACGTAAATTGCGCGTACAATCGTAATAATCAAAGCAACTAATGAACAATATTTGCAATAAACAAATAAACTCTTTATTTTATTGATAAATTACCTAAACTATTTCAACCACTAATTCTGAGTCAATACATAGGGCTCAAATACATCATTACATTTGAAATATAATTAAGTAAATATCTAACTAAAATCTATGTACTAAAGTCACTACATCGCTATGACTCCAGGTCGCTCATCACTCCAATCCAATCTTGTTGGGGTGTGTAGGGTCGTTATCCGACTTACCTGAAACACATACAACAATAGCGCAGGGTGAACGATAACGCTATGTAGGACTTAATATCTCATGTAAACATGCATGCTTTAAATAACTAATGTCTTGTAAAGCAGGATAACTAAATAGAACGGTCAAGTATAGTCAAGAGAGTAATGGCACATGATAACAAGAGAACGATACAACACCCAAAAAGAATATTGCAAAACTAACATGATAAAGGATTGGTCATGTAACGAAATAGTGTATATGATTGCACAAAAGTACACTTGTAGAGATAGCACATCTGGTCGAGCATCTTGTCAACCCAGAGAACGATAGTATAGTGATTGATATATTGTCTGTCATAGATTAAATTGTGATTGTTATTAAATGGCAGTGAGTGCATGTCGTACGTACTCTGATCATGTTGACCCTCGCGAGGAAATGGCACTCTTCGGGCGCTCTCCCCATGACCAGATCGGGCCCTATTGCACTGACACATAGTATTGTTTATTAATTTAGACAATCAATTGTATGGTCAAATAGAGTACCAATAATAGATGAGAATAGTAGATGAATAGACGAGAGAGCAGAGAGAAAGTGAACAGATGAGAGTATATGAGATAGGGGTATAATCGTAAAACAACGTTAAACCGACGATAGTCACAGTTGCACGGCACTAGGTCGGGTGCCGACAGTCAGGTAGAAGTCACATCCGCCCATTAGTCGTGCTATGAACACAGGCTAGATGGTCCAGCGTGATCACAAGATAAGAGAGAACACACTATAGCCGTTTGGATCGTACTGATCCCTAAGAGTGTAACGGGTTTTAAGGGTACAACCAGCTCGTCGGTAATGGACGTGCGCCAAAGCCAATGAGACTTACGGAGGCCTTGACAATGAGTCTCTGGTCCGGTCAAGAGTATTCCCAACGGAGAGGTGGTCCATGCCAAGAAGAGTGTATAACGAAACGTTGTCCGTCTTGCTTCGAGTGCTCGAAGGCAGAGGGACGCGATATTGGTATACAAAGCACGCGAATAAAACGAAGACAAGTGTCGTTTAAATAATAGGAAATTTAAGTGAAACATTTACACTTAATAATTACCATATATATTATTGAATATTTTAATAGGGTCTCAATGCAAATAATAATTTTTAGTGTGTGCAAGTGTAAGAAATCATGAAAGTATGTATAATCATACTTTTGGCTTTTAATTAATTGAATTTATGTAATTTTTATCAAATATTAATAATCAGATTAATACTAATCACAACAGTGCTTAAATAGGTGTAAACAAGGGTCAAATGGTGTAATTAGTAGGGGTATAAGTGCAATTTTTTATTATGGCGTCATTCCTTAAAACGCGACGGGGGTACCCGTTGCGATTTAAGTCACGACGGGGCGGCCTGGGCGCGACTGTCGAACCGACCGGCCTGGCGCAGTTCGGGAGGAAATCGCGACGGCGTAGGCCGTCGTGTTTAGAACGCGACGGACCAGCCGTCGCATCCTCTCTGATATCGCGACAGGTCGGGCCGTCGTGATTTCAGATAGGCAGTCCGACCCAGAAAAGGAGATTTTCCTCTTTTTTTGGGTTTGGTCCTTCCCTCCCATGCATGATACAATCCACTTCAAAAATCGATATAAAATCGCACAATGATTTAAAAATTATGAAACTAGTTTTAAATGAAAGTAGACTCATAGATCTATCAACATGCATGAGTAATTAGGAAACAGACAAGGTTTGTGCATACTTTAATAAGGTTATATTTTGGTGACCTAAACATGCACAGTCATGGGAAACGATTTAATTAGCAACGCATACACGATGAAAATTAGGGAAAATATGGGCATTTGAAAGCTAACAACATGTAGTATTTTTGTCATATGTCGCAAAAGGCGGGGGCGACGTGGCTCGAAAGCGCGCATGTGTCAGCGCCTTTCGCAAAATCGGCTATTGTCGATTTTCACTTTTCCGATTCCAACAATGTCTTAGGCAACGTTTGGGAGCAAGGTTGGGGTAGATTTTGAGACTAAAAAATCTCTGACAAAATAAAAGTGGAACCAAATGTTTCAGCAGATGCATGGGCTTGCACGCTGGGTGATTTTTGGAGGAGGATAGAGATTGAGAGAAGAAATTTTCTCTCTCTATCTTAAAAAAAACAGATCAAGAGCCGTTTTTTGCCAAAATTGACACAAACCACTAGACTTGTGCCCTTTTGTGTCTAACGGATGAGGTGAACAGTTTTTTTCTCACTTTTAAACATCATGACATTTCTCTACAAAAACACATAGAACGAGGGAAAATTTTCTGATGTTGCGACGCAGTGCGTGAAAGCAACTTTTGCTGATTTCAAACTTTTGGCAAACGTTATCAAACGCTGCCTTAATCTAATTCATCTCATGAGTGATGTAAGCGGGCGATTTCGCTTCGTCGTCTGTGTCTTTTGTAGCGCAAGCAACAAGACATGTGAAAAATTTTGCGAGACTTCCTCCCGAGTCTTTCTCTCTTCATTTGTCTCAAAAAAATTTCAAATCAATTGTGCACCCATTTTTCCACATCTGAAGTCTTCACTCTACCTCTCTCCTCCAAGCGATTCTACGGCGTACCAAAACCAAGACAAATGAGACATGATTTGAGAGCACGACATGTCTTATCAAAGTGTTTTTTTCAAAAAAAGTTCAAACTCTCTCCGCAAACTATGTTTAAAAACAAATAGGGTGAATCTATTATCACAGTGACATATTTACACTAAACTACCTTACAAATATGTTAAGTGGCCATCGTAATAGCAAATTGCATCAATTGATCTTAGATAAGGATATCTCTGGTAATAATTTTTTTACAATTTATTTCTAACAATGATTTATTGTAAGAACTTCATAAAATGACTTGTCAAATAATTCATATCATTTTTATTGACCTCTTTGGAGGGCAATAAAGAGGTCAATAAAAATGATGTAAATTACCTTTGAGTAGTGTATTAGTTGAAAGAAAGAGAGGGATTTTTTCTTACATTTTCAACCACTATAATTGTTTGGTGGACAATTCAAGTCATAAAAATAAACATTTCTCTTAAAATTTTTAGCATACTATGGAAAGAGTAAAAAACAATGGTTAGTATTTTTAAATGTGAGATAATAATAGTTACTTTTTATTTGAAATATTTTTTTCTATTTTTCCCATCTTCTTTTGGAAAGTATTCTTTGCAGATGATAAAATAGTGGTTAGTATTTGAATGTGAGGTAATAGTAGTCGTGTTTTTTGTTTTGAAAATTGGTTTATTCTATTTTGGTTTTCCCATCTTTTTTTGGAAAATATTATTGATTAGTGCATCGTAATTTGTATTATCTAAATTATTAAAATTTTCCAAAGAAATAGAGATTTATGGGGGGTGTTTTCTGAACAAATAACTTTTGAGGTGGGAAAATATTTCCCTAGAAAGGTGGGCTAATAAAATAAAAAAATAATGAATAATTTCAATTTTGTTTAAACAAAAATCCAACTACTGTTTTTTTTTTTGTAAACCATGGTAAAATTCTAAGTACCACTTGCACATGTTAAAAAATATGTGAAGGTGTCTTAATTGTCATCTGCACATGTTAAAAAATATGTGAAATTTCATTATCTTAACTACTATTAAAAAAATTCTAGAAAATATGAAGTTCATTTCTTTAGGGGAGAATTAATTAGGGGTCTGTTAGAGTGTTGACTTAATTTGTAGTCCTGTTAGAAGATCAGAAGTCATATAGTCCTTACTTTTTGTTTCTCAGCATTTAATGAGTCTTGGAAGACGAGTCGTCCTTTTAACATCAACATTTTTCTATTTTGCCCTTCCTTCTTCTGCTCTTTCCCTAGTTACATTCGTTGTTACAGTAAGCCTTTATATCTGTTACAATAAATATTTTTCCTTATGCGCACATACATTCGTACAGTTGCCTTTGTATCAGTTACAGTCATCATTTATATCTGTTACAGTAAGTCTTTGTAACTGTTACAGACTACAACTATAAGCTCTTACAAAGAAAAAAAAAACTTTATTTATTTACAAGTGCTAGGATTCGAATTCAGGTCTTCACAAAAACAATATGAGATACCCTTACCACTAAGCTATAACTACACTTGTGTTACAATTTAACATATAATATCTTTAATTAAGTATTGTAGTAAAAATAATTTTCTATTACAACTATGTTAAGTCTTGTTACAGTCAATATCATTCCATGTTACAATATACATTAAGTTCTGTTACAGTAAACATTATCATTTATTATAGTAAATATAATTATCTATTACAACTTATGTTAAGTCTTGTTACAGTATACATTAAGCTCTATTACAATATACATTAAGCTTTGTTACAATATATATTAACATTTGTTACAATATACATTAACCTTGTTACAATATATATTAAGCTCTATTACAACTTATGTTAAGTCTTGTTACAGTATATATTAAGCTCTATTACAACTATACATTAAGCTATATTACAATATACATTAAGCTTTGTTACAATATACATTAACCTTGTTACAATATATATAAGCTCTATTACAACTTATGTTAAGTCTTGTTAAAATATATATTAAGCTCTATTACAATATACATTAACCTTGTTACAATATACATAATCTTTGTTACAATTATATTAAGTTCTATTACAACTTATGTTAAGTATTGTTACAGTATATATTAAGCTCTATACAATATACATTAATTTTGTACAATATACATGAACATTGTTACAATATATATTAAGCTCTATTACAACTTATGTTAAATCTTGTTACAGTATACATTACTCTATTACAAGTATACATTAAGCTTTATTACAATATACATTAAGCTCTGTTACAATAGCTTAATATATATTGTAATAGGGCTTAACGTATACTGTAACAGAGTTTAATGTATATTGTAATAGAGCTTAATATATAGTTGTAATATAGCTTAATATATAGTGTAACAAGACTTAACATAAGTTGTAATAGAACTTAATATATATTGTAACAAATGTTAATGTATATTATAACAAAATTTAATGTATATAGTAATAGAGCTTAATGTATATTGTAACAAGACTTAACATAAGTTGTAATAGATAATTATATTTACTATAATAGATGATAATGTTTACTGTAACAGAACTTAATGTATATTGTAACAGGAATGATATTGACTGTAACAAGACTTAACATAAGTTGTAATAGAGAATTATGCTTACTACAATACTTAATTAAATATATTATGTTATGTTATAACATAAATGTAGTTGTAGCTTAGTGGTAAGAGTATCTCATGTCTTCTTTGTGAAGACTTGGGTTGAATCCTAGCACTTGCAAACAAATAAAGTTTTATTTTCTTTTGTAAGAGTTTATAGCTGTAGTCTATAATAAAGGCTTACTGTAACAAATATACAAGTTTATTGTAACTGATACAAAGACAACTGTAACGAATGTAACTAGGGAAAGAGCAGAAGAAGGAAGGGCAAAATAAGAAAAAGTGATGTTAAAAGGACGACTCGTCTTCAAGAGTCATAAATGCTGAGAAACAAAAAGCAGGGATTAAAAACAAAAATCAAGGATTAGAAATTAAACTAACACAAAAAGTAAGACTATATGACTTGTGATCTACATGGACTACAAATTAAATCTAACCCTCTAACAAGGACCTCTAACTAATTTTCCCTTTCTTTAGATACTATTTAAGAAACATGTGAAATTTGGTTATCCTAACGATTATTTATAAGCGTTAAAAAACTATGTAAAAGGTTCTTGTCTTAGCTATCATCTATACATGTTTCTCAAACATGTTAAAATTAGATTGGCAAAGGTAATTTATTTGGATAATTTAATTATACAAACCCCGTAGAAGACTTATGCACGTTGGAAATATCTATTGCACCGATTTTGAGAAAAAAAAAAGTCTGACAAAATCAAAAGTGATATCAAATGGAAGTAACCCATCTCAACTTGCATGAAAAGCGATTTGGGTGCTGAAGAGAGAGATGGCGATTTGGGTGCTGAAGAGAGAGATGGACAGAAAAAACTTCTCTCTCCATTTACTCAAAAGCTATCTTCAGGCCGCTTCCTCAACAGATGACCCGATTTTATCTGCAAAATAACTAATATATCCTCATCTAGCGTCATTTGTAGGAGAAGATGGCAGGGTAATATAGTAAAATACAATAAAAAACTCTTCTCACACTGCGTAGGTCCCAAACGATCAGGTGACTTTTAAAACTCATCATGGCAATCCCTTTTGTGTCAAAAACCTTACAAAGCGGCTTGTAACAAAATCTCTTTTGGGACTTCTCTCTTTTTAAAGGTTTCTGACACAAAAGGGATTTTGTTACAAGCCCCTTTTTAGAGAGAAGTCCCAAAAAGAGATTTTGTTACAAGCCGCTTTGTAAAGGTTTCTGACACAAAAAGGGTTTGCCATGATGAGTTTTAAAAGTCACCTGATCGTTGGGGACCTGCGCAGTGTGAGAAGAGTTTTTTATTGTATTTACTATATTACCCTGCCATCTTCTCTTACAAATGACGCTAGATGAGGATATATTAGTTATTTTGCAGATAAAATCGGGTCATCTGTTGAGGAAGCGGCCTGAAGACAGCTTTTGAGTAATGGAGAGAGAAGTTTTTTTCTGTCCATCTCTCTCTTCAGCACCCAAATCGCTTTTCACGCAAGTTGAGATGGGTTACTTCCATTTGATATCACTTTTGATTTTGTCAGACTTTTTTTTCTCAAAATCGGTGCAATAGATATTTCCAAACAGTGCCTTATTGCCATTGGTCCAAAATTTTACTTGGGAAAAGCTGCAGTGTCTTAAAAATTTACAAGCTTTCAACCAATGGCAATTGAAAGTTTGATCAAAAAGGGATTTGCATTTACTAAATTTTGTGGGTTTCTATTCTACAAATTCCACAAATAAATTACGAACTACGTTTTTTTTTCATGATAGAATCAAAACCAAGAATATTTACAACATTTGAATAATTAGAAATCCAACCATCATTTTTACGCATTTGCATAAAAGTCTCAACTATCACTTATACACATTTGAGCCTGCATTGCGGCCTTCAACACATTAATTTTATTTGTTTTCAAGAAAACACATTCTGTAATTCAAATTGAGATGTTATAATTAGCAACAAAAAATCCAACTAAATTATCTACTATGACAGCATAAAAGATAATTGTTTGTATAAAATATTTGTCCCAAAACAACAATCATGTAAAATGTGTATTAAATGAAAAGTACCTTTTGTCACAACTGAAATAACTAAGGTTGGTTGAAGAAGAAGAAGAAGGGAAGTGGCCTTGAGATTTAAATTTATGTTGAAGACTTGAAGTTTAACATAGCCACGAGGCATACAATGCAACCTATTTTTATGTTGGTAATGCCACATTTGATAGGTTAAACTAAAAATTAATATGGATAATTTCAAATGAAAGTTATTGTCTAACATTTTTTTATAGGAAAAAAGTCTAGTACAGTACGAGACACCCGCCACTTTGATAATGGGTTGAAGTTAAGATAACTCTAACTCATGAACAAAGTTACACATGACTAATCCACCTTTGTTTTGTTACAGAGTTAACTTTAAGACTATAGTGAGTTAACTTATTTTTCTCAAATATATTTTGATAAGAAAAGTGAGTTAACTAACTTTGAGAAAAGAAAAAGTAGCATTTAATACTTGTGATGTGAGAAAAAAGGTGGTCAACTCACTTGAGTTAACTCTAATCCACAATGGTGGGTTAACTCACTTTTAATCCACTTTTAGCCAACCCACTGAGTTAACTTTATAACACTACCAAAATATTTTTTGAGTTAACTCAGAGTTAATTAGAATTAACTCTAAGTTAACCTACATCTAAAGCGGCGTTGGCCAATGACCTAATTTGAGTCTTTGCAAAAATCACTTTTATCTGTGTTATTTTTTTTTTGCACCATCTGCACCAGTAAACTTCTGATATATGATCAAGAATTAAAAACCGTATATATCAATATTCTACTATCTCACCATGATAAAGTTATCACGGGTCACTCTCAAGAAATAAGATGACTGATTTCCTGCACATTCTTAGAGATAAGTAGAAACAAGAACGTTAGACATGTTATTACACTTCATGGGAGATACTTTTTTCTCTCATTTTTATAAATAATAATTCAGTTTATAATGTATCTATTTGAAGGGGGTGGAGTGTTTATTGGAGATATTTTTTCCAAATTAGGAATAATAATAGATGTCTAATATACTTATTCGGGAAAATACTCATTGCACCCATTTTCTGCAATTAGACATTAATATTTATCCTATTTAAATAGAACAAAGTTTGAATAGTTATCTTCGAGCTTCCATTAAAATGTAGTGAATGGATTTAGAGTAAAATATCACTCAGGTGGGTTTTTTTACACCCTATAGAGTGTTTAGTTGTAATTTTTTATCAATTTTTTTCTCTTAAATTAAAATAAGTGAGATAAATAGAGTAAGTATTTTTTTTTATTTTAGGGAAAAAAATTATCCTACGTAAATCTCTCCCAAAATAAAAATAAATATGAAGTATTTTTTTAAATACAACACGACTCACTCCTCTTCTATCCCCCTCCCCACAGGAACCCTCCTCTGCCCTTGCGCCCCCTCCTCTCCTTACGCAGCAACCCCCCCCCCCACTCGCAGCCCCCCCTCCCGGCTCCCCCCCCTGCGCAGCAGCCCCCTCCCCTGCGCAGCAACGCCCCCCACCCCCACCCGCCACTCGCGCCCCCCCTCCCGGCACAGCACCTCCCCCCAGCCCCCCACCCGCCACTCGCCGCCCCCCCCCCTCGCCCGGCACCCCAGCCCCTCACCCGCCACTCGCCGCCCCTCTCCCGCCCGGCGCAGCCCCCCCGCCACTCGCCGCCCCCCTCCCGGCGCAGCACCGCCCACCAGCCACTCTCCGCCCCCCTCCCAGCGCAGCACCCCCCAACCCCCCCCCCGTGAGTTTGCTCGCCCCCTCCCGCTCGGCACAACACCCCCCACCCCCCACTCACCGCCCCCCCTCCTGGCGTAGCACTGCACCCCCCCCCCCCACACACACACACACTCGCCGCCCCCTCCGCCTCAGCCCCCACCGACTCGCCGCCCTACCAAACACAGTAAAATAAATTTTAAAAAATTTAATATTTTTACCAAACACATAATCTTAATTTTTTATGATTAAAATTTAAACTTAAAATTAACAGTTAATACAACATAATTTTTTAGATTAAAATAACTAAAAAAAGCATTTCCAAACACCAATCTAGGGGTATCAATTGGGTCGGGCCGGGCCGGAGGCCCGAAAGCCCGACTCGGTTTTAACCAGATTTGGGCCGAAAAAATGAGCCCGTTTAAATTTTTTGGTCCGGCCCGGAAAAAATATGGCCGGACTGGGCTTTGTGAGGCCCGGCCCGTTCGACCCGAAAAATATAAATATAATTTATATTAAACATAAAATTATATTTTGAAATAGAATTATATTTAATTTGTCTATAATAAATTTACTCAAAATATAATCTTTTATAAATTAAAGGTTATATAGATATAAGTAATATATATATTATTTTTATAGATATATTATAGTAGATATATTAAAATTATATATTATGTAAATAAAAACATATTTTTATATATTTTTCGGCCCGGGTCAAACCTAACCAGATTTTTTTTGACCCAGACTGAACCACCCATACCGAACCTACCCCGGACCTGAACCGGACCCTGACCAACTTTTAAAAATTAGATCTAAGTCGGACCTAACAAGACCCGATTTAAATCCGACCTATTGACATCTCTGCACCAATCTTCGGACCAACCGTGTCATCAACTAGATTTGCTCACGTCCACAAAATATTATATTAAATAAACCGTCAATTCGAAGATCACATTACGCTTAATCCGGGTGGTACTTTGCTCCGAAATCGCAAGTAGTGAAAACAGCGGGCCGAGTCGCCACGTGGGCCAATGGGATCAGTTGAATTCCCGTTCGCAAGGTTGGGGACTTGGGAGTTGGGCCAATCCCTGAAGCGGCCCGTGGGTGGTGCCCGTGGCGTGCTTCTCTCTCCCTCCCGTGCCGTCCCTCCCACGTGTCACCTTTTCTGCGTAGATTCTTGCCTCTCCCTCCACTCCCTCCCACCACAAATACGAAAAAAGCAGAAAAAAAAATCGGACGCCCGGGAAAAAATAGAGCTTATTTAAGAAAAACGTCCTCTCTTTTAAGAAATTGTATGCATAACTCTTGACAGATACCCCTTTTTTGTATATACACACTTTTAAAATTTTTGAATCGGCTCTTGACCCCAGCTCCCCATCTTAAGCATGGAGAATCTAGAGAATTGTTGTAATTAAAGGAAGATAAATATTTGAATGTGTCACAAAAGATCAAATAATGGAGATAGAAACTTAGGTTTGATGTTATCGAAAGTGGGAAAAAAAGGGATTTGATTTGATCATAGTAGATGGGGCGATCGAAGATAATAGTTTAGTTCATTTCATTTTTGGATTGAACAGTTGTGATGAATAGTATAGTATGGTGGTATGTGGCTCAACAACAATAAGAAATTTTGTCTTAATTTTTTTTATAGATGACCCCAAAAATGTAATTAAGTCTGAATGGGATGATGTCAGTTCAGATTTAGTGTAAGTGTGACAAAGGATGTGAGACTATGTAGCATTCACCCAACAACAATAAAAAATAAGAAAAAAAATCTATAAAAAAGGAAAAAAAGAAATAAGTGCATGTCCACAAAAAACATAAAGTCCAAGGGAAGATATAAAATTTTTAAATAAACTCAGAGAAATAGCACGAAAAAAAATAAAAATATAAGAAAAAAAAAAAGATCGAGAGGGAATCTTCTCCTCCGGAGTCCTTATTCCTCTCTTCTCTTCTCCTCCTCCTCACGCACCTGGCCACACACTCTCTCTCCCCCCTCTGACCAGTCGCCGGCCGGCGGCGACGAACACGCCCACCGACAACTCCCACACGCAAACCTCTATAAGCAGCTGCGATCCCCCCGCAAGTCCCAACACCATTAAAGGGGCGGAGGAGGAGCAGGAGGAGGAGAAGGAGAAGGTGATGATGGAGGCCCTCAATGGTCATCTCCTCCTCCTCGACCTCCCCGGGTCCCCTCCGCCTTCACCTACCTTCGCGGCGCTCCTCTCGCCATCTCCTCCTCTCCCAGCACCCCGGGGCCCGCCGGTGTTCGGCTTCCGCATCCCGTAGGGGTGTCCCGCCGCCGTCCTCCGCCGCGTCCCCGCCCTCCCTCCTCCGCCGGCCCGCCGAGCGCAGCTCCCTCGGCCGTGGCGTGGGCTTCTTCGGCGACGGCGACCGGGCGCTTTCCGCGGGTACCACCTCGACGTCGCGCGCGTGGCCCGCCGCCGCGGACGGGGAGTTGGAGCTCTTCCTGGAGCTGCTCCCGCCGAGGATGCGGGCGGAGCTGCGCCGCCACGGCGAGGTGCGGGAGCTGGTGGAGGTGGTGATGGACTTGGGGAGGAAGCCCATCGCGCGGTTCCCCTCCGGCGACTGGGTCATCTCCGACCAGGCCATCGGAGTCGAGGACCTTCGCCATGCCATCTCCAAGGTGTTCGGTCGTTTGACTCACCCAGGATGCGTGATTCAATTCTTCATCCGTGGTTCAGCATGTGAGGAGTCTAATATCTTTCCTGGATAGGTGGGCGATTTTTCTGAAGACAACCGTTCCGGGATCAACAACTCGTTGCACCGGATCAGCGCCATCCGGAACCGCAAGTTGCAAGTCATCGGACTCACCTGCCGGGTTGGCCGGGCTGTGTCCGGGAGCACAGAGATGATTCGCGACCTGGTTGCGGGGGGAGGCTCCATCCTTATCATTGGGCCTCCCGGGGTTGGCAAAACAACTCTGATAAGGTAATCCCTCGTTCTTCCTCGATGCTTTTGCACCGAGAGTTGCCGATGCCCTCCTTCATTAAAACGGCGGATGGGATTTGCCCAAAACACTTTTAAAAGTAAGTGTTCGTTTTTCTGTGTATGCTAATTCCCGACAATAGATAAGGATGAAAATTGTTCTTGTTATTAGCATTTCTTTGTCCATAGATTCAAATTCTTAAGAACGTTTGCATCTCCCGTTGGCTACTGACGTCGATAGTTTTCTGTTTGTATTCCATCCTTTGGCAGTATCTTAAAGGATTTTTATGGATCAATATTTCATTTTTTTCAGCTTCTTTCCTTATATTAAATTTCTGTCATGCAGGGAAATAGCCAGAATGCTGGCGGACGAACACATGAAACGTGTTGTCATTGTAGATACATCAAATGAGATTGGTGGCGATGGGGATGTCCCTCACCCAGGTATAGGCCGCGCAAGGAGAATGCAAGTTCCCAATGTTAATCTGCAGCACAATGTGAGTCTTGAATGTTCATACTTTCATAAAGGAAAAAGTGGTACTAGTTCTTGCTGCTATTCTGACTCTTTTTAAAAAAATTATGGTGTACATTCAGATCATGATTGAGGCAGTTGAAAATCACATGCCCGAGGTCATCATAATTGATGAAATTGGGACAGATCTTGAAGCAATGGCAGCCAGTACAATCGCTCAAAGAGGCGTTCGGCTTGTCGGTACAGCACATGGAGTAACAATTGAAAGTATAATGAAGAATCCTTCTTTGCAGATTTTAGTTGGTGGAATAGAGGTGAGAACCATATTCTAATGTAAGCTTTCTGCCTAGTTCTAAGCATTCAAGTCACCCAAGGAAGTAACATCTGAGTCTAATGTCTTGGTGGATCACCCTGATTCTTGGTTGTCCTTTGATACAGAGTGTGACTCTTGGTGATGATGAAGCTAGGAGAAGGAAAGTTCAGAAGACCGTACTTGAGAGAAAGGGACCTCCTACATTTACGTGTGCTGTTGAGATGATTTCTAAGACAGAATGCAGAGTTCATCATAAATTAGAAGAAACTGTTGATGCTATTCTTGCAGGTAATTTCTCTGGTTTCCTTGAGTATCTGGCATAATACAGATTAGGAACACTATCACATGATATACAGATAGAAATGAAATGCCTGTAAGTTTGTACATTGTAATATCTGCAATTCTTTCTTATTTTTGGACATTGCATGATTTTTGTGACCTTCAATTCATACTGGAAATTGGCGGCCAGTTATTCCAATTTTGTTTTTTAGAAGTAGTTAATTCAATTATTATGCATAATCAGGTTAGAGTTATCAATTTTTTGACAAAGTTTGTAGTATTATTTTCCGACCCTTCCACATGGTGAACATCAATGTGTTAACATCTTTGATATGTTTAGTAATTCTTGAAAGTTTTTCAAACATTTTACTCCATATATTCTGAACGGAGGGCATAGCACTAAGGGCTTCAAATGAGAACTGCAAAGTGATTGATGTCAGACATTTACTGTTTGTAAATGATGATACAAGCTTCAGCTGTTGGCATAAAAAATGACATTAGCATCAAGCATAATAGTCATTTTTCTTCATTGCAGAATTTTGAGTAAAGAATTTTTTTTCCTCGCAAGGAATATCTTTCTTTTGGTGCTTTGCCTGAACAATTAAATTAATTCCTTTTGCAAATAGGAAAATCTCCTCTATTTGAAGTCCGCAAAATGGATGCCAGACCTGCTGATTCTGGGAGCCTTATTCAATCCAGAGAGGCACATCCTAGATAATTCATTGATTAACTTCTCTGAGAACAAGGATAGTGAAACAGAGACTACCGTTGGTGACTTGGAAGATACTACCATGCAATCAAGAAAGGAATGCCATCAAAACTGAATTGACTTCTTCAAAGAGATCACCTATACGTGTTTATGTTTATAAGGTAACATTCTGGTCTCCATTAGACTCTCACCACTTGATATGTACTGAAACTAGATTTGATTATGTGTTGAACACAGGAAAATTGCTTAGTTTTAATAATTATCAATAATCGTTTGAGAAATGCTCTGGTGCTATGCTCACTTGCGTGTAACACTGCACACCTCCCTTGAACTTGAATGGTGTGGGGATACACATTCCTCTAATTGTGTGCATCATTGATGTCTTCTATTCTGCTGTTATGTTTGTTAGGTCTTGGAGGCTGATCTGTTGCAAGTAGCAAAAGTGATGGGTCTGGAGAATGAGATAGATGTCACTGATGACATTGGAAATGCAAATGCAATTCTGGCACTAAATTCTGAGATGAAACAGAATCCTTGGATTCGCAGTGTTGCCAAGTTCCACAAACTACCAGTATTTGTTATCAAGGTGACCATCCACTTATTTCAGATTTGTACTTTCCTTACCACAGATTAAAATATGTGTACAAGATCCAACTACACGTAATATGTGTGATCTATAGATCTATGGTTCCACACACTGTTTTTATATGATCAAGCTGGAACTATACATGACCATACAAAGCTCTGAAATGATAGTTATTTGGTGCAAGGGCTTGTCGCTTGCCCTTCTGAGTGTACCAGAAAATGATAATTCATTTCTTAATTGCAGTCAAATACTATGGCACAAATGGTGAAGGCAGCTCGCATGATTCTTGGAATGGATGCCTTTGGTCCTGTGCGTATGGAGACAGAAAATAGTCAAGCAAAAGACATTGAAATTGAGGATGATGCCCCAGAAAGAAGACCATCGTTGGAGGAGCTTGATGCCTTGGAGGTATATTTATTTCTCTCTTGCTTCTATGTGTTCATGATTTCCAAAGTTTATTATTTCTTCTGTGAAAAGTCAATTTCTTTATAAGGCAGCTATCTGATGTGAAGTACTCCAAAAAAAATTTGTAAACTGTGGTGCCACTGACTACTTCTGACATTACAATTTGTCATAGTCTATTTCATAATTTTGATTTCCTCTAATGCTGCAAATTTTCTTCTTTCAGATTCTTTTTTTATTTGAAGTTGTAATGTCAGCCAATTGCTTTTTGAGCACTAAACTTGCTTCCGGTGCCGCAGCCAATTGCTGCTATGTACAGAAACCCTTAAGAGGCTTCTACAACAGTTGCAGAATTAAATTTATTAGTTTCTCTTCTTCCTGACAGGAATCATATTTTAACAAGTCTCAGTAAATGAATTCACTAATGGCTTCTAAGTCATGAAGGCTAGCACTAATTGCTCAAAATATGGGAAGAAAGAACATGAAATTCCATCTCATCGAACTAGATACTATGACCATTCTGTCTCTAGAAATCTTCTGATTTTCTTGTCTTCCTCTTTGGCTACCCCAGGTTTGCTTAAACCTTTCTCTTCTGGCTCTTTTTTTTAATTCAGGGATGTCGGGATGTCAGTGTCCAATGTGTGGGTCTAGGTAATCTAAGATGGGGGCAAATGAACAGTGGGATTAGCGATTAGTCTATTACATTTTGAAACTTACAGTGTGATCCTTACTCATCCCTTTAACAGTGGGTTCAGATAATGAATATATATTGCAACACTTAAAAAAAAATGAATAGTATTGCAAGCATCAGAAAACATTCTTTCCCTTATTTCCCCGAGGATCTGTAGAGGTTGCTTGCATTGTATGCTGTCGGGAATCAAGTTCACTAGGCCCCCATGTCTACTTCTAGAGTAACATTTGCTATCTGTTTTCCTTTTAGACGTAGTAAATTTTTATCTCATAACATCCATCCTCAGTGTTGAGGGGAAATCCTATTTGCTTACCATCAAGGCATGTGATTGCAGGAGGTACGTATGGCTATAGAGTACATTGTAATCCCTGGTGGGGAGCCAGTGGAACTTCTGCCGAGATGCTCGGAGATCATTGCCCGCCAGCTAGAACTAGTAGAGAGCTATCAGTTAGCTGCGGAAAAGTCTGGTACTGAGTTGAACTCCAGGCTGCAGATTCTACCATTGAAGTTGAACAAGAAATCATCACCAGTTAAGCAGGGGCAATCTAACTCAAACACACAAATGGATATTTCTTCCTTTCTTGGTGGGAATGCAGGCGATACTGTTGATAGGCTGCCCCTTCTGCCAGAGTAACTAAATTTGATGTTTGTCTTGTAATGTACAGCAGCAACAACTTGGTCACATTGGCATTGTACATAAAGACACGGAATTTATGATCCTCTGATGTAACCCAGAAACGATGTATATAATTCATCCCAATTTTTTCATAAATAAGTAAATATTTCTGTCATGAGCCTTTCCTTGCCTTTTCCTGTGTGTAAATCACCAGGTAAAGGAGCTAGCCCTGTGAAGTCATAGCTCATCCATTCCAGTAGCATCTGTGGCGAGTTCAAGTTGGGAGTTCATCTGAAAATAAAAGGAATTTGTGCATAATTTGCATCTGCTGGGAGAGAATATGAAGAACAAAGCTGGCATGGTTAAAACTATAATATTTACGTACAGAGTTTATGGCTTATGATGACATGGTAATGTAGATTGCCCCTGACACCTTGTAGAATGCAAGTTACATGCCATCAAGGACTGGCCTCAATGTTGGTGACACTCTCTTCACCCCTTCCACATATCTTCAGTTTTTTTGGACGTGAAGTCAGATTAGTCTTTGGCATGATCCTTGTGGAGGGGTAAAGGCGACTTAGTTCAATAGAGCCAATTCACTTAGGCCCACTAGGGTTGGAGAACGGCAACTACAGCCCACCAACAGCCCCACTCCCATACAGCGGGTCCACGGAGAAGGAAGGGTGTGAGTCCGCCCAGTCCGTTTTGCCAAGCCCACGAGGCGAGGCCCTCGACACACAGTCCATAGCGATTGCAAGCAGCCCCTAGTAGGGGTGCAAACGGAGCGGATATGGGTTTTCCGGTTCCGATCCGAATAGTTAATCGGATAATTCATATTCGCTCCTAATACAATTCGAATACGGAGCGGATAATTTAATCAGATAATTTTCGGATTCAGAGCAGATACGATTATTACCTGCTTCGAAAATATAAACTTAATAAAAGATATTAAGTGGTCTAAAAATCATAAAATTTTAAAAATATATGTTTTTTAAAATATAAATGTCAAAATATTCTCTAAATAAATGATTAGTATTAGATATATTTATATATAATCATTAGATCTAAAATATAATGGTCAAAAATAATTCTATTATTCGGATAATATCTGTATCTGAAATCCGTTCTATCGATATTTGTTAATCGGATAATATCCGAATAATTGGATACGAATTTGAATCAGATCCGAATATTATCCTAATCTGTTTACAACCCTAGCCCCTAGTTCCCATCGCCCTAGAATGATCCCTTGGTCACCAGGTCGAGTCGTTGGAATTGCATGACTCAAGGCCCTATGGGCTGCAATAAAACTCACCCTTCGTGACGTCAGAGTACGACCATGTTAGTATCTAGGCATGGCCCTGCTAGGCAAGGACATGGGAATGCCGGTTGCTCGGCACGCCCTCACACCCCTGAGCTTGGAAACGACGGCATGGCCCCCTCCCACGCCCGTCATAGTAGACCATAAGGCGTGTCTATCCCTTATCCAAACCATTTAATCTCTGCATGAATCCCTAACAACATGGCACAAGAAGAGCGGCAGGCGCAAAAGAGACCCCAGACACACACTTAAATGAGGAAAGACGGAGGCTAGAGATGGTAAGTTATATCTGGACTTTCACACATGCGCACAAGAACACTCTACGCTCTTCTCCAATTTGGCTATCCCTCTTTTTTTTTGGTTCTCTAACTTGAGCATCGGAGGGTTTTCTCTTGAGATCATTCTCGAGATCCCCTTAACTATTCTCCTATTGTGCAAGTCATGTTCCTACCATCAACAAATTAGGAGTTTGTGGAAATCGGACGGTGCCACGTTATCCATATATAATATATGATCCAAATCTAGTTCACCTTCAATTTTATTAAACGGCATCTGCAGATTTTTTTTTTTTTTGACCAAGAACATAAGGAAATATTTTATAACAGTAGGAATAGAAGAGTACAAGATACAAAGAGAAGGTTGCGTGAAAGGACAAGACCTACCCACTTCCTGAAACCATCATGCCAGAGTATGGCAGCCAATACACCCATACACGTAATAGAACCAGCAAAGATACAAAGACGTCAAACAATAAGTCCCTCTTTGGTAATGGGTTGGAGTTAATATAACTCCAACCCATGAACAAAGTTACACATGTGTAACCCATTTTTTGCTTTGGTAATAATAGAGTTAACTTTGATCATACGGTGAGTTAACCTACTTTTCTCAAATACACTTTGGTAAGAACAATGAGTTAACTTACCTTGGGAAAAGGAAAAGTAGTATTAAATGCTTGTGATGGAGAGGAAAAAGTGGTTAACTCACTTGAGTTAACTTTGTTCCTCCTCTAGAGGTGGGTTACAAAAGGTGGTTAACTCACTTTTAAACCACCTTTAGCCCACCCACAAAAGTTAACTCTAAACCACTACCAAAACACTTTTTGAGTTAACTAGAGTTAACTCACTTTTACTCAGAGTTAACTCCATCCAAAGAGGCGCTAAGAAACAGAAAACAACAGACGTTAGTGCTCCAGAGCAAAGACTGATATCAGGTCAAATAGGACGCATGAGAAGCTTGAGGGTTGAGACAACCAAGCCATGACGATTCTTCGGTACTCCGACGGCAGCACGGGCGGACGCGGGATAAAACATAAGGGGAGCCGAAATAAAAAAAATTAAAATAAAATAAAATATAAGGGGGCTAATTTAAAATTTTAAAAAAATAAATAAAAATAAATAAAAAGAGCCAAAATAGTTGGGGGGGGGGGGGGGGCATGGCCACCCCACCATTAACGTGGGTCCGTCCCTGGACGGCAGCAGCTGCAAGACATCTGTGCAGCATAATAAGAAGCTCGAATGATGCACATCTGTAGAGATAGTGCGGCTGTGCGGATGGACCCCAATACACGAGCTTTCATCTCTCTCTCTCTATCTATCTATCACGGATTTGAGAATAACTTGTCACATTTGTGGGACTACCTATCTAACGTCCGTCCACGACACAAGGCCGAGGCCCCATAACATTTATTGCATGTAGAGTTCACCCCCTTATACTTGAGACAGATAGAAGGTGAGTAATCCCGTAAGAGCAACAAGTTTTGCCCCCATGAATTTTGAGGTCAAGAGATCACGTAAAGTCAAATATCACTTAAAATCCTATATTTTCCTTGTTTGAAGGTTTATTTGTTGCTGCAAATGCAACCGAGGTCGACTCGTGCCGAAGTGATCGTCGAGGTGACCAACGCGTGATGTACGAGCCAAAACGACCAAGTCGAAAGATTGATCCGAGATTCGCTTAGCCGATCTGGGACGTGTGCTTTGAACTTCCGATGATGTTGCCCAGGACCTACAAAGCCCACCGAAGGTTCTCGACGGGGAGACATCCCGACATTCAAATAAGTAACTAGTCGAGTAAAATGACCTAGTCTAAGGAGTGGAACAACGTACCTGAATATGTGGAGTGTCTGTCTCTTATATAGGGGTAGATTACCCATAGAAACAATTGGACAACCATGCGAATCTCGCGGCGGACCTCTGTGATTGTCACTGGATCGTGGTCATAATCGCATGTCAGATCGTCCAGATCGTGGTCTTAATGGCCGCAATTATTGGACCATGATCATCGGCCATTACCTTGTTGGTTATAATGCATCGGCCGTTACACGAGCCACGCTGTAGAAATTTCGCAGACACGTCGAGCTCCGAGTCTGTTACGGCCAAGCCGAGTAATTCTCGTCTTTGGCAGAATTTATGTTGTCGGCCCAGGAAATAAGAGGTCGTCCTAGCCGGCCTGAGTCGTCGCTAGACATCGTCATCGTTCAACCCAAGCCACGTAAGGACGTCGACTCAAACATTTTGGAAGGTCGACCGAGCCGAAGACTCAACCGACCTGCGTGAACTCTCCTAATCAATTATTATGTTTTTTTGGCCAGCTATTTAAAAAAACATGCACAGATTCTATAAACGACTAGATAGTCCACTATGTCCCTTTGTAGTAAAAATTGGACCACAATTTTTGAAGGGATAGAACTTTATAACAAAAGTCACATCAACTGATATGGAGAGAAATGGACGGGTAATTCATACTACCCATCTAATTTACTTGTCATCCTTAAAAGTTAGAGAAATACCCGATAAAGATGATATGGAGCACTCTCCATAAATCTGATTAGACGAAGGGCAATAATATTTTTCTCTGTTTCTTTTCAATTAATAAAATTATTTAGAGAATAATCGTATCATTTTTATTACCCTCGTTAAGAGCACTAAACATTTTTTTCTAAAAGATATTTGCCACCTTCAATATATTAAGGACAAATAGATATTGGACGAATAGTTTTTTCTGTTCATATAAATAGATAATAAATATTTTATTTATATAAATATTTTTTTTATATTATCGGCACGTAAATATTTTCAACAAAAGCCCCGTCCTAAATTAAGGATATGGTGCGACTAACAGATATGACCATTACCATATTCAAATCATAGCAACTGTGATTATTTTTTTTTTTAAGGGAAACTACTACCCAACCATCACCATTATCCCATGTCATCATAGTCTTATCCTATTATTAGAGTCAACTGTATAAATACTATTCCATCAAAAATTATATCAATGTTATATTTATGTTTAAATTCAATAAACTAATATCCTTCTTAATAGCGTTGTGTCATCTCATTTTATATCTTTCTTGCATTCTTTTATTACCATCTAATTTAGTCACATTTAACTAACGAGCACCAATTAAAAACATCTTTTATTATTAACCACTAAGATTGAACCATCATCTCACATCTCACCCCCATATCATATCATCATTTAAGAAGCAACATGAAACTTTTCTTCTTCTCTCTCTCTCTCTTCACGCACACACGTAGCATGATGCTGGTCAGTACCGGATATTTTCCTTCCCCCCCCCCCGTCGACCCCGCCCAATTGGGATAAGAAACGTTAAGAAGACCATCCGAACAAGAAGACGCGGCACGTACTTTGTACGGCACGACGCCCCCACCACCAGCTACAACGGAGCAAACTCGTGCCGGCTCGGCTCCAAGAAGGATTAAAAAGAGGGAAACTTACAATATTCCCCTCTAATATATATGTCACTGGTTGACACCCGTGCCATGCACGAAAATAATTTAGATATAAATTTTTTTATGTATTTATAAAAAATTATTTATTTATTTA
>CM024753.1:18455804-18508856 GCA_014218235.1 Colocasia esculenta | reverse complement strand
AAGCAATTATTCATGTAAAGTTCCCTATTATTTTAAATGAACTTGTCTTCATTTTTATTCGCTTGATTTAATACCGTTATCGCGTCCATCTGCCTTCAAGCACTCAAGGCAAGATAGACAACCGTTTCTATACACACTTATCTTTGCTTGGACGACCTCTCTGTTGGGAATACTTCTGACTGGACAAGAACTCATTGTCAAGGCCTCCATAAGACTCCTTTGCTTTGGCGGACGTCCATTTTCGACGAGCAGGTTGTACCATTAATGCCCCATTTTACCATTAGGGATCGGCATGGTCCAACGGCTTTAGATGTTCTCTCTTACCTTGAGATCACGTCGGACCTCTGATCTGTGTTCGTAGCATGGCTTTGGACGGTTAGTGACATTCTATCAGACTACCGGCACACAATCATGTGGTTGTGCAACCTGTTTACTATCACTGTTTAACGTTGTTTTACGAACATAACCCTCGTTCTTGTTACTCAGATAGCAAGCCAGAGGGGGGGGGGGGAATGGATTGCTTAAAAATTTTTTAGTAGAAATTCATGTAAATAAAACAAACTAGACAGATAACACTAAGATCGATAGTTAGGATAGGGTTAATCAACCAAACAAGCAAGCACAAAGACAACATGAAATTTTATCCTGGTTCGGACCTCTTATCCAAGGAGTCCTACGTCTAGTCCCCAAGCAATCACTTGGGATTCCACTATACATGGTATAATCCCCTTAGGACACTTACAATCCAGTCACAGCTGACCTTCTCTTCTCAACCAGAGAAGAGGAATAACACCACATGTACCAACATGTCTTCTCTTCACACAGAAGAGGATCAACTAAAAGGAATGCGTTGTACGAAAGAAGGCCCCAAGACCAAGCTTATAATCACTTGCTTGATCTGAGGTGAAGTCTGAGAGATACTGGATGATTACAAGATGACTCTCTCTCAGAACAACGCAAGCTCTCAAAAACATATGTACTATTCTCACAGAGAGCTAAGAGCTACTAATGGTTAGATTGGACGAGCTGACTCTTGTTGTTCTTCAGGTGACTGGAGTTTCAAGCTTCTCAAGGTTCAAAGATTCGAACTATCTAACTACTTTGCATGGAGTCACCAGTCTTCTATTTATCTTCTTTGAAATAATTTTGATTGTTGTAGTATCCGTAGAAATATCTGTGGTCTCACAGCTTCATACACGTTAGAGATACTAGTCCAAAGCAAGGAGTAGGTAAGCTTGCAGTCATTAATACTTGGATTGAACTTACACATTCAAGGAAAGATTGTCTGAATCTTCTATCCGTTTTTGTCAGGTTGACAACTCCATCTTTGACGTGGTTTATACAAAAGTTCTGCATATAATAAATGTTGAAACCTAGACAATTTTTCTTTGTCTAAATTGTTAGTCAACATTAGTAGTCGTGCAGTATGAAGATACACCAAAAGGGAATGTATTCTGTCATCACATAAAGTAAAACTTTATGTGACAAGTGAAGTAAGCAAGGATATCGTGTGGAAATATTGTACTAACACAATAATGATCAAGATCTTAGGATATAGTAAGATGTGCGGGAAGGCTTTTGAAATCCATAGAGTTTGAGCATATGCATATTTAAAATATTATAGGAATGATTCTTAAATAGAAGACAAAGTAAGACTGTTCAAGAGCTATATAAATTTATTTGAAAGTAAAAACATTCTGTATAGAAATGATATTGATATCAAATCGATAATATAATCATGTGATAATGTAATCCGTTGAGGACCAAGTCGATGTGAACATAATCCATGTATTAATGAAATGAAATCGATGTTCTGTACAAAGTTGTTGCTTGACAGAAATCAATGAGCAGATGAAATTGTTGTTTCAATAGAATCGATGTTTCATAGACAATCGTTGTAGAGATAAAATCGTTGTTTCTATGATGGAAACGTGTTTTAATGATGAAATCGTTTTCAATGATGAAATCGTGTTTAAGTGAAATCGATCATGAATCATTATTTTAGGAAGAAATCGTTGTTGTGCTCAATCGTTGTTTAAGTAAAAGCAAATCGTTGTTTAAGTAGCCAAATCATTGTCGTGATCAAATCGTTTTTAAGTGAAAGCAAATCGTTGTTTCGATTAAATCATTATTTAAGTAAAAGCAAATCATTGTTTCGATCAAATCGTTCTTTAAGTGAACACAAATCGTTGTTCGATCAAATCGTTCTTGTAAGTGAAAGCAAATCATTATTTCGATCAAATTGTTGTTTATTATGAATCGTTGTTTTACTTATGAAATCATTGTGAGATAGAAATCGTTATTTACTTATGAAATTGTTATGAGACGGAAATTGTTATTTAAGTGACTTACAGAATCGTTATGGTGATCGAATCGTTGTTTCTATAAGAAAATCGATGTGTACTTAGACAAAACATATGCATTTGAATTTACAGTAGTGTGTGAGGATAACTTACAGATTTGCTAAGTTTATTTTCTGTGGATAAACTTTAGAAACAGTTGTTAGAAAGTATTTTACAAGTTTATATTAATCACCAAAAATTACATATATAATTCATGATAAATTTTATATGGAGATGGATTGATCATCAATTCTCATCTATTATCTTTATCCTTTAATCTATTCACGTTTTCTCTATACTCTAATCTATTCTTCAATTACTCTCATTTATTCTTAGTACTCTATTTGACCATCTATTGAGTCTAAGATAACAAACATAACCATGCCAGACAACATTATAAAGGGCCGATCTGGTCCTAGGAGGAGCACCTGAACGTACTATTTGCTCATAGGAGTGTCATGATCAGGGTGTACGTCATAACATCCAAGTACAATACTATCAAAATTTAATATAAGACAATCAATCCAAGTACCATATTCTCTCGGGTGAAAAAGAAGATCAACCAACGTGCAATCTCAACTAGTGCACTATTGTGCAACGTTACATGCTATCATTATATAGTCAATCTATTATCATGCTAGTTTTGCAATATTCTTTTTGGAAAGTACTATTGTTCTCTTTCTATCATGCGTCGTTACTCTCTTGATTATACTTGATCGTTCTTTCTAGTTATCTTGCTATTTAATACATTAATCATTTAAAGCATGCATGTTTTCACGAGATATTAAGTCCTACAGAGTGTTATCGCTCACCCTGTGCTATTTATTATATGTGTTTCATGTAAGTCCGATGATGACGTTACACACACCAAGGGGAATGGGCCCGAGTGATGAGCGACCTGGCGTCTTAGCGATGAAGTTACCATAGTATGATAGAGTCTAGTTAGATACTTGCTTAATTTCCTTTCCAATGTAATTATGTCTTTGAGCCCTATATCTATTGACTCTGAATTAATGGTTGTAGTAGTTTAGGTGAATTATTAATACAAATGAAGAGTTTATTTCAAGTATTATCAATTAGTTGCTCTGATTTATACGGCCGTTCGCGCATTTTACACTACCTTATACTTTGCTTACGTCCCCTCGATTTATTTCGCTGCTAAATTGGCTGGCATGACAACAAGTCTGCCACAACGCCAAACACCTGGCTAGCACCTGAAAAGAACTGTAAGAGAGTGAACATCAACGAGTCACAGGCTCATCAGAGGCCTCCCAAAAACAACAACTGAAACCGAATAGACCTCAACCCCAAAGGGTCTCACTGGAAACACCAATAGTCAAACCATAACATGCTCACATTAAACATAATTAAACTATAATTAAAATATAATCGCACTAGCTAATACAATCTTCGGAAAGTAAGTGGGAACAGTAGAACTAGTACATCACCACTAGTCCGCCCAACAACTGAAATGCCTAGGCCACAAGCCTCATAGGCAAAACACCCACGAAGGGTAATAGGACTGCCAATAGAAGGCCAATCCACCACACACTGAAACAACAAACGGAAGCTTACCCATGGAAGGGTAAAACACAGCAAGTGGAAGGTCACACCATATGACCTCCACGGAATACAAGTCCACCTCAAAACTAGAAAAGGCTGGTACACCACGTACCACAACAAATGACTACCCACAAAGGATAAAGGTACCACCACCATGAGGTACCACCACAAAACCACAACCTCAACTGTGCCACAACCAAGGCACACCACAATGGGTAAAATCTCAACCGGTGAGTCACCACTCACAAGCCACAACCAGTTGCAAAGCATGAGTCGGAAGGAACGACGCCACCATATGGGAGCGAACTATTGGTTCATGACGTCAGTATCCAACCTGGACAACACACCACAAGAACCACCTCTCAGTCTCGTAGCCACGGGCCACAATGTTCAACTACCGTTCCACCTCAACAAAGCCAACAAACTGTGCATGATAATGTGTCATAAACACACTCTTAATCCTAAATATCTCAAATTAAGTCTAATTGTTTGCATAAACAAGAATTTCTAAGTAACTCATGATATTTAAAATTCGAGGATATTACATACGTCACCCTCGGGGAGGTCGCAAACGACGTGTTGGCGCTGTAGTACTGAAGGAATTGGCCTAGTGGTGCTCGCTGCGGGTATCCACCATGCCAAGTTCGTCTTCTCTGCATTCCTTGGCTCCTTATTGATAGCCTCGCTGCCAGTGCCAAGGGTGTGGCAGGGCTCGGGAGGTCTCATGTGGCCTTGGCCAACGTCGGTCACCATGGTGTTGCCCTCGCTGTATGGGGGTAGCGGGAACCTGCACATCCTCGTGTTGTTCATGTACCTGGTCGCTGGGAAGGTGGCGAGATGGCATGCGATGGGGATGCTACCATTGAGCTTGTTGTTGGATAGGTAGACATCGATGACCAAGGACAAGGTGAAAAAGGGTGGAGGGATCGGCCCTTCTAAGGAATTGTGGGAGAGGTTGAGGACTCCGATGTTCTTGAGCTTGCTACCTTTGGCGGGAGGGTGCCAGAGAGACCATTGTGATCGAGGTCGAGCACTGCAGGTAGTACAAATAGCCAATCTTGGGGGGGGGGGGGGGGTAGGGGTGTCAATTGGGCCGGGCCGAACCGAAGGCCCGGTGACCCGACCCGATTTTACACGGGCTTGGGACGGATGTTTTAATATTTTTTTTAATTTTAAGCCCGGCCCGGCCCGGCCCGGAGTAAAATTGGGCCGGGCTTGGCTCGGCCCGGTGGCCCGGTATATATATATTTTTAATAAGTAACATGGTAATAATTCTAATATTCTAAAATTTGGATTGAAAATTATGTTGTGAAACTATATGTAATGACTTAACATTTATTTTATTTTTGTAACAACTAGAACAAGTTTATCTAGATTAGTCTAATGTTTATTTTATACTATTTAATTAAATGAACACTAAATTTATTATAAAAATAAAAATAGTAAAATAATATTTTTTTAAAAAAATCGGGTCGGGCCGGGCCGGGCTTGGGCCGGGCCTTACCTTATTTTTCTGGGGGGGCTGGCTTAAAAAAATCGGGCCTCATCCCGGGCCGGGCCGGGCTTGGGCCGAACGATCAAAGACCGGGCTGAGCCCGGGCCAACACGGGCCCGTCCAGGCCCGGCCCATTGCCACCCCTAGGGGGGGGGGTATGGTGCCCTACAACTGGTTGTAGGAGAGATCTAGGAAGAGGACAAATTTGTTGTTGTTGAAGGGGGAAGGAAGCCATGCTGCGTGGTGTCATAGTTCGTGGAACCTAGCTCGGGCGACAAGGAAGTGGAGGCGATGAGAGGAAGAAGGCCGACGAGTGCAGTGTGATGATCAGGGTAGCCGTGCGGGGGGACATGTTGTTCTACAAGGATCTAAGATGCCTCATTGACGTGTCAATGCTACCGACACGGAGGGAGGCAAATGATCACCTTAGCCTCCTCATCTGGCTGCCCACTGGAGCCAAATCGGCGCCCTCCATGGCCGCCTCCTTTGTCACTCTCCCTCCTTCCATCTCTTTCTCTTATTTTCTCTTTCATTCGACCATGTGAAGATGTGGTCAGATGAGTCTACCCAAGACCAACCCATCAACTGATGGGCTTAGCAAATGGACTTCAACAGAACTTAATGGGCCATTAATTTTGGGCCCCAGTTGAGCCCGAAATGGGTTATCCATTGAGCCTATAATCAACGCGGTCCGATTGACACCCCTGTCTAGGGTCTCTACATGTGCAAGCTATGATTTCCCTAGCAACTTTATCTCCACAAAGTCATTGGAAACACAAATCTTTATTTCCTATTAACTCAACTGTGTTGGATTAGATGGATGAGAAACACTTAATATCCGGTTGGCCAAATAAAAAATATTTGGTCAGCTAGACGTTTGGCTAGGGTGTGGATCTCATCTCTTGCATGCCCATTTTTTAGGCATAGGGCCCGCACTTGCAACCAATCTCACGCTTGTTGGGTGGTTTTTTAATCGACCAGTCGGTATGAAGTGTTTCTATAGATAAATAAAATCAAACAATAGAAACATACATGATGATTTTTTTACACATTAGTCTCTAAAAATATCTTTTACTAAAGGACTCTTAACACATTGCCATTAAACACATTAATTATTGTCGTTTCTTTATGTCGACGAAATTAAATCCAATTTATGTTAAATTGACTATAATTTACGAAAAGACTAAAATAACACTTAATTATCTCAATGATAGTCTCCCCTTTTCTCCTCTTACTAACCCCCTAAAGTCACGGCCATAGTAGCAGACGCCACCACAGAGACTGGCAGCCCCGTCATCCAAGTGCAACCAAAGATGCCCTACTTTGCAAGACATGATTGGGCGACAATGTCCAAGTGCCCACCCACTTGTGCAAGGATCTCCTCCAGTAGCATTGACCAGTCGACAACTATGTGGGATCCGATGGATTTGGTCGGAGAGATTAGAGAGCTATATGCTACGGATGCGGGTTGTCGAAGAAGCACTTGTAGAAGAAGAGGTCCCTAACATGGGGGAGGCAAGGTGAGGGTGAGGTGGCAACGGTCGCAGGGAAAGGCGTATCCAAATGCCAATTTAGGGGAGATGATAGTAGTTTACAGATTTCAAAAGTCTTTCTAACGAGAAGATGTAATATTTCATTGAATATTTATTTTTTAAATATCTTTGCTTTAATAGATTTGTTAGTAAAGTTAAATATTTTGAGGGGCTTTTCAGATAATAGTCAGATTTTAAAATCTAGTTGGCAATTATTGACGTTTGTAGGGACTATTATGGAAACAAGCTTTTAAATATATATAATACAGGATATAGATTATAATATATATGGTAGATTCCATGGATATGCATGTATTTTGTAAAAAAAAAAAAGGTGGGCCCCACTGAAAGTTGACTTCTCCGCCTTTGCTCTTCCTGTTCTTCGAACTCTGACCTCCATAAATATCCCCGACCCGACCCCAGAGGTAAGAGAGGGAGAGAGAGAGAGAGAGGTGCGCGGGAAGAACGGATTGGTGGGAGAAGAGTGGGGGGTGGTGACGATGGAGGGAGCGGGGGAGGAGGGCTCCGGGGGCCGCCGCGGCGAGGGGCCTGCGGCTTGCGCGTCGTGGATCTTCCGCCGGACGGAGAAGCAGCACTACTATGGGCGGCAGCGGCAGGGGGAGCAGGAGCAGCAGCGCAGGAATCTGGTGGTGATGGGGCGGGCGAAGTGCGGCGGCGCCCCGCCCGCCCTGGAGATCTTCTCCTTCGACCCCAAGACCGCGTCGCTCTCGTCTTTCCCTCTGGTGGGTTTCTTGGCCGCCCCCCCCCCCCCCCCCCAAAACAAGCCAAACCCCCCTCGCTTTGCCTGCGACCTTGGTCTATTGTTCTTCTTCTTCTCCTCCTGTTTATGCTTGGGTTTGTGCGCAGGCGGAATGTGTGATTGACGGGGACCCCCTAGGCTTCGCAGTACCCCGAGCGGGGAGGAACTCGTCTGCGCCACCGCCAAGGGTTGCAGGTAACTTGGTCTCCGTTCCTCTCCACACTTTCTTTATTTCTGACGAGCCAGCTTATTCTTTCTCTTTTTATATTTTCTTTCTCCCATGGTGGGGGTGAGGAGAGGGTTCCGTTTCTGCTGGTAGTAGGCATTGATATCTGTCGAACTGTCAGGCATGGTGACCAGATTCTGGAATCTGCGGCCATGGGTCTCAAGAATGTTTCTCCTGCTGTGCGACATTTTTCTCAGCATCACCTAGCATTAAATAATATACTGTCAGTTTTCTAAATTTCAAGGGTGCTTACAAACAATCCAATGGCAAATTGGGAGGTGGTGGCGCACATGGGCTGCAGTTGCCTACTTTTTTCCCCACAAAGCTTCCTCTGCTCTCATTGCAAATAGGGCTGGTAATGAGCCGAAACACTTGAGCTTGGCTTCTTTAACCAAATGAAGCTCAAGTTTGAAGCCAAATTTGTTGGCTAGATCAGCCAAATTCAAATATGGTGATTTTTTTTCTGTTATCACTATACAGATAAACATTTATTAAACATATCTAAATTTTATCTTAAAAAATTAAATCTATAAGGGACTCAATACATTCTGGTTATTCTAGACATGGGCTAGGCCCATTTCAAGCACAAAAAGCAATCCCCACATTTTCTTCTTCATCACTAAGCATGGGACTAAGCTCATTCATCGACGTTAGAATCGGCCGATTTGGATCAGGATTGGTCGATACTAGATTGGACCCTTAGTTAAAATCCTGGCCAAATTGGCCCGAATTGGGCAGAATCGGCCGGGATTGTTCCGGATCGGCCGATCCTAGGCTGATTTTGCCACACGCTTTTTTGATTATATATATTAATTAATACTTGTATTCATGTACATTAATTACATATTTATGTATATATACATGCATTACTATAAATTGGGCAAGGTCTTAGGGCCGGATGACATACCTATTGAAATGTAGAAAGGTTTAGGAGATAATGGTATTAAGTGGTTAACTAAAATTTTCAATAAAATTTTGAAGGAACGGAGAATGTCAGAAGAATAGAGAAAAAGTGTTGTGGTCCCTTTCTATAAAAACAAAGGGGATATTCAAAGCAGCAATAATTATCGTGGAATTAAGCTTATGAGTCACATTATGAAATTTTGGGAAAGAGTAATCGAGAATCGAATGCGATGTATGACTACCGTATCAGAAAATCAATTTAGTTTTATGCCAAGTAGATATACTACAAAAGTTATTTTCTTATTATGACAGTAAATAGAGAAGTATAGAGAGACGAGAAGAGATTTATATATGATTTTTCTTGATTTGGAGAAGGCGTATGATCGAATACCGAGAGATTTGATTTGGTGGACATTATCAAAGAAGGGAGTCTCTCAAAGATATGTTGACTTGATTCAAGATATGTACGAAGGTGCTACTATTAGTGTGAGAACTATTGTTGGAGAGATTTGTGAATTTCCGGTCACTATAGATTTGCATCAAGGTTCTGCTCTAAGTCCGTATCTCTTTGCTTTGGTTATCGATGAAGTAACAAAGCAATTGCATGATGATATTCCTTGCTGTATGTTATTTGCGAATGATATTGTCTTAATGATGAGAGTATTGATGGTTTAAATATTAAGCTAGAAAGTTGGAGTCATGCTTTGAAGTCTAAAGGTTTTAAAATCAATAGGAGTAAATAAGAGTTTATGTATTGTAATTGTAGTAATGAGAGGGTGTTACAGGAAGATATGATTCAAATTGATGGACAAGACATTCTTAAGAGTAGTAGTTTTCGATATTTAGGGTCTATCATCCAAGAGAAGAGGAGATTTATGATGATGTGTCGCACATGATTAAGGCTGCTTAAAATGAAGAAGTGCATCAGGAGTCCTTTGCGATCGTCATATACTAATGAAACTTATATAGAACGACAGTGAGGCTTGCTTTATTGTATGGTATCGAGTGTTGGACAATGCGAAAGAAACACATTAACGAAATATGTGTAGCAGAGATGAGGATGCTGAGATGGATGTGTGGTAAGACTAAAAAATATAAGATTATGAATGAGCACTTCTGTGAGGATTTGAGGATAGCTCCAATTGATAGAAAAATGAGAGAAAATAGAATTCGGTGGTTTGGACACGTGTATCGTCATCCTAACTCGGTGCCGATTAAAAGATGTGACCAAATCTTAGTGGATGTCAGTAAAAGAGCTAGATGAAGGCCTAAAATGAGATGGTATGATGTTATTAGAAAGGACTTGGACTTCTCGAGTTTAAACACGAATATAGCACTTGATAGAAATCTTTGGCGAAAAAGTATTCATGTAGCCGACCCTAAATAATGGGATAAGGCATGATGATGATGATGATACATGCATTAACTGCACACACACATATGTTTATACATTAATATGATATGTATATATATCTGCATATTGTTATTATATTTACATAATATACAATTCTATGTACATTAACACACACATATTTACATAATGTACGATTCTATGTACATTAACACACACAAACACATTAACATATGATTGATACAAATATTAATTGTGTTTATACATTAATATATGTACATTAACTATATATATGTGCATGTTGTTATTATATTTACATTAATATATGATTGTATGCACATTAACACACAAATACATTAATATATGATTGATATACATATTAATTATCTTTACACATTAATATTTGTACATTAACTATATGATTGTATGATTGATATACATATTAATTATGTTTATACATTAATATGATATGTATATATAGTGCATTTTGTTATTGTATGTAATATATGATTTTATGTGCATTACACACACAAACACATTAATATAGATTGATATACATATTAATTATGTTTATACATTAATATGATATGTATATATATTGTATGATTACATATATATTGCATATGTATATATATTAATGGGCAAATTTATGAGTATGATTACATATATTATAAATATATACATGTAACATCGAAGGCATATTTTTTTCCTTTGTTTTCATCTGAATTTTCTGATTTTGTTTCTTCTGATTTTCCTTTTTTTTACAAATAAAATTATTTTTTAATCTGGTCGATCCTGGATCGGCCAGCCTCCGAGAGAATTGACTGGATTGCCAATCTGATCCCTATCCGGATCGGGATTGGCCCAGGCCAATCCGGACCCCAATTCCTATCCTGCCTGCCCGGAGCTCAATGTAAGTTCTCATGGTATTTAGTCTCACAACACTCGTTTTAAATATAATGGAGATGAGACCTATTATAAATAGGCCCCAACACTTTTCTTCATTTTCCATTTGTTTCAGTCCTTTCAGAGGCACCGTGTGTGCATTACATGTTCTCGCATGCATTATGAGGCAAATAGGCAATTGGGCTTTTCAAATATTCAAGTTAGTTACAAAAACTTTGTAATTCTTATTTTCGCTTTCTACTGAGCCAGGCTTGTGCTCTTGGGCTCAAGCTTGAGTTTTTAGATCAAGAGAAGCCTAAGGCCTTGAACTCGGCTGGGCTCAGGCTTGAGCTTGACTCTTTTGTCCTAAACAAGCTGAAGCTTGTCAAAGCTCCACTCTTATGGGCTCGATGTTCATCAGTTCATCCCTAATTGCTGAAATGAGGGCATTGTCAGATGTTCTCAAATGCTGCAAAACCTTTATGAGAAAATCTCTTAGAGATTCACATTGACTCTGAAGTAGGTTTGCCTGCCTTACTGCCTATGGCAATTATGGGAATGGTGGACAGAACCTTTTATTTATACTCATCTGGCTTGCTACTTTGAAATATTTTATTCCTGTCATTGTTGTCCTAACATACATTTTAGAGGTGTCCTCCCCCGCTGCTGCTGGGTGAAGTTTGAGTTATTAACCATTACTTAGTGTAATCATGAAGGGTTGACCTATCCATTTGTGTCACGGGAGCAACCTGACATGTGCTTGGTTCATTTGCTGATCAGCTCTTGTCATTAACTTTCCTAATTGAATTGCTTTGCATTATTTTTCAGAAGTAATTTTAGTTGTCATGGTGCTTGGTGAAATCTTTGGATAATTCAGAAGCAATTTAAGAAAATTTCCATGCCTTCAATCTGCAGATTATTTGAGGTTCAGGGTTTTGTTTCGGATGTAAATCTGCTGTCCAAAGATCTGCCCCCACTTCGGGATGCTGTTCGTCAAAAATGTTTGTTATTTAGCACTGATGGGTCAAAATTTGCTTGTGGTGGAGAGGTCGGTACATTACATATCATAGATGTTTTATTCTGACTTGAAATAGTGTTCAATCAGTCTGGTGTCATTCACATTAGAAGATGAAGGCTGTATTTTATTCTTACACAGTCAAGACTCTATATTTCATTCATTAAATCTGCAGATATACCTTTTGCAATAAATCACCTCATTATGAGAAATTTACCTTCACTGAGACATTTTATTTATTTTTAGGATGGGCATCTTAGGATTTTTGAGTGGCCAAGTCTCCAGGTCATTCTGGATGAACCAAAAGCACATAAATCCTTCAGGGACATGGATATCAGGTAAGACATAACATCCTTCTTCACAATATTCAACACAGAGTTGGCTGATATCGACAAAAGTCATAAATGGATGGATGGATCATACTTGTTGACTTTTGAAGGCTCAATGTTGATTTGCCTTGCCTAATGCTCAATAAAAAAAATAAAGCATTGGTGCATCCATCTAAGGGCTTACTTATACATGCTTAATAAATTACAAAAACATAGTAAATATGAAGTATGTTGACTGCTTATGTGCTCATTTAGTATGGTCCAATATAGCTGAAAGATGTTAAATTGAACACCTATTGTTGTATTTTTCTTTTCTATTTTTGTCTGAAAGAAAGTGGATTACACCGCCATTTATGGATGACAATAATGTGTTGGCATGTCTAAGTCTGGTTTCTTAACATGTTTGACATCAGATACTTTGATAATTTGACACATCTACTGCTAACTCAATGTCTTGGTCACTTGATTGTTCAGGTTGACCTCCTTGGGGGATGTCTCATATACATGCGAAATGTTACAGGGCCCTTTGGATTGTAACTAATGGATTTATTTGTTTCCGAGATCTAAAAATATTTCAATGGATCTAAGAAGATTTCAAATTTCATTGCACATGTTACCTGGATGATGCTAACTCTGATGGTTCCTTAGATGTTTGACATGTTGGCCTGTAATGCTCTTGGTACATTGATGTCCTTTTATGTACATATTAGATACTAGTGTCCAAATGTAAGTTTGTACATATATTATACTTACCTACTAAAATGATTTTATGGAAGAAAACCTAGATGGTTGTCAGCTAAACAGATTCATTTAAAATATAAAAGTAACAATTCTTCTGTTGAAATGAGAGGTTGTCATAAAGTGTTCATGCATACATCATAACAAATTCCTCAAAAAATAAAGTATAAAATGTGAATGTGAAGGATTGGGAGTAAGCCGGGCGAAGATAAGAAAAGATCTGTCTTTCTTTATTAACATTAATAATGAATGTTGCTTTAGCTTCCAGAGGGAAAAAAATTAGAGAGGATTTGGAAAGATATTTCTATCTTTGTATGCCAAGAAAAAATCCTCTCACTTTATCCAGGACTGTCAAGTGATGAGTTCCTACGCATTTGTATTGAAAACATCTGTGGTTGAGTTGTGACTCTTATTTGTAGCTGGAGTAGACATATTCTTGAAGCCCCTGTGAATAGCCTGTTTATGTCGCACAGGAGTAGTTTGTTCTATCTTAGAGGAAGAGGAATGTCTCCTCTCCCCCCTTCATTGTGCTACCTTTTATGAATGAATTGGTAGTACAATCTACCTTGTTCGAAAAAAAGAAGACTTTCTATGCATTTATCGTCGGAAAATTTCTTTCTGATCCGTGACCTAGATATCATTATTATCTTTATTTTATGCTTCATTGGCATTTGAATGAATGAATACCTATTATTACATAGCTTAATCTGAGGGCTATAGATATTGCATATATTAAAAATTAAATCAGTCATGATTATGGTTATATAGGACATTGATTCGTCTGTTTACAGTGTTCACATAACTTGCTATCGATCCTTTTACAGTTTATATCAGCAAATGATTTGGTTGTTGAAAGTCATATAAGAGCACGTGCTGCACGTATAATCTGAAATGTTTTCTTCTTCTGACAGTGCTAAGTTGCATATTGATTCTATGTTAATACCTCTTGGATTTGTGTTACTATATTGTGTTAGCCAATCAAAGTTAGTTGAATTATTTTATTAATTGGTGTACACTCAATCTTCTCTTCCAGCTTAGATTCTGAGTTTTTGGCATCCACATCTACTGATGGTTCAGCACGAATATGGAAGATCTCTGATGGTGTTCCACTGACATCTTTAGCTCGTAACTCGGTAAAACATCGTCTTCTGGAGCATTTGCTTATTATTTTTCAGATGTTTAGTTTATTTGCTTAGGTCTTATTTTGTTACAGGATGAGAAGATTGAATGCTGTCGGTTTTCCAGGGATGGAACCAAGCCATTTCTATTTTGCACCATACAGAAAGGTGCCTTTTTGTGAATATAAAACTGACATTTATACTTTTTTATTTAAGCAGCAGTCTGACCTCCATTTCATGACAATCCATAGCAGGTAATATGGTGGTCACTGCAGTTTGGGATATTAGCAACTGGAATAAAATTGGAATCAAGAGGTTCCTCAGAAAACCTATTTCTACTCTTTCTATTAGCCTAGATGGAAAATACCTCTCGTTGTAAGTACACTCCTAAATTTATGAGATATGCTCTCAATTTAACATGCGTTTTTTGAATAACTCTTTCACTTGGCTTCTAACAAAAACCCTATTTTCATGCTTTTCATTGGTCTGAATGAGAATAATCTGCATTGCGAGTAAAATTATCTTATTATGCCCTAATTTGTAATCTTTGGGAAATTAACTGTTGATAGATTATGCTTTAGAAGAATTTCACCATGGCCATCCGAACATCTGCTTTTTCTTTGAGCTCCGTGGATCTTTCAGATTCTGAGAACCGAGACTACATGTGGAGAAGCAGTTCTAAATTTTATCTATATCTTGCATATGATGCATCCATTTGTTGTGCTTGCATGTTAATCTTGAAATTCTTTTAACACAATTGTACTGATTCAGAAATGTAGATTCTTTGAACAAAAAATATCCTAATTTTCATGAAGTGATAACACAATCTCGATAAGGTAAGTTGAACCATTTTTTTCTGCTATAACCACTTTTTCAGTTTATTTAAGCACTGTAGCTCAGCCCAGTGCAGAGATCGCAGAGGTCACCATATATTCCCAGAGAGCAAAATGGGCATCTAGGAATAAAAAAAGCTTCTGCAATTCCCTAGGTCTTGTTATTTCTGTGCTTTCATCTACAAATAGTGGGTAAAGTTAATCTCTACAGCATCCAGCACTTCACACCTGCTACTACCCTAATTCTAGGTGGAGTCTATATTTTGTTCATGTTTCCTAAAGGAGGAACTGGATAGATCACTTGTTCACTGGTTTCTGGCAGTATTTCTTACATCGGGATATAGGTCATGTAACTGCTGTGACTATCATGATCTGGTCATTGTAATGCCACAACACTGTAGGAATTGCTGTTTAGTTGTCAACAAACAGTCCTTGTGAGTAATGCTGGTGCTGGATTCTTCTCCCATCCATAGAAGGGAATCTTTTCTGGGGGGAGGGTGGATCTGAACATTTCTGCATTGTTCTCTTCTGGTGCTGAGACATTGGCTATGCAGATGCCAAGGAGATGGGAATTATTCGCTGAGGCATCCTTATGCCTGGAGACTGATGTGTATCACATTTGGCAAAAACCATCTTACCCAGAGCTTTTGTGAACTATCCTAGACCTATCCCATGATTCTGATGAATAGGCTAATAGCATGTGATTACTTTTGGACTTCATTACTCGTTATGATTTTGCACACTTGTGGGAACTTCCCTCACTCATGGATTTTTATACTCGGTAGAGCCAACTTATGAAGTAACTTGCTCATTGAAGGTATGATGGCTTTTCGGTGAAACAGTGAAAACAATGATCATTTCACCAATACAGTAAATTACTTATACAATTTCTATGCTACGCTGACACTCCTAGTTGTTTGATATATACCCATGTAGTTAGTTGGGCTGATTATGCAGGCATTGCATTTTCTGGATGCAATCATGAGCAATTTCCATGTTTCTCTTGCTGAATGGTTTCAGGCTTCATCTTTTTTATACTCACTGCATCCCAAGACATTGTGCAAGCCTTTTAAAAGACTGAATTTCATAAATGTTTAATGTACTATCCTTCTTAGCTTTGTTTCTGGCATGCGAAGTTTATTTCTGACATCCTATGATTCTAAGTAAATCTAGCATGGTTTTATATATTATCCCAATGATAAACATGTGCTATTTAATGTAGGGGAAGCAATGATGGTGATATATGTGTAGTGGAAGTCAAGAAGATGGAAATTTGTCACTGGAGCAAGAAACTTCATCTTGGTACAAGTGTTGCAACTATTGAATTTTGTCCTACGGAAAGGTAAACCAACTAGAAACATGCTGCTTCTATTTTGTGTGGCTGCCCCTTTCTTTTTCTGGGAATGCCTTAATAAAAATTTGAAAAATCTGGACCTGTTGTGATACATATGAAGGTTGACATTTCTGGCACATACTTCAATCGTACGATGATTCGCAAGCACCATTGGAGTCAGTTAAAATAAAAAGTTATCACCATGATGTAGGTTAGGGAATCAGTTAGTTTCCTCTGTGATCTGAGATGACTGATCCATGAGATGCAAGTGCAAGTTGATCTAAGATCTTAATTATATGTAGGTCCCTGGAATAAATATTAACTCTATAAGACATTTTTGAAAAAGATTTACATTCAGGTGCAATATGGGTTGGTGTGATCATGTGAGAACCCTAATGATCACATCAACACCACCACCTAAGACTATCTTATGTCTGTGTACTTACAGATAGAAGTCGTCCATGTTATTAAGTGTATTTTTTTGTGGGATGTGGATAGTATCATCATTTTTTTAAAATAAAGAAGAAGTTTACAAGTAGGGGTGTTCAATTATGGTCCAAACCGAAAAACTGAACCGAACCGAACCGGCCTGTTCGGTTTGAGATATCACACAGTTCAGTTCGGTTTCAGGTTAGGAAACCGAAATGAACCGAATATGTATATATATTTAATTAATAATATATTTTTACAGAAAAACCGCTTGTAGCGCAGTGGTTCGTTGTGCTGGCGCGACCTCCCAATGGAGGTCGCGAGATCGAATCGCGCTATAAGCATTTGTTTTCTGCATATTTTGAACTTAATATATGTATATAATTAATTAATAGTACATATATACTTAAAGGCGCTTGTGGCGCAGTGGTTTGCACCTTGGCGGCTTCTCCTCCCGCGGAGGTTGCGAGATCAATTCTCGCAGCCGCCCGCGTAAAACATTTTTTTTATATATTCCGAACCGAACCGGTTCGGTTTGCTACAGTAAATCGGTTTGGTTCGGTTTGTTGAAAAATAAGGGGTGAACCGGACCGTGTTCACCCCTATTAATTACAAGTGTTAACTGTGGAGGGAGTAAAGCGTACTTGATACAATTGTAATTGGAAATTCTATTGCCTTTAGCCATAGTTTAAGAACTGTCTCCTCTGGTTGTTTTTCTTTCTCCTTTGCCCGAAGAACTTTATTCCTGCTTTGCACGTCCAGAGGCATGTGCGGAATGAGCTTTGTCGGTTTTATTTACTTGAGTTTTTCCAGGCTATTTATCATGCTCTTTTCTGGCCCCTCATTAAAAGCCTAATATTTTTTTTTTTGGTAAGGATTAAAAGCTTAGATTTACTGATCCATCTGTTACATTTCTGTATTGCGGTGGTCTGCATTTGCAGATGTGTACTCTCCACTTCGAATCAATGGGTGTAACGCTTACAAGACTCAACGTCCCTGCCGACTGGAAAGGTTTCTTTCCTTCTCAGTCCTTGTGTGAAATTAATGCTTAAACATAGTTACGCTGTCTGATCATCTGTTTCTCTTGCAGAGTGGCAGATATACTTGCTGCTCTTGGGACTCTTCCTGGCGTCACTTGTTGTGTTCTATATCATCTATAACAACTCTGATTCATTCTGGAACTTCCCTGTTGGAGGGGACCAACCTGCAAGACCGTCCTTACTGAAAATGTCGGCCGATGATCCCCATGTCACAGATGACCAGAGTGCATGGTGACTCCAATCTTGTCGGCCACGATTAATCTCGATAACACGGCGAAGATATCACCATGGGCACTGCCGTTGATCAGAGACTTCCGTTCCTTACCGACATTCTCTGGCATCCAATCTATCAGCAATGCGCAGGCAATCTTAAGAGACTCGTTTGTGGAGCTGCCTCTCTGGGAGGTCAGTCGTCAGAAACTTTTACCATATCTTCCATTTTGGGCGAACACGTCCATGATGGATCATGTATTCAATTTTTCAGTGGGTGGAGGTCTCTGTCCCAACATTCTTTTGGCGTTCGTCAATAAACTTGGGGAACATGATGTGATGTTCTCAAATGTTTTTTTTTTGTTGTAGTTTTCTGATAAACATGTTATCCCTAGTTGCTTCACAACGTTTGTTGTATTCCTTGCGGATATAATCTCTTGTACATGGATGTTGTGTTAGTTTGAATCGCCCATGCACCTGTTCTACCAATCTTCTTGAGATCCCCCGGTGTTTTGTGGGTGCAGGTTGGCATATGATAAATTTGCTCCACTCCAAACTATGAGCACACGCACGGAGATTTTTTTTTACTTGCTAGTTTCATGCATATCTAGAGCATCGCCCGTTTCAACATTTTAGAGGCACAGATGTAGAGATAAGAACGATGGTAAAGTATTGCCCAGCCTTTTGTTTCCCCACCTTAGTACTTGGAAGAGGCTATGATGGTTGTCCATGCAAGGGATTCAGACTTGACATAGGCAAAAAAACCCACATGATTGATCAAGTTGTTGCGTATGAGTTATGACCGAGCGAGATTTATGGAAGCCGAAGGTGATGGGTGTATGGTATGGGGTCCATACGACTGCGAAGAATGCGATGGGAGTTGGATGTATGGGTGCATGTACACATAGTAGATACAGCCCTCCCCCCCCTCTCTCTCTCTCTCTATTATATATATATATTTATAGAGTCCGGTTCCGGTTCCTCTGAGTATACGGGAGGACGGGACTCCATAAGTATTAGTGAGAGTTTTGTATAAAAGTCTAAAATCTAAAACTTATCACGTTTCTATTTGAGTTTTTGCCTAAAATATAGGCGACCCCATCCAAATCCTCTCACCTCATTGGTGATTTATGGAGTTTGGTCCTCCCATGTATTAAAAAATCTAGACTCATTTATATATAGAGAAAGGTTTATTGTATTTTCACATTATATTTTAAGTGCAATGTGACTAGACAATAACTCATGTGACACCCCTCACATGAGGAGTGATAAAATGACAATCTAATTATTAGATATCACATAAATTTATATCTAGTCACATTACACTTAAAGTGCAATATAAAAATGCAATAAATCTTTCTCTTATATATATACATCATCGAGTGGGTATGTTGATAGCGAAGGGGGGGGGGGCAACTCATGATCGCTGAATAAGACGAAAATTTTGTAATGTTAATGTTAAAAACTGAGAGAGAGAGAGAGAGAGAGAGAGAGAGAGAGAGAGAGAGAGAGAGAGAGAGAGAGAGAGAGAGAGAGAGAGAGAGAGAGAGAGAGAGAGACTGACGTTAGAAAGTCTTGTGGGGACAGGTTAAGAACGTTGCAAGATCACAGAAACCTTATCAAATCAGGTTCTTCCCTTACCTATGAATCTATCTATACTATAATACTAAAACAGAGTTTCCTGTTTCCCGCCAAAATTATCCACAGACACTTGTCAGCATTGATTAATTTTCCTCCTCCTTCTTATAAATTTAAATTGAATTCAAAATCTTTTTACCACCTTTTAATGCCTCTGCCGCCTTTCTTTTTTTTTTCAAAGTTTGGGGAGGGGCTGCAGTTATTACTGTAGCACCGGCGCTACAGTAACTGTAGCGTCCCTAAGATTTTTTTCTTTTATTTTTAAATTTTTATTTTAAAAATAAATTATATAATATATATTATAATACTAAAACAGAATTCTCTACTTTCCATCCAAACTTATTCACAGACACGCGTCAGCATCATATTATTTTCTTCACCTTCCTATAATTTAAATTTAAATTCAAAATTTTTTTACTACTTTTTAATACCTCTGCTGCCTTTCTTTTTTTTCAAAGTTTGGGGAGGGGCGCTACAGTTATTACTGTAGCGTCCCTACGGTTTTTTTTTTTGTTTGTTTTTTCCTTATTTTAAAAATAGATTATATAACATTATATTTTCTATTTTATAGTTTTTTAAATATAAAAACAAAATTATTAATATATATATATATATATATATATATATATATATATATATTATTGTGCGGTCGAGTTCGAGACCGAACAGTGACTTACTGCCGCTGAACATACCATTGTCACTGGTAATCGTAAAAAAATGTGATGTAGATGTGATGTAATGGTACCCCAAATGTCTTTATTATTACTGCATTATTTCAACCACTTCTTCCTGATACTACCACGTGTAAGAAATTATTCGCAATATATAGTTTAGATTATCAAACTATATATTTTTTAAACACATATGTCATGCCATAACACTTGCCATTACCACCCACACCCGAAGAGATGACGGAGACATATGTATGTTAAATGTTTGTATATTCATTCATTGTACTTGCAATCTAAAATATTTTAATTTTCTATCATTTTTTTATCATAGAAACAAATCATTGAAGCTATAAATCTGTGACAAGTTGAGCAGAGTTGCACCTTCCGATTCTACAGGCTTCACGAAAAGGTGTGATTAATATATGCAACAACCCCAACAAAGACGTATCTATGAGCCATGCATCCGTTCACCCCTTCTCTCTCTCTCCCTCTCTCTCTCTCTCTCCTTCTCTCTCTCTCTCTCTCTCTCTCTCTCTTCTCTCTCTCTCTCTCTTTTTAATGACAAAAACTCTCTAACATTAACCATGGCAAAGTAGCCATGTTTGACGATGTTCAACACTGGCAACATGACACTACAGGGGAGCCCCCTCCAGCCACGACTGTCGTCTGCCACCGTCCTTGGTGACGTTGGGTGGGGGGAGTACCATCCTTGAAGATAATGGCTTTTCCGACAACCTCCCCTGCATCGACATGCGCAGCGTGGTATACTGGGTAACCCTTTTAACTGCACGTTAGTTTCGTCACCGCACAAGCCGCAGTCTGCTCCATCGACGCCTCTTACGAACCCTCGCCTGTCGATAGCTCATTTCCACATGCATCTCTGCAATGTTCTCTCTACCCACGCTATCTCAACTAAGGAGATTCTTTACAAATAATTTATTAACATACAATTTTTTCTATGTGACGGATTATTTTGTTGTTATTTCTTTGTTAATGCATAGAAGATAGTCTTAATATTTAATTTTATATTCTTAATATTTTATTCTTTGTTAAAATTTTTTATATTTAAAACATTCCCGTACTGTGCATGGGCTTAGAATTTATGATAAAATCTATTATGTAATTATTTTATTCATGTTTAAATATTTTAATTAAAATTAGTTTAACAAATAAATTTATAATTAAAATTATATAATTTAAAAATATAATTTATATTTATTAATATATTTTATAATCAAACGCCGTGCAATGCACGGGTGTCCAACTAGTATGGTTATAATACCGAGAACCAACTTGACGTAGCATTCTGGAGTCACTGTCACAAAAATATGACAGGTTTTTCTTTTATAAAAAAATTCTGAGCTGGACCCCAAGATTGACTAATGTTTACTTGCTACATATTTAGGTGTACAATAAATAATAAAATCAATAATTAATCTACATGAAAGTAATAAGACATAAGATGTGTTGTGCTTTTGGGACACAAGACACTCTTTTATCTTTACATAGACTAATCATATAAAAATCCCCTGTCATCTGCTTACTTTCATATATGTATGAAATTTTAAAAATGACTATTTTATGTTATAGACATTTCAATTTTTCTAAAGCCATCTTCTTTATGCAAAAGGAAGATTCTTAGAGAGTTGGATTTTCTCCATTTGCGTCAAATTACAACTTTTGTCAAATAAAATATTGTCGCCAAACCTAACGTTCAAGGTCTTGGAAGATGGTTGGATCACTAGAGGATGACTGAGAAACTATATTTCTCATTGCATTGTTCGTGGGTCAAAAAGATTGGAAGTAACAAGTTCGGTAGCTTTTTTATTTTTTTATTTTTTATGAAAGAGTACTTATTATACTTGTGTTAGTGTACTTGTTATATTTACACATAATATAACAGTACGAGTGGTGTCACATTAAAGTGTCATGCAAGTTGGCGAGCAATGATAGGCGGCAGTGAGTAGTGGTCTAATCTAAGCTTAACTATTTGACTCTAAAATAATATTATGAGTTTAAATTATTATTTAAAGTCAATTACTAAATTTATCTCTTAAGAGTTAATATTTTAAGTCCAAAGATAATATATGATCTGATTACTATTGAAAGCCCTGGCAGTATTTTAAACTCTAAATTTAATATTTTAAAATCTAAAATTTTATTTATTAGCTTAAAATTTCAAATTTTAAGTCCACTACAACTTATTTGTCACTGTCGTCGGTTGTTAATTGTCATCTACTGTCACCCATCATTATTGGTCGTCGGTCGTCGCTACCACTGAACGCAATCACCATTGTTAGTTGTCATTCATTGCTATTGTTGCTTGGGAACTGCGCCCTTATTTATGAGTCAGATATTTTACGGGCTACTATATCACTATGTAAATTTACTTACATAAATATATTAAAAAATTCTTTTTATTCTAATTGCTCTTCCTTTCTAATGAGCTTTTATATGTCAAAAGAATTTTGAGAAAAGAACTTTTTCCTCTTCTTATTACGGACATACATAATGGTGTGGGATTAATATATCTATTTATATCTATACTAATATAATAATTCTCAGTCTTTGTGCTGCCACGTGGCAACACCAGGACACTCTTATTGCCGCCTAAATCTTTTCGATACTAATATAATAATTCTCAGTCTTTGTGCTGCCACGTGGCAACACCAGGACACTCCTATTACCGCCTAAACTTTTTCGATATAAAAAATAAAAAAATATCACAAGACAATTCCTCCATTTTTCAAAAACTTTCTTTCATTTTTTAAAACCTTCTAGATATATATATATATGAAAAGAAGATATAAGGAAAGAGAGGATATCAAACTTATAAACTTTCCTCTATCTATTTTCCTAATATAAAAATAGAAAAATACCACCTAACTGTTGCTCCATTTTTCAAAAGTTTTCTTCCATTTTTTAAAACTTCACAATATCAGGAAATCTATACTATCTATACTATACTAACAATATTTTTCGGCTAAACTCTCTCTCACCTCTTTTCTTTATATCTATCTTTTATTTCTCTCTCTTTACGTCCCTTTGCCGCCTTCATTTGGATTCCAGGACAGCCCGCACCGATTTAAACGCCCTCATCTGCGCACAGCTAGCCGTCACTGTAGTCGCCCTCTCCTCGCGCGCCGTCCTTCGCCAGCACGTCGCCCCGCCGTGTTGCACGCCAGGGTGCCACCCCAGTCGTCCGGTCGCCCTGGCATCACACGCCCCTGCCCCGTCGGCCTTCGCCTCTGCTGTGTCGCACTCTTGCTAGCCAAACTCGCCGACGCTCGCCTATTGTCGCCTCCGTCGACGCGCACCGCTAGCCATCTCCGTGCTTCCTGTCAGCACGCTGACCTTGCAGCTGAAGATGAGGGACGGGAAGGGCAGCACCGCCGATGCATTCTACATCGCCAAATAGGAAAAACCTTTTTACAGAAATAGGAAACAAATCAGGTACAGTTCTGTGCTGCACTAAATTTCTTTGGATGAAAGTTCAGAAATTTCTTCTCACGTCGAACTAATAAATTACCTCTCGCTTACACAAACAACCACACCTGTTAAAAGCAAATTTTCATACCTCTACAGTTCTCTCGACAAACTCTCTGCTCACGACGGAGAAAGCTTTCTCCGTCCGCGTGATCATCACCTCCTACCAAGGCCGCTGTCGTTGTTCTCTCCGGAGACGGCAAGGAGGTGCATCTTTAAATCTTTCTTTTTATTTGAGTAATATTATGCAGTGTACACTTCAAAATCTATTTCTGTTATCTAATAAATTTAGTGCTTTGTCATAGTTTTATATGCTCTGTTATGTTTTATCATAGTTAAATATAGTTTGTCTATTATATAATCTTTTGTCTATTGTAATTGTATATTATATGGCTTCTCTCCCTCAACATCCATCATAAATCATCATTGAATGATCACTTATTAAACAAAAAAAGAAAAAATTCTAGCTTTTGTCTATCTCTTTTATAGACTTTTTGGTAATTAATGGTCATTTAAATTCTTTTCTTTTGGTTAATTAGTCATTTAAATTCAATAAATTATATTGCATGCATTTGAATCCAAATTTAAGATTAAATATATCTATATAGAGAAACAACTAACTAAGTTAACTTTTTTAGATATTATTTTTTATTAAAATTTAAAAATCTAAAAACTTCCCGTGCATCGCACGGGCAAAGAACTAGTTATTATAATATAACTCAATCGTGGAGCAGCCACGTGACAGTACCAAGACATTCATATTCTCACCAAAATTCACAAATACCACTCCTATCTCACTTCTTTAATGCACCTATTTTAAGAAGGCAAGTCTCTCACCTATAGTTGTGAAGAAATCTTTTAAAATCGGCATGTTAAATCTTACTAAATCTTACACAATTTCTTTTAAATTACAATTTTATACCACTAAGAAATGACTACCCATTGCAGCTTTTAAAATCTTGCTAAATCTTCCAAAACAAGTCTAAAAATACCAATGATAAGATTTACTTACAGTTTTATACTACTAAGAAATGACTATCCGTAACAATTTTGTATCACTTTGTAATTTTTTAAATCTTATTAATATATATATATATATAAATTAAAATATATTAATATATTAAAAATATTTAAATCTAAAAACTTTCCGTGCATCCCACCGGTAGTCATCTAATCTTAATTAGATATGCGTCTGAGGCGTAATATCACCCATATTAGAAAGAATCGTGGGGAAAGCATTTCTCAAAAAAATTATAGAAGGCTGTTCTAGAGAGATAAAAGAAAGAAGAGTTTAGAGAGAAATAGATGAACAACCGCGTTGAAGTGTATGCCAAATTGCCAATAGAATGAAGCTCTCTAGAGAGAGAAATAGTCTAGAGAGAGAGAACAAGAGAAAGAGGGGTGAGTTAGAGAGAGGATGGACAGCCGCCATAAGTCTATGCCAATGGAGGGAAGTTTCGGTGATTTAGAGAGAGAAAAAGAGAGTCTAGTGAGAGAGTTGGCTAGAGAGAGAAGGTAATGAACAGCCCCTGGAGATTATGATTGCCAATAGAACACAGTTCTAGAGAGAGAGAGTCTACATAGAGAGAGTGACGAGGGTGTGAGTTAGAGAGACCCACAGCCGACATCAAGTCTATGCCAAATCAATAGAGGGATGGTCTAGAGAGAGAATCTATAGAGGGAGTGGGGGAGGATGAGTTGTAGTGAGAGAAAGAGAAATCTAGAGAGAGAATGATATAAGTAAGAATCTAGAGAGAGTGCACGAGTTTAGAGAGAGTGGCAGATCAAGGTGAGTTTTAGAGAGAGAAAGAGTTATGAACAATCACTCTCAAATCTCTTAAAATAATTTTTTATTAGAGGTGAACACAGGTTGACTCAGTGGAGTGTTTTTTTTATTTTTATTTAATTTAAATAAGTTAATTTTTGATAACAAATCAATTCGATTTAAATTAAAAAAAAAAAAATTAAAGTGATGTCTTAAATCAAGTGTGCTACAAATATTATTATAAAATTATATTATATATATGTTCTATTTTAATTTTACAATGTGAAATCTAATTGAATTGTGAGAATTTTGAAATCGAATAGAAATAATCGAATCAACCGATTCGAATTCGATTCTTCGAATTGAACACAAATTGAAAAAGACTTATTACATTTGAGAAAGTGTAGGAAATGTGGATTGCAGCTCATATGGCATCTTGTTGGGCGTTATGTGATTTTTTTTTTAAATTTAATTTTTTTATTTTAGAGTCTAATCTCTCTATTTTAAAGTCTAATTTTTTATTTTAGGACCTAATTTTTTATCTTGGAGCTTATAAAATAATTGAGCTCCAAAACAGAAGACAAGTTAAACTCTAAAATAAAAAATTGTACTCCAAAATAAACAAATTAGACTCTAAAATAGAGAAGTTAAACTTTAAAATAAAAAAATTAATTTAAAAAAAATCTAAAACGGCACATAAGTTACAATCTTAGGTGAATTATATTTATTGTAATTCCTGCACTCCCTAAAATACAGTAAATTTTTCTCACCCAAATTTAAACAGTTTTACTCGTCACCACCAAGCAAAACCCCTCTGTATGCTCTCTCTCTCTCCCCTCTCCCACACGTCCCCTCCTCTTCTTCCCCCTGCCTACATCTGTCTCCCCCAATCTTGTCTCCAAGGTTGGTAACAGTAGCACCGGGAGGTGCCGCTCGCCTCACCTCCCCAGCACCTCTCCACATCCCCGCCACGGCGAAGGCCATACCCTCTCCTTTTGCGTGCGCGTACTGACAACGCTGCACAGACCAAGCTGCGGCAACGACAGCCGGGTGGACGTACGAAGACCCAAGAACAAAGACGGAAAGCAACAACAGCCCGCAGTGGCGGCGGGAGCTCGGGACTCGAGACAAGGCGGCTACGCTAATTTGGTAGTGGTGGTTGGGGGTGGAGGGTGGCGAAGAGGAGAGAGAGCGCTGTGGGTAGGAGAGGGAAATGCTGCGGCTGTTCCCGGCGACCCGGTTGGGTTTGCCCCTCTTCTCCTCCATCTTGGTGTCTTTGTTCCTCGTCCTGTGCCTCCCCCCCGCGGCTTGCGACGGGCTGGGGACGAAGTTCTTGGTGCTGGAAAGGGCCGTTCCCGTGCGCGGGGCAGTGGAATTGGAGGCGCTTAAGGCCAGGGACCGCGCCCGCCACGGCCGCCTGCTTGGCGGGGTCGTCGATTTCCCCGTCGATGGCTCCTCCAGCCCCTTCAGCGTCGGGTGAGTGCCGCTGCGGCGGCTGCATTTCCTTCACCGTCTTAATTTGTTTCTTAAGGAAGAAAGAAACCCTGAGCCTTCGTCGTGTTCTTGGTTGTTTTGCCCATTTGGGCATTGGGAATTTCCCTCCCAAAATCTTATTTCTATGGAAAATTCGTGTCTTGGGGCGATTGTTCTTGGTGGGTGGGGAAGAAAAACCCGTCTTGTTGGTTGTTTTTTGTGTGTGTTGATTCCGAATGTTTTCTGATGTCTTCTTTCCTGTTCAAGTTGTAATATCCTGTTGGCTTGTGTTCTCCTATTGCTATGTTATACATGTTTCATCTTCCTCTGGATAAATCTTGGTTGAGATTGTTGTTCTTCTTCTCTCCACAGGCTTTACTTCACGCGCGTGAGATTGGGTAACCCTCCAAAAGAATTCTACGTGCAGATCGACACTGGCAGTGATATTCTCTGGGTCACCTGTAATCCCTGCAATGGCTGTCCTACATCCAGTGGCCTCAACGTGAGTGTTCTCCTCCTCCTCCTCTCTGTCTGTCTCTACCTCCTCCACTCCACCCGGGAGGCTTCTAATATTGCATCTGACCCCATCTACAGTGTCCCAATACATCTATAATCGGTTGCCTCTGGACTCTTTGATAGATTCCGCTGGAATTCTTCGACCCAGGCATGTCATCGACCTCCTCCTTGATCACTTGTGCTGACCAGAGATGCAGTTATGCCTTCCAAACTTCAGATGCATTCTGCGTTGCTTCTGCGACCCAGAGCAATCTGTGTGGTTACAGATTCCAGTATGGCGATGGCAGCGGCACATTGGGGTACTATGTCTCAGATACAATGTACTTCGATACAATTATTGCAACTGATCAGACAGTAAACACTTCTGCTTCTGTTATATTCGGGTAAGAGGAACATGAAAGTACAAGGAACTTGTTATATTATTATAGTTTTTGAAAGCACTCAACAAAAATGCCGAGATAGAGGTAATTTGTTAAAAACTGCACTAGATGTATAGTTGGATATAAAGTATATACAGATTCTTCTTTTCCTGAAGGGAATATCCTCTTTCTAGATTCCTCCACTTATCTTTGTCAGATGGATTTGTGTCATTTGTTTAATTTTTTTAAACAGATGTAGCAACTCTCAATCTGGAGACTTGACCAAGCCAGACAGAGCAGTTGATGGGATATTCGGATTTGGACAGCATGAATTTTCAGTCATCTCTCAGCTGTCCTCACTAGGCATGGCTCCAAAAGTTTTTTCTCATTGTCTGAAGGGTCAAACGGCGGTGGAGGCATATTGGTCATTGGGGAGATTGTAGAGCGGGTATTGTCTATACTCCCCTTGTTCAGTCCCAGTAAGTCTCTTTCACTAAAGTGCTTGAATTCTGACTTAATCTTGTAATAACTGTCAACTTATTTTTTTGTCTTCTTACAGCCTAACATTTTATGTTTTTGAATTCACTTAATATTGACGAACTGCAATGCGATACTTTACCATTGATCTTACTTAGGGGTGACCATAATCAGAGGCCAGAAGTTTTCATGTCGAACATTCACGGGTATTTGCGTGCACACATTGCTCTCAAGGCTTCTCAAGTCTTGAGCTGCCGGATATGTTATTTATGAGACTTATCATTTAATATCTAAGATCAGTGCAGGGTCTTTGTCCTCATAAGACACTTTGGGTCATGATGAGTTGGGCCTGATTCAGACTGATAGACATTAGAGTTTCAGGATGTCGACAATGTTTGATACCAACATGGCAAACTGTACATGCATGCAATATCATATGTGCTGTATTTCTTTTGTAAAGCTAGCTAAGACATTATTTTAATTCCATGTCAATCTTTTTTTGCGGTATGATGATTTTTCCCCCCAAATTTCAGGCCTCATTACAATTTGAATTTACAAGGAATTGCTGTTAATGGTCAAGTCTTGCCTATTGATTCATCTGTGTTTGCAACATCAACTACCCAAGGAACAATTGTGGATTCAGGAACAACATTGGTGTATTTGGCAGAACAAGCATATGATCCTTTGTTAATGCTGTTAGTATTTTTCTTTTCAGTGGTAATATATATGTATTGAAAGTTGACACTTGAAGAGGCATTTTGATTAGAGATTAAAGACATTTCCTGTAAAACAGTGCCATGTAATCTTTGTTTTGTGTGCATTGATTAACACATGTTACTAGTTAGATGTGGAAGACACTTCTTATGAATGCAGTCGTTTATCTCATCATGATAAAAAACATTGGGTGCTTCCTCTATGATTTTGTTATTAGGCTAGTTCCTGATATCCCCTGTACAATGCTTTTCAGATAATTGCTTTGGTTTCGCAATCAGCGCCATATAATGTTGTAAAGGGGAACCAGTGTTTTGTTGCACCTGGCAGGTCTTTTCTGACGTAGTTGCTTGAATTGTCAATGGTTTTATTATCTCGTTGTTAATTATATTGGTCTGTAAGCTGATCTTTAAGTGGCTGAACTTAACCTTCTGCATTTTGTTTTGTTAACCAGCGTAGATGAGATTTTTCCTTCTGTTACACTGTACTTTGAAGACAATGCGGCAATGGTGTTGCAACCTCGAGATTATCTTCTGCAGGAGGGATCCGTATGAGCCGTTCCAAGTTTCTTTGTTCAACTTATATGTATTCTAAGCCGTACTATTATGAACATTGATATAATTTCAATTTACTTACAGGGTGAGACTAATTGGCCGTTTGTATCCAATCTTGAGTGATGCTAATTTCTTATTTTCGGTTCTGCAGGAAAATTCGATAATGTGGTGTATTGGCTGGCAAAAGATTCAGGGTCAAGGAATGACAATTTTAGGAGGTATGCAGTCCAGTGCCTTTTTCTCATGCTAATCGATTACTTACATCAAGAATAGTAGTAAACATGTTGGCCTTTTCGTGTAGTGATTGTTTTGGATACGTGGTTTAGAACTTGGAATTAGGTTAGCTTATGTACAGCCATGCCTCTACAAGTTGATATTTTTATGTTTATGAAGATGATATGAATATTGGCGTTGTCCAATTCTATTAACAGTTTTGGCCGTCCATTAACCAAATGAATCATGTGCTCGTTTGTGCATACTCATTTTTGTTGTAAACAAGCCAATCCTTGTCGGGTTGTCAAACTGGATACCTTTTGAAGTTCATCCCTCTTAGAAAGAGTGCACTTGGGGTGCATTAGTAGAACGGACATATGCTTTGGAGAAAATAGTATGATACAAAAGATTGAAAGGTAAACTGTGCCATATATCAGTGACTTGGAAATGTTTGGATGTGTTCAGTTCTCATGAGAGTATTATTCACCAAGTCAAAAACGACATGGCTGGCCATTTTTATATTAATGGGACATCTAAAATGAAATGTTCATGTGACCATTGTGCTACAACTACAACTAGTTCATTCTTTTCCCCCATCACAGAGGGCCCAAGTTCTATTTTGTTTCCCTTTCTATTCTAAACCCTGGTGTTGGCTGCTTTTTGTATGAACTCCTTCTCTCAGCGTGATGTATTAGTCCCTGTGGATGATGCAACTAGGTGATTGCAGGGGGGATGCTTCATGGGTACAGCCTTTCATTGAAAAATTTCTTCTTTGCAGATCTTGTTTTAAAAGATAAGATCGTTGTTTATGACCTCGCCAGGCAGCGCATTGGCTGGACCAACTATGACTGTATGTTTGACAGCCATTAACTCACCTCTCACCTTTTCCTTTTGAGGATGATGCCATAACTTCTTGGTGTATCTATGCAGGCTCTCTTCCTGTGAATGTCACCACCTCTTCTGGTAAGAATGATGTTGTCAACGCAGGACAGCTGCGCATGAGTGGCTCACCCCATGATGCAATCTACCGTTGGATGACCATGGGATTTCTGGTTTTTCTTGTGCACAGCTTCCTATTCTTCTTCTTTTGCTTCTTGTAACACACCCAGGGGCCAGGGGTAACTATTTGTCATTCTTTTCTGGTGTAGCGGGAGCAGAGAAAAGAAAAGAATCTTAACCAAAATTTGCTCATGCCTATACGTGGTTCCCCTTTTCCAATGTGAAAATTTCTTTATCGAGTGAGCTCTCTTATCATGTACCATCCGGATGAGAGTAATATTTATTACACTTTCTTAATACACTTCTAATGCACTTTGGACGTCCCTTATTGGTCAATGTGTTATCGGCACATTGTATCCATCCAACGTGGAGGTCAAAAGTGTTCTAGAAGTGCATTGAGAAAGTGCAATAAATCTCTCTCCATATATATATATATATATATATGATGAGGTGCGGCGGTGCGGCCCTGCCACACCCCATCGGATGCCATTGGATCGCCATCCAACGACGCTCTTCGGCGCGCACAATGCCAATTTTTTTTGCGCGCCATTGGATGGTGATCCAACGGCGTCTGTTGAGATGCGGCGGGCCCAGCACTCCTCTATATATATATATATATAAGTGTTCCAGGGCATGACATTAAATCTTTGTTACTGGAAACGCCGAAGCTTTACGTTGTGTTGGCAATGGACCAAGCTCAAAGGGCATGGCTTTGAACCATGAGTGCACGCAAACATGTTGGAGAGCACTCAGTGATGCACACAGATGTTTAGTCATTTATGATATGGCGAGTACGTCCCTATTAGATTTGAGTTATATGAAGACGACCATAAGTAAACTAAGATATATTGATGGGTTAATCATATTTTTTTGATAGAAATGTTTCTTTTCTTATTTATTACCTGTTCCAGATAGACACATGCTCTCACATCTCATGTGTTTAGGGTGAACAGTAACTGTCCACTTAGTATGGTAAAAAAAAAACCTTTTTCTCCAAAGAATAACAGAGAAAAAAAAGAAAACAAAAAGACATGGTGCCATTATATCTATAAGTGGTTTTATGTAGGGGTGTTCATTATATGGTCCAAATCGAAAATCGAACCGAATCGTCGGTTCGGTTTTACGGGTCTCGTTTGTTCAATTTGGTTTCAGGTTAGGAAATCGAAATGAACCGTGTATTATATATATATATAATATAATTATATAGAAAAGCGCCAGTAGCGCAGTGGAAGGAGGCGTCCGTGCGCGCGGCGTGCCCTCCGCGCGTGGTGGTCGCGAGTTCGAAACTCGCTTTCGTTGGGAAAACACCACTTTTTGCCCAATTTTTCCAGAAAAATGTCACTTTTGTCAGGAAAAGGTCACTTTACTTGATTTCGGTTTGAACCAAACAGGGGTTCGGTTCACCGGAAAAGTTCGGTTCGGTTCGGTTTCTCAAAAAATTGGGGAAACCGAATCTAACTGTTGTACACCTCTAGTTTTATGGTTGTCTTTTCTCAAGATGGGATCTCTAATACACCTTTTTCTATGCCATATCAGTTACATATGGATCAATAAAGGTTGCTATTAGCTACAATCTCTTACATTGAGTTAAGTATTACTCCACCACTTGTGGTGAGGTGAACGTTAGGTCATGAAGGAGAGAGAGAGAGAGAGAAGTTAAAAAAGGAAAGAAAAAGAGAAGAGAAGGTGAACTTTGTGTGTGTGTGGGTGGGGGGGGGGGTTAACAACCTCCACACAGTTTTAAGTGCTATGTGAAATCCAGCACACACCTCACTTCTACTTACTAGTTTTATATGCCGAAGCTGGTGGTTCGTCCTTGGTCTTTCAACCTAACGCTCTTTTCAACTTGTCCTCCTTTGGTAGGTGAGCCTCGATGGGAAAAAAATAAGAAAATAAAAAAAGGAAAAAAAAGTGGCCTTTTTCTCAACGAGTGACGTTTTTTTAACATGGGCCGAGCCCATTGGGCCGATACCTGGCTGTCGGCCGCATCCACACCATTCAGGACCAGTTGTTCTTATTGGACCGTGCCCAGTTACTTGGCCAGATGCCAACATTTGTCCGGGGAAAACTTGCCCGTTTTGATGCAAGGATAAGTTTTAGGCTAACCTGAGGTGGTCTTCTTGTTGAGGCTAACCTCCTTAGATGTTGTAGCTTCTTCAGGATTGACAGAACTTAAAAGGAGAAATTTTATTTAAGATGTGATTCTGTCACCTTTTGTGGTATGTAACTAATGAACATACTATTATGCTTGCCCTACGATGTACATTTGTAATTTATTTACCTAACTGAAGTCGTATTAGTATTTGTACCATGCTTTATCCGTGTGATTGGTCTGCCAGTTTATTTCACGCAGTGTAGAAACCCATCCCATAAAAAAGTGCTTAGAATATTTCATTCATGTGCGTGTAACACCTCTTAATTGGTCGAGGGGGGTGTTGCACCACATATATATATATATATATATATATCCTTATACAAATACATATATATATAATATCCTTATACATATACAAATACATATATATATATATATATCCTATACAAAATACATATATATATATACCTTAACATATACAAATATCCTATACATATACAAATATATATATATATATATATATATATATATATATATATATATATATATATAGAAATGCTATGATGCGGCGGGGTTTTGATACGGCCCCGCCGTAGCATAGCACAAACCGTTGGATTTCAATTAACGGCGGAGCGCTACAGTACATATGTGCTCGGGTGTTTGGTGTTCGGAATACGTTTTTGTTCGGTGTTCGGTTATGCTCGGTACTCGGTGCTCGGTTCTGTTCGGTAAGTATAGACAGACCGTTAGATTTTAATCTAACGATTTATATTGATGAACATCCGTGCTCGGTGCTCGGGTGCTCAGAATATTTTTTGCTCGGTTATGCTCGGTGCTCGGTTCTGTTCGGTAAGTATAGACAGACCGTTAGATTAAAATCTAACGGTCTACATTGATGATACGGCGGGCCGTACTCAAAAGCTAAGTCGTATCATAGCATTACTATATATATATATATATATATATATATATATATATATATATCTTACCCTATTTTTAAGAATTGTCAAGCCAATATTCTTATATATGATCAAGAAAATATTCCAAGACATGTGATCCTAACTTGCATGCCCACGTAATTTTATCATGGCAAAAGTGTCCTACAAGTGTATATATTTAGATATACGAAGGATGTGAAGGGAGGGCCTAAAAGCAATGGAAAAGTTGTTCCTATGTGACCTAAAGATCACATGTTCAAATTTGAAAACAATCTCTCAACTTATCAATCTGTCTGAACAAATCTTATATATATATATAATATATATATATAGAAAAATGCTGGAATATATATATAATATTTTAATTGGAGGAGAAGAGGCACACAGGTCAACGGGTTTTATGAAAAGTTTGACTCGATTTCTCTCTCTCTCTCTCTCTCTCTCTCTCTCTCTCTCAACATCAGGTTTTAAAGGAAAAAGTGCACACACCGGGAAGACAAGTTGATTGATCATCTACTTCTACTACTTTTCTTTGTTGACTTATAAGCTAAAATTCACATTAATTTGGAACAGGGAAAGCCATACAAGTTATGAAAGAATTTGTTTGCAGTGGGGCAATTAATATATGATGACGCGCGCAAAGACTTCGTCTTAGACCCATCTCTTTATTATGTTCATATGTGTCGACAACTACTGATGTACACGTCTTTACAATATTAGAGCGACTCCATAGCCAAATACACTTTTCACCAAATTATGGTTTTGCATTTGTTATGAGGATAGACACACTCGGAAGTATCCATATATGTGGGTACCAAGTACTACTCTTATATCTAAAACTTCGATTATTCTTTTTTCTAAGATGATTACATAATTAATAAGAGGGGGTGTTTATCTCGGAAAGGGTTCTCTTGATAGATCTGATAATTAAACTTTGACCAAACTTAGTATTGAGAGTTCTTTTGATAACTTGATAATTTATCCGCACATAAATTATCTATGTATAAGACATCTCAATTTATGAGATTTTTAGTTTGATAGATAAAATTATTAAGGTAATAATTTTATTGTATCTGAGAGGATAAGATAGAATTATCAAAACTTATCAACATGTAGTAGTTGGTGATAAAATTCTAATAAACTATCCAAATTATCAAACCAATTCTTTATTTATTCAGTTATCAAAGACCCCTATTAACTTTGAGCCGATTAAGAAATATAATCCGATCATATTGTCCTCCAACAGCTAAACCCATATTTTCACCTTTCTATCTTTAATAAGAAAAAAGCTCTTTAGATTAAGTTATTCTTTGGACAAAAGTGAAATATATATATATATAGAGGCATTAGCTGGTCAAATAAGCAATCCAGGACTAGTTACCTAGATTATTGGCTTCTAGATATTTTTAGAGGTCAAATTCAACTTTTGGCCTATCCGAATAGTTAGTCTACCGTATAAAGATATTTAATTCATATTCGTATATTTGATTATATAATGTGCTTTATACTCTTCGTGTTGGGTGCATGTTTGCGTGCAATGTGACTCATATGCTTGCAAAAAAGAATTATGTGATGGCTGTACATTCTTCACCGGAATATTTGTATCCCATAATTCTGATAATATTATAGGTAATTAGTATTTGGTTAAATATTGCATCAAGGTTTGTGAAGAAAATAAATATGTGATTATAAACAAGATCTATCATTCTTCTTCTAAGAGGGTACTTGATTTCGGAAAAAAGACAAACCACAAACGGAGATAATATTTTTTAAGAACACGTCAAAATTTTACACATCATCATTGACGTCGTCTATAAGAATCTAACAAGAAGTCATATGAGCATCTTATCGCAACAAGATTATTTAGTAAAAATAAGTGTGTGTTTAAAAGTAAGATCTATTTTTCTTCTCTTGAAAAAGTCGTTTTCCAAAAAAAAATGGTAAAATCTTAAATAAAGATAATATTTTTTGAGAGAGAAACACCTTTGAAATTTCATGTGCCAATAATATATATACTTATTATATATATATGTATATATATTAAAGAATGAGTAACCATCACATCTTAACTCTTACCGAGCGACATACCAATTTGTGATGATAAAAAAGAGAAGAAACATCAAACTTTGATCAGTTGGACTTCTTCACACAACAAGATGCCCTGCCAACTTTTTATCATCAGATCCATGGAGAAATCTTCGCTCCATGAGATCAGAAAAGATTATTCCCAGCATGCATGCCTGCCCCAAAAAGCTCTTCAACAGTGTGGATCTTGCTTTTGGTGTTAGAATGTGTTTAATGCATGTCTTTGTTCTACTTTCTGTCTTTTCAAAGATGCATCCTCTTAAAGTAGCGGCGTGTTCATGGAAGTCCCCCGAAACACCTTGCATGTGTTTCTTCTTTTCTTTGACTTGAAGCTATGCTGTTCATGATGCATGTTCCCACCTGTTTATACTGCTTTTTTTCTCTCTATCATATAGTATATATGTATCTTTTTAGCAGTCATGTACTGGGCCATTGATCATCCAGAGAAGCTAATTAAGGGTTGTTTGGATGCATATGATCATAAACTTGCTTAATTAGGTTTATCTTAAACCAATTTTATAGTGTAATCTTAGCTTGGATAATTAAAAAAAGAGGTTATCATAAACTGATCACTTGAGTTTATCATAAACTTGCTTAATTAGGTTTATCTTAAACCAATTTTATAGTGTAATCTTAGCTTGGATAATTAAAAAAGAGGTTATCATAAACTGATCACTTGAGTTTATCATAAACTTGCTTAATTAGGTTTATCTTAAACCAATTTTATAGTGTAATCTTAGCTTGGATAATTAAAAAAGAGGTTATCATAAACTGATCACTTGAGTTTATCATAAACTTGCTTAATTAGGTTTATCTTAAACCAATTTTATAGTGCAATCTTAGCTTGGATAATTAAAAAAGAGGTTATCATAAACTGATCACTTGAGTTTATCATAATTAAACTGATCTCAATTTTTTCATAGGCGTGTTCTCCATAAACTTAATTAGTCTGAGTTGATTTATGGTGAAGATTATTTTTTTGTAAACATGGTTTGACGGAAATTCACTTGCGTTTAAGAAAAACTCCAAACATGAATTAATAGAAAATGTGTTTTAAAAAATAAATTTGTTATTATAAATATTGTGTTCATGATAAACCTATTCTTTATAATGTTATAGAAAGCCTCGTATATATTCCAACTCATGATGTGTGTGTGTGTGTGTGAGAGAGAGAGAGAGAGAGAGAGAGAGAGAGAGAAGAGAGAGAGAGAGAGAGAGAGAGAGAGAGAGAGAGAGTATAGACTTTGAAAGTTAATTACATTAATGGAGGAGAGTAAGATTATAGAAGTATTTATGGAGTGACTAATTAGTGATAATTAGATCCTCCGTGTAGTGGGGGTGAGCTAGTTTCATCGTCTTATATATATATATATATATATATCGACTACCATAAAAAAGAAATAAAAGATCAAACGTGGCGTTCAAAGAAATTTTTTTTTATCTAAGGAACCTAATAAAATCATCATGATAATAAGATGCGTGTAAATAACATATTGGAGTAAGTTCCGAATGACACCATCGGAGGTGACATGGGCATTTAACATTTTGTCTTTGCATGTTGGGTCATACGTATCAATATCAATACATATGTGGACGCAAAAAGAGGCCTAAAATAAGCAACATGAAGGCATTACAATCGCACGCATCTCTCCATCTAGATATTCTCTTTATTTATTTTATATATGTATCATATGTATATATATAGAGAAATATTTACTATACTTTTACTTTCTCAAATTTTTTATTAGTGAACACAATGAGCCACCAACTTTGAAAGTACAATCTTAGCTTGGATAATTAAAAAAAGATGTTATCATAAACTACTTGTAGTGGCTTAGATAAATTTTTTTTCTTTGAACGCCACGTTTTGATCTTTTATTTCTTTTTTATGGTAGTGGATATATATATATATATATATAATATATTATATATATATATATATGGTCGGCACCTACTTGACTTTTAGGTCCTTCGGGGATGAACGCATCAAATCTTAATTTGGATCTTGGGCAATGAAGATGAGAAATAGGAAAAAACATTTGAATTTCTCTTGACTGATTTTTTAACATACAAGATAGTTGATTTTGGAGAGTACGTAGCATCTCGATCGAGAATGACCCTCCAAAGATTAAATCAGTAAGAAAGGAAGATCTCGATCCGAGTAAAGAATTCGATGAGGGAGAGATTTTGGATGAGATTGAGAGTGTTGACCCTTCGACCTTCTTTTTATCGTGATTATACTTGACTTATGACATTCGTCCCGACGGCAGAGGATTACGACTTCCAATATGGAACTAAGGCACCGTTTGGGATCTCCCAATGGGGATTTCACTTTTGCAAAATCACCAAATCTTGAAAAAGCTCACTCTAACCAGCTTTTCAATCCCAAAAGCCAAGGCACAATGATGACTCTTCTTCTCTCTATCTCTGTCCTCTTTCTCAAAATCTCCTTTTATAAAATCTAAAAGTTATTTTCTTTGTTTGCTAAGTAGAGGGAGAAAAAAGAGATTTTCAATCATTCAATAATTGAAATCTCCACCTCAAAAACAATACCAAACAATGCCTAAATCTCTTCTTTGAAAATCTGAGGGCTACTCTGAGTCGGGTCCATTAAGATTAGCCCCATCAATATATTTGCCAACTTGCTCTTCCCACCATTGAATATCTGATTTTGTTTTGGGTTCAGCCCCCTTCAATCTTAAGAAGACTGAAGACAAGAGAGAGAGATAAGAAAGAAAGCACTTCTGTCCTCAGCATCTGGCTTCCAAGTCAAGGAAAGAAAAGGAGGGATAAAAAGGAACTGTGAGCAAGTTAAGCATGACCATCTTGTTGGACTAGTTAAGCATGTGTGAACACTCTGAAGAAAGAGAACAGGTTACTGTCCACTCCTACTTCTCCATCCCATATAAATTTATATGTTGTGGTTCTTGTCCCTTTGTAGTTGGGACCAGTAACTGGCGGTGATAACAAGACTTTAATTCCCAGGGAAAAAATAAGTTGGTTAAGTTATGAGGGATAGATATATTTTGATGTGATTGGTGTGTATAGAAATGACAAGAAATAAGATGCGACATGGTGGTAGATCTCACTTGTTGTTTTATAAATAAATATATCTTATTTTACATCTTATAAATCTCATATGTGATATGATTCATGATATGAGAATATAATTAGTATTTTGATGGGTCCGGATGATTGGCTCAATATCGACATTGGCTCATTACCGATCCGATCTCGATCTAGATGAAAATTAGTCCAAGTCGACACTACATAAGATTCAGACTCATGTTAGAACTCAAGATCTTAGATTTAACCTCTCGGAGTCTATGTAATATGAGGAATCCAAGTTAAACTCAAGATCTTAGCGTATAAAGATAAGCCTACAAACACAGTTAGAGGTGCCCAGGTTTCATATCCGAGCATGAGATCTCGACTGAACTTGCTCGCCCCCTGTTCCTCTCTCTCCTTGTCTCTGAAGACTCTCGTTCTCTTTGCTCTTTTTCTCAAAGTAATATCTGACTTTTTTTGGTAACGAGAAAATTTTCTCCCGTGTGATTTTGTGGATTCAGGGATTGATATTTATGAACTCTAAGATCAGGATTTGACAGCTCCTACTTTTCGTGTACCCGTATTGTTCTTATCTCATTTGACCGAAAAAATTCCGAATTTACATACCTCGAGGATTGCATATGTCTGACTTGACCGTAGGGGTGTTGATTTCTTATAAGTTGAATCAGCGTCAATATTGATGTCGACGACTTTGTTTCCCCTCTTTATTAGCCGGATCCGAGTTTCTTGTCTCGAACATTAATTGAAATCGGTTTGCAATGTCTTTTGCGGATCTGATAGACTAGCTTGATCACATTTCATCACTTGTTTACACTTAAATATTTAGTGAATATTACTTAAAAAAAAAGTTGATCCCAATGGCTGAAGTGGTGGCAAGCAGTTGGGGATCATTATTTATTTGGTTTACCTTTTTTTCTTGCCTTGTCTTTGGCACCAATTTTCTCAAGCTTGATGCTGATATCATATAGTGTGTAGACTCTGGAAGGAATTTAGTCCACATATTTGTGAGAATCAATATCCAAATGTTCTCTGCAAAATTGACTTCTGAATTCGAAAAATATTAGCCCTTTGAAAGAAAGGAATCATCACTAAATTGTGCCAAAAACCCCCTCTATTTAAGAAAAAAATATTTGAAAGATTACTCAGAAATTGGAAAATTTTCTAACTTCATTAATGAAAGATTGACCCCCTTCTTAATCCACGTATATATCATCATTACCACTAAGCTGGCATGCATATTTAACCTTTGACAAACTCTCCATGGGATTAAGTAAACATGAGAAAAGTTTATTGTACTTTAAGAAGTACAAGTTTATTATATCTAAATATACTTCGAAAAATCTATTGATTCACCTTGCGCGGCTCATTGTGCCAACTTTTTTTCGATTTTGAAATACAACTTTTATTTTCGCATTCAAGTTTATATTTTGGCGTTCAAATTTCTATTTTGACCTGTAAATTTCTCTTTTGACTCTCAAACTTGACTCACTGCACCACACTAACCTAAAAATAATGCTAAAAAGAAAAAAAATAAACGTCAAAATAAAAACTTAGGGTCCAAGTTGGGCTCCAAAACTTCAAAAAAAAGTGACACAATACTAATGAGCTGCACGAGATAGATCAATGAATTTCTTGAAATACATTTAGATGATGCCGTAAATTTATACTTCTCAAAACTAACATATCTAAATCTTAAATTCTAAATCCTAAACTTTTCTCTGTTAACGTATGTATAAACTGCTGGCACACTACTTATTATGACAGGCCAGTTTCAGACATGAGACAGTAGAACAAAAGAGTGTCTGATTTCGCCATGGGAGCGGGAGAACAGCTAGCTAGCTAGTTGTCATTGGCTATAATATTTAATGTGCACACGTGAAGAGATGTCCATAACAAGACAACTGTTATCTTAGTTAATCGCCCACATGATTCGTGTATCAAATAGATGTGATATATATGCACACAGTGGCTCACATTAACGAGGGCGCTGACTCGTTCCTATTTTTCTGTTTTTTGCTTGGACATCGAGGGTAACGTCAGATTTTTTGAATCTAATAAACTAAGTGTAGTGGTCTGGATTCCGATGACATATAAATAGATAGATTATTAAATAATTAATTAAGAAGATAACCCAAGAAACTACTAGATCTCGGTGGGAACCCAAGTAGCCAATACAAAGTATACTTAGAAGACCGAGATGATCATATGGGCATTATAAACTCTCGGATATTGTCTAAAAAAAAAACTATAAAAAACTATAAACTCTTGGAGTACAGTTTTTGAACTCGAGTCTTCTCAAGATTGGAGCCTACGTGAAGAGATTGGCTCTCCGGGCCAATGGCCAGGTTTATGGCCCTTAAAAAAGGAAGAAAATTGGATAAAAGGGGAGAAGGCTTAAAGAGGCTTTAGTTTTGTATGGGATGCCATTTTTCCTCTTAATTATCTTAATTCAAAAGGAAGACAATAGACACAAGAAGGGAAAAGGGACATGTGTCAATTAAGATTGTCTAAACTCAAATATTCTTTTTTTAAGATATTGTCAATTAAGATATTGTCTAAACTCAAATACATGGTAAATACTCAAATATTCTCTCTCTCTCTCTTTCTCAACTAAAAAATTATTTTTTCAAACAATTCACATCAATCTTATTGCAAAATGGGTCTATATATATATATATATATTGGTATATATGACTGCATGGACTGCAACTCTCATAACTCTTGTAAGGAGAAAGGCTTAGGCATTTTCATATTGCACTTAAAGTGCAATATGACTAGGCACTCATCCCATGTGGCACCCAATCATTGGGTTGCCACTTTATCATCCCTCATATGAGTGGTGCCATATGAGATGAATGCCTAGTCATATTACACTTAAGTACAATAAAAAAGTGCACTAAACATTTCTCCTCTTGTAAGTGAGTGACGTAGTTTTCATGGGAGTCCGTTTTGAAAGATTCTGCACTGCAACCTTTTGTGGCCGGAAAGAGCAGCTGCTTCTCGCACGCTGGCAGACTTCCTGCTGGGGAGGTAGAGACCATGCATGCATAAGAACAAATCCACATGCCCACAAGAGGAAGGCCCCATGTGTCCCTCCGTTAAAGTTCTTCTCAAGAATATGCTTCAATAGTGCGAGTGTGTGGGGAGAGATCATATGAGTGCCCCCTCCACATCCCACAGTGCCCACTTTTTAGATTGACTTGAGATAGTGGGGTCCAGTTGAGGGAGGAAAAACTCAAAAGAATGAATACAATGGAGAATTAATAATTGTTCCATGGCAGGGATTGATATGATTTTTCAGTTTCCGTACTCAAAATTTTAGCACCCCATGATCCCTGTTTTTGCGATACTTATTTTTAGATCTCTCTTTATATAACTATGTAAATATGGAACTACGTTGTAAATTATGTAATTAAGTATCTAAGTTATGTAATTATGTAAATATTTTAGTATTTAACATGAACTTCACTAACTACATATTTACATACTTACATAATTTACGTAATTTACATACTTACATAATTATGTAACTCACATATATAATTAGTGAAGTACAAGTTACATATTTAAAATATGTACATAATTACATAACTTACGTTTTTACTAACTTACATAATTGCATATTTATATAACTTACATAATTCATACTCACATAGTTACGTATTATTTACATAGTTATGTACAGAGGGATTTAAAAATAAATTTCATAAAAAATAAAGATTATGCGGTGCTAAAAAAACTTGACAAAGACGGAAAAATAATGTCAATCCTCCGAAATTATTAATTCTCCCTAAAGAAAATAACTGTGGCTGGTCGTCCTTTCGATTACATCTGTCGATCGAATAAAAAGAAAAAATTGATAGAGTTCGTAAGACCTGACAGATGATGGGCGTCATCAAAAGATCCAACAGTGATTGGACGTATCATCATCTGATTAGCACGTCCCCACCATATCAACCTTAACATTTTATAAACTTTATTGGACGTGAAAAGATTTATTAACGTCAACAATTAGGGGGGCGAGACTAATCTGATTAGTGTCCACGATATCAACTTTAACACTAATCTTATTCGGGCTCGTTTGTTTGATTAAAAAATATTGGTGAAACCCTGTAATTGTTTTAATTTTATAACAGTGTTTGATTAATCTTTGTCCATGACAATGGAAAATACGTTAGTCCATGTGACATTAAAATGGAAAAAAAAAAACCAAAGAGATTTGATCAGATTATGACAAATAAAAAATGATTCTACTTTATTACATCACTCCAAACAAAATGTACTTCTACTTTAAAATTAGAAGAACCACAAATTGTAAGACTAGGGTTGATTCCAAAACGTAAGAACTCATATTATTGATAGCAAAAGCTTAAAGGAGCTAACAGTAGCTACGGAGGCATTAAACGTTTGGTTGCACCTAATTGGTCCCTCATCACTAAACAATTATTGGAGGGGAAGATAAACCCTACCTAGTGATCATATCATACTACTATGTGTGGCCACGTCCCCACCATAACATATGGAGGAGGAGGGCATGTTGAGGAAGGAGACATCAAATAGATGGGAAGGACACCGAAGACAAGAGTGTGTTATATACCGTTCTTGGTTCCCTTGGCTCTATATAAAATCTCTCTCTCTCTCTCTCTCCTCTCTAGCTAGTCCTCTGCTCGTTTCCAACCACATGAATAAAGAAGACAAGAACCTATAAATAAAGGGAAAAGGAGGGCAGGACGTGCATATCTGGCCCCGCCCTCCCCACTCTTTGATTTCCTCACTACTTCACGTGCATTACATATCAATGTGAATAGGTAGACTGGTTTGATGAATGGGCATGATAGATCATAGATTGGAAATGTTAGGTTCCTACACTGGCCACGGATCACACATTCATTTATGTGGCATTGTGAGTGGTGTCATGGCCAAAAAAGACGAAGCCATGATGTGCTATGTTGCCGCCCTCTTATTTGGTGCCACGTGGCCGTTGGCGGTTGTTTACTGATGATCGATGTTGCCGGTCATCATCATCAACCATGTTATAATTGTCTTATGATTATCATTATCACCGCTGTTGTTGCACTGTGTGTGGTACCGACCCTAGATGGATAGTATCTTAATATTTCATGATAAATAAGATGAGTTAGGTGAAAATTAGATATAATAATTGATGGGTCATGTGGTCGGCTCGAAAAATGGCCTAAGATCGATCCAACCTCTCTTGGGCCCAAATATAATCCAAGTCTAACTAGGCCAGTATGGGTAGAATGGTGTCCAACGTGCATCTAGGGAGTGCTGGTGCACAAGTGATGTCCTGTGCGTGTCTAGGAAGAAGTCATCCGACGTGTACTGCAAAACATGCATGTCCTGTACAGTTCGACATGGTCAATGACATTCCATGTGCCACCCAGAGAATGGTCCTCTCATGCTAGCGAGGGCAGCCATGCTATGTATTTCATGCTCCATATGAGCAATTAACCAGGGTCGACACCATCTTAGACGTGCCCTGTATTTAATTTGACTGTACGCACACCTCCAGCTACCTAAACTTCCTACTCTTATAAATGCAACACTAAAACCACAGGTAGAGAGGGATGGTGGTAATTAGAAGACTGAGACTTCTCTTAGCAACTTTCATCTCCCCATCTCTCTTCTTCACTAACTTTTATCCCCTTACTTCTCTTATTATCGGTATTGCCTTGATATCATAGTGTGTGGAACCTCAAAGAACACCATCTTAGATCATCTTCCTTGTGGGGTCATCTCAACACTAACCCAAACCACAATCAGCCTTTGTGGATATTGCGGGCTGACCAATATATTTTAGATTTTTTTGTCGAGTTTTCTACAAGTTAATTATTCTAGTGGATAGCTAATTTTAGTGAAAACATTAAATTAGTACGTGACTTCTACTCCCGGCACATAACCGAGTGCTATCTTAAGTCCTAACAACCTTATCAAAGTAGATTTCTGACTTATCTAGTGGATAAGTGGCGCTAGGGTTTCACTTTTTCTATGTATATATCTTTGTTTAAAATGAAATTGCATAAAACCCATCGTACATTTGCTTTTTTATTTTTTATTTTGGTAGTTTAGTGGTTAAAGCTCCGTCCTCCACTCAAATTCAAACAAAGAACCACCCCATCCCGTCTATTTTGGTGTCCGCCCATCCAATTAAGTGTACATGATTATATAGATGTCACACTCGATTTTATTATCACTTTCCATTGACAAAATCCTTCAAATCTCTGGAGATCTGCCGCCTGCACCCACATAACATTAGGTCCATTCAATTAATATATGAAAATGTAGACATAAGTAGGATTTTCATTCAATCTCACATTAATAGGGCATATGTACTAGTAAAAAGTAGCCATTCAGAGGTGAAATGAGGGGTGATCCATGAGTACAGTAAATTAAGACATGTTACCAGAAGGAAGTGAAGAGCGGTGCTATGTGACAAACTATGTATGGAGACACACATGCAGGAGAACTTAACACCAAGACAAAGTTGAAGAAGGTTTTTTTTTAACAATGTGAAGATGGGTATTGTGAGGTGGCACAATCACAGACAAAAAATATGATCAATTTGCATATAAGTTGTGATAGAGACTACATATATAATCTGAGGAGAGCTTTTGATGTGATAATATGTGTAATATACTAATATTCCAAAAAACGATCAAATCCTTCAGTCTGGAAATTGGTGAGATGAGGGACAAATTTAATTGGATTTTCGAGGTTTTCTTTTAAAACTTTTAACTGATTTATGTGAGCTGAGGGATGGCTCTATGACTTCAAATAATTGGAAAACAAATGATTTTTGATGAAGGGGTATTATTTTTTTGCAACGTTTTGTATTTATATGTGACAATATTTTAACAAGGATGACAGATTTTAGATTTTTGTTGTAAGGAACAAAGATTCAAAAACTTTTTTTTATATATAAGTTGATTTTAGAAATGGGAAACAAAGGTCTGTGGGGACTGATCATCTAGCCAAATTTTTTCTTCTTTTTTTTTTGGGTTCAAACTACACTAAGTAGATCTCCCCTTAGTTGTATATGTTAAGAATTGGATGCCTTATTGGCTTAGCTGGATGTCAACAGTACCTTGATCTTATGAAATAAAACATCACCACATTGCCAACACATCAACAAGAGCAATAACTTTTGGGATTGTTTGGAAGAAAAAAAAAAAGGAGAGTAACTTATCATGTAGAAGCTAAAAGTGTCATATGATTAGGTAAAAGTCATTGTCCAAGTTACTTGGGACACATTTGGAAAGGGGGTGGTCCCTTTGCCATTCTATTCAAAGATGACTGAAACCTTCCCCAGCATCTAGGGAAACATGTGCCTGGTCAACTTGGCAATTATAAGAGATGACAGCACATAGCATGGTCCTATGAAATCAAAATACCCAGACCCCACAAGCATCCACATGAGCCACAATTTTGAAGATTCTCTGAAATTGGGAGAATTCAACATATCCACATAAACACCTATCAATATATTGTGAGACTCATCTTCTTATAATTAAAAATGAGCAAAGGGCAGATGGTTGGGATAGATAACAAGTCTTTCTCTTATGTGATGAGTAGAGAGAAAGATAATTAAAAAAAAAGAAAAACTAGTCAATATTAAATATTATTTTTAGAAAAATGCAAACCTACTCCTAGTAGAAATTGAACACTTAATCTCTTCCTCATATACATAGAGTTCTAATCATTAGCTCACTTCTTGAGTACCAAAAGAAAGAAAGACCAAGTTAACTCATCTTATCTTGTAAAATGTGAGACCATCATCATCATATGGCAAGGTAAGAATGTCACTGCCCAAGTTTACTGAAAGACAAACATTTTTGATGGAGGTGGGGTTCTTGTATAAAAGGTAAAAAAGCATCATCATATTATAATTAGATAGCATCTTCACAGACCCAAGTGACTTGAGACAGAAAACTTGGGAGAGATGGGGACCTCCACCATCATATGATTGGAACTTTTAGACCTTTCTCAATCAGCGGTTTGATGATTACAAGTGTGTGGTGTTGTGTTCTTTGGATTAGCAAATATACCCCTTTATGGATATTTTTAACATTAGTATTCCCCCTTTTTCTTCTCTCCACACCCCTTTCTACCCTTGTCACCTTCTGAACCTTTTTTTGTCTCTCTTCTTCCACGTCCACGTCACCAACACCTGTCATGGGTGTGGTCAATGGAGATGGTAGAAGTCAAAGAAGGAAGAGCCCGCCGTCACTTCTCCAGTCCGGCTACCCGGCGTTCTCACCTGCCGGCGCCTTCCGGGGCTTCTCGTCGTCGCCGGCCGGCAGCGCCACCATCTGGGCCTTGCCGACCGCGGCGCCCTCCCGGAACTTGGCGTAGATGTCGCTCTTGTAAAACTTCCTGGTGCGGAGAACGAGCACGAAGGAGACGAAGGCCCCGAAGACGGTGGCGGCGGTGATGATGAGGAAGGCGAGGCGGAAGCACTGCACGCCGATGCAGGTGATGTCCTTGCCGCCGCGGGAGGTGGCGAGGGCGGTGGCGATGCCGGCGGCCAGCTGCTTCTTGGCCTCGCGGTCGTAGAGGCTGCCCGCGACGCGCACGTTGAGGATGTAGGAGCCGAGGGGGCTGGCGGCGGCGCCGAGGTTGTAGAGGGTGGAGTAGTACTTGAGGCCGAAGATCTCGGAGACGATGGCGAAGAGCAGGGGCCAGGTGGCGCCGAAGCAGAAGCCGATGATGACGGAGGCGACGTAGAGGGAGCCTGAGACGCCGAAGGCGATGAGGAGGTGGCCGACGCAGGAGAAGAGGAGGACCAGGGTGAGCACGAGGGGGCGGGGGAAGCGGTACTTGGCCAGGAAGATCTCGGAGGCAAAGCCGGCGGTCACCCGGCCGAGGTAGTTCCAGATGCTGATGAGGGAGACGAAGGTGCCGATGCTCTGGGTCGGGTAGCCCAGCGACTCCCCGATCTGGCCCATGTTGTCGATGGCCGTCAGGGTGCCGCCGATGCCGCAGACGGTGGCCACAACCAGGATGATCATGTCCAGGCTCACCAGTGCCTGCAGGATGGTGTAGTCCTCTCCCCTATCTGGCGCCCGGAAGGTCCCCGCCACGCACCCCCACCACGTCTTTGGCGCCTTCTCCTTCTCCGGCTCCGGCACTGCCGCAACGGGCAGATGCGGAACGCCGGGGGCCGGGGCAAGAATAGCAGCAGAGAGCAGCGCGGAAGGGATAGCAGTGGCCTCCACCGCCGGCGCTGGCGTGGGTTTCTCGACGGTGATGCCGGAAAGCTGCTGCTTTTGGCGCCAGTTCGTTAGCTCCTCGCGGACGACGACGGCGAGCGGGAGAAAGAGGACGAACAAGACGACGGCGGCGCTGGCGGCGTAGGCGTGGTGGGAGAAGGTGATGCGCCGCTCGGCGATTATGACGGCCATGAGGTAGCCCGCCAGCACGAGGGAGATGTAGAGGAAGCGGTAGAACATTTTGAGCTCGGCGGCGCCGGCGCCGGGGACGGGGGTCATGATGCGGATGGTGTGGAGGAAGAGGACGGAGATGGCGGCGGGGAGCCAGGCGATGAGAAGGACCAGGACTTGGAGTCGCCAACCGTAGAAGGCGTAGTAGAGCTGGGTGAAGATGGCGCCGCTGAGGCCGACGAAGCCCTTGAGGAGGCCGAGGACGACGCCGCGGCTCTCGGGGAGGTTCTTGACGCAGGTGACGAGGGCGCCGGTGTTGGCGAAGGACTGGGAGTTGGCGCCGACGCAGATGTAGAGGCACATCTGCCAGACGTGGGGGCGGGCGGTTCGGCCGGTGATGGCGAGGTAGATCATGAGGTAGCCGGCGAGGTTCATGGCGGAGCCCATGGCGAGGACGACCCACGGCGGGGAGACCTCGTTGATGAGGCCGGAAAGGATGCCGACGTTGGCGCCCAGGTCCTTGAAGAAGCTGATGGTGTTGAGGGTCTTCTGGTCGTAGCCCAGGGAGGTCTTGATGTCCTTGGAGTAGATGCCGAAGAGGTAGGTGGCGCCAGCGGCCGACATGATCAGGAGGGACGCGAACACCATGAACCACTTCCCCCTCACCACCTGCGCGCTGAAACCCAGCACCTCCCCCATCCCTGCAAACCCACCCCCGCCGCCGCCTGCCACCACCATCTCTCTCTCTCTCTACACTTCTATATCTTCCTCTCTTCTCCTGCTGTGTGGATGATGCGGCTATAACGAAGAAGAGCGGAGGTAGGTCTGTGAGCCGGGGGTGGGGTGGGGGGAGTCCAGCTGATGCTAGGTGCCAAGTGAGGAGGGTAATGGACGGTGCGGAGTGGGGAGTACTGAAGGGTTGTGGAGAAGAGCAAGGGGAGAGGACTGTATATATTAGCTTACGTGAGAGAAGTACCATGGCATGATCAGTGAGAGAGAGAGAGAGAGAGAGAGAGAGGAGTTGCGTGACTGAAGGCGTTAGACTGGTTAGAGAGAGAGAGAGAGGAGTTGCGTGACCGAAGGCATTTGACTGTTTAGAGAGAGAGAGGAGGCATGTTGAAGGACTGGCGCCGGGTGGGTGGCGGGGTGGGAACTCTTAGGCGGTGTTGACTTGGGAGACTTTTGGCGTGGTGGGATCTTTTTCTTGTCGGCTTTGTAAAGTTCTCATGTATTTTTGTAAAAACATATAAATTTGAAAATTAGATATATCCAGATTAAAGGGGATGCACACACTCGGCAAACTAGTACAAGAACTTGTGTCTATGTTGGGCTCGAGCTGATGTCGCCTATCTGACTATCTGACGTAGCTATGTGTTGCAGATATTTAGACATCTATATAGTTATTAGGGCTGCTAATTAAGGGGTCGGAGTCAGAAAAAATGAATATTTTTACTTCCTATATGAAATTTTGAGTCGAAAACGAAACGAAAAAGAGTGTTTCCGCTTTCGCATCTATTTCTGCTTTTTATCGAAAAATCGGAAACAGAAACAAAAATATTTGTACATTAGAATTATTTTAAATTTATAAGTATATTAATTATTAAATTTATGAATAGTTTCAAATGTAAATTTTAATCTTTTCTACCATCTACCATATCTTCTTCATCATGTACATTTATATGACATTACTAAATGAAGTATAACAAGATCAATTAGTATGATAAAATCATATAGTGATATATAATGGTTAGTAATAGATAATCAATATATGTAGATATAAATATCATTAGAGAAAAAAGCTGCTAATATTGGGACTAGAATAGATGACATTTACATATATATGAGAGGTGAGAGACAATGAGTTAAAAATTTAAGAGCCAAAGTTTTAGGATATTTTATAATAAAAATATTATATAATATATATTAACATATCTCGAAAACCGAAACGAAAAAATAGATGCAGAATTAGGTGTTTCCGCTTCGCATCCTATAAAAATTCGGATATCCATTTCTATTTCCACTAAGTTATCGAAAAGTTTTTTTCGAAATTTCGCATCTTATAAAAATGTTGAAAATGAGTCGACTAAACAGAATTTGGAGATCCATTGGCAGTCCTAATGGTTATCTTCTTAGTACACCGCAGGGGTCTTGGTCAGTATTTTGTGGATAATTAGATTTTTTATTTTAACCTATCTGTGTAATGTTTTTTTTTTAATGTTTTACGTGAGGATAGAAATGTAAGGATCTATCTCACCTCTATTGTATTGACCCAATCCCCTCCTACGGCACACTAAGAGGATCCGATTTTATGGCATGTGCACGATAGAATGTATTGTATTGTGTTGAAGAGAGGGTGAGTCTGACATAGTCGGTCTGATCTTCTTAATTTTTATTTCTAATATTTTTTAACAAAATATATTAGAGAGACAAATCAACTTTATTGTACTATTTTAAGTATTTAATGAGTTGGTAGAACCCAAGGTTTTAAATATGCACAATACAAACTGGCACGGTTCGGATCCGAATCATATCGGTTTGGTACCATATCGAGCCAAAGATCTAACCTGCAATGGTTCAATCCACTTGGTAGATTCATTAGCCCACTGAAGGTTGAACGTACGTGAGGATCGTAAAATTTCAACTATAACATGATATAGATCATAATAATTGATATAATTCATTGCATCCAACTGTACTCTAGACCAATGGATGGTCTTTTTTTTTTTTTTAGAAGATCTCGATTGAGTTGATCGAATAGAACTCTTATCTGAAAATAAGAAAATTTTAATTTAATTCTTGATAATGTATTTTTGAAATATTAGATCTGAAATTTTCTCAATTAAATGAGGTAAGAAATAAGAATAGACGAAACACAAATAATTGATATCTCCCATTTTTAGATGTGGATTAACCCGCGGGGACAAGTTACATTGGAGCAAGGACCCCGGTTGGGTTAATCGGTTAGAATTTTTACTTAAAAATAAGAGGTCTCGAATTCGATTTCTGAGGGGTTTACCTGATCTACATATATTCTTGAGTTGCGTAGATCCGAAGTTTTTTCGGTCAAGTGAGATAAAGATAATACAAGTACATAAAAATAAGAGCTGTCAAATTCTGATCTTAGAGTTCACGAACACCATATCTGAACCCACAAAATCACACGAGATGGAGGTTCTTGGTTAAAAAAAAAAAAAGTTACATTGGAGTAGTAGTCGCCTTTGCGACCTTGCCTTGAACCATGGCATTGGAGTGGACGCGTTGGAGAAGTCGTTGTCGGATTTGTTATACGCGTGTGGTCGCCAGCTGTCACTGCCAGATCCCATTCTTATATATTTTATTAGTTGTCTTCAGACAGATTTCTACCAAGATTTCAAGCAAAATTGCACCCCCTCTATTTATCAAAATTCTCCACGTACCCCACAATCTGGTGCAGCAGCTGTGAACAAGTTGGAGAGTAGCCCATGCCCGTGTAAGAGAAAGTAGTGTAACTTAAGAAGAGGGCAGGTGGATGGGCTCTCAAATTAGTGGCACATGTGTGTGTGTGTTTTCATCAGTTTATATGTAGTTTTTTTTTTATTTGAGTATAAGAGAGAGTTAAATGCATACATACTTTGAACAAATTATCATATCTTCTCATGTACCCTTAAATTTGACATTATTATATATATATATATCCTATATATTTGGTAAAGATACAACCAGTTATATTTCATGGGTTATGAGAGTTTAAGAGATATTATGCTAAAACATAGATAAAACTATTTAATGGGGTTAGTACAGATGAAAGTACTCTTACAAAAATTGGATCACGAAAAATATATTGGAGAGATCAAAACATATCACCGTATTGTATCACGAAAATTTTTACTTTAGGGATTGATATTTGATTTCGTATTCTGTTGTAAATTAACCATCAAATGTAGAAGGAAAAATTGAAGATGACGTTACACTTATTCTTTTGATGGCGGATCTGCAAAGAAGACAGATCAAGAATCTTGGGATAGAGGTCTAGGAAACATCTCGTTGCCTAAATCAATGATGGACAAAAGCAAGAGTATAATAGGGTGTTTGGGAATATTTTTTCAAAAAATTATTTTTTAATCTAAAATTTATGTTAGATTCGTTTTTTATTTTAAATTGAAAATTATGGCAACGTGGTGTCCTCCGTTTGGTAAAAATATCTAAATTTTTAAAATTATGTTGATATTGTTTGGGGCGGGGCAGGGGCGTGGGAGAGGGATCCAGCGGGGGGGGGGGGGGGGTTCCCGCGGGGCTGGGGGGCGGGGGAGGCCTGGGTGGGGGCGCCGGGGCTGGGGCTAGAGGGAGGGCCTGGGTGGGGACGTCGGCGGGCCGGGGGGGGGCGCCTGCCGGTGTTGGGGGGGGGGGGAGTTCCGGTTTGGGGCTAGGCAGGCCGGGGGGGCGCGCCCGCCGGTGGGGGGCTCTGGGGCGGGGGCGGGGGAGCAGTGCCGGGGGGGAGGAGGGGGCTTCGGGGCGGCTTCG
>CM024753.1:18240391-18455704 GCA_014218235.1 Colocasia esculenta | reverse complement strand
GTGCGAAACGAAGGTTTTTCGGCCCCGAAATGACGTCTTATCGCCTAAGCTAATAAGGGGGCAACGGGCGCCTCTGAGTGCCGATTCTTAATTGGGATCTTATAAGCGATTCTAATAATCGAGCGAAAATTTATGCCCATTTGAGTGAAGGGGTGTCCGTCTGCGATCGCATTGGCGGCCCGCGACCACGCTCTCGGAGAGTAATTTGGGCGCCGGACTGGAAATCTCCCAATGCAACCTTGTGCGACTGGGTCGAAGTGCGGATTCCGAATTGGGGACTCGCATGCGGTTCAGATCCCCAGGCGAACAAATATCCACGTCCTACCTGAGGGGTACGACAATCGGTGTACTAGTACACATGCTCCGTGGCAGAATTTCGGCCTCGGAATGGAATCCCGCAAAACCAGCGCCCGGTCGACCGTCTCAGAGTGCCGATTCAGAATTGTGGTCACATAAGCGATTCCGATGCCCGAGCGGAAAGTTATGCTCAGTTCTTTCGGTGAAGGGGTGGGAATAAATGGGAGGGGGTGACTATATCGGCGATGTTCGTGCACCCATATCTATGACATGTGGAGGCGATCTCGTACTGAGTTGAACACGACATCTGATCACCATGGCAGGCCGACTCCATGTGTTGGCCACGCCAGCAATTCGCGTAATTGAGGGAGACTCTACTACCAGAAAACCTTGGAATCACGGCGATCGTCGGCCAGAATCGCAATTTCAGAGTGCAAAATGAAGGTTTTTCGGCCCCGAAACGACGTTTTATCACCTGGGGCAATAAGGCGGCGGCAGGCGCCTTTGAGTGCCGATTCTGAATTGGGGTCTTATAAGCGATTCCGATAACCGAGCGAAAAGTAATGCTCGTTTGAGCGAAGGGGTGTCCGAATGCGATCGCATCGGTGGCCCGCGACCACGGTCCCGAAGAGGAATTTGAGCGCCGAACCGGAAATCTCAGAATGTAACCTTGTGGTGACCCGGTCGAAGTGCAGATTCTGAATTGGGGACTCGCGGGCGGTTCTGATCCCCGGGCGAACAAATATTTGCATCCTACCCTAAGGGTACGACGATCGGTGTACTTGTACACACGCTCCACGGTGGAATTTCGGCCCCAGAACGGAATCCGACGAAACCAGCGCCCTGTCTACCATCTCGGAGTGTCGATTCCAAATTGTGGTCACATAAGCGATTCCGATGCTCGGGCGGAAAGTTATGCCCAGTTCTTTTGCTGAAGGGGTGGGAATAAATGGGAGGGGATGACTATATCGGTGATGTTGGTGCACCCATATCTGCAACCTGTGGAGCAGATCTCACGCTGAGCTGAACATGACTTCCGATCGCCGTGGCAGGCCGACTCCGTGTGTTGGCCCTGCCAGCGGTTCGCGTAATCGAGGGAGATTCTACTTCTAGAAAACCTTGGAATCAAGGCAATCGTCGGCCGGAATTGTAATTTCAGAGTGCGAAACGAAGGTTTTTCGGCCCTAAAACGACGTCTTATCGCCTGAGGCATTAAAGGGGCGACGGGCATCTCTGAGTGCCGATTCCAAATTGGGGTCTTATAAGCGATTCGCATAAGCAAGCAGAATGATATGCCCATTTGAGCGATGGGGTGTCTGTATGCGATCTGATCGACAGCCCGCGACCACGCTCCCGGAGAGGAATTTGGGTGCCAGACCGGAAATCTCTGAATGCAACCTTGTGGTGACCGGGTCGAAGTGTGGATTCCGAATTGGGGCCTTGTGCCGATCCCCGGGCGAATAACTATTCGCGTCCTACCCGAGGGGTCCGACAATCGGTGTACTAGTACATACTCTTCCCGGTGTAATTTCGGCCTCGGAATGGAAACCCACGAAACCAGCGCCCTGTCGACCGTCTTAGAGTGCGGATTCCGAATTGTGGTCACATAAGCGATTCCGATGTCCGGGCGGAAAGTTATGCCCAGTTCATTCGCTGAAGGGGTGGGAATAAACGGGAGGGGGTGACTATATCGGCGATGTTGGTGCACCCATATCTATGACCTATGGAGGAGATCTCGCGCTGAGCTGTACACGACTTCCGATCGCCGTGGTAGGCCGACTCCGTGTGTTGGCCCCGCCAGTAATTTGCGTTATCGAGGGAGACTCTACTGCCAAAAAACCTTGGAATCAGGGCGATCGTCGGCCGGAATCGCAATTTCGTAGTGCAAAACGATGGTTTTTCGGTCCCGAAACAACGTCTTAACACTTGAGGCAATAAGGCGGCGACAGGCGCCTCTGACCACGCTCCCGGAGAGGAAATTGGGGGCCGGACTAGAAATCTCCGAATGCGACCTTGTGTCGACTGGGTCGAAATGCGGATTCCGAATTGGGGCCTCGCGGGCGGTTCTGATCCCCGGGTGAACAAATATCTGCGTCCTACCCGAGGGGTACGATGATCGGTGTACTAGTGCACACGCTCTGCGGCGGAATTTTACCCCCGTAACGGAATCTTGCGAAACCAGCGCCCTGTCGATCGTCTCATAGTGACGATTCTGAATTGTGGTTATTAAGCGATTCCGATGCACGGGCGAAAAGTTATGCTCAGTTCTTTCACTGAAGGAGTGGGAATAAACGGGAGGAGGTGACTATATCGGCGATGTTGGTGCACCCATATCTATGAGCTGAGGAGGTGATCTCGCGCTGAGCTAAACACGACTTCCGATCGTCGTGGCAGGCCGACTCCGCGTGTTGGCCTCGCCAGTGATTCGCGTAATCGAGGGAGAAGCTACTGCCAGAAAACCTTGGAATCGGTGCGATCGTCGGTCGGAATTGCAATTTTGGAGTGCGAAACGAAAGTTTTTCGGCCTCGAAATGACGTCTTATCGCCTGAGGCAATAAGGGGGCGACAGACGCCTCTATGTGTCGATTCCGAATTAGGGTTTTATAAGTGATTCCGATAACCGAGCGAAAAGTTATGTCCGTTTGAGCGAAGGGGTGTCCGTATGCGATCGCATCGGTGGCCCGCGACCACGCTCCCGGAGAGGAATTTGAGCGCCGGACAAAAAATCTCCGAATGCGACCTTGTGTCGACCGGGTCGAAGTGCAGATTCCGAATTGGGGCCTCGCAGGCGGTTCCGATCCCTGGGTGAACAAATATCTGCGTCCGACCCGAGGGGTACGACGATCGGTGTACTAGTACACACGCTCCGCGGTGGAAATTTGGCCCCAGAACGGAATCCCACTAAACCAGCGCCCTGTCGACCGTCTCGGAGTGCCGATATTGAATTGTGGTCACATATGCGATTTCGATGCCCGGACAGAAAGTTATGCTCAGTTCTTTCGCTGAAGGGGTGGCAATAAACAGAAGTGGTAACTATATCGGCGATGTTGGTACACCCATATCTGCGACCTGTAGAGGAGATCTCATGCTGAGCTGAACACGACTTTCGATCGCCATGGCAGGCCGACTCCGCGTGTTGGCCTCGTCAGTGATTCGCGTAATCGAGGAAGACGCTACTGCCAGAAAACCTTGGAATCGGGGTGATCGTCGGTCGAAATCGCAATTTCGGAGTGCGAAACGAAGGTTTTTTGTCCCCGAAATGACGTCTTATCGCCTGAGGCAGTAAGGGGGCGACGGGCGCCTCTAAGTGCCGATTCCGAATTTGGGTCTTATAAGCGATTCTGATAACCGAGCGAAACGTTATGGCCGTTTGAGCGAAGGGGTGTCAGTATGCAATCGCAATCGCTTATGTGACCACAATTCGGAATCGGCACTCCGAGACGGTCGACAAGGCGCTGGTATTACGGAATTCTGTTCCAGGGCCAAAAATCCTCCCAGAGCGTGTATACTAGTACACCGACTGCCGTACCCTCCGGTCGGACGGGGATATTTATTCGCCCGGGGGTCGGAACCGCCCGCGATGCCCCAATTCAGAATCGGCGCTTCGACCCGGTCGGCAAATGGTCACAGTCGGAGATTTCCGGTCTGGCGCCCAAATTCCTCTCCGGGAGCGCAGTCACAGGCTGCCGATGCGAACACATACGGACACCGGTTCGCTCAAACATGCATAACTTTTCGTTCGGTTATCGGAATCGCTTATAAGACCCCAATTTGGAATCGATTCTAGCCGACGATCTCCCTTATTCCAAGGTTTATTGGCAGTAGAGACTCCCTCGATTATGTGAATCGCTGGCGGAGCCCACACGCGGAGCCGCCCAGTCACAGCGATCGGAAGCCGTGTTCAACTCGACGCAAGATCTCCTCCTCAGGTCGTGGATATGGGTGCCCGAACATCGCCAATATAGTCACCCCTCCGATTTATTCCCACCCCTTCAGCGAAAGAATTGGGCATAACTTTCCGCACGGACATCAGAATCGCTTTTGTGACCACAATTCGGAATCGGCGCTCCGAGACGGTCAACAAGGCGCTGGTTTCACGGAAATCCGTTCCAGGGCCAAAATTCCTCCCAGAGCGTGTATACTAGTACACCGACTGCCGTACCCTCCGGTCGGACGCAAATAATTATTCGCCCGGGGGTCGAAACCGCCCGCGAGGACCCAATTCAGAATCGGCACTTCGACCCGGTCGGTAAATGGTCGCATTCGGTGATTTCCGATCTGGCGCCCAAATTCCTCTCTAGGAGCGCGGTCGCAGGCTGCCGATGCGATCGCATACGGACACCGCTTCGCTCAAACAGGCATAACTTTTCGCTCTGTTATCGGAATCGCTTATAAGACCCCAATTCGGAATCGGCACTCAGAGGCGCTCGACGCCCCCTTGTTGCCTCGGGCCATAAGACGTCGTTTAGGGGTCGAAAATCCGTCGTTTCACACTCCGAAATTGCGATTCTAGCCGACGATCTCCCTTATTCCAAGGTTTTTTGGCAGTAGCGACTCCCTCGATTACGTGAATCGCTGGCGGAGCCCACACGCGGAGCCGCCCAGTCACAGCGATCGGAAGTCGTGTTCAACTCGATGCGAGATCTCCTCCCCAAGTCGTGGATATGGGTGCCCGAACATCGCCGATATAGTCACCCCCTCCGGTTTATTCTCACCCCTTCAGCAAAAGAATTGGGCATAACTTTCCGCACGGACATCGGAATCGCTTATGTGACCACAATTCGGAATCGGCACTCCGAGACGGTCGACAGGGCGCTGGTTTCACGAAATTCCGTTCCAGGGCCAAAATTCCTCCCAGAGCGTGTATACTAGTACACCGACTGCCGTACCCTCCGGTCTGACGCGGATATTATTCGCCCGGGGTTCGAAACCGCCCGCGAGGTCCCAATTCCGAATCGGCGCTTTGACCCGTCGGTAAATGGTCGCATTCGGAGATTTCTGGTATTGCACCCAAATTCCTCTCCGGGAGCGCGGTCGCAGGCTGCCGATGCGATCGCATACGGACACCGCTTCGCTCAAACAGGCATAACTTTTCGCTCTGTTATCGGAATCGCTTATAAGACCCCAATTCGGAATCGGCACTCAGAGGCGCTCGACGCCCCCTTATTGCCTCAGGCCATAAGACGTCGTTTCGGGGTCGAAAATCCTTCGTTTCACACTCCGAAATTGTGATTCTAGCCGACGATCTCCCTTATTCCAAGGTTTTTTGGCAGTAGCGACTCCCTCGATTACGTGAATCGCTGGCGGAGCCCACACGCGGAGCCGCCCAGTCACAGCGATCGGAAGTCGTGTTCAACTCGATGCGAGATCTCCTCCCCAAGTCGTGGATATGGGTGCCCGAACATCGCCGATATAGTCACCCCCTCCGGTTTATTCCCACCCCTTCAGCAAAAGAATTGGGCATAACTTTCCGCACGAACATCGGAATCGCTTTTGTGACCACAATTCGGAATCGGCACTCCGAGACGGTCGACAGGGCGCTGGTTTCACGGAATTCCGTTCCAGGGCCAAAATTCCTCCCAGAGCGTGTATACTAGTACACCGACTGCCGTACCCTCCGGTCGGACGCGGATATTTATTCGCCCGGGGTTCGAAACCGCCCGCGAGGTCCCAATTCCGAATCGGCGCTTTGACCCGGTCGGTAAATAGTCGCATTCGGAGATTTCCGGTAATGCACCCAAATTCCTCTCCGGGAGCGCGGTCGCAGGCTGCCGATGCGATCGCATACGGTCACCGCTTCGCTCAAACAGGCATAACTTTTCGCTCGGTTATCGGAATCGCTTATAAGACCCCAATTCGGAATCGGCACTCAGAGGCGCTCGATGCCCCCTTATTGCCTCAGGCCATAAGACGTCGTTTCGGGGTAGAAACTCCTTCGTTTCACACTCTAAAATTGCGATTCTAGCCGACGATCTCCATTATTCCAAGATTTTTTGGCAGTAGCGACTCCCTCAATTATGTGAATCGCTGGCGGAGCCCACACGCGGAGCCGCCCAGTCACAACGATCGGAAGTCATGTTCAACTCGACGCGAGATCTCCTCCCCAGGTCGTGGATATGGGTGCCCGAACATCGCCGATATAGTCACCACCTCCGGTTTATTCCCACCCCTTCAGCGAAAGAATTGGGCATAACTTTCCGCACGGACATCGGAATCGCTTATGTGACCACAACTCAGAATCGGCACCCCGAGACGGTCGACAAGGCGCTGGTTTCACGGAATTCTATTCTAGGGCAAAAATTCCTCCCAGAGCGTGTATACTAGTACACCGACTACCGTACCCTCCGTTCGGACGCGGATATTTATTCGCCCCGGGTCGGAACCGCCCGCGAGGCCCCAATTCAGAATCGGCGCTTCGACCCGGTCGGTAAATGGTCGCATTCAGAGATTTCCGGTCTGGCGCCCAAATTCCTCTCCGGGAGCGCGGTCGCAGGATGCCGATGCGATCGCATACGGACACCGCTTCGCTCAAACAGACATAACTTTTCACTCGGTTATCAGAATCGCTTATAAGACCCCAATTTGGAATCGATTCTAGCCGACGATCTCCCATATTCCAAAGTGTTTTGGCAGTAGCGACTCCCTCGATTACGTGAATCGCTGGCGGAGCCCACACGCGGAGCCCTCCAGTCACAGCGATCGAAAGTCGTGTTCAACTCGACGCGAGATCTCCTCCCCAGGTCGTGGATATTGGTGCCCGAACATCGCCGATATAGTCACCCCCTCCGGTTTATTCCCACCCCTTCAGCGAAAGAATTGGGCATAACCTTCCGCACGGACATCGGAATCGCTTATGTGACCACAATTCGGAATCGGCACTCCGAGACGGTCGACAAGGCGGTGGTTTCGCTGAATTTCGTGCTGGTGCCGAAATTCCTCCCGGAGCGTGTGTACTAGTACACCGACTTCCGTACCCTCCGATCGGACGTGGATATTTATTTGCCCGGGGACGGAACCGCCCGCGAGGCCCCAATTCAGAATCGGCGCTTCGACCCGGTCGGTAAATGGTCGCATTCTGAGATTTCCGGTCTGGCGCCCAAATTCCACTCCGGGAGCGCGATCACAAGCTGTCGATGTGAACGCATACGGACACCGCGTCGCTCAAACAGGCATAACTCTTCGCTCAGTTATCGGAATCGCTTATAAGACCCAATTCGGAATCGGCACTCAGAGGCGCTCGACGCCCCCTTATTGCCTCAGGCCATAAGACGTCGTTTCGGGGTTGAAAATCCTTCGTTTCGCACTCTGAAATTGCGATTCTAGCCGACGATCTCCCTTATTCCAAGGTTTTTTGGCAGTAGCGACTCCCTCGATTACGTGAATCGCTGGCGGAGCCCACACGCTGAGCCACCCAATCACAGCGATCGGAAGACGTGTTCAACTCGACGCGAGATCTCCTCCCCAGGTCGTGGATATGGGTTCCCGAACATTGCCGATATAGTCACCCCCTCCGGTTTATTCCCACCCCTTCGGCGAAAGAATTGGGCATAACATTCCGCACGGACATCGGAATCGCTTATGTGACCACAATTTGGAATCGGCGATCCGAGACGGTCGACAAGGCGCTGGTTTCACGGAATTCCGTTCCAGGGCCAAAATTCCTCCCAGAGCGTGTATACTAGTACACCGATTGTCGTACCCTCCGGTCGGATGCGGATATTTATTCGCCAGGGAGTCGGAACCGCCCGCGAGGTCCCAATTCAGAATCGGCGCTTCGACCCGGTCGGTAAATGATCGCATTCAAAGATTTCCGGTATGGCGCCCAAATTCCTCTCCGGGAGCGCGGTCGCAGGCTGCAGATGCGATCGCATACATACACCGCTTCGCTCAAACAGGCATAACTTTTCGCTCAGTTATCGGAATCGCTTATAAGACCCCAATTCGGAATCGGTGCTCAGAGGCGCTCGACACCCCTTATTGCCTCAGGCCATAAGATGTCATTTAGGGGTCGAAAATCCTTCGTTTCGCACTCTGAAATTGCGATTCTAGCCGACGATCTCCCTTATTCCAATGTTTTTTGGCAGTAGCGACTCCTTCGATTACGTGAATCGCTGGCGGAGCCCACACACGGAGCTGCCCAGTCACAGCGATCGGAAGTCGTGTTCAACTCGACGCGAGATCTCCTCCCCAGGTCGTGGATATGGGTGTCCGAACATCGCCGATATAGTCACCCCCTCCGGTTTATTCCCACCCCTTCAGCGAAAGAATTGGGCATAACTTTCCGCACGGACATCGGAATCGCTTATGTGACCACAATTCGGAATCGGCACTCCGAGACGGTCGACAAGGTGTTGGTTTTACGGAATCCCGTTCTGGGGCCAAAATTCCTCCCGGAGCGTGTGTACTAGTACACCGACTGCCGTACCCTCCGGTCGGACACGAATATTTATTTGCCCGGGGGTCGGGACCACCCGCGAGGCCCCAATTCAGAATCGTGCTTTGACCCGGTCGGTAAATGGTCGCATTCGGAGATTTCCGTTCTGGCGCCCAAATTCCTCTCCGGGAGCGCGGTCGCAGCCTGCCGATGCGATCGCATACGGACACCGCTTCGCTCAAACATGCATAACTTTTCGCTCGGTTATCGGAATCGTTTATAAGACCCCAATTCGGAATCGGCACTCAGAGGCGCTCGAAGATGCCTTATTGCCTTAGGCCTTAAGATGTCGTTTCGGGGTCGAAAATCTTCATTTCGCACTCCGAAATTGCGATTCTACCGACGATCTCCCTTATTTCATGGTTTTTTTTGCAGTAGCGAATCCCTCGATTACGTGAATCGCTGGCGGAGCCCACACGCGGAGCCGCCCAGTCACAGCGATCGGAAGTCGTGTTCAACTCGACGCGAGATCTCCTCCCCAGGTCATGGATATGGGTACCCGAACATCGCCGATATAGTCACCCCCTCCGGTTTATTCCCACCCCTTCAGCGAAAGAATTGGGGATAACTTTCCGTACGGACATCGGAATCGCAAATGTGACCACAATTCGGAATCGGCACTCCGAGACGGTCAACAAGGCGCTGGTTTTGCGGAATTCCGTTCCGGGGCCAAAATTCTTCCCGGAGCGTGTGTACTAGTACACCGACTGCCGTACCCTCCGGTCGGACGCGGATATTTATTCGCCCGGGGTCGGAACCGCCCGCGAGGCCCGAATTCAGAATCGGTGCTTTGACCCGGTCGGTAAATGGTTGCATTCGGAGATTTCCAGTCTGGCGCCCAAATTCCTCTCCGGGAGCGCGGTCGAAGGCTGCCGATGCGATCGCATACGGACACCGCTTCGCTCAAACAGGCATAACTTTTCGCTCGGTTATCGGAATCACTTACAACACCCCAATTCGGAATCGACACTCAGAGGCGCTCGACACCCCTTATTGCCTCAGGCCATAAGACGTCGTTTAGGGGTTGAAAATCCTTCGTTTCGCACTCTGAAATTGCGATTCTAGCCGACGATCTCCCTTATTCCAAGGTTTTTTGGCAGTAGCGACTCCCTCGATTACGTGAATCGCTGGCGGAGCCCACACACGGAGCTGCCCAGTCACAGCGATCGGAAGTCATGTTCACTCGACGCGAGATCTCCTCCCCAGGTCGGGATAATGGGTGCCCGAACATCGCCGATATAGTCACCCCCTCCGTTTATTCCCACCCCTTCAGCGAAAGAATTGAGCATAACTTTCCGTACGGACATCGGAATCGCTTATGTGACACAATCGGAACCACCCGCGAGGTCCAATTCAGAATCGGCGCTTTGACCCGGTCGGTAAATGGTCGCATTCGAGATTTCCGGTCTGGCCCCCAAATTCCTCTTCGGGAGCGCGGTCGCAGGCTGCCGATGCGATCGCATACGGACAACGCTTCGCTCAAACAGGCATAACTTTTCGCGGCGGTTATCAGAATCGCTTATAAGACCCAAATTCGGAATCGTCACTCAGATGCGCTCGATGCCCCCTTGTTGCCTCACGCCATAAGACGTCGTTTCAGGGTCGAAAATCCTTCATTTCGCACTCCGAAATTCTGATTCTAGCCGACGATCTCCCTTATTCCAAGGTTTTTTGGCAGTAGCGACTCCCTCGATTACTGAATCGCTGGCGGAGTCCACACGCGGAGCCGCCCAGTCACAGCGATCGGAAGTCGTGTTCACTCGATGCGAGATCTCCTCCCCAGTCGTGGATATGGGTGCCCGAACATCGCCGATATAGTCACCCCCTCTGGTTTATTCTCACCCCTCAGCGAAGAATTGGGCATAACTTTCCGCACGGACATCGGAATCGCTTATGTGACCACAATTCGGAATCGGCACTCCGAGACGGTCTACAAGGCACTGGTTTCACGGAATTCCGTTCCAGGGCCAAACTCCTCCAAGAGCGTTTATACTAGTACACCGACTGCCGTACCCTCCGGTCGGACGCGAATATTTATTCGCACGGGGGTCGGAACCGCCTGCGAGAGCCCATTCATTATCGGCGCTTTGACCCGGTCGTAAATGTCGCATTCAGAGATTTCCGGTCTGGCGCCCAAATTCCTCTCCAACTAGCGCGGTCGCAGGCTGCCGATGCGATCGCTTACGGACACCGCTTCGCTCAAACATGCATAACTTTTCGCCCGGTTATCGGAATAACTTACAAGACCCCAATTCGGAATCGGCACTCAGATGCGCTCGACACCCCTTATAGACTTAGGCCATAAGACGTCGTTTCGTGGTCGAAAATCCTTCATTTCACACTCTGAAAGTGTGATTCTAGCCGACGATCTCCCTTATTCAAAGGTTTTTTGGCAGTAGCGACTCCCTCGATTACGTGAATCGCTGGCGGAGCCCACACGCGGAGCCGCCCAGTCACAGCGATCGGAAGTCGTGTTCAAATCGATGCGAGATCTCCTCCCAAGTCATGGATGTGGGTGCCCGAACATCGCCGATATAGTCACCCCCTCGGTTTATTCTCACCCCTTCAGCGAAAGAATTGGGCATAACTTTCCTCACGGACATCGGAATCGCTTATGTGATCACAATTCGGAATCGGCACTCCGAGACGGTGACAAGGCGCTGGTTTCACGGAATTCCGTTCTGGGGCCAAAATTCCTCCAAGAGCATGTGTACTTGTACACCGACTGTGTACACTCCAGTCGGACGCGAATATTTATTCGCTCGGGGGTCGGAACCGTCCGCGAGGTCCCAATTCAGAATCGGCTCTTTGACCCGGTCGGTAAATGGTCGTATTCAGAGATTTCCGGTCTGGCGCCCAAATTCCTCTCTGGGAGCGCGGTCGCAGGCTGCCGATGCGATCGCATACAGACACTGCTTCGCTCAAACCAGCATAACATTTTGCTCGGTTATCGGAATCGCTTATAAGACCCCAATTCGGAATCGGCACTCAGAGGCGCTCGACGCCCCTTATGCCTCAGGCCATAAGACGTCGTTTTGGGGTCGAAAAACCTTCGTTTCGCACTCCAAAATTGCGATTCTAGCCGACGATCTCCCTATTCCAAGGTTTTTTTGGCAGTAGCGACTCCCTCGATTACGTGAATCGCTGGCGGAGCCCACACGCGGAGCCGCCCAATCACAGCGAAAGAAGTCGTGTTCAACTCGACGCGAGATCTCCTCCCCAGGTCATGGATATGGGTGCCCGAACATCGCCGATATAGTCACCCCCTCCGGTTTCTTCCCACCCATTCAGCGAAAGAATTAGGCATAACTTTCCGCACGGACATCGGAATCGTATGTGACCACAATGGGAATCGGCACTCCGGTCGGTCGACAAGGCGCTGGTTTCGGAATTCCGTTCCAGGGCGAAAATTCCTCCAGAGCGTGTTACTAGTACACCGACTGCCGTACCCTCCGGTCGAGATGCGGATATTTATTCGCCCGAGGGTCGGAACCGCCCGCGAGGCCCGAATTCAGAATCGGCGCTTCGACCCGGTCGGTAAATGGTCGCATTCGGAGATTTCCGGTCTGGCGCCCACATTCCTCTCTGTAAGCGCGGTCGCAGGCTGCCGATGCGATCGCATACGGACACCGCTTCGCTCAAACAGGTATAACTTTTCGCTCGGTTATCGGAATCGCTTATAAGACCCCAATTCGAAATCGGCACTCAGAGGCGCTCGACAACCTTTATTTCCTCAGGCCATAAGATGTCGTTAGGGTGAATTACCTTCGTTTCATACTCCGAAATTACGATTCTAGGCGACGATCTCCCTTATTCCAAGGTTTTTTGGTAGTAGCGACTCCCTCGATTACGTGATCGCTGGCGGATCCCACACGCTGAGCCGCCCAGTCACAGCGGACGGAAGTCGTGTTCAACTCGACGCGAGATCTCTTCCCCGGTCGTGGATATGGGTGCTCGAACATCGCCGATATAGTCACCCCCTCCGGTTTATTCCCCCCCCTTCAGCGAAAGAATTGGGCATAACTTTCGCACGGACATCAGAATCGCTTATGTGACCACAATTCGGAATAGGTGCTCCGCGACGGTCGCAAGGCGCTGGTTTCACGGAATTCCGTTCCAGGGCCAAACTCCTCCAAGAGCGTGTATACTAGTACACCGACTGCCGTACCCTCGGTCGGATGCGGATATTTATTCGCCCGGGAGTCGGAACCGCCCGGAGGTCCCAATTCAGAATCGGCGCTTCGACCCGGTCGGTAAATGGTCGCATTGGGAGATTTCCGGTCTGGCACCCAAATTGCTCTCCGGGAGCGCGCGGTCGCAGCTGCCGATGCGATCGCATACGGACACTGCTTCACCTCAAACAGGCATAACTTTTCGCTCGGTTATCGGAATCGCTTATAAGACCCCAATTCGGAATCGGCACTCGGAGGCGCTCGACACCCCGTATTGCCTCTGCCATAAGACGTGTTTAGGGGTCGAAAATCCTTCATTTCGCACTCCGAAATTGCGATTCTAGCCGACGATATCCCTTATTCCAAGGTTTTTTTGGCATAGCGACTCCCTCGATTACGTGAATCGCTGGCGGAGCCCACACGCGGAGCCGCCCAGTCACAGCGATCGGAAGTCGTGTTCAACTCGACGCGAGATGTCCTCCCCAGGTCGTGGATATGGGTGTCCGAACATTGCCGATATAGTCACCCCCTCCGGTTTATTCCCACCCCTTCAGCGAAAGAATTGGGCATAACTTTCCGCACGGACATCGGAATCGCTTATGTGACCGCATTTCAGAATCGGCACTCCGAGACGTTGACAAGGCATTGGTTTTGCGGAATTCCGTTCCGCAGCCAAAATTCCTCCCGGAGCGTATGTACTAGTACACAGACTGCCGTACCCTCCGGTCGGACGCAGATATTTATTCGCCGGGGGTCGGAACGCCCACGAGGCCCCAATTCAGAATAGGCGCTTCGACCAGGTCGGTAAATGGTCGCATTAAGAGATTTTCGGTCTGGCGCCCAAATCCTCTCCGGGAGCGCAGTCGCAGGCTGCCGATCGATCGCATACGGACACCGCTTCGCTCAAACAGGCATAGCTTTTCGCTCGGTTATCGGAATTGCTTATAAGACCCCAATTCGGAATCGGCACTCAGAGGCGCTCGACACCCCTTATTGCCTCAGGCCATAAGACGTCATTTAGGGGTCGAAAATCCTTCGTTTCGCACTCCGAAATTGCGATTCTAGCCGACGATGTCCCTTATTCCAAGGTTTTTTGGCAATAGCGACTCCCTCGATTACGTGAATCGCTGGCGGAGCCCACATGCGGAGCCTCCCAGTCACAGCGATCGGAAGTCGTGTTCAACTCGACGCGAGATCTCCTCCCCAGGTCGTGGATATGGGTGCCTGAACATCGCCGATATAGTCACCCCCTCCGGTTTATTCCACCCCTTCAGCGAAAGAATAGGGCATAACTTTCCGCACGGACATCGGAATCGCTTATGTGACCGCATTTCAGAATCGGCACTCCGAGACGGTTGACAAGGCACTGTTTTGCGGAATTCCATTCCGCAGCCAAAATTCCTCCCGGAGCGTATGTACTAGTACACAGACTGCCGTACCCTCCGGTCGGACGCAGATATTTATTCGCCCGGGGGTCGGAACGGCCCACGAGGCCCCAATTCAGAATAGGCGCTTCGACCAGGTCGGTAAATGGTCGCATTAAGAGATTTCCGGTCTGGCGCCCAAATTCCTCTCCGGGAGCGCAGTCGCAGGCTGCCGATGCGATCGCATACGGACACCGCTTCGCTCAAACAGGCATAGCTTTTCGCTCGGTTATCGGAATTGCTTATAAGACACCAATTCGGAATCGGCACTCAGAGGCGCTCGACACCCTTATTGCCTCAGGCCATAAGACGTCATAGGGGTCGAAAATCCTTCGTTTCGCACTCCGAAATTGCGATTCTAGCCGACGATGTCCCTTATTCCAAGGTTTTTTGGCAATAGCGACTCCCTCGATTACGTGAATCGCTGGCGGAGCCCACATGCGGAGCCGCCCAGTCACAGCGGTCGGAAGTCGTGTTCAACTCGACGCGAGATCTCCTCCCCAGGTCGTGGATATGGGTGCCTGAACATCGCCGATATAGTCACCCCCTCCGTTTATTCCCACCCCTTTAGAGAAAGAATAGGGCATAACTTTCCGCACGGACATCGGAATCGCTTATGTGACAACAATTCGAAATCGCCGCTCCGAGGCGGTCGAAAAGGAGCTGGTTTTGCGGAATTCCATTCCGAGGCCAAAATTCCTCCCGGAGCGGTGTACTAGTACACCGACTGCCGTACACTCCGGTCAAACGCGGATATTTATTCGCTCGGGGGTCGGAACCGCCCGCGAGGTCCGTATTCAGAATAGGCGCTTCGACCGGGTTGCTAAATGGTTGCATTCAAAGATTTCCGGTCTGGCGCCCAAATTCAACTCTGGGAGCGTGGTCGCAGGCTGCCGATGCGATCGCATACGGACACCGCTTCGCTCAAACAGGCATAACTTTTCGCTCGGTTATCGGAATCGCTTATAAGACCCCAATTCGGAATCGGAACTCAGAGGCGCTCGACGCATCGTTATTGCCTCAGGCCATAAGACGTCGTTTCGGGGTCGAAAATCCTTCGTTTCGCACTCTGAAATTGCGATGCTAGCCGACGATCTCCCTTATTCTAAGGTTTTTTGGCAGTATCGACTCCCTCGATTACGTGAATCATTGGCAGAGCCCACACACGGAGCCGCCCAGTCACAACGATCGGAAGTCGTGTTCAACTCGACGCGAGATCTCCTCCCCAGGTCGTGGATATGGGTGTCCGAACATCGCCGATATAGTCACCCCCTCCGTTTATTCCCACCCCTTCAGCGAAAGAATTGGGCATAATTTTTGCGCAAGGACATCGGTATCTGATGTGACCACAATCTGAATCGGCACTTCGAGACGGTCCACAAGGAGCTGGTTTCGCCGAATTCAGTTTCGGGGCCAAAATTCCTCCCGTAGCGTGTGTACTAGTACACCGATTGTCGTACACTCCGGTCGGATGCGGATATTTATTCGCCCGGGGGTCGGAACCGCTCGCGAGGTCCCAATTCAGAATCGGCGCTTTGACCCGGTCGGTAAATGGTCGCATTCGGAGATTTTCGGTCTGGCGCCCAAATTCCTCTCCAAGAGCGCGGTCGCGGCTGCCGATGCGATCGCATACGGACACCGCTTCGCTCAAACAGACAAACTTTTCGCTCGGTTATCGGAATCGCTTATAAGACCCCAATTCGGATCGGTACTAGAGGCGCTCGAACGCCCCCTTTATTGCCACAGGCCATAAGACGTCGTTTCAGGGTCGAAAATCCTTCGTTTCGCACTACAAAATTGCGATTCTAGCCGACGATCTCCCTTATTCTAAGGTTTTTTGGCAGTATCGACTCCCTCGATTACGTGAATCATTGGCAGAGCCCACACACGGAGCCGCCCAGTCACAACGATCGGAAGTCGTGTTCAACTCGACGCGAGATCTCCTCCCCAGGTCGTGGATATGGGTGTCCGAACATCGCCGATATAGTCACCCCCTCCGTTTATTCCCACCCCTTCAGCGAAAGAATTGGGCATAATTTTTGCGCAAGGACATCGGTATCTGATGTGACCACAATCTGAATCGGCACTTCGAGACGGTCCACAAGGAGCTGGTTTCGCCGAATTCAGTTTCGGGGCCAAAATTCCTCCCGTAGCGTGTGTACTAGTACACCGATTGTCGTACACTCCGGTCGGATGCGGATATTTATTCGCCCGGGGGTCGGAACCGCTCGCGAGGTCCCAATTCAGAATCGGCGCTTTGACCCGGTCGGTAAATGGTCACATTCGGAGATTTTCAGTCTGGCGACCAAATTCCTCTCCGGGAGTGCGGTCGCAGGCTGCCGATGCGATCGCATACGGACACCGCTTCGCTCAAACAGACATAACTTTTCGCTCGGTTATCGGAATCGCTTATAAGACCCCAATTCGGAATCGGTACTGAGAGGCGCTCGGCGCCCCCTTATTGCCACAGGCCATAAGACGTCGTTTTAGGGTCGAAAATCCTTCGTTTCGCACTACAAAATTGCGATTCTAGCCGACGATCTCCCTTATTCCAAGGTTTTTTGGTAGAAGCGACTCCCTCGATTACATGAATCGCTGGCGGAGCCCACACGCGGAGCCACCCAGTCACAGCGATCGGAAGTCGTGTTCAACTCGACGCGAGATCTCCTCCTCAGGTCGTGGATATGGGTGCCCGAACATCGCCGATATAGTCACCCCCTCCGGTTTATTCCAACCCCTTCAGCGAAATAATTGGGCATAACTTTCCGCACGGACATCGGAATCGCTTATGTGACCAGAATTCGGAATCAGCGCTCCGAGACGGTCGGTCGACAAGGCACTGGTTTCGCGGAATTCCCATCTGGGGCCAAAATTCCTCCGGAGCGTGTGTACTAGTACACTGACTGCCGTACCCTCCGGTCGGACGCGGATATTTATTCGCCCGGGGGTCGGAACCGCCCGCGAGGCCCCAATTCAGAATCGGCGCTTTGACCCGGTCGTAAATTGTCGCATTCGGAGATTTCTGGTCTGGCGCCCAAATTCCTCTCGGGAGCGCGGTCGCAGGCTGCCGATGCAATCGCATACGGACACCGCTTCGCTCAAACAGGTATAACTTTTCGCTCGGTATCGGAATCGCTTATAAGACCCCAATTCGGAATCGGCACTCAGAGGCGCTCGACCCAAATCATTCCCTCAGTCCATCAGACATCGTTTCGGGGTTGAAAATCCTTCGTTTCGTACTCCGAAATTGCGATTTTTGCCGACGATCTCCCATATTCCAAGGTTTTTTGGCAGTAGCGACTCCCTCGATTACGTGAATCACTGGCGTAGCCCACACGCGGAGCTGCCCAGTCACAGCAATCGGAAGTCGTGTTCAACTCAACGCGAGATCTCCTCCTCAGGTCGTGGAAAGGGTGCCGAACATCGCCGATAGTGACCCATAATTCGGAATCGGGCGCTCCGAGACGGTCGACAAGGTGCTGGGTTCGAGGGAATTCCGTTTCGGGGCCAAAATTCCTCTCGGAGCGGTGTACTAGTACACCGATGCGTACATCCGTCGGACGGGATATTATTCGACCGGGGGTCGGAACCGCCCGCGAGGGTCCCAATTCAGAATCGGCGCTTGACCCGGTCGGTAAATGGTCGCATTCGGAGATTTCCGGTTATGGCGCCCAAATTCCTCTACGGGAGTGCGGTCGCAGGCTGCGATGCGATCGCATACGGACACCGTTTCGCTCAAACAGACATAACTTTTCGCCTCGGTTATCGGAATCGCTTTTAAGACGCCAATTCGGAATGCACTAAGATTGGCTCGATGCATCATTATGCGTTAGGCCATACGAAGTCGTTTCAGGGTCGAAAACCTTCGTTTCGCACTCCGAAATTGCGATTCTAGCCGACGATTCCCTATTCCAAGGTTTTTTGGCAGTAGCGACTCCCTCGATTACGTGAATCGCTGGGGAGCCATAAGCAGAGCCGCCCAGTCACAGCGATCGGAAGTCGTGTTCAACTCGACGCGAGATCTCCTCCCCAGGTCGTGGATATGGGTGCCTGAACATCGACGATATAGTCACCCCCTCTGGTTTTATTCCCACCCCTTCAGCGAAGAATTGGGTATAATTTCCGCACGGACATCGGAATCGGTATGTGGCCACAATTCGGAATCGTGCGCTCCGAGACGGTCGACAAGGCGCTGGTCGCAGAATCCGTTCCAGGGCCAAAATTCCTCCCAGAGCGTGGTACTAGTAACCGACCTTCCGTACCGTCCGGTCGGACGCAGATATTTATTCGCCCGGGGGGTCGGAACCGCCCGCGAGCCCCTAATTCAGAATCGGCGCTTTGACTCGGTCGGTAAATGATCGCTTTCGGAGATTTCCGGTCTGGCGCCCAAATTCCTCTCCAGGAGCGCGGTCGCAGGCTGCCGATGCGATCGCATACGGACACCGCTTCGCTCATACAGGCATAACGTTTCTCTCGGTTATCGGAATTGCTTATAAGACCCCAATTCGGAATCGGCACTCAGATGCGCTCGATTCGTCCTTATAGCCTCAGGCCATAAGATGTCGTTTCAGGGTCGAAAATCCTTCATTTCGCACTCCGAAATTCGATTCTAGCCGACGATCTCCCTTATTCAAGGTTTTGTGGCAGTAGCGACTCCCTCGATTACAGCGAATCGCTGGCGGAGCCCACACACGGAGCCGCCCAGTCACAGCGATCGGAAGTCGTGTTCAACTCGATGCGAGATCTCCTCCCCAGGTCGGATATGGGTGCCCGAACATCGCGATATAGTCACCCCTCGGGTTATCTCCCACCCCTTCAGCGAAAGAATGGGCATAACTTTCCGCACGGCATCGGAATCGCTTATGTGACCACAATTCGGAATCGGCACTCCGAGACGGTCGATAAGACGCGGTTTCGCGGAATTCCGTTCCGGGGCCAAAATTCCTCCCAGAGCGTGTGTACTAGTACACCGACTGCCGTACACTCCGGTCGGACGCGGATATTTATTCACCCGGGGGTTGGAATCGCACGCGAGGTCCAAATTCAGAATCGGCGCTTTGACCCGGTCGGTAAATGGTCGCATTCGGAGATTTCCGGTCTGGCCCCCAAATTCCTCTTCGGGAGCGCGGTCGCAGGCTGCCGATGCGATCGCATACGGACACCGCTTCGCTCAAACAGGCATAACTTTTCACTCGGTTATCGGAATCGCTTTTAAGACCCCAATTCGGAATCGGCACTCAGATGCGCTCGATGCCCCCTTGCTGCCTCACGCCATAAGACGTCGTTTCAGGGTCGAAAATCCTTCGTTTCGCACTCCGAAATTGCGATTCTAGCCGAAGATCTCCCTTATTCCAAGGTTTTTTGGCAGTAGCGACTCCCTCGATTACGTGAATCGCTGGCGGAGCCCACACGCGGAGCCGCCCAGTCACATCGATCGGAAGTCGTGTTTAACTCGATGCCAGATCTCCTCCCCAGGTCGTGGATATGGGTGCCCGAACATCGCCGATATAGTCACCCCCTCTGGTTTATTTTCACCCATTCAGCGAAAGAATTGGACATAACTTTCCGCACGGACATCGGAATCGCTTATGTGACCACAATTCGGAATCGGCACTCCGAGACGGTCGACAAGGCGCTAGTTTTGCGGAATTCCGTTCTGGGGCCAAAATTCCTCCCGGAGCGTGTGTACTAGTACACCGACTGCCGTACACTCCGGTCGGACGTGGATATTTATTCGCCCGGGGGTCGGAACCGCCCGCGAGGTCCCAATTCAGAATCGGCGCTTCGACCCGGTCGGTAAATGGTCGCATTCGGAGATTTCCGGTCTGGCGCCCAAATTCCTCTCCGGGAGCGCGGTCGCAGGCTGCCGATGCGATCGCATACGGACACCGCTTCGCTCAAACAGGCATAACTTTTCGCTCGGTTATCGGAATCGCTTATAAGACACCAATTCGGAATCGGCACTCAGAGGCGCTCGACAACCGATATTGCCACAGGCCATAAGATGTCGTTTCAGGGTTGAAAATCCTTCATTTCGCACTCCGAAATTGCGATTCTAGCCGACGATCTCACTTATTCCAAGGTTTCTTGGCAGTAGCGACTCCCTCGATTACGTGAATCGCTGGCGGAGCCCACACACGGAGCCGCCCAGTCACAGCGATCAGAAGTCGTGTTCAACTCGACGCGAGATCTCCTCCCCAGGTCGTGGATATGGGTGCCCGAACATCGCCGATATAATCACCCCCTCCGGTTTATTCCCAACCCTTCGGCGAAAGAATTGAGCATAACTTTCCGCACGGACATCGGAATCGCTTATGTGACCACAATTCGGAATCGGCACTCCGAGACGGTCGACAAGGCGTTGGTTTTGCAGAATTCCGTTCCAGGGCCAAAATTCCTCCCCGAGCGTGTGTACTAGTACACCGCCTGCCGTACCCTCTGGTCGGACGTGGATATTTATTTGCCCGGGGGTCAGAACCGCCCGCGAGGCCCCAATTCAGAATAGGCGCTTCGACCCGGTCGGTGAATGGTCGCATTTGGAGATTTCCGGTCTGGCGCCCAAATTCCACTCCGGGAGCGCGGTCGCAGGCTGCCGATGCGATCGCATACGGACACCGCTTCGCTCAAACAGGCATAACTTTTCGCTCGGTTATCGGAATCGCTTATAAGACCCCATTTGGAATCGGCACTCAGAGGCGCTCGACACCCCTCATTACCTCAGGCCATAAGATGTCGTTTTGGGGTAAAAAATCCTTCGTTTCACACTCTGAAATTGCAATTCTAGCCGATGATCTCCCTTATTCCAAGGTTTTTTGGTAGTAGTGACTCCCTCGATTACGTGAATCGCTGGCGGAGCCCACACGCGCAGCCGCCCAGTCACAGCGATCGGAAGTCGTGTTCAACTCGACTCGAATCTCCTCACCAGGTCGTGGATGGGTGCCCGAACATCGCCGATATAGTCCCCCCTCCGGTTTATTCCCACCCTTCAACGAAAGAATTGGGCATAACTTTCCGCACGGACATCGAATCCCTTATGTGACCACAATTCGGAATCGGAACTCCGAGACGGTTTTACAAGGCTCTGGTTTCGGGATTCCGTTCCGGGGCCAAAATTCTCCCAAGCGTGTGTAACTAGTACACCGACTGCCGTACCCGGTCTGGACGTAGATATTTATTCGCCCGGGGTCGGAACCGCCCGCGAGGGTCCCAATTCAGAATCGGCGCTTCGACCCGGTCGGTAAATGGTCGCATTCGGAGATTTCCGGTATGGGCCCAAATTCCTCTCCGGGAGCGCGGTCGTAGGCTGCCGATGCGATCGCATACAGACACCGCTTCGCTCAAACAGGCATAACTTTTCGCTCGTTATCGGAATCGGTTATAGACCCCAATTCGGAAATCGCACTCAGAGGCGCTCGACCGGACCTCTCTTGCCTCAGGCCATAAGGCATCGTTTCGGGTGAAAATCCTCGTTCGCACTGTGAATTGCGATTCTAGCCGACGATCTCCTATTTCCAAGTTTTTTGGCAGTATCGACTCCCTCGATTACGGAATCGCTGGCGGAGCCCACACGCGGAGCCGCCCAGTCACAGCGATTGGAAGTCATGTTCAACTCGATGCGAGATCTCCTCCCCAGGTCGTGGATATGGGTGCCCGAACATCGCCGATATAGTCACCCCCTCCGGTTTATTCCCACCCCTTCGCGAAAGAATTGGGCATAACTTTCCACACGGACATCGGAATCGCTTATGTGACCACAATTCGGAATCGGCACTCCGAGACGGTCGACAAGGCGCTGGTTTTGAAGAACTCCGTTCCAGGGCCAAAATTCCTCCCAGAGCGTGTGTACTAGTACACCGACTGCCGTACCCTCCGGTCGGACGCGGATATTTATTTGCCCGGGGGTCGGAACCTCCCCCGAGGTCCCAATTCAGAATAACGCTTCAACCCGGTCGTAAATGGTCGCATTCGGATTTCCGGTCCGGCGCCCAATTCCTCTCCGGGAGCGCGGTCGCAGGCTGCCGATGCGATCGCATACGGACACCGCTTCGCTCAAACAGGCATAACTTTTCGCTCGTTATCGGAATCGCTTATAAGACCCCAATTCGGAATCGTACTCAGAGGCGCTCGACGACCCATTATTGCCTCAAGCCATAAGACGTCGTTTTCGGGTCAAAAATCCTTCGTTTCGCACTATAAAATTGCGATTCTAGCCGACGATCTCCCTTATTCCATGGTTTTTTGGCAGTAGCGACTCCCTCGATTATGTGAATCGCTGGCGGAGCCCACACGCAGAGCCGCCCAGTCACATCGATCGGAGTCGTGTTCAACTCGACGCAGATCTCCTCCCAGGTCGTGGATATGGGTGCCCGAACATCGCCGATATAGTCACCCCTCTGGTTTTATTCCCACCCCTTCAGCGAAAGAATTGGGCATAACTTTCCGCACGACATCGAATCGCTTATGTGACCACAATTCGGAATCGCGCTCCGAGACGGTCGACAAGGCGCTGGTTTCGCAGAATTCCGTTCCGGGCCAAAATTCCCCCGAGCGTGTGTACTAGTACACCGACTGTCGTACCCTCCGGTCGGACGCGGATATTTATTCGCCCGGGGGTCGGAACCGCCCGCGAGTCCCAATTCAGAATCGCCGCTTCGACCCGGTCGGTAAATGGTCGCATTCGGAGATTTCGGTCTGGCGCCCCAATTCCTCTCCGGGAGCGCGGTCGCAGGCTGCCGATGCGATCGCATACGGACACCGCTTCGCTCAAACAGGCATAACTTTTCGCTCGGTTTTCGAATCGCTTATAAGACCCCAATTCGGAATCGGCACTCAGAGGCGCTCGACGCCCCCTTATTGCCTCAGGCCATAAGACATCGTTTCGGGGTCGAAAATACTTTTTCGCACTCCGAAATTGCGATTCTAGCGACGATCTCCCTTATTCCAAGGTTTTTTGGCAGTAGCGACTCCCTCGATTACGTGAATCGCTGGCGGAGCCCACGCGGAGCCGCCCAGTCACAGCGATCGAAGTCGTGTTCAACTCGACGCGAGATCTCCTCCCCATGTCGTGGATATGGGTGCCCGAACATCGCCGATATAGTCACCCCCTCCAGTTTATTCCCACCCCTTCAGCGAAAGAATTGGGCATAACTTTCCGCACGGACATCGGAATCGCTTATGTGACCACAATTCGGAATCGGCACTCCGAGACGGTCGACAAGGCGCTGGTTTCACAGATTCCGTTCTAGGGCCAAAATTCCTCCCAGAGCGTGTATACTAGTACACCGACTGCCGTACCCTCCTGTCGGACGCAGATATTTATTCGCCCTGGGGTCGGAACCGTCCGCGAGGCCCCAATTCAGAATCGGCGCTTCGACCCGTCGGTAAATGGTCGCATTCGGAGATTTCCGGTGTGGCGCCCAAATTCCTCTCCGGAGCGCGGTCGCAGGCTGCCGATGCGATCGCATACGGACACCGCTTCGCTCAAACAGGCATAACTTTTCGCTCGGTTATCGGAATCGCTTATAAGACCCCAATTCGGAATCGGCACTCAGAGGCGCTCGACCCCCTTATGCCTCAGCCATAGAGAGTCGTTTCGGGTCGAAAATCCTTCGTTTCGCACTCCAAAATTGCGATTCTAGCCGAGATCTCCCTTATTCCAAGGTTTTTTGGCAGTAGCGACTCCCTCGATTACGTGAACGCTGGCGGAGCCCACACGCGGAGCCGCCCAGTCACAGCGATCGGAAGTCGTGTTCAACTCGATGCGAGATCTCCTCCCCATGTCGGGATATTGGTGCCCGAACATCGCCGATATAGTCACCCCCTCCGGTTTATTCCCACCCCTCAGCGAAAGATTGGGCATAACTTTCCGCACGGACATCGGAATCGCTTATGGACCACAATTCGGAATCGGCACTCCGAGACGGTCGACAAGGGCGCTGGTTTTCGGGATTCCGATCCAGGGCCAAATTCTCCTAGAGCGTGTATACAGTACACCGACTGCCGTACCCTCCGGTCGGACCAGATATTTATTCGCCCAGGGTCGAACCGCCCGCGAGGCCCCAATTCAGAATCGGCGCTTCGACCCCGTCGGTAATGGTCGCATTCGGAGATTTCCGTCTGGGCCCAAATTCCTCTCCGGAGCGCGGTCGCAGGCTGCCGATGCGATCGCATACGGACACCGCTTCGCTCAAACAGGCTAACTTTTCGCTCGGTTATCGGAATCGCTTATAAGACCCCAATTCGGAATCGGCACTCAGAGGCGCTCGACCCCGTTATTGCCTCAGGCCATAAGACGTCGTTTCGGGGTCTAAAATCCTTCGTTTCGCACTCCGAAATTGCGATTCTAGCCGACGATCTCCCTTATTCCAAGGTTTTTTGGCAGTAGCGACTCCCTCGATTACGTGAATCGCTGGCGGAGCCACACGCGGAGCCGCCCAGTCACAGCGATCGGAAGTCGTGTTCAACTCGACGCGAGATCTCCTCCCCAGGTCGTGGATATGGGTGCCCGAACATCGCCGATATAGTCACCCCCTCCGGTTTATTCCCACCCCTTCAGCGAAAGAATTGGGCATAACTTTCCGCACGGACATCGGAATCACTTATGTGACCACAATTCGGAATCGGCACTCCGAGACGGTCGACAAGGCGTTGGTTTCACGAGATTCCGTTCCAGGGCCAAAATTCCTCCCAGAGCGTGTATACTAGTACACCGACTGCCGTACCCTCCGGTCGGACGCAGATATTTATTCGCCCGGGGGTCGGAACCGCCCGCGAGGCCCCAATTCAGAATCGGCGCTTTGACCCGGTCGGTAAATGGTCGCATTCGGAGATTTCCGGTCTGGCGCCCAAATTCCCTCTCGGGAGCGCGGTCGCAGGCTGCCGATGCGATCGCATACGGACACCGCTTCGCTCAAACAGGCATAACTTTTCGCTCGGTTATCGGAATCGCTTATAAGACCCCAATTCGGAATCGCACTCAGAGGCGCTCGACCCCTTATTGCCTCAGGCCATAAGACGTCGTTTCGGGGTCTAAAATCCTTCGTTTCGCACTCCTGAAATTGCGATTCTAGCCGACGATCTCCCTTATTCCAAGGTTTTTTGGCAGTAGCGACTCCCTCGATTACGTGAATCGCTGGCGCCACACACACGCGAGCCGCCCAGTCACAGCGATCGGAAGTCGTGTTCAACTCGACGCGAGATCTCCTCCCCAGGTCGTGGATATGGGTGAACATCGCCGATATAGTCACCCCCTCCGGTTTATTCCCACCCCTTCAGCGAAAGAATTGGGCATAACTTTCCGCACGGACATCGGAATCGCTTATGTGACCACAATTCGGAATCGACACCTGAGACGGTCGACAAGGCTTGGTTTCACGGATTCCGTTCCAGGGCCAAAATTCCTCCCAGAGCGTGTGTACTAGTACACCGACTGCCGTACCCTCCGTCGGACGCAGATATTTATTCGCCCGGGGGTCGGAACCGCCCGCGAGGCCCAATTCAGAATCGGCGCTTCGACCCGTCGGTAAATGGTCGCATTCGGAGATTTCGGTCTGGCGCCCAAATCTCCTCTCCGGGGGCGCGTCGCAGGCTGCCGATGCGATCGCATACGGACACCGCTTCGCTCAAACATGCATAACTTTTCGCTCGGTTATCGGAATCGCTTATAGACCCCAATTCGGAATCGGCACTCAGAGGCGCTCGACACCCGTTATTGCCTCAGGCCATAAGACGTCGTTTCGGGTCGAAAATCCTTCGTTTCGCACTCCGAATTGCGATTCTAGCCGACGATCTCCCTTATTCCAAGGTTTTTTGCAGTAGCGACTCCCTCGATTACGTGAATCGCTGGCGGAGCCCACACGCGGAGCCGCCCAGTCACAGCGATCGGAAGTCGTGTTCAACTCGACGCGAGATCTCCTCCCCAGGTCGTGGATATGGGTGCCCGAACATCGCCGATATAGTCACCCCCTCCGGTTTATTCCCACCCCTTCAGCGAAAGAATTGGGCATAACTTTCCGCACGGACATCGGAATCGCTTATGTGACCACAATTCGGAATCGGCACTCCGAGACGGTCGACAAGGCGCTGGTTTCGCGGAATTCCGTTCCGGGGCCAAAATTCCTCCCGGAGCGTGTGTACTAGTACACCGACTGCCGTACACTCCGGTCGGACGTGGATATTTATTCGCCCGGGGTCGGAACCGCCGGCGAGGCCCCAATTCAGACGGCACTTTGACCCGGTCGGTAAATGGTCGCATTCGGAGATTTCCGGTCTGGCGCCCAATTCCTCTCCGGAGCGCGTCGCAGGCTGCCGATGCGATCGCATACGGACACCGCTTCGCTCAAACAGACATAACTTTTCGCTCGGTTATCGGAATCGCTTATAAGACCCCAATTCGGAATCGGCACTCAGAGGCGCTCACGTCCCCTTATTGCCTCAGGCATAAGGTCGTTTCGGGGTCGAAAATCCTTCGTTTCGCACTCCGAAATTGCGATTCTAGCCGACGATCTCCCTTATTCCAAGGTTTTTTGGCAGTAGCGACTCCCTCGCTGGCTGGAGCCCACACGCGGAGCCGCCCAGTCACAGCGATCGGAAGTCGTGTTCAACTCGACGCGAGATCTCCTCCCCAGGTCGTGGATGGGTGCCCGAACATCGCCGATATAGTCCCCCCTCCGGTTTATTCCCACCCCTTCAGCGAAAGAATTGGGCATAACTTTCCGCACGGACATCGGAATCGCTTATGTGACCACAATTCGGAATCGGCACTCCGAGACGGTCGACAAGGCGCTGGTTTTCGCGGAATTCCGTTCCAGGCCAAAATTCCTCCCGAGCGTGTGTACTAGTACACCGACTGTCGTACCCTCCGGTCGGACGCAGATATTTATTCGCCCGGGGGTCGGAACCGCCCGCGAGGCCCCAATTCAGAATCGGCGCTTCGACCCGGTCGGTAAATGGTCGCATTCAGAGATTTCCGGTCTGGCGCCCAAATTCCTCTCCGGGAGCGCGGTCGCAGGCTGCCGATGCGATCGCATACGGACACCGCTTCGCTCAAACAGGCATAACTTTTCGCTCGGTTATCGGAATCGCTTATAAGACCCCAATTCGGAATCGGCACTCAGAGGCGCTCGACCCCCTTTTACTGCCTCAGGCCATAAGACGTCATTTCGGGGTCGAAAATCCTTCGTTTTGCACTCCGAAATTGCGATTCTAGCCGACGATCTCCCTTATTCCAAGGTTTTTTGGCAGTAGCGACTCCCTCGATTACGTGAATCGCTGGCGGAGCCCACACGCGGAGCCGCCCAGTCACAGCGATCGGAAGTCGTGTTCAACTCGACGCGAGATCTCCTCCCCAGGTCGTGGATATGGGTGCCCGAACATCGCCGATATAGTCACCCCCTCCGGTTTATTACCACCCCTTCAGCGAAAGAATTGGGCATAACTTTCCGCACGGATATCGGAATCACTTATGTGACCACAATTCGGAATCGAAATTCCGAGAAGGATGACAAGGTGCTAGTTTCACGGGATTCTGTTCCAGGGCCAAAATTCCTCCCAGAGCGTGTATACTAGTACACCGACTGTCGTACCCTCCGGTCGGACGCAGATATTTATTCGCCCGGGGGTCGGAACCGCCCTCGAGGCCCCAATTCAGAATCGGCGTTTCGACCGGTCGGTAAATGGTCGCATTTGAAGATTTCCGGTCTGGCACCCAAATTCCTCTCCGGGAGCGCGGTCGCAGGCTGCCGATGCGATCGCATACGGACACCGCTTCGCTCAAACATGCATAACTTTTCGCTCGGTTATCGGAATCGCTTATAAGACCCCAATTCGGAATCGGCACTCAGAGGCGCTCGACGCCCCATTATTGCCTCAGGCCATAAGACGTCGTTTCGGGGTCGAAAATACTTCGTTTCGCACTCCGAAATTGCGATTCTAGCCGACGATCTCCCTTATTCCAAGGTTTTTTGGCAGTAGCGACTCCCTCGATTACGCGAATCGCTGGCGGACCCCACACGCGGAGCCGCCCAGTCACAGCGATCGGAAGTCGTGTTCAACTCGACGTGAGATCTCCTCCCCAGGACGGGATATGGTGCCCGAACATCACCGATATAATCACCCCCTCGGTTTATTCCCACCCTTCGCGGAAAAATTGGTCATAACTTCCGCACGGACATCGGAATCGCTTATGTGACCACAATTCGGAATCGGCACTCGAGACGGTCGACAAGGCGTGGTTTCGCAGGAATTCCGTTTCGGGACCAAAATTCCTCCCGGAGCGTGTGTACTAGTACACCTAGTGTCGTACACTCGGTCGGACGTGGATATTTATTCGCCCGGGGGTCGGAACCGCCCGCGAGGTCCCAATTCAGAATCGCCACTTCGACCCGGTCGGTAAATGGTCGCATTCAGAGATTTCCGGTCCTGGCGCCCAAATTCCTCTCCGGGAGCGCGGTCACAGGTTGCCGATGCAATCGCATACGAACACCACTTCGCTCAAACAGGCATAACTTTTCGCTCGGTTATCGGAATCGCTTATAAGACCCCAATTCGGAATCAGCACTCAGAGGCGCTCGAAGTCTCCTAATGGCCTCAGGCCATAAGACGTCGTTTCGGGGTCAAAAATACTTCGTTTCGCTCTCAGAAATTGCGATTCTAGCCGACGATCTCCCTTATTCCAAGGTTTTTTGGCAGTAGAGACTCCCTCGATTACGTGAATCGCTGGCGGAGCCCACACGCGGAGCTGCCCAGTCACAGCGATCGGAAGTCGTGTTCAACTCGACGTGAATTCTCCTCCCCAGGTCGTGGATATGGGTGCCCGAACATCGCCGATATAGTCACCCCTCCGGTTATTCCCACCCTTCAGCGAAAGAATTTGGCATAACTTTCCGCACGGACAACGGAATCGCTTATGTGACCACAATTTGGAATCGGCACTCCGAGACGGTCAACAAGGCGCTGGTTTCACGGGATTCCGTTCCAGGGCTAAAATTCCTCCCAGAGCGTGTATACTGGTACACTGACTGCCGTACACTACGGTCGGACGTGGATATTATTCGCCCGGGGGTCGGAACCGCCCGCGAGGTCCCAATTCAGAATCGGCGCTCGACCCGGTCGTAATGGTCGCTTCGGAGATTTTCGGTCTGGCGCCCAAATTCCTCTCCGGGAGCACGGTCGCGGGCTGCCAATGCGATGGCATACGGACACCGCTTCGCTCAAACAGTCATAACTTTTCGCTCGGTATCGGAATCGCTTATAAGACCCCAATCGGAATCGGCACTAAGAGGCGCTCGACAACCTTATTGCCTCAGGCCATAAGACGTCGTTTCGGAGTCGAAAATCCTTCGTTTCGCAATCTCGGGAGGGCGGTCGCAGGCTGCCGATGCAATGTATACGGACACCGCTTCGCTCAAACAGGCAAACTTTTCGCTTGGTTATCGGAATCGCTTATAAGACCCCAATTCGGAATCGGCACTCAGAGGCGCTCGACGCCCCCTTTTTGCCTCAGGCCATAAGACGACATTCGGGGTCGAATATCCTTCGTTTTGCACTCTGAAATTTTGATTCTAGCCGACGATCTCCTTATTCCAAGGTTTTTGGCAGTAGCGACTCCCTCGATTACGTGAATCGCTGGCGGAGCCCACATGCGGTGCCGCCCAGTCACGCGATGATAGGTCGTGTTCAACTCGACGCGAGATCTCCTCCCCAGGTCGTGGATATGGGTGCCCGAACATGGCGATATAGTCACCCCTCCGGTTTATTCCCACCCCTTCAGCGAAAGAATTGGGCATAACTTTCGCACGGACATCGGAATCACTTATGTGAACACAATTCGGAATCGGAACTCTGATATGGTCGACAAGCCGCTGGTTTTACGGGACTCCGTTCCAGGGCCAAAATTCCTCCAGAGAGGGTATACTAGTACACCGACTGCCGTATACCCTCGGTCGACGTAGATATTTATTCGCCCGGGGAGTCGGAACCGCCCGCGAGGCCCTAATTCAGAATCGGCGCTTCGACCCGGTCGGTAAATGGTCGCATTCCGGAGATTTCCGGTCTGGCGCCCAAATTCCTCTCCGGGAGCGCGGTCGCAGGCTGCCGATGCAATCGCATACGGACACTGCTTCGCTCAAAGGCATAACTTTTTGCTCGGTTATCGGAATCGCTATAAGACCCCTATTCGGAATCGGCACTCAGAGGCGCTCGACGCCGCCTTATTGCCCAGGCCATAAGACGTCGTTTCGGGGTCAAAAATCCTTCGTTTCAGCACTCCAAAATTGCGATTCTAGCCGACGATCTCCCTTATTCCAAGGTTTTTTAGCAGTAGCGACTCCTCGATTACGTGAATCGCTGGCGGAGCCCACACGCGGAGCTGCCCAGTCACAGGGATCGAAAGTCGTGTTCAACTCGACGCGAGATCTCCTCCCAGTCGTGGATATGGGTGCCCGAACATCGCCGATATAGTCACCCTCTGGTTTATTCCCACCCCTTCAGCCAAAGAATTGGGCATAACTTTCCGCACGGACATCAGAATCGCTTATGTGACCACAATTCGGAATCGGCACTCCGAGACGGTCGACAAGGCGCTGGTTTCGCGGGATTCCATTCCGGGGCCAAAATTCCTCCCGGAGCGTGTGTACTAGTACACCTACTACGTACACTCCGGTCGGACGTGGATATTTTTTCGCCGGAGGTCGGAACCGCCCGCGAGGTCCCAAATCAGAATCGGCGCTTCGACCGGTCGGAATGGTCGCATTCGGAGATTTCCGGTCTGGCGCCCACAGTCCTCCCGGGAGCGCGGTCGCAGGCTGCCGTGCAATCGTATACGGACACCGCTTCGCTCAAACAGGCATAACTTTTTGCTCGATTATCGGAATCGCTTATAAGACCCCAATTCGGAATAGGCACTCAGAGGCACTCGACGCCCACTTATTGCCTAAGGCCATAAGACATTGTTTCGGGGTCGAAAATCCTTCGTTTCGAACTCCGAAATTGCGATTCTAGCCGACGATCTCCCTTATTCCAAGGTTTTTGGCAGTAGCGACTTCCTCGATTACGTGAATCATTAGCAGAGCCCACACGCGGAGCCGCCCAGTCACAGCGATCGGAAGTCGTGTTCAACTCGATGCGATCCCTCCCAGGTCGTGGATATGGGTGCCCGAACATCGCCGATATAGTCACCCCCTCCGGTTTATTCCCACCCCTTCAGCGAAATAATTGGGCATAACTTTCCACACGGACATCGGAATCACTTATGTGACCACAATTCGAAATCGGAACTCCGAGACGGTCGACAAGGCACTGGTTTCACGGGGATCCGTTCCATGGCCAAAATTCCTCCCAAAGCGTGTATACTAGTACACCGACTGCCGTACCCTCCCGTCGGACGCAGATATTTATTCGCCCGGGGGTCGGAACTGCCTACAAGGCCCCAATTCAGAATAGGCGCTTCGACCCGGTCGGTAAATGGTCGCATTCGGATATTTCTGGTCTGGCGCCCAAATTCCTCTCCGGGAGCGCGGTCGCAGGCTTCCGATGCAATCGCATACGGACACTGCTTCGCTCAAACAGGCATAACTTTTTGCTCGATTATCGGAATCGCTTATAAGACGCCAATTCGGAATCGGCACTCAGAGGCACTCGACGCCCCCTTATTGCCTAAGGCCATAAGACATTGTTTCGGGGTCGAAAATCCTTCGTTTCGAACTCCGAAATTGCGATTCTAGCCGACGATCTCCCTTATTCCAAGGTTTTTGGCAGTAGCGAGTCCCTCGGTTAAATGAATCATGGCGGAGCCCACACGCGGAGCCGCCCAGTCACAGCGATCGGAAGTCATGTTCAACTCGACGCGAGATCTCCTCCCCAGGTCGTGGATATGGTGCCCGAACATCGCCGATATAGTCACCCCCTCCGGTTTATTCCCCCCCTTCAGCGAAAGAATTGGGCATAACTTTCCGCACAGACATCGGAATCGCTTATGTGACCACAATTCAGAATCGGCACTCAGAGACGGTCGACTAGGCGCTGGTTTCACGGAATTCCGTTCCAGGGCCAAAATTCCTCCAGAGTGTGTGTACTAATACACCGACTGTCGTACCCTCAGTCGGACGTAGATATTATTCGCCCGGGGGTCGGAACGCCCGCGAGGCCCCAATCTGAATCGGCGCTTCGACCCGGGCGGTAAATGGTCGCATTCGGAGATTCCGGTCTGGCGCCCAAATTCCTCTCCGGAGCAGGTCGCAGGCTGCCAATGCGATCGCATACGGACACGCTTGGCTCAAACAGGCATAACTTTTCGCTCGGTTATCGGAATCGCTATAAGACCCCAATAAGGAATCGGCACTCAGAGGCGCTCGACAACCTTATTGCCTCAGGCCATAAGACGTCGTTTCGGGGTCGAAAATCCTTCAATTCGCACTCAGAAATTGCGATTCTATCAGACGATCTCCCTTATTCCAAGGTTTTTTCGCAGTAGCGACTCCCTTGATTACGTGAATCGCTGGCGAAGCCCACACGCCGAGCCGCCCAGTGACAGCGATCGGAGGTCGTGTTTAACTCGATGCGAGATCTCCTCCCCAGGTCGTGGATATGGGTGCCCGAACATCGCTGATATAGTCACCCCCTCTGGTTTATTCTCACCCCATCAGCGAAAGAATTGGGCATAACTTTCCGCACGGACATCGGAATCGCTTATGTGACCACAATTTGGAATCGGAACTCCGAGACGGTCGACAAGGCGCTGTTTCGCGGAATTCCGTTCCGGAGCCAAAATTCTTCCCAGAGCGTGTATACTACTAGTACACCGACTGCCGTACCCTCCAGTCGGACGCAGATATTTATTCGCCCGGGGGTTCGAACCGCCCGCGAGTCCCCAATTCAGAATCGGCGCTTCGATCCGGTCGGTAAATGGTCGCATTCGGAGATTTCCGGTCTGGTGCCCAAATTCCTCTCCAAGAGCGCGGTCGCAAGCTGCCGATGCGATCGCATACGGACACCGCTTCGCTCAAACAGGCATAACTTTTCGCTCGGTTATCGGAATCGCTTATAAGACCCCAATTCAGAATCGACACTCAGAGGAGCTCGACGTCCCTTTTTTGCCTCAGGCCATAAGACGTCGTTTCGGGGTCGAAAATCCTTCGTTTCGCACTTCAAAATTGCGATTCTAGCCGACGATCTCCCTTATTCCAAGGTTTTTTGGCAGTAGCGAGTCCCTCGATTACGTGAACCGCTGGCGGAGCCCACACGCGAAGCCGCCCAGTCACAGTGAACGGAAGTCGTGTTCAACTCGACGCGAGATATCCTCCCCAGGTGTGGATATGGTGCCCGAACATTGCCGATATAGTCACCCCTCCGGTTTATTCCCACCCCTTCAGCGAAAGAATTGGCATAACTTTCCGCGCACGGACATCGGAATCGCTTATGTGACCACAATTCGGAATAGGCACTCGAGACGGTCGACAAGGCGCTGGTTTCGCGGATTCTGTTCCGGGGCCAAAATTCCTCCAAGAGCGTGTGGTACTAGTACACCGACTGCCGTACACTACGGTCGGACGTGGATATTTATTTGCCCGGGGGTCGGAACCGCCCGCGAGGTCAATTCAGAATCGGCGCTTCGACCCTCCGGTCGGTAAATGGTCGCATTCAGAGATTTCGGTCTGGCGCCCAAATCCTCTCCGGGAGAGCGGTCGCAGGCTGCCGATGCGATCGCATACGGACACCGCTTCGCTCAAACAGGCATAACTTTTCGCTCGGTTATCGGAATCGCTTGTAAGACCCCAATTCGGAATCGGCACTCAGAGGCGCTCGAAGTCTCCTAATTGCCTCATGCCATAAGACGTCGTTTCGGGGTCAAAAATACTTCGTTTCGCTCTCAGAAATTGCGATTCTAGCGACGATCTCCCTTATTCCAAGGTTTTTGGCAGTAGAGACTCCCTCGATTACGTGAATCGCTGGCGGAGTCCACAGCGGAGCCGCCCAGTCACAGCGATCGGAAGTCGTGTCAACTCGACGCGAGATCTCCTCCCCAGGTCGTGGATATGGGTGCCCGAACATCGCCGATATAGTCACCCCCTCCGGTTTATTCCCCCCCTTCAGCGAAAGAATTGGGCATAACTTTCCGCACGGACATCGGAATCGCTTACGTGACCACAATTCGGAATCGGCACTCCGAGACGGTCGACAAGGCGCTAGTTTCACGGAATTCCGATCCAGGGCCAAAATTCCTCCGAGAGCGTGTATACTAGTACACTGACTGCCGTACCCTCCGGTCGGACGTAGATATTTATTAGCCCAGGGGTCGGAACCGCCCGCGAGGCACCAATTCAGAATCGGCGCTTCGATCCGGTCGGTAAATGGTCGCATTCAGAGATTTCCGGTATGGCGCCCAAATTCCTCTCCGGGAGCGCCGTGGCAGGCTGCCGATGCGAGCATACGGACACCGCTTCGCTCAAACAGGCATAACTTTTAGCTCGGTTATCGGAATCGCTTATAAGACCCCAATTTGGAATCGGCACTCAGAGGCGCTCGACGGCCCCTTATTGCCTCAGGCCATAAGATGTCGTTTTGGGTTCGAAAATCCTTCGTTTCGCACTCTGAAATTGCGATTCTAGCATACGATCTCTCTTATTCCAAGGTTTTTTGGCAGTAGCGACTCCCTCGATTACGTGAATCGCTGGCGGAGCCCACACGCGGAGCCGCCCAGTCACAGCGATCGGAAGTCGTGTTCATCTCGACGCGAGATCTCCTCCCCAGGTCGTGGATATGGGTGCCTGAACATCGCCGATATAGTCACCCCCTCTGGTTTATTCCCACCCCTTCAGCGAAAGAATTGAGCATAACTTTCCGCACGGACATCGGATCGCTTATGTGACCACAATTCGGAATCGGCACTCGAGACGGTCGACACGGCGCTGGTTTCGCGGAATTCCATTCCGGGGCCAAAATTCTCCCGGAGCGTGTGTACTAGTACACCGACTGCCGTACAGTACGGTCGGACGTGGATTTTATCGCCCGGGGGTCGGAACCGCCGCGAGGTCCCAATTCAGAATCGCGCTTGGACCAGCGGCGGTAAATGGTCGCATTCGGAGATTTCCGATTGGCGCCCAAATCTCCGGGAGCGCAGTCGCAGGCTGCCGATGGGATCGCATACGGACACCGCTTCGCTAAAAAAGGCATAACTTTTCGCTCGGTTATCGGAATCTCTTATAAGACCCCAATTCGGAATCGGCACTCAGAGGCGCTCACAACTATTATTGACTCAGGCCATAGGATGTCGTTTCGGGGTCGAAAATCCTTCATTTCGCACTCAGAAATTGCGATTCTAGCCGACGATCTCTCATTCCAAGGTTTTTTGGCAGTAGCGACTCCCTCGATTACGTGAATTGCTGGCGGAGCCCACACGCGGAGCCGCCCAATCACAGCGATCGGAAGTCGTGTTCAACTCGACGCGAGATCTCCAACCCAGGTCGTGGATATGGGTGCCTGAACATCGCCGATATAGTCACCTCCTCTGGTTTATTCCCCCCCCTTCAGCGAAAGAATTGGGCATAACTTTCCGCACGGACATCGGAATCGCTTATGTGACCACAATTCGGAATCGGCACTCCGAGACGGTCGACACAGCGCTGGTTTCGCGGAATTCCGTTCCGGAGCCAAAATTCCTCCCGGAGCGTGTGTACTAGTACACCGACTGCCGTACACTACGGTCGGACGTGGATATTTATTCGCCCGGGGGTCGGAACCGCCCGCGAGGTCCCAATTCAGAATCGGCGCTTTGACCAGGTCGGTAAATGGTAGCATTCGGAGATTTCCGATCTGGCGCCCAAATTCCTCTCCGGGAGCGCAGTCGCAGGCTGCCGATGGGATCGCATACGGACACCGCTTCGCTCAAACAGGCATAACTTTTTGCTCGGTTATCGGAATCGCTTATAAGACCCCAATTCGGAATTGGTACTAATAGGCGCTCGACACCACTTATTGCCTCAGGCCATAAGACGTCGTTTCAGGGTCGAAAATCCTTCGTTTCGCACTCCGAAATTGCGATTCTAGCCGACGATCTCCCTTATTCCATAGTTTTTTGGCAGTAGCGAGTCCCTCGATTACGTGAATCGCTGGCGGAGCCCGCACGCGGAGCCACCCAGTCACAGCGATCGGAAGTCGTGTTCAGCTCGACGCGAGATCTCCTCCCCAGGTCGTGGATATGGGTGCCCGAACATCGCCGATATAGTCACCCCCTCCGGTTTATTCCCACCCCTTCAGCGAAAGAATTGGGCATAACTTTCTGCACGGACATCAGAATCGATTATGTGACCATAATTTGGAATCGGAACTCCGAGACGGTCGACAAGGCGCTGGTTTCGCGGAATTCCGTTCCGGAGCCAAAATTCCTCCCAGAGCGTGTATACTAGTACACCGACTGCCGTACCCTCCAGTCGGACGCAGATATTTATTCGCCCGGTGGTCGGAACCGCCCGCGAGGCCTCAATTCAGAATCAGCGCTTCGATCCGGTCGGTAAATGGTCGCATTCGGAGATTTCCGGTCTGGCGCCCAAATTCCTCTCCAAGAGCTCGGTCGCAGGCTGCCGATGCAATCGCATACGGAACCGCTTCGCTCAAACAGGCATAACTTTTTGCTCGGTTATCGGAATCGCTTATAAGACCCCAATTCGGAATTGGTACTCATAGGCGCTCGACACCATTATTGCCTCAGGCCATAAGACGTCGTTTCAGGGTCGAAAATCCTTCGTTTCGCACTCCGAAATTGCGATTCTAGCGACGATCTCCCTTATTCCAGGTTTTTTGGCAGTAGTAGCGAGTCCCTCGATACGTGAATCGCTGGCGGAGCCACAGGCGGAGCCGCCCAGTCACAGTGATCGGAAGTCGTGTTCTACTCGACGCGAGATATCCTCCCCAGGTCGTGGATATGGCTGCGCGAACATCGCCGATATAGTCACCCCCTCCGGTTTATTACCACCCCTTCAGCGAAAGAATTGGGCATAACTTTCCGCACGGACATCGGAATCGCTTATGTGACCACAATTCGGAATCGGCACTCCGAGACGGTCGACAAGGCGCTGGTTTCACGGAATTCTGTTCCGGGGCCAAAATTCCTCCTAGAGTGTGTGCACTAGTACACCGACTGCCGTACACTACGGTCGGACGTGGATATTTATTCGCCCGGGGGTCGGAACCGCCCGCGAGGTCCCAATTCAGAATCGGCGCTTCGACCCGGTCGGTAAATGGTCGCATTCGGAGATTTCCGGTCTGGCGCCCAAATTCCTCTCCGGGAGCGCGGTCGCAGGCTGCCGATGCGATCGGATACGGACACCGCTTCGCTCAAACAGGCATAACTTTTCGCTCGGTTATCAGAATCGCTTAAAAGACCCCTATTCGGAATTGGTACTCAGTGGCGCTCGACGTCCTCTTATTGCCACAGGCCATAAGACGTCGTTTCGGGGTCAAAAATCCATCGTTTCGCACTATAAAATTGCGATCCTAGCCGACGAACTCCCTTATTCTAAGGTTTTTTAGCAGTAGCGACTCCCTCGATTACGTGAATCGCTGGCAGAGTTCACACGCGGAGCCGCCCAGTCACAGCTATCGGAAGTCGTGTTCAACTCGACGCGAGATCTCCTCCCCAGGTCGTGGATATGGCTGCCCGAACATCGCCGATATAGTCACCCCCTCGGTTTATACCACCCCTTTAGCGAAAGAATTGGGCATAACTTTCGCACGGACATCGGAATCGCTTACGTGACCACAATCGGAATCGGCACTCCGAGACGGTCGACAAGGCGCTGGTATCACGGAATTCTGTTCCGGGGCCAAAAATTCCTCCTAGAGTGTGTGACTAGTACACCGACTGCCGTACCACTACGAAGGACGTGGATATTTATTCGCCCGGGGGGGTGGGACCGCCCGTGAGGTCCCAATTCAGAATTGGCGCTTCGACCCGGTCGGTAAATGGTCGCATTTGGAGATTTCCGGTTTGGCGCCCAAATTCCTCTCCGGGAGCGCGGTCGCAGGCTGCCGATGCGATCGGATACGGACACCGCTTCGCTAAAAAAGGCATAAACTTTTCGCTCGGTTATCGGAATCTCTTATAAGACCCAATTCGGAATCGGCACTCAGAGGCGCTCAACAACTATTATTGACTCAGGCCATAGGATGTCGTTTCGGGGTCGAAAATCCTTCATTTCGCACTCAGAAATTGCGATTCTAGCCGACGATCTCTCTTATTCCAAGGTTTTTTGGCAGTAGCGACTCCCTCGATTACGTGAATCGCTGGCGGAGCCCACACGCGGAGCCGCCCAGTCACAGCGATCGGAAGTCGTGTTCAACTCGACGTGAGATCTCCAACCAGGTCGTGGATAGGGTGCCTGAACATCGCCGATATAGTCACCCCCTGGTTTATTCCCACCCCTTCAGCGAAAGAATTGGGCATAACTTTCCGCACGGATATCGGAATCGCATACGTGACCACAATTCGGAATCGGCACTCCGAGACGGTCGACAAGGCGCTGGTATCACGGAATTCTGTTCCGGGGCCAAAATTCCTCCTAGAGTGTGTGCACTAGTACACCGACTGCCGTACACTACGGAAGGACGTGGATATTTATTCGCCCGGGAGTTGGGACCGCCCGTGAGGTCCCAATTCAGAATTGGCGCTTCGATCCGGTCGGGTAAATGGTCGCATTCGGAGATTTCCGGTCTGGCGCCCAAATTCCTCTCAAAGAGCTCGGTCGCAGGCTGCCGATGCAATCGCATACGGAACCGCTCGCTCAAACAGGCATAACTTTTGCTCGGTTATCGGAATCGCTTATAAGACCCCAATTCGGAATTGGTACTCATAGGCGCTCGACACCACTTATTGCCTCAGGCCATAAGACGTCGTTTCAGGGTCGAAAATCCTTCGTTTCGCACTCCGAAATTGCGATTCTAGCCGACGATCTCCCTTATTCCATGGTTTTTTGGCAGTAGCGAGTCCCTCGATTACGTGAATCGCTGGCGGAGCCCACAGGCGGAGCCGCCCAGTCACAGTGATCGGAAGTCGTTCTACTCGACGCGAGATATCCTCCCAGGTCGTGGAGTGCTGCCGCGAACATCGCCGATATAGTCACCCCCTCCGGTTTATTACCACCCTTCAGCGAAAGAATTGGGCATAACTTTCCGCACGGACATCGGAATCGCTTATGTGACCACAATTCGGAATCGGCACTCCGGACTGTCGACAAGGCGCTGGTTTCACGGAATTCTGTTCCGGGGCAAAATTCCTCCTAGAGTGTGTGCACTAGTACAACGACTGCCGTACACTACGGTCGGACGTGGATATTTATTCGCCGGGGGTCGGAACCGCCCGCGAGGTCCCAATTCCGAATCGGCGCTTCGACCCGGTCGGTAAATGGTCGCATTCGGAGATTTCCGGTCTGGCGCCCAAATTCCTCTCCGGGAGCGCGGTCGCAGGCTGCCGATGCGATCGGCTACGGACCCCGCTTCGCTCAAACAGGCATAACTTTTCGCTCGGTTATCAGAATCGCTTATAAGACCCCAATTCGGAATCGGTACTCAGAGCGCGGCTCGACGTCCTCTTATTGCCACAGGCCATAAGACGTCGTTTCGGGGTCAAAAAACCATCGTTTCGCACTATAAAATTGCGATCCTAGCCGACGAACTCCCTATTCTAAGGTTTTTTAGCAGTAGCGACTCCCTCGATTACGTGAATCGCTGGCAGAGTTCACACGCGGAGCGCCCAGTCACAGCTATCGGAAGTCGTGTTCAACTCGACGCGAGATCTCTCCCAGGTCGTGGATATGGCTGCCCGAACATCGCCGATATAGTCACCCCCTCCGTTTATTACCACCCTTTCAGCGAAAGAATTGGGCATAACTTTCCGCACGGACATCGGAATCGCTTACGTGACCACAATTCGGATCGGCACTCCGAGACGGTCGACAAGGCGCTGGTTATCACGGAATTCTGTTCCGGGGCCAAAATTCCTCCTAGTGTGTGTGCACTAGTACACCGACTGCCGTACACTACGGAAGGACGTGGATATTTATTCGCCCGGGGGTTGGGAACGCCCGTGAGGTCCCAATTCAGAATTGGCGCTTCGACCCGGTCGGGTAAATGGTCGCATTTGGAGATTTCCGGTTTGGCGCCCAAATTCCTCTCCGGGAGCGCGGTCGCAGGCTGCCGATGCGATCGGATACGGACACGCTTCGCTCAAACAGCACAGGCATAATTTTCGGCTCGGTTATCAGAATCACTATTTATAGACCCCAATTCGTAATGGACACTCAGAGGCGCTCGATGCCTCGTTATTGCCTAAGGCCATAAGACGTCGTGTCGGGGTCGAAAATCCTTCCTTCGCACTCCAAAAATTGTCATTCTAGCACGACGATCTCCCTTATTCCAAGGTTTTTTGGCAGTGAGAGACGTAGGACTCCTCGATTACGTGAATCAAGGCGGAGTCCACACGCGGAGCCACCCAGTCACAGCGATCGGAAGTCGTGTTCAAACTCGACGCGAGATCTCCTCCTCAGGTCGTGGATATGGGAGCCCGAACATCGCCGATATAGTCACCCCCTCCGGTTTATCCCCCCCCCCTTCAGCGAAAGAATTGTGCATAACTTTTCGCACGGACATCAGAATCGCTTATGTGACCACAATTCGGAATCGGAACTCCGAGACGGTCGACAAGGGGCTAGTTTTGCGTAATTCCGTTCTGGAGCCAAAATCCCTCCCGGAGCGTGTGTACTAGTACACCGACTGCCGTACCCTCCGGTCAGACGCAGATATTTATTCGCCCGGGGGTCGGAACCGCCCGCGAGGCCCAAATTCAGAATCAGCGCTTCGTCCCGGTCGGTAAATGGTCTCATTCGGAGATTTCCGGTATGGCGCCCAAATTCCTCTCTGGGAGCGCGGTCGCAGGCTGCCGATGCGATCGCATACGGACACCGCTTCGCTCAAACATGCATAACTTTTCGCTCGGATATCAGAATCGCTTATAAGACACCAATTCGGAATCGGCACTCAGAGGCGCCGATGCTTGTTATTGCCTCAGGCATAAGATGTCGTTTCGGGGTCGAAAATCCTTCGTTTCGCACTCCGAATTGCGATTCTAGCGACGATCTCCCTTATTCCAAGGTTTTTTGGCAGGCAGTAGCAACTCCCTGATTACGTGATCGCTGGCGGTAGCCCACACACGGAGCCGTCCAGTCACAGCGATCGGAAGTCGTGGTCCGTGACGCGAGATCTCCTCCCATGTCGTGGATATGGGTGCCCGAACATCGCCGATATAGTCACCCTCCGTTTATTCCCACCCCTTCAGCGAATGAATTCGGCATAACTTTCCGCACGGACATCGGAACGCTTATGTGACCACAATTCAGAATTGGCATCTCGAGACGGTCAACAAGGCGCTGATTTCACAGAATTCCGTTCCAGGGCCAAAATTCCTCCCAGAGCGTGTATACTAGTACACCGACTGCGTACCCTCCGGTCGTACGCAGATATTATTCGTCCGGGGGGTCGGAACCGCCGTGAGGCCCCAATTCAGAATCGGCGCTCGACCCGATCGGTAAATGGTCACCATTCGGAGATTTCCGGTCTGGCACCCAAATTCCTCTCCGGGAGCGCGGTCGCAGGCTGCCGATGCGACGCATACGGACACCGCTTCGCTCAAACAGGATAAATTTCGCTCGGTTATCGGAATCGCTCTATGAGCCGAATTCGGAATCGGCACGCAGAGGCGCTCGACAACCCTATTGCCTCTGGCCATAAGAGTCATTTAGGGTCGAAAACCCTTCGTTTCGCACTCCAAAATTGCGATTCTAGTCGACGATCTCCCTTATTCCAAGGTTTTTGGCAGTAGCGACTCCCTCGATTACGTGAATCACTGGAGGAGCACACACGCAGAGCCGCCCAGTCACAGCGATCGGAAGTCGTGTTCAACTCGACGTGAGATCTCCTCCCCAGGTCGTGGATATGGGTGCCCAAACATCACGATATAGTCACCCCTCCGGTTTATTCCACCCTTCAGCGAAAGAATGGGCATAACTTTCCGCACGGGCATCGGAACGCTTATGTGACCACAATTTGGAATCGGCACCGAGAGGGGTCGACAAGGCGCTGGTTTCGCAGAATTCCATTCCGGGGCAAAAATTCCCCTCGGAGCGTGTACTAGTACACCGACTGTCGTACCCTCCGGTTGGACGGATATTTTATTCGCCCGGGGGTGAACCGACTGCGAGGGATCGCCGAATCGGCGCGACCCGTGGTAAGGTGCTCGCGTTCATGCTTCGACGACGGGTAAATCGCTGGAGGTTCTGTCCGTCGAGGTCCATCTTGGGAGCGCGGTCGCAGGCTGCCGATCGATCGCATACGGACACCGCTTCGCTCACAATGCATAACTTTTCGCTCGGTTTTCGGAATCGCTTATAAGACCCCAATTCGGAATCGGCACTCGGAGGCGCTCGAAGACGCCTTATGCCTTAGGCCATAAGACATCGTTTCGGGGTCGAAAATCCTTCGTTTCGCACTCCGAATTGCGAATCTAGCCGACGATCTCCCTTATTCCAAGGTTTTTTGGCAGTAGCGACTCCTCGATTACGTGAGTCACTGGCGGAGCCCACACGCGGAGCCGCCAGTCACAGCGATCGGAAGTTGTGTTCAACTCGACGCGAGATCTCCTCCCCAGGTCGTGGATATGGGTGCCCGAACATCGCCGATATAGTCACCCCTCCGGTTTATTTCTACCCCTTCAGCGAAAGAATTGGGCATAACATTCCGCACAGGATCGGAATCGCTTAAGTGACCACAATTCGGAATCGGCACTCCGAGACGGTCGACAAGGCGCTGGTTTCGCGGAATTCCGTTCCGGGGCCAAATTCCCGGAGCGTGTGTACTAGTACACCTACTGCTGTACTCTGCGGTCGGACGTGGATATTATTCGCCCGGGGGTCAGAACCGCCGCGAGGCCCCATTCAGAATCGGTGCTTCGACCGGTCGGTAAATGGTCGCGTTCGGAGATTTCCGGTCCGGCGCCCAAATTCCTCTCGGGAGCGCGGTCGCAGGATGCCGATGCGATCGCATACGGACCGCTTCGCTCAAATAGGCATAACTTTTTGCTCTGTTATCGGAATCGCTTATATGACCCCAATTCGGAATCGGGACCTCAGAGGCGCTCGACGACCCCTTATTGACTCAGGCCATAAGACGTCATTTCGGGGTCGAAAATCCTACGTTTCGCACTCCGAAATTGCGGTTCTAGCCGACGATCTCCTTATTCCAAGGTTTTTTGCAGTAGCGACTCCTCGATTACATGAATCGCTGGCAGAGCCACACGCGGAGTCGCCAGTCACAGCGATCGGATGTCATGTTCAACGACGCGAGATCTCCTCCCAGTCGTAGATATGGGTGCCCGAACATCGTGATATAGTCACCCCCTCCGTTTATTCCCACCCTTCAAAGAAAGAATTGGGCATAACTTTCCGCACGGGCATCGGAATCGCTATGTGACCACAATTCGGAATCGGCACTCCGAGACGGTCGACAAGGCGCTGGTTCACGGAATTCCATTCCGGGGCCAAAATCACCTCGGAGCGTGTGTACTAGTACACCGACTGCCGTACCCTCGGTCGGACGTGGATATTTATTCACCCGGGGGTCGGAACCGCCGCGAGGTCCCAATTCAAAATCGGCGCTTCGCCCGGTCGGTAAATGTCGCATTTGGAGATTTCTGTTCGGCGCCAAAATTCCTCTCCGGGAGCGCGGTCGCAGCTGTCGATGCGGTCGCATACGGACACCGCTTGCTCAAACAGGCATAACCTTTCGCTCGGTTATCGGAATTACTTATATGAATCCAATTCGAAATCGGCACTCAGAGGCGGCTCGACGACCCTTTATTGCCTCAGGCCATAAGACATCGTTTAGCAGTCGAAAATCCTTCGATTCGCACTCTGAAATTGCGATTCTAGCCGACGATCTACCTTATTCCAAGGTTTTTTGGCAGTAGCGACTCCCTCGATTACGTGAAACGCTGGCGGAGCCCACACGCGGAGCAGCCCAGTCATAGCGATCGGAAGTCGGGTTCAACTCGACGCGAGATCTCCTCCCCAAGTCATGGATATGGGTGCCGAAACATCACCGATATTGTCACACACTCCGGTTTATTCCCCCTTCAGCGAAAGAATTGGGCATAACTTTCCGCACGGGCATCAGAATCGCTTATGTGACCACAATTCGGATCGGCACTCCGAGACGGTCGACAAGGCGCTGGTTTCGAGGATTCCATTTCGGGGCCGAAATTCCCCTCGGAGCGTGTGTACTAGTACACGACTGTCGTACCCTCGGTCGAACGCGAATAATTTATTCGCCGGGGGTCGGAACCGCCGCGAGGCCCCAATTCAGATCGCCGCGTCGACCCGGTCGGTAAATGGTCGCATTCGGAGATTTCCGGTTCGGCGCCCAAATTCCTTTCCGGCAGCGCGGTCGCAGCCTGCCGATGCGATCGCATACGGACACCGCTTCGCTCAAACAGGCATAACTTTTCGCTCGGTTATCAGAATCGTTTAAAAGACCCCAATTCGGAATCGGCACTCAGAGGCGCTCGAAGACGCTTATTGCCTTAGGCATAAGACATCGTTTCGGGGTCGAAAATCCTTCGTTTCGCAATCCGAAATAGCGATTCTAGCCGACGATCTCCTTATTCCAAGGTTTTTTGGCAGTAGCGACTCCTCGATTACGTGAATCGCTGGAGGAGACCACACGCGGAGCCGCCCAGTCACAGCGATCGGAAGTCGTGTTCAACGACGCGAGATCTCCTCCCCAGGTCGTGGATATGGGTGCCCGAACATCGCAGATATAGTCACCCCCTCCGGTTTATTCCACCCCTTCAGCGAAAAAATTGGGCATAACTTTCCGCACGGGCATCGGAATCGCTTATGTGACCACAATTCGAATCGGCACTCCGAGACGATCGACAAGGAGCTGGTTTTACGGAATTCCGTTCAAGGGCCAAAATTCCCCTCGGAGCGTGTGTACTAGTACACCGACTGCTGTACCCTCGGTCGGACGCGGATATTTATTCGCCCGGGGGTCAGAACCGCCCGCGAGGCCCCAATTCAGAATCGGCGCTTTGACCCGGTCGGTAAATGGTCGCATTCGAGATTTCCGATCCGGCGCCAATTCCTCTCGGGAGCGCGGTCGCAGGATGCCGATGCGATCGCATACGGACACCGCTTCGCTCAAATATGCATAACTTTTCGCTCGGTATCGGAATCGCTTATTGCCCAATTCGGATCGGCACTCAGAGGCGCTCGACGACCGCTTTTTGCCTCAGGCCATAAGATGTCATTTCGGGGTCAAAAATCCTTCGTTTCGCACTCCGAAATTGATTCTAGCCGACGATCTCCTTATTCCAAGGTTTTGTCAGTAGCGACAACCTCGATTACATGAATTGCTGGCGGAGCCCACACGCGGAGCCGCCCAGTCACAGCGATCGGAAGTCGTGTTCAACTCAACGCGAGATCTCCTCCCAAGGTCGTGGATATGGGTGCCTGAACATCGGCGATATAGTCACCCCCTCCAGTTTATTCCTACCCCTTCAGCGAAAGAATTGGGCATAACTTTCCGCACGGGCATCAGAATCGCTTATGTGACCACAATTCGGAATCGGCACTCCAAGACGGTCGACAGGGCGCTGGTTTCACGGAATTCCATTTTGGGGCCAAAATTTCCCCCGGAGCGTGTGTACTAGTACACCGACTGCCGTACCCTCCGGTCGGAAGTGGATATTTATTCGCCCGGGGGTCGGAACCGCCCGTGAGGCCCCATGTCACAATCGGCGCTTCGAACGGTCGGTAAATGGTCGCATTCGAGATTTCGGTCCGGCGCCCAAATTCCTCTCCGGGAGCGCGGTCGCAGGATGCCGATGCGATCGCATACGGACACCGCTTCGCCCAAACATGCATAAATTTTCGCTCGGCTATCGGAATCGCTTATATGACCCCAATTCAGAATCGGCACTCAGAGGCGCTCGACAACCCCTTATTGCCTCAGGCCATAAGACTTCGTTTAGAGGTCCAAAATCCTTCGTTTCACACTCTGAAATTGCGATTCTAGCCGACGATCTCCCATATTCCAATGTTTTTCGGAGATTTCCGGTCTGGCGCCCAAATTCCTCTCCGGGAGCGCGGTCGCAGGCTACCGATGCGATCACATACGGACACCGCTTCGCTCAAACAGGCATCACTTTTCGCTCAGTTATCGGAATCGCTTATAAGACCCCAATTCGGAATCGGCACTCAGAGGCGCTCGACTTTCATTATTGCCTCAGGCCATAAGACGTCGTTTCGGGGTAGAAAATCCTTCATTTCGCACTCCGAAATTGTGATTCTAGCCGACGATCTCCCTTATTCCAAAGTTTTTTGGCAGTAGCGACAACCTTGATTACATGAATCGCGGGCGGAGCACACACACGGAGCCGCCCAGTCACAGCGATCGGAAGTCGTGTTCAACTCGACGCGAGATCTCCTCCCTAGGTCGTGGATATGGGTGCCCGAACATCGCTGATATAGTCACCCCCTCCGGTTTATTCCCACCCCTTCAGCGAAAGAATTAGGCATAACTTTCCGCACGGGCATCGGAATCGCTTATATGACCATAATTCGGAATCGGCACTCCGAGACGGTCGACAAGGAGCTGGTTTTGCGGAATTCCGTTTCGGGGCCAAAATTTCCCCCGGAGCGTGTGTACTAGTACACCGACTGCCGTACCCTCCGGTCGGATGCGGATATTTATTCGCCCGGGTGTCGGAACCGCCCGCGAGGCCCCAATTCAGAATCGGCGCTTCGACCCGGTCGGTAAATGGTCGCATTCGTAGATTTCCGATCCGGCGCCCAAATTCCTCTCCGGGAGCGCGGTCGCAGGATGCCGATGCGATCGCATACGGACACCGCTTCGCTCAAACAGGCATAACTTTTTGCTCTGTTATCAGAATCGCTTATATGACCCCAATTCAGAATCGGGACTCAGAGGCGCTCGACGACCCCTTATTGACTCAGGCCATAAGACGTCATTTCGGGGTCGAAAATCCTACGTTTCGCACTCCGAAATTGCGATTCTAGCCGACGATCTCCCTTATTCCAAGGTTTTTTGGCAGTAGCGACTCCCTTGATTACGTGAATCACTGACGGAGCCCACACGCGGAGCCGCCCAGTCACAGCGATCGGAAGTCATGTTCAACTCGACACGAGAACTCCTCCCCAGGTCGTGGATATGGGTGCCCGAAAGTCGCCGATATAGTCACCCCCTCTGGTTTATTCGCACCCCTTCAGCGAAAGAATTGGGCATAACTTTCCGCACTGGCATCGAAATCGCTTATGTAACCACAATTCAGAATCGGCACTCCGAGACGGTCGACAAGGCGCTGGTTTCGCGGAATTCCGTTCCGGGGCCAAAATTCCCCCCGGAGCGTGTGTACTAGTACACCGACTGCCGTACCCTCTATTCGGACGCGGATATTTATTCGCCCGGGGGTCGGAACCGCCCCCGAGGCCCCAATTCAGAATCGGCGCTTCGACCCGGTCGGTTAATGGTCGCATTCGATATTTCCTATCCGGCGCCCAAATTCCTCTCCGGGAGCGCGGTCGCAGGCTGCCGATGCGATCGCATACGGATACCGCTTCGCTCAAACAGGCATAACTTTTCGCTCGGTTATCGGAATCGCTTATAAGACCCCAATTCAGAATCGACACACAGAGGCGCTCGACGATTCCTTTTTGCCTCAGGCCATAAGACGTCGTTTCAGGGTCGAAAATCCTTCGTTTCGCACTCAGAAATTGCGATTCTAGCCGACGATCACCCTTATTCCAAGGTTTTTTGGCAGTAGTGACTCCCTCGATTACGTGAATCGCTGGCGGAGCGCACACGCGGAGCCGCCCAATCACAGCGATCAGAAGTCGTGTTCAACTCGACGCGAGATCTCCTCCCCAGGTCGTGGATATGGGTGCCCGAACATCGCCGATATAGTCACCCCCTCCGGTTTATTCCCACCCCTTCAGCGAAAGAATTGGGCATAACTTTCCGCACGGGCATCGGAATCGCTTATGTGACCACAATACGTCCCCTTATTGCCTCAGCCATAAGACGTCGTTTCGGAGTCGAAAATACCAATTCTGATGCCCGTGCGGAAAGTTATGCCCAATTCTTTCGCCGAAGGGGTGGGAATAAACCGGAGGGGGTGACTATATCGGCGATGTTCGGGCACCCATATCCACGACCTGGGGAGGAGATCTCGTGTCGAGTTGAACATGACTTCCGATCGCTGTGACTGGGCGGCTCCGCGTGTGGGCTCCTCCAGCGATTCACGTAATCGAGGAAGTCGCTACTGCCAAAAAACCTTGGAATAAGGGAGATCGTCGGCTAGAATCGCAATTTTGGAGTGCGAAACGAAGGATTTTCAACCCCAAAACAACGTCTTATGGCCTGAGGCAATAAGGGGTCGTCGAGCGCCTCTGAGTGCCGATTCCGAATTGGGGTCATATAAGCGATTCCGATAACCGAGCGAAAAGTTATGCTTGTTTGAGCGAAGCGGTGTCCGTATGCGATCGCATCGGCAGCCTGCGACCGCTCTCCCGGAGAGGAATTTGGGCGCCGGACCGGAAATCTCGAATGCGACCATTTACCGACCGGGTCGAAGTGCCGATTTTGAATTGGGGCCTCGCGGGTGGTTCCGACCCCCGGGCGAATAAATATCCGCGCCCGACCAGAGGGTACGGCAGTCGGTATACTAGTACACACGCTCCGGGGGGAATTATGGCCCCGGAACAGAATTCCGCGAAACCAGCGCCTTGTCGACCGTCTCGGAGTGTCGATACCGAATTGTGGTCACATAAGCGATTCAGATGCCCTTGCGGAAAGTTATGCCCAATTCCTTCGCTGAAGGGGTGGGAATAAACCGGAGGGGGTGACTATATCGGCGATGTTCGGGCACCCATATCCACGACCTGGGGAGGAGATCTCGCGTCGAGTTGAACACGACTTCCGATTGCTGTGACTGGGCGGCTCCGCGTGTGGGCTCCGCCAGCGATTCACGTAATCGAGGGAGTCGCTACTGCCAAAAAACCTTGGAATAAGGGAGATCGTCGGCTAGAATTGCAATTTCGGAGTGCGAAACGAAGGATTTTCGACCCCGAAACAACGTCTTATGGCCTGAGGCAAAAAGAGGTTGTCGAGCAACGCTGAGTGCCGATTCCGAATTGGGGTCATATAAGCGATTCCGATAAACGAGCGAAAAGTTATGCCTGTTTGAGCGAAGCGGTGTCCTTATGCGATCGCATCGGCATCCTGCGGCCATGCTCCCAGAGAGGAATTTGGGCGCCGGACCGGAAATCTCCGAATGCGACAATTTACCGGCCGGGTCGAAGCGCCGATTCTGAATTGGGGCCTCGCGGGCGGTTCCGACCCCCGGGCGAATAAATATCCGTGTCCGACCGGAGGGTACGGCAGTCGGTGTACTAGTACACACGCTCCGGGGGGGAATTTTGGCCCCGGAACGGAATTCCACGAAACCAGCACCTCGTCTACCGTCTCGGAGTGCCGATTCCGAATTGTGGCCACATAAGCGATTCCGATGCCCGTGCGGAAAGTTATGCCCAATTCTTTCGCTGAAGGGGTGGGAATAAACCGGAGGGGGTGACTATATCGACGATGTTCGGGCACCCATATCAACGACCTGGGGAGGAGATCTCGCGTCGAGTTGAACACGACTTCCGATCGCTGTGACTGGGCGGCTCCGCGTGTGGGAACCGCCAGCGATTCACGTAATCGAGGGAGTCGCTACTGCCAAAAAACCTTGGAATAAAGGAGATCGTCGGCTAGAATCGCAATTTCAAAGTGCGAAACGAAGGAGTTTCGACCCCGAAATGACGTCTTATGGCCTGAGGCAGTAAAGGGGTGTCGAGCGCCTCTGGGTGCCGATTCCGAATTGGGTAATATAAGCGATTCCGATAACCGAGTGAAAAGTTATGCCTGTTTGAGCGAAGCGGTGTCCGTATGCGATCGCATCGGCAACCTGCGACCGCGCTCCCGGAGAGGAATTTGGGCGCCGGACAGGAAATCTCGAATGCGACCATTTACAGACCGGGTCGAAGCGCCGAATCTGAATTGGGGCCTCGTGGGCGGTTCCGACCCCCGGGCGAATAAATATCTGCGTCCGATCGGAGGGTACGACAGTCGGTGTACTAGTACACACGCTCCGGGGGGAATTTGGCCCCGGAACGGAATTCCGCAAAACCAGAGCCTTGTCGACCGTCTCGGATTGCCGATTCCGTATTGTGGTCACATAAGCGATTCCGATGCCCGTGCGGAAAGTTATGCCCAGTTCTTTCGCTGAAGGGTGGGAATAACCGGAGGGGGTGACTATATCGGCGAAGTTCGATCACCAATCCACGACCTGGGGAGGAGATCTCGCGTCGAGTTGAACACGACTTCCGATCGCTGTGACTGGGCGGCTCCGCGTGTGGGCTCCGCCAGTGATTCACGTAATCGAGAGAGTCGCTACTGCCAAAAAACCTGGAATAGGGAGATCGTCGGCTAGAATCGCAATTCAGAGTGCGAAACGAAGGATTTTTGACCCCGAAACGAAGTTTATAGCCTGAGGCTGTAAGGGGTCGTCGAGCGCCTCTGAGTGCCGATTCCGATTTGGGGTCTTATTGTCGCGCCCCGACGTTATGGCAGCGGAAGAAGCCGAGGCACAACAGATAAGATGGCAAAAGAGAAACTCACTTGTGTTACTTGGGCTTCAGCCGCTCAACACACTTCCCGACCACTTAATCTTACACTTGAAAATTTTTGTTCCTGAAAAATGTTAATAAAATAATGAGCATAAAAATACCCAGTAGGTTACCCTTAATCAATTCCAAAACACAACTAGCAGTTAATAAGGTTAAAGAAAATCTAGGGGTAATGGAAAATAGCTCATTAATGTAGATGAAGAGATCACCGGTAAGAATACACTAGAGATTTCAATAAATAGATCGCTAATGATCTTAAAAATATATAATAGTAACTAGCATGGTGGATTAACTAGAAGATGGTAGCTAATCTTTATAAAGAAGTTGTATGTACATACTTTTGAGATTAACATGATATCACAAATAACTAGGGCGGAACTAGATAACTCAGAAGGTTTGTCTCTAATCACTTTTCGAATAGCACATACGAAAGTTACGAGAATGGATTTATCGAGTAAGCAAATACGAGAGATTAATTAATAAACATGGAAAGATTAACAATGGTATGACAAGAGTATGAGCTTGATCAACAGTAGCACATGATCATTGAAGTGATGTCCACTAGATTACTGCAAGACAAGCACGAGTTCAATCAATAACACTATTTGATCACTGGAGTGGTGAACACTAGATTTTACGAAAGACAAGAGCAAGAGATCAATCAGTAGCACTTTATGACTCATGTAACAAGATTGTACAAGAATACTGGTAGAGACGCTAGATCATTCAAGAATTGGCCATTGAACACTTCACGATTATCACGCACTTGGATTCACTATGATTTGTTTCATGCAATCAATCACGATAGAATGAACTTGTCAAGCAAATTACTCGAGAACACTCACTTGTGGTGCATGCCAACACCTGGCCATTACTCTCCATACGGTACCGCTGGACACTAAGAGTATTTGGGATCTTCCCGGGACTAGACCATAGCCCCATAATTGGCATCACTTTCACTTTGGGTCCATGACCCTATTCAAGCACTTGCTGACAGTTCATACATACACTTAAGTGGCCGAGAACTTCAAGGGTTGGTTCAGAGTATAGACAAGGATCTCAAAGAAATAAGTACGCAATAGTAATTAGATCAGAAAAGGAGACCAAAGAGATAGTATTAGCGACATGTAAGTTGGAGACAAAGTTAACATGATGATGGGAAATCCAAGGGTACTCTGAACCAAGGCTCTATTAAGCACAAGCTTATGGCTTTCAGACATATAGTAGAATTTTAGTTTAAGAATTAATCACGATAGAGAGGATCAGGTGTTAGTAACAAATCGTAAAATCAACAATACGAATTATTATGGAACTACGGTTGGAGTGGAAGTCACGAAAGATGTTGATAATGAAGCTTAGGAACATTAGAAATTCACTCGACGTTGTACTGACTAAGGTTATTAACATTTAATCTTATATTCACTAAGGACATTAAGAGTGTCAATCAAGAAATTAACAAGGATCCAGTAAAAGGTTACTACTGATGAACGCACTAGGCCATGACAAGGAGCATAGTAGGGAGTTACACAAGGATTATATCAAAACCAGAATCATTAACATTATTAACTACTAATTGATGGCTTAGAAAAGATTAGTAGGAAACCTACATGAAGATCTGAAGGCTGCGGAAACTTCAATGATATAGGAAGCAGACTTCACTCCGGCAATATTCGGCATGGATAAAGGATCTTACTCAATAATCCGACAGTATTCCGGCATGGGAAAGGATCTTCACTAAACAATCCGGCAGCACTCCGACATGAGAAGGAATCCTAAGAAGACAAATCAGCAGCACTCCAGCACAAAGAAGGGATTTCGAGAAAAGAACCGGTAGAGTTCCGGTATGGCAAAGGATCTGAGGATACATACTGATGGAATTCCATGATAGAGGGACTCCGAATCAGCAGCATCCCGACGTAGCAATAGACTCCGAGGAGTCGAACCGGCAGTACGACGTAGCAGGAGATTCCGAGGGAACGAACCGACAGCGCTCTGACGTAGCGAAGGATTAGAAGAACTCGACAAGCAGACTTTCACTCACTAGCGATCTAGAATAACTTGAAAGAACCTACATATCGGCAGAACTTCGAGACGGGCACTCCTCTCTCTTTACTCTCTCTAGAACTCTAGCCTAACCTCTCCCTCTCTTCACTAGGATGGATGGAAGGGGAGGAGGAGGGGGGATATATAGGGGAGAGGGGAGAGGGAGGGGTGCCCCCTAGGGCTCCTTAGATGGGGACATGTGTCCCTTAAGGGATAAGGATGCCTGGATTGGGACATGTGTCCCTTATGGATAAGAATGGCATGGATGGGGGACAAGTGTCCCTTATGGATAAGGATTGCATGGATGGGGGACAAGTGTCCCTTAATTAGGGGTAAGCATCCCCTAACCATTGAGTCATTAGCATTTTTACCTTTTTCTTTTAGAAATTGGAGATATGTCCATTCCTAACCTCCGATCGGCCGTTCAGGCCCCGAATGACCTTCGATTGGGAATCTGATTGAGTCTACAGGGTCTCCAGAGTTTTCACTAGGGTCCCTATAAAATTTGAAAATTACATGAGAACCTATATTTTTGTAATTGTAGATATGCCCTTCCTATTTACATTTATACTTTTTCTTCTTATTTAATTTCAGACTCAGTGTGAACATGGATATATCCATATCCTTATCCTCATTCTTTACCAATATGCTAACCTCTGGTATCAACCTTTACTCTTACCATTTTTCTTTAGTAGTATCCTTTAATAATATCCTCATTATTTATTATTAGCAATATCCTTTACCAATAACAATATCCTTTTGCACATTTTCAGTCAGAATTTAGATAGACCCGGATTTGCTTAATCTCTTCATCCGCCCACAAACTGCATTACATTTTCTCGACCGTTTCTTACTTATTTATCGTTCTATATCTTGGGGTATTACACTTATAAACGATTCCGATAACCGAGCGAAACGTTATGCCTGTTTGAGCGAAGCGGTGTACGTATGCGATCGCATCGGCAGCCTGCGACCGCGCTCCGGAGAGGAATTTGGGCGCGGACCGGAAATCTCGAATGCAACCATTTACCGACGGGTCGAAGCGCCGATTCTGAATTGGGGCCTCGCAGGTGGTTCCGACCCCAGGGCGAATAAATATCCGCGTCCGACCGGAGGTACGGCAGTCGGTGTACTAGTACACACGCTCCGGGGGGAATTTGGCCCCATAACGGAATTCCACGAAACCAGCACCTTGTCGACTGTCTCGGAGTGCCGATTCCGAATTGTGGTCACATAAGCGAGTTCCGATTCCCGATGCGTGCGGAAAGTTATGCCCAATTCTTCGCTGAAGGGGTGGAAATAAACGGAGGGGGTGACTATATCGGTGATGTTCGGGCACCCATTCCACGACCTGGGGAGGAGATCTCGCGTCGAGTTGAACACAACTTCCGATCGCTGTGACTGGGCAGCTCCGCGTGTGGGCTCCACCAGCGATTCACGTAATTGAGGGAGTCGCTACTGCCAAAAAACCTTGGAATAAAAGAGATCGTCGGCTAGAATCGCAATTTTGGACTGCGAAACGAAGGAGTTTCGACCCCGAAATGATGTCTTATTGCCTGAGGCATAAGGGGATGTCGAGCGCCTCTGAGTGCCGATTCCGAATTGGGGTCATATAAGCGATTCTGATATCCGAGCGAAAAGTTATGCTTGTTTGAGCGAAAAGCGGTGTCCGTATGTGATCGCATCGGCAGCCTGCGACCGCGCTCCCGGGAAGGAATTTGGGCGCCGGACCGGAAATCTCGAATGCGACCATTTACCGACCGGGTCAAAGCGCCGATTCTGAATTGGGGCCTCGCGGGCGGTTCCGACCCCCGGGCGAATAAATATCCGCGCCGACTGGAGGGTACGGCAGTCGGTGTACTAGTACACACGCTCCGGGGGAATTTTGGCCCCGGAACGGAATTCTGCGAAACAGCGCCTTGTCGACCGTCTCGGAGTGCCGATTCCGAATTGTGGTCACATAAGCGATTCCGATGCCATTGCGGAAAGTTATGCCCAATTCTTTCGCTGAAGGGTGGGAATAAACCGGAGGGGGTGACTATATCGGCGAAGTTCGATCACCCATATCCACGACCTGGGGAGGAGATCTCGCGTCGAGTTGAACACGACTTCCGATCGCTGTGACTGGGCGGCTCCGCGTGTGGGCTCCGCCAGTGATTCACGTAATCGAGAGAGTCGCTACTGCCAAAAAACCTTGGAATAAGGGAGATCGTCGGCTAGAATCGCAATTTCAGAGTGCGAAACGAAGGATTTTTGACCCCGAAACGAAGTCTTATAGCCTGAGGCTGTAAGGGGTCGTCGAGCGCCTCTGAGTGCCGATTCCGATTTGGGGTCTTATTGTCGCGCCCCGACGTTATGGCAGCGGAAGAAGCCGAGGCACAACAGATAAGATGGCAAAAGAGAAACTCACTTGTGTTACTTGGGCTTCAGCCGCTCAACACACTTCCCGACCACTTAATCTTACACTTGAAAATTTTTGTTCCTGAAAAATGTTAATAAAATAATGAGCATAAAAAATACCCAGTAGGTTACCCTTAATCAATTCCAAAACACAACTAGCAGTTAATAAGGTTAAAGAAAATCTAGGGGTAATGGAACAATAGCTCATTAATGTAGATGAAGAGATCACCGGTAAGAATACACTAGAGATTTCAATAAATAGATACGCTAATGATCTTAAAAATAATAATAGTAACTAGCATGGTGGATTAACTAGAAGATGGTAGCTAATCTTTATAAAGAAGTTGTATGTACATAACTTTTGAGATTAACATGATATCACAAATAACTAGGGCGGAACTAGATAACTCAGAAGGTTTGTCTCTAATCACTTTTCGAATAGCACATACGAAAGTTACGAGAATGGATTTATCGAGTAAGCAAATACGAGAGATTAATTAATAAACATGGAAAGATTAACAATGGTATGACAAGAGTATGAGCTTGATCAACAGTAGCACATGATCATTGAAGTGATGTCCACTAGATTTACTGCAAGACAAGCACGAGTTCAATCAATAACACTATTTGATCACTGGAGTGGTGAACACTAGATTTACGAAAGACAAGAGCAAGAGATCAATCAGTAGCACTTTATGACTCATGTAACAAGATGTACAAGAATACTATGGTAGAGACGCTAGATCATTCAAGAATTGGCCATTGAACACTTCACGATTATCACGCACTGGATTCACTATGATTTGTTTCATGCAATCAATCACGATAGAATGAACTTGTCAAGCAAATTACTCGAGAACACTCACTTGTGGTGCATGCCAACACCTGGCCATTACTCTCCATACGGTACCGCTGGACACTAAGAGTATTTGGGATCTTCCCGGGACTAGACCATAGCCCCATAATTGGCATCACTTTCACTTTGGGTCCATGACCCTATTCAAGCACTTGCTGACAGTTCATACATACACTTAAGTGGCCGAGAACTTCAAGGGTTGGTTCAGAGTATAGACAAGGATCTCAAAGAAATAAGTACGCAATAGTAATTAGATCAGAAAAGGAGACCAAGTTGAGATAGTATTAGCGACATGTAAGTTGGAGACAAAGTTAACATGATGATGGGAAATCCAAGGGTACTCTGAACCAAGGCTATTAAGCACAAGCTTATGGCTTTCAGACATATAGTAGAATTTTAGTTTAAGAATTAATCACGATAGAGAGGATCAAGGTGTTAGTAACAAATCGTAAAATCAACAATACGAATTATTATGGAACTACGGTTGGAGTGGAAGTCACGAAAGATGTTGATAATGAAGCTTAGGAACATTAGAATTCACTCGACGTTGTACTGACTAAGGTTATTAACATTTAATCTTATATTCATAAGGACATTAAGAGTGTCAATCAAGAAATTAACAAGGATCCAGTAAAAGGTTACTACTGATGAAACGCACTAGGCCATGACAAGGAGCATAGTAGGGAGTTACACAAGGATTATATCAAAACCAGAATCATTAACATTATTAACTACTAATTGATGGCTTAGAAAAGATTAGTAGGAAACCTACATGAAGATCTGAAGGCTGCGGAAACTTCAATGATATAGGAAGCAGACTTCACTCCGGCAATATTCCGGCATGGATAAAGGATCTTACTCAATAATCCGACAGTATTCCGGCATGGGAAAGGATCTTCAAAACAATCCGGCAGCACTCCGACATGAGAAGGAATCCTAAGAAGACAAATCAGCAGCACTCCAGCACAAAGAAGGGATTTCGAGAAAAGAAACCGGTAGAGTTCCGGTATGGCAAAGGATCTTGAGGATACATACTGATGGAATTCCATGATAGAGGGACTCCGAATCAGCAGCATCCCGACGTAGCAATAGACTCCGAGGAGTCGAACCGGCAGTACTACGACGTAGCAGGAGATTCCGAGGGAACGAACCGACAGCGCTCTGACGTAGCGAAGGATTAGAAGAACTCGACAAGCAGACTTTCACTCACTAGCGATCTAGAACTAACTTGAAAGAACCTACATATCGGCAGAACTTCGAGACGGGCACTCCTCTCTCTTTACTCTCTCTAGAACTCTAGCCTAACCTCTCCCTCTCTTCACTAGGATGGATGGAAGGAGGAGGAGGAGGGGGGATATATATAGGGGAGAGGGGAGAGGAGGGGTGCCCCCTAGGGCTCCTAGATGGGGACATGTGTCCCTTAAGGGATAAGGATGCCTTGGATTGGGACATGTGTCCCTTATGGATAAGAATGGCATGGATGGGGGACAAGTGTCCCTTATGGATAAGGATTGCATGGATGGGGGACAAGTGTCCCTTAATTAAGGGGTAAGCATCCCCTAACCATTGAGTCATTAGCATTTTTACCTTTTTCTTTTAGAAATTGGAGATATGTCCATTCCTAACCTCCGATCGGCCGTTCAGGCCCCGAATGACCTTCGATTGGGAATCTGATTGAGTCTACAGGGTCTCCAGAGTTTTCACTAGGGTCCCTATAAAATTTGAAAATTACATGAGAACCCTATATTTTTGTAATTGTAGATATGCCCTTCCTATTTACATTTATACTTTTTCTTCTTATTTAATTTCAGACTCAGTGTGAACATGGATATATCCATATCCTTATCCTCATTCTTTACCAATATGCTAACCTCTGGTATCAACCTTTACTCTTACCATTTTTCTTTAGTAGTATCCTTTAATAATATCCTCATTATTTATTATTAGCAATATCCTTTACCAATAACAATATCCTTTTGCACATTTTCAGTCAGAATTTAGATAGACCCGGATTTGCTTAATCTCTTCATCCGCCCACAAACTGCATTACATTTTCTCGACCGTTTCTTACTTATTTATCGTTCTATATCTTGGGGTATTACACTTATAAACGATTCCGATAACCGAGCGAAACGTTATGCCTGTTTGAGCGAAGCGGTGTACGTATGCGATCGCATCGGCAGCCTGCGACCGCGCTCCCGGAGAGGAATTTGGGCGCCGGACCGGAAATCTCGAATGCAACCATTTACCGACCGGGTCGAAGCGCCGATTCTGAATTGGGGCCTCGCAGGTGGTTCCGACCCCAGGGCGAATAAATATCCGCGTCCGACCGGAGGGTACGGCAGTCGGTGTACTAGTACACACGCTCCGGGGGGAATTTGGCCCCATAACGGAATTCCACGAAACCAGCACCTTGTCGACTGTCTCGGAGTGCCGATTCCGAATTGTGGTCACATAAGCGATTCCGATGCCCGTGCGGAAAGTTATGCCCAATTCTTTCGCTGAAGGGGTGGAAATAAACCGAGGGGGGTGACTATATCGGTGATGTTCGGGCACCCATATCCACGACCTGGGGAGGAGATCTCGCGTCGAGTTGAACACAACTTCCGATCGCTGTGACTGGGCAGCTCCGCGTGTGGGCCACCAGCGATTCACGTAATTGAGGGAGTCGCTACTGCCAAAAAACCTTGGAATAAAAGAGATCGTCGGCTAGAATCGCAATTTTGGACTGCGAAACGAAGGAGTTTCGACCCCGAAATGATGTCTTATTGCCTGAGGCATAAGGGGATGTCGAGCGCCTCTGAGTGCCGATTCCGAATTGGGTCATATAAGCGATTCTGATATCCGAGCGAAAAGTTATGCTTGTTTGAGCGAAGCGGTGTCCGTATGTGATCGCATCGGCAGCCTGCGACCGCGCTCCCGGGAAGGAATTTGGGCGCCGGACCGGAAATCTCGAATGCGACCATTTACCGACCGGGTCAAAGCGCCGATTCTGAATTGGGGCCTCGCGGGCGGTTCCGACCCCCGGGCGAATAAATATCCGCGCCCGACCGGAGGGTACGGCAGTCGGTGTACTAGTACACACGCTCCGGGGGGAATTTTGGCCCCGGAACGGAATTCTGCGAAACCAGCGCCTTGTCGACCGTCTCGGAGTGCCGATTCCGAATTGTGGTCACATAAGCGATTCCGATGCCATTGCGGAAAGTTATGCCCAATTCTTTCGCTGAAGGGGTGGGAATAAACCGGAGGGGGTGACTATATCGGCGATGTTCGGGCACCCATATCCACGACCTGGGGAGGAGATCTCGCGTCGAGTTGAACACGACTTCCGATCGCTGTGACTGGGCGGCTCCGCGTGTGGGCTCCGCCAGCGATTCACGTAATCGAGGGAGTCGCTACTGCCAAAAAACCTTGGAATAAGGGAGATCGTCGGCTAGAATCGCAATTTCGGAGTGCGAAACGAAGATTTTCGACCCCGAAACAACGTCTTATGGCCTGAGGCAATAAGGAGTTGTCGAGCGCCTCTGAGTGCCAATTCCGATATGGGGTCATATAGGCTATTCCGATAACCGAGCGAAAAGTTACGCTTGTTTGAGCGAAGCGGTGTCCGTATGCGATCGCATCGGCAGCCTGCGACCGCGCTCCCGGAGAGGAATTTGGGCGCCGGACCGGAAATCTCGAATGTGACCATTTACCGACCGGGTCGAAGCGCCGATTCTGAATTGGGGCCTCGCGGGCGGTTCTGACCCCCGGGCGAATAAATATCCGCTCCCGACCGGAGGGTACGACAGTCGGTGTACTAGTACACACGCTCCGGGGGGAATTTTGGCCCCGGAACGGAATTCCGCGAAACCAGCGGCTTGTCGACCATCTCGGAGTGCCAATTCCGAATTGTGGTCACATAAGCGATTCCGATGCCCTTGCGGAAAGTTTTGCCCAATTCTTTCGCTGAAGGGGTGGGAATAAACCGGAGGGGGTGACTATATCGGCGATGTTCGGGCACCCATATCCACGACCTGGGGAGGAGATCTCGCGTCGAGTTGAACACGACTTCCGATCGTTGTGACTGGGCGGCTCCGCGTGTGGGCTCTGCCAGTGATTCACGTAATCGAGGGAGTCGCTACTTCCAAAAAACCTTGGAATAAGGGAGATCGTCGGCTAGATTTGCAAATTCAGAGTGCGAAACGAAGGATTTTCGACCCCGAAACAACGTCTTATGGCCTGAGGCAAAAAGGGGTCGTCGAGCCCGTGCGGATTGTGGTCAATAAGCGATTCTGATTCCGAATTGTGGTCACATAAGCGATTCCGATGCCCCTGTAGAATGTTATGCCCAATTCTTCGCTGAAGGGGTGGGAAAAACCGGAGGGGGGTGACTATATCGGCGATGTTCGGGCACCCATATCCACGACCTGGAGAGGAGATCTCACGTCGAGTTGAACACGACTCCGTTCCGGGGTCACATAAGCGATTCCGACCGTCTCGGAGTGCCGATTCCGAATTGTGGTCACATAAGCGATTCCGATGCCCTTGTGGTAAGTTATGCCCAATTCTTTCGCTGAAGGGGTGGGAATAAACCGGAGGGGGTGACTATATCGGCGATGTTCGGGCACCCATATCCACGACCTGGAGAGGAGATCTCACGTCGAGTTGACACGACTTCCGTTCCGGGGTCACATAAGCGATTCCGACCGTCTCGGAGTGCCGATTCCGAATTGTGGTCACATAAGCGATTCCGATGCCCGTGCGGAATGTTATGCCCAATTCTTTCGCGAAGGGGTGGGAATAAACCGGAGGGGGTGACTATATCGGCGATGTTCGGGCACCCATATCCACGACCTGGAGAGGAGATCTCGCGTCGAGTTGAACACGACTTCCGTTCCGGGGTCACATAAGCGATTCTGACCGTCTCGGAGTGCCGATTCCGAATTGTGGTCACATAAGCGACTCCGATGCCCTTGTGGAAAGTTATGCCCAATTCTTTCGCTGAAGGGGTGGGAATAAATCGGAGGGGGGTGACTATATCGGCGATGTTCGGGCACCCATATCCACGACCTGGGGAGGAGATCTCGCGTCGAGTTGAACACGACTTCGATCGTTGTGACTGGGCGGCTCCGCGTGGGGCTCTGCCAGTGATTCACGTAATCGAGGGAGTCGCTACTTCCAAAAAACCTTGGAATAAGGGAGATCGTCGGCTAGATTTGCAAATTCAGAGTGCGAAACGAAGGATTTTCGACCCCGAAACAACGTCTTATGGCCTGAGGCAAAAAGGGGTCGTCGAGCCCGTGCGGATTGTGGTCACATAAGCGATTCTGATTCCGAATTGTGGTCACATAAGCGATTCCGATGCCCCTGTAGAATGTTATGCCCAATTCTTTCGCTGAAGGGGTGGGAATAAACCGGAGGGGGTGACTATATCGGCGATGTTCGGGCACCCATATCCACGACCTGGAGAGGAGATCTCACGTCGAGTTGAACACGACTTCCGTTCCGGGGTCACATAAGCGATTCCGACCGTCTCGGAGTGCCGATTCCGAATTGTGGTCACATAAGCGATTCCGATGCCCTTGTGGTAAGTTATGCCCAATTCTTTCGCTGAAGGGGTGGGAATAAACCGGAGGGGGTGACTATATCGGCGATGTTCGGGCACCCATATCCACGACCTGGAGAGGAGATCTCACGTCGAGTTGAACACGACTTCCGTTCCGGGGTCACATAAGCGATTCCGACCGTCTCGGAGTGCCGATTCCGAATTGTGGTCACATAAGCGATTCCGATGCCCGTGCGGAATGTTATGCCCAATTCTTTCGCTGAAGGGGTGGGAATAAACCGGAGGGGGTGACTATATCGGCGATGTTCGGGCACCCATATCCACGACCTGGAGAGGAGATCTCGCGTCGAGTTGAACACGACTTCCGTTAGGGGGTCACATAAGCGATTCTGACCGTCTCGGAGTGCCGATTCCGAATTGTGGTCACATAAGCGACTCCGATGCCCTTGTGGAAAGTTATGCCCAATTCTTTCGCTGAAGGGGTGGGAATAAATCGGAGGGGGTGACTATATCGGCGATGTTAGCACCCATATCCACGACCTGGGGAGGAGATCTCGCGTCGAGTTGAACACGACTTCCGATCGCTGTGACGGGGCGGCTCCGCGTGTGGGCTCCGCCAGCGATTCACGTAATCGAGGGAGTCGCTACTGCCAAAAAACCTTGGAATAAAGGAGATCGTCGGCTAGAATCACAATTTCGGAGTGTGAAATGAAGGATTTTCAACCCCGAAACTACGTCTTATGGCCTGAGGCAATAAGGGGTCGTCGAGCGCCTCTGAGTGCCGATTCCGAAATGGGGTCATATAAGCGATTCCGATAACCGAGCGAATGGTTATGCCTGTTTGAGCGAAGCGGTGTCCGTATGCGATCGCATCGGCAGCCTGCGACCGCGCTCCCGGTACGGCAGTCGGTGTACTAGTACACACGGTCCGAGGGGAATTTTGGCCCCAGAATGGAATTCCGCAAAACCAGCGCCTTATCGACCGTCTCGGAGTGCCGATTCCGAATTGTGGTCACAAAAGCGATTCCGATGCCCGTGCGGAAAGTTATGCCCAATTCTTTCGCTGAAGGGGTGGGAATAAACCGGAGTGTGTGACTATATCGGTGATGTTCGGACACCCATATCCACGACCTGGGGAGGAGATCTCGCGTCGAGTTGAACACGACTTCCGATCGCTATGACTAGGCGGCTCCGCGTGTGGGCTCCGCCAGCGATTCACGTAATTGAGGGAGTCGCTACTGCCAAAAAACCTTGGAATAAGGGAGATCGTCGGCTAGAATCGCACATTCGGAGTGCGAAATGAAGGGCTTTCGAACCCGAAATGACGTCTTATGGCCTGAGGCAATTGGCGGCCCGCGACCACGCTGTAGGAGAGGAATTTGGGCGCCGGACCGAAAAACTCCGAATGTGACCTTGTGGCGACCAGGTCGAAGTGTGGATTCCGAATTGGGGCCTCGCGGTTGGTTTCGATCCCTGGGCGAACAAATATCCGCGTCCTACCCGAGGGGTACAACAATCGGTGTACTAGTACACACGCTCCGTGGCGGAATTTTGGCCCCGGAACGGAATCCCGCGAAACCAGCGCCCTATCGACCATCTCGGAGTGTCGATTCCGAATTGTGGTAACAAAAGTGATTCCGATGCCCGGGCGAAAAGTTATGGCCAGTTCTTTCGCTGAAGGGGTGGGAATAAACAGGAGGGGGTGACTATATCGGCGATGTTGGTGCACCCATATCTGCGACCTGTGGAGGAGATCTAGTGTTGACCTAAACACTCCTTCCGATCACCGGGGCAGGTCGACTCCGTGTTTTGGCCCCGCCAGTGATTCGCGTAATCGAGGGAGATGCTACTGCCAGAAAACCTTTGGATAAGCACGATCGTCGGCCGAAATCACACTTTTAAATTGCGAAACGAAGGTTTTTCGGCCCCGAAATGACGTGTTATCGCTTGAGGCAATAAGGGGGCGACGGGCGCCTCTGAGTGCCGATTCCGAATTGGGGTCTTATTAGCGATTCCGATAACTGAGCGGAAAGTTATGCCCGTTTGAGCGAAGGGGTCTCCGTATGCGATCGCATCGGCGGCCCGCGACCACGCTCCCGGAGAGGATTTTTGGCGCCAGATCGGAAATCTCCGAATACAACCTTGTGGTGACCGGGTCGAAGTGCAGATTCCGAATTGGGGCCTCGTGGGCGGTTGCGATCCTCGGGCGAACAAATATCCGCGTCCTACCCAAGGGGTACGACAATCGATGTACTAGTACACACGCTCCACGGTGAAATTTCGTCCCCAAAATGGAATCTCAGAGTGTCGATTCCAAATTGTGGTCACATAAGCGATTCCGATTCTCAGGCAGAAAGTTATGTCCACTTCTTTCGCTGAAGGGGCGGGAATAAATGGGAGGGGGTGACTATATCGCCAATGTTGGTGTACCCATATCTACGACATGTGGAGGAGATCTCGCGCTGTGCTGAACACGACTTTCGATCACCATGGCAGGCCGACTCCGTGTGTTGGCCCCGCTAGCAATTCGCATAATTGAGGGAGACTCTACTGCCAGAAAACCTTGGAATCAGGGCGATCGTCGGCCAGAATCGCAATTTCGGAGTGGGAAACGAAGGTTATTTTGACCCAAAACGATGTTTTATTGCCTGAGTGAATAATGGGCAACGGGCGCCTCAGAGTGCCGATTCCGAATTGGGGTCTTATAAGCGATTCCGATAACCGAGCGGAAAGTTAAGCCCATTTGAGTGAAGGGGTGTCCGTATGCGATCGCATCGGCGGCTCGCGACCACGCTCCCGGAGAGGAATTTGGGCGCCGGACCGGAAATCTTCGAATGCGACCTTGTGGCGACTGGGTCGAAATGCAGATTCCGAATTGGGGCCTCGCGGGCGGTTCCGATCCTCGGGCGAACAAATATCCGCGTCCTACCTGAGGGGTATGACAATCGGTGTACTAGTACACACGCTACGCAATGAAAATTTACCCCCGGAACGGAATCCCACAAAACCAGCATCCTGTCGACCGTCTCGGAGTGCCGATTCTAAATTGTGGTCACATAAGCGATTCCGATGCCCGGGCGGAATGTTATGCCTAGTTCTTTCGCTGAAGGGGTGGGGATAAACGGGAGAGGGGACTATATCGGCGATGTTGGTGCACCCATATCTACGACCTGTGAGGAGATTTCACGCTGATCTAAACATGAATTCCGATCGCCATGGCAGGCCGACTTCATGTGTTGGCCCCACCAGTGATTCGCGTAATCTTGGGAGATGTTATTGCTAGAAAACCTTGGAATCGGTGCGATCGTCGGCCAGAATTGCAATTTCGAAGTGCAAAACGAAGGTTTTTTGGCCCCGAAATGACATCTTATCGCCTGAGGCAATAAGGGGGCAACGGGCGCCTCTGAGTGCCGATTCCGAATTGGGGTCTTATAAGCGATTCCGATAACCGAGCGGAAAGTTATGCCCGTTTGAGCGAGGGGTGTCCGTATGCGATCGCATCGGCGGCCCGCGACCACGCTCCAGGAGAAGAATTTGGGCGCCAAACCGGAAATCTCTGAATGTGACCTTGTGGCGATCGGGTCGAAGTGTGGATTCCGAATTGGGGCCTCGCGAGCGGTTCCGATCCCTGGGCAAACAAATATCTGCGTCCTACCCGAGGGGTACGACAATCAGTGTACTAGTACACACGCTCCGAGGTGGAATTTTGGCCCCGAAACGGAATCTCTCAAAACCAGCGCCTTGTCGATCGTCTCGGAGTGTCGATTCCGAATTGTGGTCACATAAGCGATTCCGATGCCCGGGCGGAAAGTTATGGCCAGTTTTTTCGCTGAAGGGGTGGGAATAAACGGGAGGGTGTGACTAACCTATGTCACGACCTCAGTATTGTGGCCAGAACCTGAATTTACAAGTTTAACCCTACTATTCATGCCATATTAACCCTGATTAACCCTAATTCAGCACTTTCATGACTAATAACGACTAGTTAATTATGAAAGAGCATTAATACATGAAATTCATTGATTGAAAAGCCATGTGCACAATCTTACATGCTCTTTTGATTTCTTACACTTGCACACACTTAACATTCATGTTTGTCATTAATCTATTAATTTACTCAATAATGTATTAGGTAATTAAGTGAAATTAATTACTAAATTTTCCATTTAATTATGGACACTTGTTTTCATTTTATTCGCGCTTTGTACACCGTTACCGCTTCCCTCGGCCTTCGAGCACTCGAGGTATGACGGTCCCTAGTTTCTACACACTCTCTTGGCATGGACCACCTCTCCATCGGGAAGACTCCTGACTGGACCAGGGACTCCTTGTCAAGGCCTCCGTAAGTCTTCTTGGCTTTGGCGTACGTCCATTGCCGACGAGCTGGTTGTACCCTTAAAATCCGTTACATGATCCAACAGACTTAGTGTGTTCACTCTTACCTTGGGATCACGCCGGATCTCTAGTCTATGTTTATAGCATGGCTAGTGGGCGGTGGTGACTTCTACCTGACTGCCGACACCCTACTTAGTGCCGTGCAACTGTGACTAACGTTGGTTTAACATTGTTTTGCGATTACGTCCCTACTCTCACCTACTATCTCTGTACTCTCATCTATTCACGTTCGCTCTACTAACTCGTCTATTCATCTAGTACTCTCTTGAGACCCTTTGAGCTATTGTGGTTCCTATTGTTTTGTACTGTTCTTAACTGTCTAGCGCTATAATGGGTCTTGTGACTCTACTGGACTTGAATGCATACTGTTGAGGGCACGGAGAGTGTTCGAGGGGCTCCAATCTAGTCCTGGGGGCAGAGAGCCACCTGAAAATACCTACAGGGGCTAATGACGGTGTCGGCATTTGCACCGGTTCTGACTGACTACTTTGAATTAGCTAGACATCTGACGGTTATACTGTTATTGTTAGTCTGTTAGTTCAGACGTACTGCACTAATATTGTACTACCACTGACTGTTACTGAACTGCTACTGTCCTGTTATTAAGCGGCTACTGTCGTACTCTCCTATTGCACTGCTATGGTTCAACTACTATCTCTCTTTGCTTCACATGTTACTTGCTATTGCTTGACAATGACGTTACTTGCTATCTTGTGCTAATTACTCTCTTGACTTTACTCGATCGATCTCTCTAGTTATCCTGTCGTATAAGACATTAATCACTTAAAGTATGATTATTTACATGAGATATTACGTCCTACTGAGCGTTATCGCTCACCCTACGCTATTGTTGTATGTGTTTTCAGGTAAATCGGATGATGACCCTACACACACCAACGAAGATGGACTGGAGTGATGAGCGACTTGGAGTCAGCGATGGAATGTCCTTAGTACCTTAGAGTTTAGTTAGATATCTGCTTAATTATCCTTTCCAATGTAATGATGTTATTGAGCCCTATGTTTTGGCTCTGAATTAGTGGTTGTAATAGTTTAGATGAATTATCAATAAAATGTAGAGTTTATTGCTATTATTGTTCGTTAGTTGCTCTGATATTTGCGAATGTATACTCAATTTACGTTACCATACACTTTGTTCGCGTATCCCCAATTTATTCCGCTGCTAAATTGGAGGGGCGTGACAGTTGGTATCAGAGCCTAGGATGTCCTTACTAGGATATTTTAAAGTCTAGGATGTTCTTGGTGAACTGTCATGACACGTGTCTAAGTCAAACCATCATACCTATGTGAGGATTGGGTAGAACCATGGTTAAGACCTAATATATATATATATATATATATATCAACTTAGTAATACTTTAGCACCCAAAGTCTAAAAAGAAATAAATTAAATGTTATTGCTCGCAGGAGATTATAGGAGATGGCTGGCGAGTGTGCACAAATGTGGGACTTGCAAAGGACCGTACATGGGTTAACTCAAGCCCTTAACAACGTGATTCAAGCAGGAGCAAGAAATGGGGCGGGAGACTTATACGGGAACTTTCAACGAATTAATCCTCCTAGGTTTAATGGAACTCTGGATCTCGATGCAGCTGAAAATTGGGTGAAGGCGATGGAACGAATCTTTAGAGTTATGCAATGTTCAGAGCAAGAGAAAGTCCTTCTGGAACCTTCCAGTTGGACCGCGATGCTAGAGCTTGGTGGGAAGCTGCCAGTCGACAATTACCCAACATCGACATAGAGTGGGATGAATTTTTAGAACTCTTCAACACCAAATATTTTTCCGAGAGGATTCGTGAGAAGGAGGCAAATGAATTTACAGAGTTAAAACAACGAATGATGTCTGTAGCAGAATATGAAGCACAATTTGAAAGACTAGCACAGTATGCACCACATTTGGTGAGTACGGAAAAGATGAAGGCAAAGAGATTCTTAGAAGGGTTGAGACCTGTGTACTGGAAAAAGTTGGCTCCACTAGACATTGTAGTATATTCAGACATGGTATTGAGAGCTCAAATAGTAGAGGACACCATGGAACTTCTTGAAAAGATCCATAAGAAGAAGGTGTTGAAAAGGGAACGTGCTACCCATTCCAATGGTAATAATGAAAGAAATACAGTAGATAGAAAGAGAATAAAAGGGAAGTGGAGCGGAAGGAAGTCTGTGAATTTTGTGAAAAGCCAGGGCATCAGGTTGATAACTATTGGAAGAGATTGGGAAGATGCTTGCGTTGTGGAAGTCAACAACATCGAGCCATCGATTGTCCAACAAAGAAGAACCAAACTCCACGCAAAGGACGATTACAAGCCTTTGTGGATATAAATCATGCCAATAAAGGTGGACAAGGTACCATCACCAAACCCTTAGTTTAATTTCATATTATTTTCTCGATAGTAAAACCCCAAGTGGGGGAGATGATCGAATGAAATATTCAGAATAAATTGGTAGTCGTATCATATCATATGAATTTGGGGACCAAATTCTTTTTAAGTGGGGGAGGATGTAGTACCCCAAAAAATCTATTAATTAAAAATTATAGATAAATTGAAAATTTATCAATTAATAAATTCAAACTAGTTAAAAAGGTACGCATCATTATTGCATGCGTATAAACCCATATAAAAAATTCGTAAAAATAATAGTTATGCTTTAAATAATATTCTCTAATGACCCATCAAAAAATTTGGGCATAGAAAAATCATTTGGACCATATTTAAGAATTTATGTGACATATTATCGTAATTAAGGAACAAGTCGGAGAATCCATTATTTTATGAGCCAAAGTAAAAAATAATATGGGTGGATAGCCCATAATGAGAATTGGACCAATGGACAATTTTGGCCCATGAATATACTCTCTAATAAAAGGATAATTAAAATCTATTAAGTAAATTAAGTATATGGGCTGTACAAATGAGCCATGCATAAGTTAATGGGCCAAAAGCTAAAACCCAATTAGGATGGGAGTTATTTAAGCCTAAATTCGTATCTAAAAATATTAATAAATGAAAATGGTTAAGATAATGACTATTTCAACTTCTAAATTATCTTAAAAAGAGTCATAACCCTAGTCTAACTCAAAAGGACTCTATCATAATCTAAAAGGGGAGTTTAGATAAGAGAAAATAGGGATAAAATATAGGAGACTCATATTAAATAAGAAAATTCGTAATTATATTATCTCTTAATTAAAAAGGGGTCACTAAAGCACTAATATGACTCTTAATTATCTTAAAAAGAATCCTAGACCAACCCAAATCCCTTAGCCACGAAATTGGAGTTCTTCCCAAACCAAATGGGTGGATAAGTGATAGAAAAGGGGGAGAAAAATAAGAAATTCGGAGTTAATTGATTAATAAATTAAATAAAAGTGAGATAATGACTAAATGGATGGTAGTTATCCTAAAAAGGAGTCATCATCCCATCCTAACCCATTGTCCATGAATTAGGTGGATAAATGCAAAAAAATAAAGAGATAAATGTGGAAATTCGGAGTTTGAATGGAAGGGAAAAGTTTTAAGTCATTAGGACTCTTAAATAACCTAATAGACCTCTAATTTGTGTCTACCAAGCCCAATTTTCGTTGCTAGAGCCCTGGAGAACGAAGGAGGAGGCTGAGGACGAGGAGAGAAAGGAAGAAGGAGGCTTGGAGCAAGGAGGACTTGGAAAATTTCGTCACCCCAAACCCTAGGAACTTTACAGTGCAAAAAGGTAGGCAATCTCTCAATCACAAACCATGAAATTTTAACCCTAGGTAGCCCACATGATTCTCTTTGAAAGCCCCATGGTTTCACATTTTTTCGTTCTTCCATGAGGGAGAATTAAATGATTCAATCCATGTCATATCTATGCACCTGAACCCTCTTGTTTACCTTAAATACCTATATATACTCGATCCCATGCCATGCAATTAATCTCATAAATACCACATGCTAATAGCTTTCAAACGCCCCTAATTTCCCTAATTTTTATCTTGTATCCATTGCCAATTAAATTGTTGTTCCAAGACTGCGCAAGTTTAGGTCACTGAAATGTAACCTATTCAAAACATGCCTTAGACATGTTTGTTTTCTAATTAATCGTGCCCAGTGATAGATCTTCATGTCTAGTTTCGTTTAAAATTAGTTTCATGATTTTTGGATCACTGTGTGATTTTATATCGATTTTTGAAGTACTCTGTAGCATGCTTAGAAGGGAGGAACCCTACCTGGAAAAGGGTAAAATCGCTTTTCTGGGTGTTGGGTCGCCTTCTGAAGTCGCGATGGCCCGACCCATCGCGATCTCAGAGGGGGTCACGACATGGGGGTCCATCGCGTTCTGAACGTGACGGGTCGACATGTGACGACCTTGCCCCGGTTCAGCCCCGGCGGCCGGTTCAGCAAAACGCGACCGGGCCTTGCGTCGCGACCTGAACGCGACAGACACCTATGTCGCGACCTCAGTGTTGTGGCCAGAACCTAAATTTACATGTTTAACCCTACTATTCATGCCATATTAACCCTGATTAACCCTAATTCAGCACTGTCAAGACTGATAACGACTAGTTAATTGTGAAAGAGCATTAATACATGAAATTCATTAATTGAAAAGTCATGTGCACAATCTTACATGCTCTTTTGATTTCTTACACTTGCACACACTTAACATTCATGTTTGTCATTAATCTATTAATTTACTCAATAATGTATTAGGTAATTAAGTGAAATTAATTACTAAAATTTCCATTTAATTATGGACACTTGTTTTCATTTTATTCGCGATTTGTACACTGTTACCGCTTCCCTCGGCCTTCGAGCACTCGAGGTATGACGGTCCCTAGTTTCTACACACTCTCTTGGCATGGACCACCTCTCCATCGGGAAGACTCCTGACTGGACTAGGGACTCTTTGCCAAGGCCTCCGTAAGTCTTCTTGGCTTTGGTGTACGTCCATTGCCGACGAGCTGGTTGTACCCTTAAAACCCGTTATACCCTTAGGGATCAGTATGATCCAACAGCCTTAGTGTGTTCACTCTTACCTTGGGATCACGCCGGATCTCTGGTCTGTGTTTATAGCATGGCTAGTGGGCAGTGGTGACTTCTACCTGACTATCGGCACCCTACTTAGTGCCGTGCAACTGTGACTAACGTTGGTTTAACGTTGTTTTGTGATTACGTCCCTACTCTCACCTACTATCTCTGTACTCTCATCTATTCACGTTCGCTCTACTAACTCGTCTATTCATCTAGTACTCTCTTGAGACCCTTTGAGCTATTATGGCTCCTATTGTTTTGTAGTTTTCTTAACTGTCTAGTGCTATAATGGGTCTTGTGACTCTATTGGACTTGAATGCATACTGCTGAGGGCACGGAGAGTGTTTGAGGGGCTCCAATCTAGTCTGGGGGCAGAGAGCCACCCGAAAATACCTACATGCGCTAATGACGGTGTCGGCATTTGCACCGATTCTGACTGACTGTGCTGAATTAGCTAGACATCTGACGGTTATATTGTTACTGTTAGTCTGTTAGTTCAAATGTATTGTACTACCACTGACTGTTACTGAACTGCTACTGTCCTGTTATTAAGCGGCTACTATCGTACTCTCCTATTGCACTGCTATGGTTCAACTACTATCTCTCTTTGCTCTACATGTTACTTGCTATTGCTTGACAATAACGTTACTTGCTATCTTGTGCTAATTACTCTCTTGACTTTACTCGATCGATCTCTCTAGTTATCCTGTCGTATAAGACATTAATCACTTAAAGTATGATTATTTACATGAGATATTAAGTCCTACTGAGCGTTATCGCTCACCCTGCGCTATTGTTGTATGTGTTTTCAGGTAAGTCGGATAATGACCCTATACACACCAACGGGGATGGACTGGAGTGATGAGCGACCTGGAGTCAGCGATGGAATGTCCTTAGTACCTTAGAGTTTAGTTAGATATCTGCTTAATTATCCTTTCCAATGTAATGATGTTATTGAGCCCTATGTTTTGGCTCTGAATTAGTGATTGTAATAGTTTAGATGAATTATCAATAAAATGAAGAGTTTATTGCTATTATTGTTCGTTAGTTGCTCTGATATTTGTGAATGTATGTGCAATTTACGTTACCATACACTTTGTTCGCGTCTCCCCAATTTATTCTGCTGCTAAATTGGAGGGGCGTGACAGCCGACCTACCCCCGATGGTCGAAACATTATGTTCATCTCGAGATGAGAATTCCTCCCAAGGTACGCAAATGTCGGCGATATATTCACCCCATCTGGCTTATTGTCACCACTTAAGTAAAATCGTCCAGAACATTTTGCTCAGTGATCAGAATCGTTTGTAAGATCACAATTCAGAATCTGCACTCAGAGACGGTCGACATGAGGCTAGTTTCATGAAATTCCATTATGAAGCCCAAATTCCCTCCTAGAGCATGGGTATAAGTATACGATTTTGATCGATTTTGGTAAAATGTGAATATTTCTTCACCTGGCGATAGAAACCGCTTCCGAGACTCCAATTCGGAATCGACGCTTCGAGTCGGTCGCGACACTGTTCAACACGTAGATTTCTACTCCGGTGCCGCAATGCCTCTCTAGGAGTGTGATTGCGGGCACACGATATGATCGACTATGACACCTCTTCAATCAAATGGGCATAACTTTCCACTTGGTTATTGGAATCGTTTATAAGGCCAATATTCATAATGGGCACTCTGACATGCTCGACACCCTTTATTGCCTCAGGCGGTATTACGTCAATTCTGACTAAAAAAATCCTTCATTTCTCCCTCCAAAAGTGTGATTCCTGTGGGCCTGCTCAACGTTTCTAGCTAAAAAATGTGCGTAACATTTTCCTTGAAGCTTGAGAAGCCACAATCCAAAGCCGACCTACCCTGACGGTCGAAAATTTTTGATCATCTAAGGATGAGAATTTCTCCCGAGGCACGCGAATGCCACAAATATATTCAACCCTTTTGGCTTATTTTCACCCCATCAGTAAAAATGGCCAGAACATTTCGCTCGATGATCAGAATTGTTTGTAAGACCACAATTCGAAATCGGCACTCTGAGATGGTTGACATGAGGCTACCTTCACGAAATTCCGTTCTGAGGTCCAAATTTTTATTGGATCGATGGCAGTAGAATTTTTCACCTAGAGGGGGGTGAATATGTGTTTTTCGTCACGAAAGCTAATTTAACAAGAACTTACTAACACACGTTAGTTATGCTAGTCAAACCATAAAGGACATAGAAATTTTATCCTGGTTCGGACATTCCTTCCAATGGAAGTCCTACGTCCAGTCTCTAAGCCAAGAGCTTAAGATTTCACTATCTTTTCCAAAGATACAACACCCCGATTTTTACCAGTCTTTCCTTCTACACAAGGGGAAAGACAACCGCTAGCTGCAACTAGCCTTCCCTTTAAAAGGGAAACCAACTGCCAAGACTACTTTGGCCTTTCCTCTTCCAGAGGAGTAAACACCCTGCTCAATAGGTCTTCCATTCTCAAGGGGTACACTTACTTATGGTAAGCTTTTTGTGTGGAGTACTAGACTTAGAGGGACTACAGACTAGAAGAATAGAATAGAAGAATTCCAGTCTGAAGGAAGACTCCTGAGTCTGAAGAGAGAATCTTTACAAGGTGAGATTTCAACAATTGCTTCAACGCATGCATAGGCAAGGCTTCAACACAACACCCTTGCATTGTCTATGGAGAGAAAGCTTGGCATAGCACACTAGCACTTTTTCACCTCTTCTCGTGTATGTGCTTGTATCTCTCTTGCTTTCTTGTATGTAGCTTGTTATCTCCCACATTCATGTATTTGTCTTTTGCTCTTCAAATATCTTCCTTTTATAGGATTCATCTTTGTAGCCATTGCTTTGGTCCATTTGAATATATCCGTTGGAGGGAAAGTCGTTGCATGTCTTCTTCCAAGGGAGACGTGCATGTCTTTTACGTTCACATTGATCAAACAGTTCTTGTATTGATAATATTTGTCTTTTTCCTGAACGAGACAAGTTCTTAGAGATATATTAGACTAGGTCCAGTACATTAGCTATGATCATAGGTACTTGTGAGATATTTCAAATATTGACAGTTATCTTATGTGCACTAATAATTATTGTTCTGTGAACAAAGTTCTGCACAAGTTTACACAGATACCATAGAATATGTAGTAGGTAGAGATCGTGTTGTGATGTTATGACAAAGGACAAAGTGGATGTTTTGTGGCAGGTGTCAAAAGACCTTTTCGCAGATTTTGACTAAAAGTTCAAGATACGAATATTTCTAGGTTTATGAGGCAAATCTATATGATATTATATATTTGAGAGCTTTGCAAAAGGAGAGTGAAATGTAATATTCTCATAGAATGATCGATTTTAATCAATTATATATTTGTATGAAAACTCGTTCCTCAAGATATCTTTAGAATCAATAATTTATATTTTAACCAGACGTTCAATCATGAATTAAAATTTCCATTTATAAAAGATGTCATGAATGTGATAAACAAATGTTATCAATAAAAAGATATCATACATATTGTGTGTATTTATTACATCTGGTCAAGATATAACGTTGTTAGTCAAAATGATACTTCAGATATGACAAAGAGGACTTCGTATATGACGAAGTGGCTTCCGTATATGACGAAGTAGACTTCGTATATGATGAAATGAATTTCGTATATGACAATTTCAACGTGATCAGTTGAACTGAGACCTTCGCATTTTACTTCGCATATGACGAAGTGAATTTCGGATATGACGAAGTAAACTTCGTATATGACGAAGTGAATTTCGTATATGATGATTTTAACGTGATCAATTGAATTGAGACCTTCGTGTTTTATTTCGCATATGATGAAGTGAACTTCGGATATGACGAAGTAAACTTTGTATATGACGAAATGAATTTCGTATATGATGATTTCAACATGATCAGTTGAAGTGAGACCTTCGTGTTTTACTTCGCATATGACGAAGTGAACTTCGTATATAATGTAGTCAGATGTAGTGAGACTTCACATATGACGAAGTGGATCTTCAGATATTCCTTAGCCAGTTGAAGTTATACTTAGGATATCTGAAGAATAACTTGTATGATGAAGTATGTCTTTGAGATTTTACTATGTGATATGTAAAAGAGAGAATGTAGTATTTGACATGTTTTTCTATAAATAAATGTCTATTTATTTTGTCATCTTCAAAACTATTATATGTTATGGTTTGAACTATGAATATGCAATGTATAATTGAGCAGTGGTTCAACAATATTGTAACGACCCAGAATCTGCATTACCAGTAAGCAACCAGTAACCCGAATTCTGACCCGCTAACCCACGAGACAAGCTCGGAAGGGTTGGAAGGAATGTCCGAGGAGACTATATATAAGAAGATACACCCCATGCAAAGCTGTAAAATTCCACTATATCTGAACATAACATGTACAACTCAGAGTCTGAGCAAGGTATTAAGTACAGAAGTACGACAAAAGATACTACTCACTGCAGCTAAGGAGCACCAACACCGGAGTGGCTAGACTCGCCTGGAACGGGAGTCGACGACGACCCACCTGAAAGGGAGGGGAGTGAGTCTCAAGAAAAGAGACCCAGTAGGGAAAAGTAACCCCACCGGCAACAGTATTAAAGTGCAGAAAGTAAAAACAGAAGTAAACACATCGCACCACAACACAAAACTGTAAACCACGCGGCTCAGTAACACACACTCACACACACACAGTAAGTAGGACTCAGCTAGGGTCTGTGGCTCGGCGTCCCGTCACCACAGAGGCTCTCAACCCCAGCCACGTGTGCACACTACAGACGCTCTCTCTCGCGTCTGGTCCACGACCGGTTTTTCCCCTACGCCTGACCCTAGCGGTAGAGAAGGGGCTCCACGGAGACCGGCTCAAAACCACCACAAGGAGTACGCACAGGACAGAGTCGCACTCGGCGTCCTGGCTCACTAGCGGAGGACAACCACACGCTAGTCATCTAGACGGAGTCGCACCCACGCCTAGGTAACACAACAGAAACGGGCACGCGGTAACGCAACGCGCGTACAACAGACGGAACACACTCAACGCCTGAAACCCCATACAGTAAGTGAACACCTCATGTCACAATTAACTATTCATATGCACAGGTGAAGTCACACTCTAAGCCTGGCAGAAAGTGTTAACAGGGCGGACATCACACGTCAACACCTTGAACACAGAACAAGACTTAAGCCTGCTGGGACACAGGATATTAACGGCAGCATCGATTGTCGCCAATATGAAGTAAACGGCACTCATCATGACGTTAACCCTAACTCAACGGCAATCGACCTTGTCGTTTATATCAACCTTGAAGATCTCAACGTCAACAGATGTGGACGTTAAGCTCTTCAGTCCCCCAGACCCAAAACAGCACCGGGTCAGTCCAATTAGGTAAAATCACCCAACCAGAACACCTTCTGATGGAGGGAAACACTTCCTCACATCATCTAACACTATCAGAACTTTGGAAACAAACGATCCAACACTTGGATCGCCCCAAACACCCAAAATCCCGGCATGGAATAACCCAACCCTAAACCATAATTAGCACACTAATTCCCACAAATGAGCATGCTGATTTGCTAAGAAGGGTTATAGGAGTTAAATCCCTACCTCAGAACGCTTTAAAAACTCCCGAACAGCCACCGATTGCACCGGAACCCCCCCGAAGTCTCCGCGCGAATTACACCAAATCTTCGTGTTTCCCGCCCGATCAAGCACCGCCACGCGCACCAGGGCCTTCCCACAAACTCCCATCAACCAACAGAAACAATGGAAATGGACAAAGGCAGAAGTGGAGGGAAGGGAAGGAAAAGAGAAGAAAGGGTTCTGCTCTCGGGCTGCCCTATTTCAACAGGCGCGACCAGTAGACGTCCACATCCCTGGCCGCCTACTGAACCGCCTATAGATTGACGTCCAAACCGCTTGTCGTTGAGTTCAACCACAAACGTCCACATCGCTGGATGCTAACACCCAATCAACGACTAGTCCCTGGTCGTCAACCCCAAGTCAACGACCACGAACCTTGTCGTCAACCTCACAGAACCTCTACAAGACCCATTAAGGATCTAGTAAGACCCGAGACCTTACAAATATCCTCCTGGAGCATGGGTACAAGTACACAATTTCGATCGATTTTGGTAAAATGTGAATATTTATTCGCCCGGTGATCAGAACTGCTTCCTAGACTCAATCTGGAATCGACGCTTCGAGTCGGGAGCCACTAGGTCAGATCCGGAGATTTCTACTCTGGTGCCCCAATGCCTCTCCAGAGATTTCTACACAATTGATCGAGTATGACACCGCTTTGGTCAAACGAGCATAACTTTTCACTCAGTTATTAAAATAGCTTATAGGACCACAATTCAGAATCAAAACTTCAAGACGCTTGATGCCCCTTACTGCCTCAGGAGGTAAGACGTCATCTCTGACCCAAAAAACCCTTCATTTCTTCCTCTAAAAGTGTTATTCCTATGGGCCTGCTCAACGTTTCTAGCTGAAAAATGTGCGTAGCATTTTCCTTGTGATCACAAGAACAGCTTGCAAAGCCACAATCCAGAGGCGTCCTACCTCCGATTGTTGAAATGTTATGGTCATCTTGGGATGAGAATTCTTCCAGAGGTACGCGAACGTCGGTGATATATTCACCCCTTAAGTAAAAACGGCCAAAACATTTTGCTCGGTGATCAGAATCATTTGTAAGACCACAATTTGGAATCGACACTCCGAGACAGTCGACATGAGGCTAGTTTCACAAACATTTTGAGGCCCAAATTCCTTCTCGGAGTTTAGGTATAAGTATACGATTTTGATCGATTTTAGTAAAACACAAATATTTCATTGCCCGAAGATCGTAACTGCTTCCGAGACTCCAATCTGGAATCATCACTTCGAGTCGATTGCTACTAAGTTGGACCCGGAGATTTCTACTCTGGTGCCCCAATGTCTCTCCGAGAGCGTGATTGCGGGCACACGATCTGGTGGAGTATGACACCCCTTCAGTCAAATGGGCATAAATTTTCACTCGGTTCTCGGAATTGCTTATAGGACCACAATTCGGAATCGGCACTCCGAGACGCTCAATGCCTCTTACTGCCTCAGGAAGTAAGACGTTGAATCTAACACAAAAAAAACTTTTCATTTCTCCCTCCAAAAGTGTGATTCCTGTGGGCCTGCTCAACGTTTCTGGTTGAAAAATGTGAGTAACATATTTTCCTTGCGATTACAGGAATAGCTTATGAAGCCACAATCTAGAGTAGACCTACCCTCGACGGTTGAAAAATTATTGTCATCTTAGAACGAGAATTCCACCCAAGGTACATGAACGTCAGCGATATATTCACCCCTCTAGCTTAATCCCACCCCTTCAGTAAAAATGGCCAAAACATTTCGCTCGGTGATCAGAATCGTTTATAAGACCACAATTCAGAATCGGCACTCCGAGACAGTCAACATGTGGCGGATCGCCTCGGTCAAGCCCGTTAAACCGATAACGTACTTGATCTGAGTCCGCCTCCCGCGAACGGGCCGAAGCCTCGCAAGGGATACCAAACCACAGTCCGTGTAAACATAAAGGAACACACCACATTTCATATATATTTCACAAGTTTACATATTCACAAAAGCTGAAAAGAAGTACAAAAGCCTGGGGCATACCCCGAGGTACAACTGAAGAAAGTAAACAACTACAAAACTACACTGCTGAAGCTACTCTGCTGGAGGTGCTGACCCTGCACCGCTACGACGCGGCCCGGAACTGGACGTCGGACGAGAGACGTCCTCCTCGCTCTCACCTGTGGGGGTAGGGGTGAGCCTCTCTAGTCACTGGCTCAGTAGGGAACTCCCCCAAAACCGAGCGAAACAAACACCACGAGTACGAATAGTAAACAGCACCAACAATTTATATAACAGCTAAGCAGGTAAGTAAAGCTGTAAAAGTACTCACCGTCTGCCGACTACGAGAAACAACAGTAATAATTAAACGGCAAACCAGTACAGGTGTACAAGCTAAAGTAGAGACAGCCAACACGAGCCACGTAAACTGGTTCGCGACACCAGAAACTGACTCGGACAACTAACACAGGTCTACCTCTCAGTCTCGCAGCCACGGACGAAAGGTCCAGCTGCCGCTCCACGTAAAAAGGTCAAGCAATGTGGAGACCAACTAAACACCACAACCTGCAGACCACACGGTCACAGGCCCATGCCTGACACCTCCAGAGACCCTGGCCTGGGCTCGCTAGAGTGAGGCACTGGGAAAGGACTAGCTGGGGACCAGTGTCGACTACTGGTGTCCGTACCCCCAACTACGAGCGCGCTACAGTGACTAAAAACAAACACAAGTGTCACTGTCCCACTGTCGTCTTTCCCTCAGCCGGACGTACAACTCTAACACAAGAGTGAGGGTGTCCAGGTCAGACGACACAGACCTCGACGGTACAGCACAAGTACCGGGACAAAGCCCCGAGCTAACAGCCTGGCTCACAAAGAACCTGGGGCACCCAACTGGAGAGGTAACCACGGTAGGCGTCGTACTACTCGCCACGTACACAGAACCACGTGCACGTCACACACAAACCACGTGAAACCTCACGTAAACCACGAGTAACCACTGGTCCACTACACGTGAACCCAACTGACTCGCGTACACAACGCGCAGTCACCGAAGTAAACAACTAACAGCATACCTCGTATGCTAAATACGTAAACCAAGTGCACTCAGTGCACCTCATGCGTTAACACACATGCATTTCGATATTATTGTACTTAGTCATTTCTGCTCAAAGAGAAGTAGGCGGCCACATCGATTGCCGCTTACTGGGAGTCAACGGCAAGGTTCCTGGCCGTTAACCTCCTGGCTGAGAATCTTGGCGGCAAGCGATGTTGACGCCAAGTTCTCCGGCCATAAACCCTGCAGAAACCCTAATCCGGCCTGCGGGTTTTCTAACTGTTCTAACTACTGAAAAACATGCAAATGCGATTCCTTTAGCATGCTAGAACCCAATACAACCCGTTATAACATGATTCGTACAGTAAACTACTCAAACCACCCATTATCCCGCTTGGTGCAACTCTATCCAAACATGGATATCATGCTGGTTCAAGTGATTATGATGTGTTTTAATGTTTCTACGGAGCTAAACGGGTTCGTCCCCTACCTCAGAACGCGTTAGAATCTCCTGCAATCCCCCGGTTCACGCCGAGCCCTCCGCGAGCTCCCACGCAAATTGCACCACTCCGCGACGTTTCCTCGCGTAATTCGGCGATGCCGCGCGTTCTACGATCGTCCAACTACTCCTCGGCACCTGATGGAAGCTTCAGAAATACCGGGGCGCGAGGCTGGGGCAAGAGGGAGAGAGAGTGAGCTGGGAAAGCTACCCTCGGGTGAGCCTTTATCCTGCAGAACTGTCAGGTTGGCGTCAACCCCTATGCCGCCAACAAGCACCGCCAGTCTAAACGTCAACAATGCTGCCGCCAAGTTCAAGAAGTCAACGTCCATGAACCTGGACGCCAATAGTCAACGGCAACACCCTGGCCGCCAACTCAGACAGAACAGCAGCAGGTCTCGTTTCTTTTCAGGACCAACCCTGCTCTTCACCTGCTCAAGCTACACATCCACACCATGCATTCCACACAACCGACTCACACTGGCCTCACAACGGCCGCCACAACCACAACACGCACGATCCGCATGGATCCGAAAAGCACGCGACGTTACATTACTATCATCTAAAAAGAAAATTTCGACCTCGAAATTTATAACACAATTCAAAGATAAACAACTTACACATACACACCTTTACAAGCACTATCATCTAAAAGAAAATACACAGCTTATTCGAACAGATAGGGATACCCTTTAGCCATTTCCGCGGCAAACTCCCAGGTATCCTCACCACCCAACCTATTTTCCCATCTCACTTTAACTAGCTCAATTTCTTTATTCCTTAGCTTCTTTATCTTTCGATCTGTGATCTGCACCGGATATTCTGGCATAGTCATGTCCGGCCTCAGGTCACCTCCTTGATATTTAATTATTTGAGCTGGATCTTCAATACATTTTCTCAACATAGAGACATGGAAAATATCATGCACATCTGCAAAATCAGCTGGCAAATCCAGCCTATAAGCCACTTCCCCAATTCTTTCAATTACCTGGAAAGGTCCCACATACCTTGGACTCAACTTTCCAGATTTGCCAAACCTCATTATACCTTTACTTGGAGAAACTCTCAGAAAAACAAAATCTCCCACCTCAAACTGAAGTGGTCTCCTCCGCACATCTGCATAACTTTTCTGCCTACTTTGAGCTGCCTGCAATTTTTCTTTGATAAGCTTTACTACTTCAGTGGTTTGCTGAATCAATTCAGGACCCACTAATTGCCTTTCTCCCACTTCATGCCAATTCAATGGGGTTCTACATGGCCTTCCATATAAAGCTTCATACGGTGCCATCCCAAGACTGGTATGATAACTATTATTGTAGGCAAACTCAACCATTCCCAAATGATGCTCCCAACTACCTCCCCAAGCTAAACAACAAGCTCGCAACATATCTTCAATTGTCTGAATAGTCCTCTCTGTCTGACGGATGATAAGCGGAGCTATATCTCAATTCAGAACCAATTACTTTCTGCAGACTTCTCCAAAAACCAGAAGTAAATCTTGGATCTCTATCAGATACAATAGTCTTTGGAATACCATGCAGTGGAACAATTCTTTCAACATAAATATTTGCCAACCTGTCCACTGTCCAAGACATACTTACTGCCACTAATCTGCACACCTTAGTCAATCTGTCAACAAACACCATATTCCATTATGCCCTGAACTCGACCTTGGTAAACCTGTCACACAAAGTCCATCGATATCATCCCATTTCCACTGTGGAATAGGCAATGGTTGCAATAGACCTCCAGGCTTCTGATGCTCTGCTTAATCTGGTGACAGATAGAACATCTTGCCACAAATTCTGCTATTTCTTTCTTCATATGAGGCCACCAAAAATGCTTCCTTAAATCATGGTACATTTTAGTATACCGGATGAATAGTGTACCTAGATTTATGAGCCTCTTCAGAACTCGCTGCTTCACTTCTCTCTCTGCAGGAACAAACAACCTGCCCGAAGTCTGACCACACAATTATCATCACTAGAAACTCCTTCCATTTTCACAATTTCAGGATAACCTGCATCTGCTCTCTGAGCTTCAATGATCTGCCAATATAAAGACGGCTCTACAGCACTAGCAGCTAAAATTGCCCGTCGCTGACTGCTGGGCATATACAAGGAATTCTCCGCTACTTCTTCATACAACTTCCATTCTTTAATCATCATCAAATTCATATATGTCTTTCTGCTCAAGGCATCAGCTACAATTGGCCTTACCGGATGGTAAGCCAAACTGAAATCATAATCTTTCAAATATTCAATCCATCTGCGCTGGCGAAGATTCAAATCTTTTGCGAGAAGATATACTTCAAGCTTTATGATCTGTAAAAATTTCAAATCTCTCGCCATACAGATAATGCCTCCACATTTTCAAAGCAAACACAACGCTGCCATTCTAAATCATGAGTGGGGAATTCTCCTCTATGGCTTCAATTGCCTGGATGCATAAGCTATTACTTTACCATGCTGCATAAGCACTGCACCAAGACCTCTCCTTGAAGCATCAGTATACAGCACAAACCCACACTCCCTGCGGCAATGTCAATATAGGTGCTGATGTAAGTCTTTCTTCAATTCCATTTAACTTCTCTGACATTCACCGGACCACACAAAAGGCACTCCTTTCCTGGTCAGCTTAGTCATAGGTGCTGCAATCTTAGAAAAATCTTGAATAAAGCGCCTATAATAACCTGCCAACCCCAGAAAACTTCTAATCTCGGTTATTGTCTTAGGGACTTCCCACCTAGACACAGCTTCCACTTTACTCGGGTCCACTGCTACTCCTTTGGCTAAGATAACATGACCCAAAACTGAATTTCCTTTAACCAGAATTCACACTTACTAAATTAGCAAACAGCTGGTTATCTCTTAACAACTGCAAGGTAAACCTCAAATGAGCTGCATGCTCCTCTTCAGATGCTGAATAAATTAGAATATCATCAATAAAGACCACAATAATTGATCTAAATATGGATGAAAAATTCTATTCATCAGATCCATAAAACCTGCAGGAGCATTAGTCACCCAAAAGGCATTACCACAAACTCATAGTGACCATATCTGGTTCTGAACGCTGTCTTATCTATATCCTCCTCTTTAATTCTCAACTGATGGTATCCGGACCTCAAATCAATCTTAGAAAACACCTTTGCTGATTGCAACTGATCAAATAAATCATCTATCCTCGGCAACGGGTACTTATTCTTAATGGTCACATCATTCAATTTTCTATAATCAATACACATCCGAAAACTACCATCCTTCTTTTTCACAAATAAAACCGGCGCTCCCCACGGGGAATGACTCGGTCTAATAAAACCTTTTTGCAACAACTCTTCTAACTGCTTTTTCAATTCCTTAAGTTCTGCTGGTGCCATCCGATATGGGGCTTTAGAAATCGGCATGGTACCTGGCAGCAACTCAATAGAAAAGTCCACCTCTCTGTGTGGAGCTAAACCAGGCAAGTCTTCCGGAAAAACATCAGCAAATTCCCTAACCACGGGAACTGCTTCCATTGGCTGACTGGCCTCTACCAAACTTACCGAGGCTAAATAAGCCACACACCCATCATTATCAACTTTCTAGCTTTAATTGCAGAAATTAGAAACTTGGAGGTATAAAAAGGCATACCTTGATATTCAAACACTGCACCATTAGGATGACAAAATCTGATCATTTTCTTTCTGCAATCTAACATTGCTCCATACATTCAAGCCAATCCATACCCAGAATGATATCATAATCTGACAACTGCAGGGCATACAATCGACCTGGCATCTGGTTCCCTTCAATCATAACAGGAGCTTCATCTATATAGCTCGAAGTGAGTAAGAACTCACCTGAAGGAACCTCCACCACTAACTCACAAGACTTCTCTTCTAAAGGATGAGCTATGCAATCCAGAAATTCTTCGAAAATAAAAGAATGAGAGGCACCCGAATCAAATAAGACTCTTGCTGAATATTTATAAAGAGGTAAAGTACCTTCTATCATATTTGACGCTTCTGCCTGGGCTCGGGTGATAGCCATAACCCGGCCTCTCCCTCGCTGCTGCGGTGCTCCTCTGCCACGACCTGCCTGTGGCTGCTGGAACTGCTGAGGCTGCTGCTGCTGCACACCTCTGCCATACCCATACTCTCTTGCATACGGACAATTGCAGATCAAATGTCCCGACTGATTGCAATTATAACACCTATACCTGGAGGAACAATAGGCTGCCTGGCAGTACTCTGCTGCGACTCCTCCACCTCAGGCCTACCTCGGCCCTGCTGCAACTGCTGACGACCTCCCCATCCTCTTCCTTTGCCTTTAAATGCTTGCTTTAACTTCTGGCCCCATTTCCCGAAACCAGATGAAGAAGGTCCTGCTGGTGCCTTGCCCTTGCTTGCACCTACTGTCTGCTGCGGTAGCCGGAAACTACCTGAACCTGATTCACCTGCCTGACGAGTCCGGATAGACCTCTCCAAGTAGCTGCCCTCTGCGCTGCCTCTTCCACTGTCCTACACATAAGAGGTACTATCGCATCCTGCAATTCCACTCTCAAACCTCTGATAAAATACTCAACCATCATATTATTATCTGAAACCACATATGGCGCATAACGACTAAGTGCCATAAATCTCATCTGGTACTCTAAGACTGAAGAGTTACCTTGCTGAAGAGTTCGGAATTGCTCTCTTTTTACTTGCTGCACTTGGATCGGAAAGAATGTATCGTTAAATACATCAAGAAACTCCGGCCAAGTGATAGCTTCTTCCGTCCTGCCAGCAAAAGTGGTTTGCATCTTCAATCGCCACCATTCCAAGGCAAAACCTCTCAACTGATAAGCAGCTAATACCACTCTATCCGCTGCCGGACACCTCATAGTTGCAAAAACTCTCTCAATTTCATGAACCCAATGCTCAGCTGTATCTGGATTCGGCCCTCCTGAATAAGTAGGTGGCTGCAATCTCAGAAACTTTTCAACCTGCAACACTGGTTCTTCCGCTAACAACACTGGTGGTGGCACATGAGCTACAAAAGGTACCTCCACTCTCGGCGGAACTGGAGCAACAGGTACAGCCTCTCCATCCCCAGGTGGCACTGCAACCGGTGGTACTGGCGCCTGCTGATCCATTCTTGCTCGAATATCCGTGAGGCTCTCCCAAATCCTTTCTATCATACGCTGGGTGCTTTCCTCCGGATCATCTCCTCCACCACCCCAATCTCTCCTATCAGCCATTTCGAAAATTTCTACATACACAAAACACCAGACAAAAATCAAAACCACAAATGATCAAAAACCAGGGTCCCTACCAGCAGTGTATAATGATCAAGATAAGGCTATGTATCCTTTTAATTCCCTTATATTAACACGGACCTTGCTCTGATACCAACTGTGGCGGATCGCCTCGGTCAAGCCCGTTAAACCGATAACGTACTTGATCCGAGTCGGCCTCCCGCGAACGGGCCGAAGCCTCGCAAGGGATACCAAACCACAGTCCGTGTAAACATAAAGGAACACACCACATTTCATATATATTCACAAGTTTACATATTCACAAAACTGAAAAGAAGTACAAAAGCCTGGGGCATACCCCGAGGTACAACTGAAGAAAGTAAACAACTACAAAACTACACTGCTGAAGCTACTCTGCTGGAGGTGCTGCTGCACCGCTACGACGCGGCCCGGAACTGGACGTCGGACGAGAGACGTCCTCCTCGCTCTCACCTGTGGGGGTAGGGGTGAGCCTCTCTAGTCACTGGCTCAGTAGGGAACTCCCCCAAAACCGAGCGAAACAAACACCACGAGTACGAATAGTAAACAGCACCAACAATTTATATAACAGCTAAGCAGGTAAGTAAAGCTGTAAAAGTACTCACCGTCTGCCGACTACGAGAAACAACAGTAATAATTAAACGGCAAACCAGTACAGGTGTACAAGCTAAAGTAGAGACAGCCAACACGAGCCACGTAAACTGGTTCGCGACACCAGAAACTGACTCGGACAACTAACACAGGTCTACCTCTCAGTCTCGCAGCCACGGACGAAAGGTCCAGCTGCCGCTCCACGTAAAAAGGTCAAGCAACTGTGGAGACCAACTAAACACCACAACCTGCAGACCACACGGTCACAGGCCCATGCCTGACACCTCCAGAGACCCTGGCCTGGGCTCGCTAGAGTGAGGCACTGGAAAAGGACTAGCTGGGGACCAGTGTCGACTACTGGTGTCCGTACCCCCAACTACGAGCGCGCTACAAGTGACTAAAAACAAACACAAGTGTCACTGTCCCACTGTCGTCTTTCCCTCAGCCGGACGTACAACTCTAACACAAGAGTGAGGGTGTCCAGGTCAGACGACACAGACCTCGACGGTACAGCACAAGTACCGGGACAAAGCCCCGAGCTAACAGCCTGGCTCACAAAGAACCTGGGGCACCCAACTGGAGAGGTAACCACGGTAGGCGTCGTACTACTCGCCACGTACACAGAACCACGTGCACGTCACACACAAACCACGTGAAACCTCACGTAAACCACGAGTAACCACTGGTCCACTACACGTGAACCCAACTGACTCGCGTACACAACGCGCAGTCACCGAAGTAAACAACTAACAGCATACCTCGTATGCTAAATACGTAAACCAAGTGCACTCAGTGCACCTCATGCGTTAACACACATGCATTTTCGATAATTATTGTACTTAGTCATTTCTGCTCAAAGAGAAGTAGGCGGCCACATCGATTGCCGCTTACTGGGAGTCAACGGCAAGGTTCCTGGCCGTTAACCTCCTGGCTGAGAATCTTGGCGGCAAGCGATGTTGACGCCAAGTTCTCCGGCCATAAACCCTGCAGAAACCCTAATCCGGCCCTGCGGGTTTTCTAACTGTTCTAACTACTGAAAAACATGCAAATGCGATTCCTTTAGCATGCTAGAACCCAATACAACCCGTTATAACATGATTCGTACAATAAACTACTCAAACCACCCATTATCCCGCTTGGTGCAACTCTATCCAAACATGGATTATCATGCTGGTTCAAGTGATTATGATGTGTTTTAATGTTTCTACGGAGCTAAACGGGTTCGTCCCCTACCTCAGAACGCGTTAGAATCTCCTGCAATCCCCCGGTTCACGCCGAGCCCTCCGCGAGCTCCCACGCGAATTGCACCACTCCGCGACGTTTCCTCGCGTAATTCGGCGATGCCGCGCGTTCTACGATCGTCCAACTACTCCTCGGCACCTGATGGAAGCTTCAGAAATACCAGGGTGCGAGGCTGGGGCAAGAGGGAGAGAGAGTGAGCTGGGAAAGCTACCCTCGGGTGAGCCTTTATCCTGCAGAACTGTCAGGTTGGCGTCAACCCCTATGCCGCCAACAAGCACCGCCAGTCTAAACGTCCACAAATGCTGCCGCCAAGTTCAAGAAGTCAACGTCCATGAACCTGGACGCCAATAGTCAACGGAAACACCCTGGCCGCCAACTCAGACAGAACAGCAGCAGGTCCCGTTTCTTTTCAGGACCAACCCTGCTCTTCACCTGCTCAAGCTACGCATCCACACCATGCATTCCACACAACCGACTCACACTGGCCTCACAACGGCCGCCACAACCACAACACACACGATCCGCATGGATCCGAAAAGCACGCGACGTTACACAACATGAGGCTAGTTTCAAGAAATTCCATTCTTATCCCCAAATTCCCTCCTAGAGCATGGGAACAAGTACACGATTTCAACCAGTTTTGGTAAAATGTGAATATTTCTTCACCCGGCGATTGGAACTGCTTCCAAGACCACAAACTGGAATGAACACTTTGAGTCGCTCGCCACTAGGTCAAACTCGAAGATTTCTACTCCGGTGCCCCAATGCCTCTCTGGGAGTGTGACTAAGGACACACGATCTGATCGTGTATAACACCCCTTTGGTCAAACGGGCATCACTTTTCGCTCGGTTATTGGAATCGCTTATAGGACCACAGTTCGAAATTGGACTCTGAGACCCTTTACTACCTAAGGTGGTAGGACGTCATTTCCGATTCAAAAAACCCTTCAATTCGCCCTCCAAAAGTGCGATTCATGTGAGCCTTCTCAATGTTTCTAGTTGAAAAATGTGCATAACACTTTCCTTACGATCACAGGAACTGCTTGCAAAGCCATAATCCAGAGCCAACGTACCCCCGATGGTCGAAACGTTATGGCCATCTCGGGAAGAGACTTCCTCCTGAGGTACGCGAATGTTGGTGATATATTCACCCCTTCAGTAAAAACGGACAGAACATTTCGCTCAGTGTTCGGAATCGTTTTTAAGACCACAATTCGGAATCAACTCTCCAAGACGGTCGACATGAGGCTAGTTTCATGAATTTCCATTCCAAGCCCCAAATGCTCTTCCGAAGCATGGGTATAAGTATACATTTTCAATTAATTTTGGTAAAATGTAAATATTTCTTCTTCCATCGATCGAAACCTCTTCCGAGACACCAATCTGGAATCGGCACTTCGAGTCAGTCGCCACTAGGTCAGACCTGGAGATTTCTACTCCGGTGCCCCAATGCCTCTCCGGGAGCATGACTGCATGCACACGATATGATCGAGTATGACACCCCTCGGTCAAACGGCCATAACTTTTTGCTCGGTTATCGGAATCGTTTATAGGACCACAATTCGGAATCGACACTCCGAGACACTCAATGTCTCTTACTGCCTCAGGCAGTAGGACATCATCTCCAACTCAAAAAACCCTTCATTTCATCCTAAAAAATTGTGATTCTTGTAGGCCTGCTCAACGTTTCTAGCTAAAAAATGTGCGTAACATTTTCCTTGTGATCACAAGAACCACTTGTGAACCACAATCCAGAGCCGACATATCCCCGACGATCGAAAAATTATGGTCATCTCAGGATGAGAATTGCTCCCAAGGTACACGAACATCAACGACATATTCACCCCTTCTGGCATATTCTCACCTCTTCAGTAAAAATAGCCAAAACATTTCGCTCGGTGATCGGAATCATTTGTAAGACCACAATACAAAATCGGCACTCTCAGATGGTCGACATGAGGCTATTTTCATGAAATTCCATTCCGAGGCCCAATTCCCTCCCGGAGCATGGGTATAAGTACACGATTTTGGTAAAACGTAAATATTTCTTTGTCCGACAATCGAAACCACTTTTTAGACTTTAATCAAGAATCGACTCTTTGAGTCGGTCGCCACTAGGTCAGACCCAGAGATTTCTACTCCAGTGCCCCAATGCCTTTCCGAGAGCATGACCACGGTCACACGATCTAATCGAGTATGACACCCCTTAGGTTAAATGGGCATAGCTTTCTACTCGGTTATCAGAATCGCTTATAGGACCACAATTCATAATTGACACTCTGGGACGCTTGATGCCCCTTACTGCCTCAGGCAGTAGGACGTCATTTTCGACTCAAAAAGTGCAATTCCTGTAAGCTTGCTCAACATTTCTAGCAGAAAAATGTGTGTAACATTTTCCTTGCGATCACAAGAACCTCTTGCGAAGCCACAATACAGAGCCGACCTACCCCCGACGATCGAAAAGTTATGGTCATATAGGGATGAGAATTCCTCCAGAGTTACGCGAACGTCTACGATATATTCACCACTTCTAACTTATTCTCACCCCTTCAGTAAAAATGACCAAAATATTTTGCTCGGTGATCAGAATCGTTTGTAAGACCACAATTCGAAATTGACACTCCGAGATGGTCAACTTGAGGCTAGTTTCATAAAATTCCGTTACGATACCCAAATTCCCTTTCGGAGCATGGGTATAAGTATATGATTTCGATCAATTTCAATAAAACACGAATATTTCTTCATCTGGCGATCGGAACCGTTCCTAAGACCGACTTTGGAATTGGCGCTTCAAGTCGGTCGCCACTAGGTCAGACCCGGAGATTTCTACTCTAGTGCCCCAATGCCTCTTCGGAAGTGTGACTGCGAGCACACAATCTGATCGCGTATGACACCCCTTTGTTAAAACTTGTATTACTTTCCACTCGGTTATCAGAATCACTTATAGGACCACAGTTCGGAATTGACACTCCAAGACGCTCGGAGCCCCTTACTACCTTAGGTGGTGGGATGTCATCTCCAACTCAAAAAACCCTTCATTTATCCCTCCAAAAGTGCGATCCATGTGGGCCTACTCAATGTTTCTAGCTAAAAAAATGTGCGTAACATTTTCCTTGCGATCACAGGAACTGCTTGGGAAGCCACAATGCAGAGCCGATCTACCCCCGATGGTCGAAAAATTATGGTCATATCAGGATGAGAATATCTTCTGAGGTACGCATTGGCGATATTTTCACCCCTTCTGACTTATTCTCACTCCTTCAGTAAGAACGGCCAGAACATTTCGCTCGGTGATTGGAATTGTTTATAAGGCCACAATTCGAAATTGACACTCTGAGACAGTCGACATGAGAATAGTTTCATAAAATTCCATTTTGAGCCCCAAATTCCTCTAGGAGCATGGGTATAGGTACATGGTTTCAATCGATTTTGCTAATACGTAAATATTTCTTCGCACGGTGATCGGAACCGCTTCCGAGACCACAATCCGGAATGAACGCTTTGAGTCGACCGCCACTAGGTCGGATCCGGAGATTTCTACTTTGGTGCCTCAATATCTCTCCAGGAGAGTGGCTGCGGGCACACGATCTGATCGCATATGACATCCCTTGGGTCAAACGTGCATAATTTTTTGCTTGGTTATCAAAATCGCTTATAGGACCACAGTTCGTAATTGGACTCCAAGACATTCGACGCCCCATACTACCTCAAGTGGTAGGACGTCATCTCTGACTCAAAAAACCCTTCATTTCGCCCTCCAAAAGTGTGATTCTTGTGGGCCTGCTTAACATTTCTAGCTGAAAAATGTGCGTAACATTTTCCTTGTTATCACAGGAACCGCTTGCGAAGCCATAATGCAGAGCTGACCTACCCTCGACGGTCAAAAAATTATGGCCATCTCAGGATGAGAATTCCTTCCGAGGTATATGAACATCGGCGATATATTCACCCCTTCTGACTTATTCTCACTCCTTCAGTAAGAATAGCCAGAACATTTCGCTCGGTGATCGAAATCGTTTGTAAGACCACATTTCAGAATTGACACTCCGAGATGGTCGACATGAGACTAGTTTCATAAAATTTCATTCCAAGCCCCAAATTCCCTCTTGAAGCATGGGTATAAGTATGTGTTTTCAATCGATTTCGGTATAATGCAAATATTTCTTCGCAAGGCGATTGGAACTGCTTCCGAGACCACAATCCGAAATGAACGCTTCGAGTCGGTCACCACTAGATCAGACCCAGAGATTTCTACTCCGGTGCCCCAATGTCTCTCTGAGAGCGTGACTGCGGGCACACGATCTGATTGCATATGACACCCCTTCGGTCAAATGTGCATAATTTTCTGATCGGTTATCGAAATCGCTTATAGGACCACAGTTTGTAATCGAACTCTAAGATGCTCGACACCCTATACTACCTCAGGTGGAAGGACGTCGTCTCTGACTCAAAAAATCCTTCATTTCGCCTTCCAAAAGTGCGATTCGTGTATGCCTGCTCAATGTTTCTAGCTGAAAAATATGCGTAACATTTTTCTTGCAATCATAGGAATTGCTTGCGAAGCCACAATCCAGAGCCGACCTACCCCTGACGGTCGAAAAGTTATGGTCATTTCGGGACGAGAATTCCTCTCGAGGAACATGAATGTCGGTGATGTATTGATCAACCCTTCTGGCTTATTCTCACATCTTCAATAAAAATGACCAAAACATTTCGCTCGGTGATCGAAATCGTTTGTAAACCACAATTCAAAATCGGCACTCCGAGACGGTCGACATGAGGATACTTTCACGAAATTCCAATCCTAGGACCAAATTCCCTCCAGTAGCGTGGGTATAAGTACATAATTTCTCAGGCAGTAAGACATCATCTCTAACTCAAAAAACCCTTCATTTCTCCCTCCAAAAGTGCGATTTCTGTGGGCCTGCTCAACGTTTATGACTGAAAAATGTACGTAACATTTTTCTTGCGTACAGGAACCACTTGTGAAGCCACAATCCAGAGCTGACCTACCCCCGACGGTCGAAAATATTATGGTCACCTCGGGATGAGAATTCCTCCCTAGGTACGTGAATGTCGGTGATATATTTACCCCTTCTGGCTTATTCTCACCCCTTCAGTAAAAATGGCCAGAACATTTCGCTCAGTGATCAGAATTGTTTGTAAGACTACAATATTGAATTGACACTCCAAGACAATCAACATGAAGCTAGTTTCACAAAATTCCATTCTGAGGCCCAAATTTCCTTCTGAAGCGTGGGTATAAGTATACGGTTTCGATCGATTTCGGTAAAACGCGAATATTTCTTCCTCCGGCAATCGGAACTACTTCCGAGACCCCAATCCGGAATCGACACTTCGAGTCAGTCGCCGCTGGGTCGATCCCGGAGATTTCTACTCTGGTGCCCCAATACCTTTCCGAGAGTGTGACTGTAGGTACACGATCTGATCGAGTATGACACCCCTTCGATCAAACCGGGATAACTTTTTGCTCAATTATCGTAATCACTTATAGGACCAAAATTCGAAATCAGCATTCTGAGACGCTCATTGTCTCTTACTTCCTCAAGTGGTAGGACGTCGTCCCTGACTCAAAAAAATCCTTCATTTTTCCCTCCAAAAGTGTGATTCCTGTTGGCTTGCTCAACGTTTCTAGCTAAAAAATATGTGTAACATTTTCTTTGTGATCACAGGAACCACTTGCGAAGCCATAATGCAGAGCCAACCTACCTCGTTGGTTGAAAAATTATGGTCATATCGAGATGAGAATTCCTCCTAAGGTACACGAACGTCAACAATATATTCACCCCTTCTAGCTTATTCTCACCCCTTGAGTAAAAATGGTCAGAACATTTCGTTCGGTGATCGGAATCATTTGTAACACCACAATATAGAATCGACACTCCGAGATTGTCGACATTAGGCTAGTTTCACGAAATTCTATTCCCAGACCCAAATTCCCTCCCGGAGCGTGGGTATAAGTACACAATTTTGATCGATTTCAATAAAATGTGAATATTTCTTTGCCCGCCGATCGGAACCGCTTTTGAGACGCTAATCTGGAATCGACACTTCGAGTCAGTTGCCACTAGGTCCGACCCAAAGATTTCTACTCTGGTGCCCCAATGCCTATCCGGGAGCATGACTGTAGGCACATGATCTGATCGAGTATGACACCACTTCGGTCAAATAGTCATGACATTTTGTTTAGTTATCGGAATCACTAATATGACCACCATTTGGAATCGGTACTTCGAGACGCTCGACGCCCCTTACTGCCTCAGGCGATAGGACGTCGTCTCTGACTCAATGAACCCTTCATTTTGCCCTCCAAAAGTGTGATTCTTGTGGGTCTGCTCAACGTTTCTAGCTGAAAAATGTGCGTAACATTTTCCTTACTATCACAGGAACCGCTTGCAAATCCACAATCTAGAGCCAACCTACACCCAGCGATCGAAAAATTATGGTCATCTCGGGATGAGAATTCCTCCCGAGGTACGTGAACATCGGCGATATATTTACCTCTCTGCTTTATTTTCACCCATTTAGTAAAAATGGCCAGAACATTTCGCTCCATGATCTAAATTATTTGTAAGACTACAATTTGAAATCGACACTCTGAGACGGTCGACATGAGACTAGTTTCATGAAATTTCGTTCTGAGACCCAAATTTCCACCTAGAGCGTGGGTATAAGTACATAATTTCAATAAATTTCAGTAAAATGTGACCCCTCCTCCATTCTCTTCTGCGCATGTGAGCGCATCTCATCCTTACCCTTTTGCTCACATTAATGCCCCCCTAAAAGTAACCTTCTAATCAACTCACCCAAGCTCTCCTAGCTAAGGTGAGTCGCTTGGAACAAGACCTAAAAAGGGTGTCTGTGCCCAAGGCCTCTCTTGAACTAGCTATCCCCTCCATGCCAGTCTTCCATCTTCCCCCTTCGGAGTTATCCGTCTACCGCCGTTATAATGGCAACAGCAATCCGTTTGTACACCTAAAAGAATTCATGTGTGAGTCCTCCTTCTAGTAAAATAATACTGCAACCCCGGCCTTCCAGCGGTTCCTCTAGGAGGCCGTCCCGACAGCCCCTCACCCTCCGTTGTCTTCTTTACATGTAAGCAAACTGCATCGAGTATTGGAATCCAAACATTTGAGATCTCAAATCCCCATGAATCACTTTCCACTACTGAATCTTAAGCTTATTCAAATAAGGGACTTGAAAAGGTAGATTTTCCATGCTCCCGAGCACTTCATTTCTGTAAGACACAGTGGGTTTGTTTGATTTGTCAACAATGATTGAGCAAGAAGGGTATTTGTGCCGTCCTGGAAAACACAGGTACGAAACTTTAGAGAAGCATTTGATTATATTTAACTAATCAATTTTACCCTTGGTACCGATCATGGTGCCTTCATAGATAGCCCCAGTGAAACACAGGTAAAAAAATTCCTGAGAACCACTTAAAAAGGAATGGAGATCCTCTAACTACCCTACAGCTCTGAATCCTATCAGTACAAAAAGATTGGGATAAAATTTTACATTTCGATCTCTATATAAAATGTAAAAAACTTTACACAGGATAGATTTAAATGCAAAACTTCAATCCCTCCCCTTATATTGACAGAACTCAATTCTACTGGATACTGACTATGTTTGATATTTGGATAGATTGAAAATACAGTGAGATTATCCTCAAAATTTTGAAATGACTATGTTTGATATTTAGATAGACTAGAGATAGAATGAGGGGGGGGTTTATCTGATCTACATGCAATCCTCGAAGTGTGTAAGTCTAGAGTTTTCCTGGTCAAGTGGGATACGGACAATACGAGTACACGAAAAATAGGAACTGTCAAATCCTGACTTTGAAATTCACGAACACTAATCCTTGAGTCCACAAAACCACACGGAGCAGAATTTTCTCGTTAGCAAAAAAAATAAAATGAGATTATCCTCAAAATTTTAAAAATAACCTCAATTTTTGAAGGTAGTCTCCCTATATCCCCGGTATATCCAAATACCAAACATAACCTTAGAAGATTCCCATTCCATGAAAAGTGCCGGTGCTGAGTTCGGATGATGGGAGTAAAAACAAACTTTGCCGCGCTTTATCTCCTAACTTTAGGTAAAGATATATCAGATTTTTAAATGTATCATGAAAGCTTGTTTTAAAAAAACAAAAGTAGCGGCTGCATATCTTCTGTGAGTTTCTTTTTTTAACACAAAAAAAGCGTCTTGATGCTGCCATGTGACAGTGCTTAGAATTGTGTTTTATTCATGTGGACTATGAGTTGCAGAATATAATGACTTAAGGTTATATCGAGCCAAGATTACTAATCCAAGGGAAGATATACATCAACATGAAAAAGAACACTGTCCATAAACGAGTTAGCCAATTGGGGCAAACACAGAAGTTCTCTTACAGATCGAAGTAAAACCAAAACCACTAAAAGCAGCAGACCCAACTGTTCAGTTCAACCAAGACACTTTGGATCAGAACACAGCGGCTATGGCACATAAATGAGGAATATCTTGAAACAGCAAGAGGTTGCACAACGAACTCAGTCCAAGGGCACCAGGGACCAGAAAAGGAGATCGAATGAATCAAATGCAAAAAAAGGCAAACCAACCTCCCTCTTCTCTTGGTGGCTCTGGGAAGTCCGTGATGTAATATAAGGGGCTACTCATTCAAAGTCGAACATTGAATAAATTTGCTCAGAGCAAACCCTAAAAGATTGACAAGGGAAATTCACAAGTAGATGGAAGTTCATTCAAGCATCTCGCTTCAAAGTGATGTCACTGATCCCAACAGGTAGCTTTGGCTGGTAATTTTCATCTGTATCAACTTCTTCGATTTCCTGGATCGCAAAAGAAGAAAAAAGAAATCTGATGAGGGAGAGATGCATATTCTTAAGTGAAGGAATCTGATGGTGAACAGCACTAGACTGTCATCACCTTTAGAACAAATCATGCAGGACTCCGGTTCAACAGCCCTACTAATATAAAATTTATGGATTACCGATAATTCATAGATAAATTGGTCTAGATCTGCAGCCGAAGTTTGGTAACAGTAACTATGCAGCATTTAGATGTTTTCTGACCTAATTTCAAGATTGTCAAGAATAAGCAAGGGTACTAGAGAGTATCAAGAGAGTAAAAAATGTTCGAGTACTGAGAAGCACAAGAAAAGGTACATAAGCATTAAGCACAGGATTTTCAAGTAAAATGCGTACATTCAGGACTCTTCTTGATCAACAGATGATATAGAAAAGCACCTGAGATTGTCATGCAATATCTTGACGAGCAAGAAACAGCAAGGAGATGAAAGGATTGTGCACACTCCATCAACTCTAGTAGTTTCTACGTGTCTCAGTATCCCATGACAGAATTTCACACGCTGCACAAAGTCAAATCTTACTCTCTGTTTTCCATCTACGCTCTTTTCCAAGGTTTGAGGACTGATTTCAGGGTTGTATCCCAGTTGTAAATCCTAAACCGAGCAATTTAAAAGTGTTTTTTTTTTGTTTTTTTTACCTTTTCCAATACTTTATCTGGCCTTACAAGCTCCCTCTCCTTCATAAGGTTACCTAGCCCAGATACTTTCTGGTTTGCACCACATTGTAATAAGTTGGCATCAGGCAAAGGAAAAATAAAGGCTTTCAAAAATCCCGACTATATAATTGGGTCAGGCTAATTTGACCTTGAAGGAATAAGTACCTAACATTTTTATGGCAATGAAATAACGTTCTTATACTTCTCACAATCCCTCTATCTTCCACAAAGTTATCTAGGCCAGATACTTTACAGTTTGCCTCACCTTATAAAAAAGTCAAAAAGGCAAATATAAAGGCTTCCCAAATTCCCAAGTCTCTCTCAATAGGTCGGGCAAATTTAACCTTGATGTCAAATGAAGGATCATGGGTTCTATCAAACTGGATTCTTTAGCCATTTGGATCATGAGATGTTCACTTTGCCATTGATTGGCGATTTTCTTTATATCTTTCTTTTGCTCCAGCATAACTATCGATCCCAAACTAATTTTCTTTTGGCAAATATTAAACATAACAGAGCTATCTCATACAACCATGGATGGCAGGATCAGAATCAGGGTCTAGATCGGCCATGGTCGATCCCGATCCGAATCTGCCGGAATCGGCTAGATTGGCCTGGATCGGCCATGGCCGATCCAATCCAGAATTGGTCAATTCATCTGATTTGGCCGATTCTGCCATCCATGCATACAACTGCCAATGGCAGCTCTGGATGACATTGTTGGATGCTATGTAGGTAACTAGAAAAATTAAACAGGATAACAGGAAGTGAAAATTTTTAAAACCACCAAAAGTTTACTGAAAGAATTATGTGCTAAATAATAACAAATTCTTGGTTACCTGAACAACATTTTCTCCTTTAACAACCCGCCCAAACACAATAAGCTTGCTACCTAAATCATGGATAGGCGCCGTTGTGATAAAGAGCTGAAAATCTTTACCATCGTAATTCTTTGAAGTTCCTAGCATAAAAGCATCATGTTTTGGACTGGCAACATCAAATGATAAAAATCAAATTTAGAAACAGCTAAACAGTGAAGAACACCAAAGTTAAAGAGACAATTTGATACATCAAGTATATCAAGTTTCCACTTAGAATAGAATTTGAAACAAGAACAAACATAGGAGTCACTACCATCAGTGGAAGAGCTACTATACCTCATTCCAAGATGACTGTCAGATCTTCCCTCCACCATCCAGTCTTCTGCAGCTCCCATCTTTTGAGAACTACTCACTTGAATAACATGATTTTTAATAACACGATGGAACTGTGTTCCATTGAAGTGTCCTTTTTGGCTGATTCACAAATTAAAATTTGCAGACAGGACATTAAAGGGGTAGCAAAATCAGGAAAGGCACACTAAAAGCAGATGAAAGCAATTACACACTTAAACAGCCAAACATACAGGATGGTTCAGATCATGTCAAAGTTTGTTGTGAAAAACACACTCTATTGAGCTCAATTTCATTTAAACCTCATCAAAGCACCACAACAAGCACAACAGGAACGATTTATATTTACCAGAAAAATGGATGAGGGGGAACAAATAAGATTATAATCAGTTTATGGTCAGCAGTTAAGAAAGGAGGGAGTCAAAGGTCCAGAGAATGGAGCACAAAATATTGGCAATCCCTCACATTACCAGATAGCCATTAATGACATGGATAAGGAACTCCAATCTTTACTGCTCGTGGACTGGCCCATGTACAGAACTTTGTAAGAGCCAGACAAGACCATCAACCAACTCTTTGAACTCAACAACAACATTCTAATTGAGCACAAAGATTCTTTTTTTTTCTAGGTCATGGGGGAAGAGGAGGGGAGGGCTGACTCAGTGACCCTGTCATTGAACCATAAATACCATGGTGAAACCTGAGAGCAGGACTTATGGATTATTCCATCACCGTAAGTGTTCCAAATCTCCATTTCTACTCTCATTCACAGAAAGAATCAAATCATAAGATCTTCCTCACTCCCATGCTCTTCCATCTTGTTTCCATCAACAACACCCCATTCACTCCATGCTTCCAAGTGATGAACATTCTGTCATCTTCAAACACCATATCCTAAACTCCTTTGTCAAGTATGCTAAGTTTCAAATCAAGAAAAACATCCCTAACTAATCCACAGTTACAATAGATATCTTGATAAGCATCTTAACACACCAGATCATAAAGTCATGTTTACAGGTTGCAGAATAAAATTGTAGTCCAGGGAAGACAATGGACATTGAATATCAGTTACTTACCATAGATCAAGGAACCTTTCCACAAGCTCAGGTGCAGCATCCCTGTAGAGCTCCAAGGTAACCGAACCTCTGGATGTGTTTAAAATCTGTGAAGGAAAGCATAAAAGGGTGATTAAGTGCTAAAATTGTACAATAACAAACACTAGAACAAGATTGTGTTCAAACTGGTAAAATAAGAACTGAAGCATGCCAAGCAAAGTGAGAACCCAAGCTCTAAAGCTCTAAGCTCAGAACAGGAGACAGGCTTTTGCAAGCACTTTCCCCACCCACGACCATGGACCAGATGAAGCATTTGGCAAGCTAGTTGGCATACATTCAGATGCTCCAAGTAAGAGAGGGAGGCTCAACAAGATATTGAGAAAAGCTAAACAGGAATTGAAAGAGCAAGGCAGCAAGGTGAAGAAAACGATGGACGAGTGGAAGAGGGAGAATTTGGTGGGATATGCAGTCATGGTAGAATTAGGCAAAGATCCAGAAAAGCTAGTAACATGCGCAAATGCATTAGTCAGGGTATTTGTTGGATCTTTTGCTGGGTTTTGGAGATTATGACACCTTCTAACTGGCTGTTGGTTTGAACGGTGCAATTAAAGGGAAGATTTTGCATCTTGCAAGTTTATTCCTTTGGGTTTCAAGGACAGTTGTATTATGGAAGCACAGGGTATAAATATAATGCATCTTTTTCTTTAGGTACTAATCCAGTTCCAACCAAAAAAATACAAAGAGCAAGTGACAACGAGAAATAATGGACAGAGCTTACAGCGTAGGTTGGAAGTTCATACTTCATGGATCTCCTTGCTCCTCCAATTGTTTCGAAATCCTTATAAAAAGTTAGACTAAAACAGTCAAGGTGACACGTTGCCGATTTCATGTCAAAAAAATACATTACCGATAAATAAAAATACTCAATTAAATGAAATAAGTGCGGGGCGAAAGAAACTCACATACGAAATGTGAGATCTGGAACCTTAGATAGATATGTACATTAAATAATCAAGTAGGCTAAACAAAAGAACCCTATTGAAATGACAAAGAAATAACTGACAGTCTGACACACCTCAGATCCATTAAAGTTAGCCTCAAATTGGCTCCTGCAAATTGCAAATGAAACAACCTCCATTAAAGGTGCAAAAATTTACCATAGTGGAAGGACAAAAAACTGAAACCAGAAAAAGGGGCATAAAATAACATAAAATAATGTCAAGTTTACAGATTATGTCAAGCTTGACCAAATATCAATTATTTTCAGATTTTCAAACATGCTAACCTTTTAGACCAATGCCTGTATGCAGCATAAAGAGACAGTACAATCACAATGATAACCAAGTTGCAAGTGATGATGGTAGAGAGACTAATTCGAGCTGGACCCTTCTTCTTTTTGCTTTGCTGTAGCAAGGCCTGAGGTTTGATTTTCCCCATCCGGTTCTAAAGAAAGAAAGAATCAGTACAGACAAAAGAGAAAACAAATAAGAATCAAGAATCAAGTAGTGAAAGGAAGCCAGAAACTAACACCCTGTTGGAATGACAGTGGGAAATCTAAGTTAGATATTCTAAAAATTGGCAAATTGCATCAAGCACGCAAATATTCCAACAACTAAAATATAACAAAGTTAACCGAATAATATAAATAACTCAACACCTAAGCATCGACCTGAATGCCCGCAGGACAAAATAGAGAACATAAAGCAGGTAGGAAACATGCCTAACAAATCAAGTTAGTCAGTCGACTAGTAGATTACATCTAGCCATCTATAAACTGATTTGACTCTGACAAAGAAGGTTGAGCGAAGCAAGCAGAAAACGCTGCAATAATTGCACTCAGAAAGCACGAAACAATAAACATACTGCTTGGAACAACTGTAACACCCTTGGACGAGGCCCAGACACATCGATCTGAAGACCCCAAGGCACGCGATACGTGAAACATTAAACCCCGAGAGAAATATCATCCTTTTTTAAAAAAAACAGTGCACTTGACTGAAGACTAGCCCAGATCGAGCCAAAAGAAAACAGCTCTCCGTCTCATGTCATAACTCACAAGGCAACATCCCATGAGCAAGATCACAGAGACTGTCACCCCAACAAATCTAGCACAACTCTCAACCATCCAAGCTGCTGAACAAAGGGTTCGCTTGTCGCCGCCATCTCTAACCAAGGAGTTGGATCTGCGCTGTGTGAATTTAAACCTTGGCGACAAGCTATTCCCCAGCCGAATCTACGAACCCGTATCTGGATTCCGCTATGTGCGACAAACACGCCATGACCGCCCAATTGAGAGAGAGAGGAAGGGGGTGGGAATACCCGCGGCGGGAGTTGCAGAAGCTCGTCGGCGGGGAGTTGGGGTTGGTCGCCTGCGTCGGAGTGGTCACCAGAGGAGGCGGGCAGCCGAGACACGACGACACGAGGAAACGCGGACGAGGGTGGGGGCCCCAAAAAAGAGAGAGGAATATTACGCGTCACTCCCACCAAGCTTCTTATTTGTACAATTTATCCCCTTTGTTCTGATATTTGCGTAAAAACCTCTGTCTCTTTCTAGCCTGCTAGAATCTAGTCACATTTCATGATTTTATTTTCAAATGCGTGTTTTTGGAAAATGTTATTTAAGACCCTGAAAAAACCACTATTTATGAATTCATCTGTGATAAGAAATATTATTTTCTCTATTTGTTAAACGAGTTACAAAGTAGATTTAACTTATAAATAAATTTTAAGAGAAAATTAATTAGAAGTCCCTACTAATTTTTAGATTTATTTTCTAATCCTTCACCTTATTACATCACATGTTATCTCGTGTTACTGTACACGCTAAGTCTTGTTCTCCATGTACATATAGGGATTTTTAATTAATTTTTACCTAGATTTTAAATGCCAAATGAGTCCAATGATTACAATTTATTTTATTTTACATCATTACTATTCTTTTAAATGGTTCTTGACCTTTTGATGTGTCTCATCTTTTCTTTTCTTTTTTGTTCCCGAGTTCCATAAGATAAGGAGCGGAAATAATCGACTCGCCCATGATTTTAATATGATTAAAGTCCATATTTAGTTTTTTCTGGAACGTAATCCATAATAATACAAAGTTGGGACATTAAAAAAATATGATGTAATAAACTAAAAATAGTTTTCATTGTCTCTCCTAAAAAATAATTACAAATGAGTTTGTAAAGTCATTCAATTCTCAAGAGTCCAAAAATTGATAATTTTGGAGGGAAAAAAAGAGATGTCATGCCTTAAACATCCAATGAGATTTGCATTCACATCTTTCACATTTTATATAAACCTAAATATTATTACATTGTATCAAGATTAGTCGTATCACGCGGATCGATCGTGTCGCATTTTTCGTGACACAATATGATACCATACTGTTAAGATACAGTGAAAAAAGAGGTCTATTTGATTTTTTTAACTTTGTGACCTGATCAATATTTAAAATGAACAAACTTTAAAAGAAAATAATCAAAGCATAAAAACATCACATGGAGAGACTGAAAAAATGTAAGAAACTTCATTTAGCTATTCAAGCCAACCCAAGATAATCATTTAGTGTTCATCAAATATTACATACAAACATATCAAATTCATAACATATATATACACAAAAACATTGAGGATGCAATCATCAATTCTTACAAAATCAAATACAATACTCATCTCGTCGTCCTCACCATTCCTCATCTTAGCCGTTTACAGAAATAATTAAGAGCGTCATTTCTACTTATGAAAATCATGACGAAGAAACAACTACAAGCATCTTCAGCACCCTTGGCATCTGCACATATCTCTATCCTCTCAATAATAGAAGTCAAGAATATGTTCGACCGGAAACTCCATCCCCCCCCCCTTATTTTGTAGTAGACTTAGAAATCCATGACACCATTAGATCTTCATCATCCCTAAAGTAAGATATGCCTGTGGGATCATATTCTCCCTCCTCTTTTTTGACATTCATCTGCATATGTTTCAACATGAGCATCATATTATAGTGCACGTACACCAAGTTATCTAATCTTCTATGACTCAATTGGTTCTTCAACTTGATATAAATTAAAGCAAATGCACTCAATTTTATCTCACAACCAAGGCATGTTCTCCCGAAACATTCTCTCATGTTGCCACCCAATATCACCACTCTGTCCTCGTGGAGGCATCTATAATGTTATAGCAATCACATAGGATAATACTATTAACATACATTAACAAGTTGACATAAATACAAACTATCAAAATTAAACATAATATTCGTTCAATAAGCACTAAAAAATAGCATATTAGAATGTAATATTTCTTCTTTCCATATCACCACATATTAATTTTACATAAAAATATGTCCAAATTATATTAAATAATATTATAATTTTTAATCACTAATTAATTAATATTAACGAAGATGTACTCTCATGTGTTGTACTATGTAGATTTTGATGATCACAAAATACTATGTTATATTGATAAGTTTCTGAGTGATGGATTCATTTATATGAAATTCATGTTAATGACCAATGAGTGTGATATTTTTATATTGATGTTGAGGGTCTAAAATATCTGTTAAGTGTGCAAAAAATCTTATTCTTATGGCCTAGAAATGTGTTGCAACAATGGCATAGAGGCGTATTAAAAAGACTTTATGTTGTGCACCCTTATGCTTCATAGTGTACATTTATTATGTATTTTTGTTCATATTTTTGTATAACTTTTTAGGGCCTAACTTATGTTTTTAGATGTGTTTTAGAGTATTAAATATATACTCAAAATTATAGATTTTATCTCACAGTAAAACTCAATTTATAACTATTTCTATACATATATTAACATGGTGACTTATTCTGCCTATGCATGTTTTGGTTGACCGAATTTTGATTTTAGATCGTCAGAACTTGGTAAGTCGATTGAAATTTGATTTTAGGTGGACTGACTTTTGTCCCAGAGAACAAATTTGTAAGTTCTAAAAATCGATCGATTGAACTCTGATTTTTGTCGATCGAACTATTACGGGTCCAATCGGATCCATTATGGATCTGCCTCAGACTGTGTCGAATCGCTACGAGCCCTAGCACAGTACAGTATGTGGTGACACGACGAACCCTACACTATACTACGTTTCTTCTTCATCATTAGAAAAATGTCAACAAAGTAAATGAGCACGAATGACACACCAAAGCATACTTTTGGCTCAGAGAAAAGCTTTGGGCAAGCTTGGCCGAATCGTTGTATTAGATCGAATTAAATTTTTCCTGATATAGTATGGTACCAAACATAGTGTACATTACCAGTTAGGTTTGACTTCAATTCAGCTCAATAAACCCTAACATTTTATTATAAAAAATAAATTCTTTGTATTAAACTATGTCGGGACCAAAAGATGTTTGGTACAATATAATGTGCATGTACCACACCGTTCATCTGATATGTATGCATTGGGGCGGATGGTTATTATCCACCTCAAATACATACAAGTGAGGCCTGTAGACGTCACATCAATACAAATCTCACACGTATGCGTCTCGTCTAAAGATAGTAGTTGCAAATATTTTGCCTGAAATAATATCATACCCAATATGGGTCATTAGCAATCGACCTCCCGGCCGTCATAACAACCGAAAATCATCGGGGAACATCCGACCATGGTTTAAACCGACCTTCTTCCTTGGAGAAGTGCGCTGACGACCTACAACCTGATATGGTCGTCGGCTGGTCAATCTCACGCATATCAAGCCTGTTGAACGATCTACCTGTTTGGTTAGGTTAATCACTTGTGCTACCATTAACAGAGAAATGCCAGGCTGGACTTAGCCCAGATCCGCCTGTTAAGAGAAGGGCTCGAGAATCTCGGATCACACCCGTGCTAATTGATCTCGCACTCCCATAGTGGGAAGTTCCTATAACGGAAGGACCTTGGATCGTGGCTAACTGGCCGCTCCACGACAGCTGACCCGAATCGTCCGGGCCCTCTCCAGCCGTTCTTGCCCTCCACGACCTCACGATTGCAAGAATCAAGGGCGAAATCACGAGCCTGGCCACAAACCACCTTACGGAACTCTGTACGCTGGGCCCCTATAAAGGGGAGAGACACCCCACGCGAAAGAGGTACGCTATTCTAAAGACTCATACTCAGTTTATCCGACCACCCGATCTGACTTGAACGTCGGAGTGTTTCCCCACCAAAGACACTCGTGGTTTTTGCAGGTCGGAACTCGCAAACACCGACGTCGGCGCATCACCTGTCATCCCTTGGGCCTCCCTCCACTCGGCTCAGGCCGGTCCCACTTGCTCCAGCAGCAACAATACCCAACATAGTGTACATTACCGATTCGGTTTGACTTCAATTCGACTCAATAAACCCTAAAATTTTATTATAAAAAATTATTATTTATACCGAATTGTGTCGAGACCGGAAGATGTCTGGTACAATACAATATGCACGTACCACACCGGTTCCCTCCGATACGTGTGCACTGGGAAGGATGGTTATTATCCACCTCAAATATAACAAGTGAAATTTATAGACATCACATCAATACAAATCTCGTAGTATACATCTAAATAGATAGTAATCGCAAGCATTGAGGTACGTCTTTCTCTTTGATTCATGTCAAACAATCTCTGGGTTGTTCTACTCGGAGGAAGATTTGGCGTCTGTCCAACTTTAATCGGCCAGATCCGATCCGTCCATGCGAAGGCCCAAGTCTGGGTACCTGACCCATCAACACCAACATCTATAAAGTCTTAACTTTCAAGGTTACAATGGCAAAGAGTAATACTTGGGGGAGATTTGCACTCACTAAATTCCTCAGAAAACTTTATCTTTCCCAACCAACGTTTACACGTTCCGCAAACGCATGACAGTTGGGATTTTAGTGTTATTTGCAAACATATGTTAATGATAGTGTTAAGAGTTTTATTTCTCCAGATACTGAGGATATTTTCTATTTCCTCGCATCTTATTTCCCCATCTCTCCTTGCAAAATATTGTTCAGGCAAATACCACCCATGAATCTTAAGTTCCCTAGGAAAGATTATGATTCTTCAATTTTTTCTGGGAATTCACGAATGATTTTATTTTCCCAAATGCTGGGTATGTTCTTTATGAATTGGGGGGTTTGCAATCACGAAATTCCCAGTCATTTGGGTCAAGATTGATAAGAATAGCACTACTTGTAATCATCAATTCCCATGCCTAGTATTAAGTATTGCTCTCAGCTTAACCTTAGCAAGAGAGTCCCAGATTAGAGAAAGCAACATTGCCTTTATTCTAGGAGTGACCCCTCCTAACAGGGTGACAATTTTACAGGCAAAACAAATAGGCAAACCTAGGTTTGCCAAACATAGGTCAAATGCATCACAATTTGGTAGTTGGGGGAACTAGCTATATTCTAGTATAACATGGAAAACAAACATACGGGAAACAGCTATGAACAAACTAGTAAAAGAAAACTGGCAAACACTTACTAATATGGCAGACCCAAACTCTTTCGCATATGGAGGGTCACATTCTCTAGAATCTCTACTCTCACCAGCCACCAGATCTCTTGAGCTAATATTCCTCAGTTCCTCATCACAGGTTGCCCAGCTACTTAATCTGACTTGTGAAGATTGTGAAGAATATACAAGGAAGCAGAGGACAGGAATATGCAGATAGAGTAGCTCAGGAGATCCACCCCCGTGGCTATGGTCACCATTTTGCTCCTCTCAAACATCTTCACAAGGAGGATCATCACAATGACATGCCCCACCTTCGTCTTTAGCTCATCAAGAGAACAAATCTTCATCCACTTCGGCCTCTCCTGCAAAATAAAGACAATCTACTCAGCTCGATCCAAGAGGGAAGCTATGATAATAAACTGTCATGCATGAAAGCACGCCATCTCAGGTGAAGATTTTCGTTTTGTTTAGCTTAAAAGAAAAGTCTGATGGATAACCTCCCTTATGACCGTAAGATGAATGGAAGACTGCACATCTTCACTTCCATGCTGGATAAAATAATGAACAAAGATGGATAGCTCTTGAAGCTTTAAGAGCAGTAAGAAAACTAAACATGATGGTAGATAATGTCAGAAGCACTAAGAGATCCAATCATCAGCATGATTGTCCTGATTGTGTAGCTTGCGAGACCTCGGTCCTTTTGGCTAGTTTTGGGTTTGTGCCCCTAAGTTTTCTTCAGCTTGCATATTCTATATTTTTTTAGCTAAGTCCATGTCCTTAATCTCCTATTGTGGTTGCCAAGCACCCATCCAATGGTCCATGATTCAAAAAAGAAAATCATCAGCTAGATAAATTTCAAAGAAATACCAAGTTGACATAACAGGGATTCAGCATCTAACAAGGCATCAAAACCACCTTTCGGGCTATGTAAGGAACAATAAAAAGGAAGGCAGACTATCCAGGTGACAATGTCACCATCCTCGTTAAGAAAGATGACAAGTTCATGTCAGATTTGCACGCATGACAAGAAAGAAAGCCAGTTTTGCACGAGATAACCACAGAAGATGTTGTCATCTTGAAAGTCATCATGTAGATAATGCCAGTTTACAAAGTTACCTTCAAAGCAAACATCCCAAACAAAGAAGAACCCTTGAGAGCACGATCCACGTTGGATGGCACAGTGGGGTCATCATTGCTGATAAATAACCCATACAAACCCATGCCAAATATCAACATCACTGTACCTGCAAGATACACATCTGAAGAAAAAAAGAATAGTCTCATTATAAGTAGTGAGAAAGAACCATCAAAGTTACGAATGCAGTTAATTTTAAGGTTCAAGAAGAAAAACAAAGGTTATCTAAGTGTCAAACATAGAAAATAGTTGTTCCTTCACAGGATTCTCAGTTTTTGAATCTGCATAGATCACGAAAAGCAGGATGACCCAAAAATCAAGATGCAAGACTCAAAAAGGAAAAAAGCATTTCCGTCAAAGACCCAGTTTCTGTTTCCAATCATCTGGCATTGCATAAAACCCATGTCTAAACTAAGGGCATGAACTGGCTATCTCGACTTTTGTTAGATGGTTATTAAAATACTTCTGATGAACATGAAAGTTTTGTGTATACCGTCAATACATGGGGGAGGGGGGAAAAGCTAAATGAATCATCTCTATAAATGAAGCAAGCATTCCTCACCAATGGCCTCAACCAATCGCAGGACCATCTTCCCGGTGTGTATCCCTTTCACACAGCTTGTCCAGTAAACCTTGTAGGCATCAAAGATATAAACACAACCCTATTCACAACAAAAAAGGAAAAACCATTGAACAAGCATGGAAAACCTAAAGGAGATATTTTTTATAACATATTCTGATATAGAAGAAATGAAAAGCATGCTCCAAAGAAAATTAAATGCGACGATAAGCACAATGCATATTAAGCAAGAGATCGGAGTGTTCCATGTAAAGGAAAAGATCAACAGAGACCCCACAACATATTCACAAATGAGCTCCAGTAAACCAATGCCCTTTCAATATGAAACCATCTCCCCTCTGTTGAGAAGTCCATCCTCACGAGTGGTTTGCGTGAGGGGAGAGAGGGTTGCTTGCCCCTACACACCAACACAGATGCATTTGTGGTTAATATTGAGAGTTTCTCACTATAAAAGGTGAGAAGGCACACCCATGCAAGAAGGGGACAAGATGCAAACGGTGCAGTCCCTTCTACACATCGGTGAGAGAGAGAGAGAAAAAAAGGAGAAGAGAAGGAAGAAGGGCGGCAGTGTCTTCCAGCTTCCTCGGCTCTCTCTTCCCTCAGGATTCTCATCTTGGGTATCAACCCCATAGTCTGTCATCAGGGTCTCAAGTGTGTGGTCTCCATAAATTTGTGGAGGTTGTAATTCTAAGTTTGTAGCCTGAGAGTGGAGTTAGTATATTATTTTATCTTATTATAGCAGATTAGATTTATTTCATACTTTTTTTTATTTTGAAATTTTTACATAAACCTTGTCTATAGTCTTTGACTCATGCAATTCTATATTTTCTATGCTTGTCTGCTTGCCGAGTTCATCCTCGGTCGTTCACACGAACGGGAAGAGGCCAATTTTCCCAACACTGTGGTATAAAAGCTTGGTCATGATATTTTTGATCGCATGGGATAAGATGGATGCGACTGGCAAACGGATGATTTCAATCAACGGTAGCAATTGAGTGATTTGGAAGGTAAGATGGAGGATATCCTTTATTGCAAGGATCTCTACATGCCCATTGAGGGTGTCGAACACTAGCCAACAGAAATGTCAAAACTGCATGGAAGTTGCTAGATTTGAAAGCAATCTGCATAATCCAACGGTGGTTGGATGATAGTGTGTTTCACCACGTGTTGGGCGAGACAACTACAAAATCTCTACGGCAATAGTTACATGGTCTCTATGAGGAGAAAAAAGTGCAGGCAACAAAGTAATCTTGATCTGGCAATTGGTGAACCTCAACCTGAAGGAGGGGAATTCAGTTGCAGAGCACTTGAATAGCATTATGAACCAATTATCAACGATGAAGATGGTGCTAGAGGATGAGTTGCAAGCATTGTTGCTACTCAGGTCTTTACTAGATAGTTGGTAGATTCTTGTAGTCTCTCTGAGTAATTCTACTCCAGATGACGTGCTAACTCTGAAACATGTGACTGGTAGTCTCTCAAATGATGAGACAATAAGAAAATCTCTGTTGGGTGCCTCAACTTCAAATATCTTGGCAATAGAAGATCGTGGCAGAACAATATATAGAGACAAAAGCTTATGGAAAAACAAAATTCAGATCCAGAATCATTGGCAAGTGTTATCATGATGGTATTCTTGGCCACAAGAAGATTGACTACATAAAACTAAAAGAGGAAAAAGATCAAAAGAGGAAGACTAAAGACAATGGACAAGACAAGGAGATTGCAGTAATCATGTCAGATGAAAAAGTGTTAATTCTTCTATCTAATGGTGGAAACCATCTTACAGTGGAGAAATGTAACACAATTTGTATTTTAAATTCAAAAGCATCCTATAATGCTATACCTTGTCAGCATCTATTCTCATCAAATAGAATATGTGATTTTGGTGTTGTCCACATGGACAACAAGGACATTTCAAGGATTGTAGGGATAGGAGATGCCTTTGTTGAGCCTTACACAGGGTGTTGACTCATTTTTAAAGATATGAGACATGTTCCAGACCTCACGATGAATCTAATGTCTGTAGAAAAGTCAAGTGAAGATATACTTTCAGCCAGACATGCTGGAAATTGACAAAGGGTGTACTTGTATTGGCAAGTGACAAGAAGTATGATATTGCTTATGGCATGAAGACACGGTTAGCAAAGGTGAGGTGAACACTATGGCTAGTTCCTTGTCAGATTTGTGGCACAGACAGCTACAACATATAACTGTGGTATTTCGTTAGTAATTCTTTTAAGTCCCTGACTTGTCATATAGGCTTGAATTTCATATTTTCGGATGTGAAAAGAAGTACAAATCTCACTATATATGGATTTGTTAGTGAAGAAATATTTCCTTCCAGATATGAAAGGTATGCATCTTAGTCTTTATGATCATTGTTCAATTGGTAAGCATCATAGAGTTTCTTTTCAGATAAAATCACCTAAAGAGAGCCATTGACCTTTTGGAGTTAGTTTATTTTGATGTTTATGGTTCGACAAATGTAACATCAAAAAGTGGTGCTTCTTATTTTTGTTACTTTTATTAATGATGCAACAAGTAAAGTATGGACATTTTACATGAAAAGTAAAAGTGAAGTCAGTAAGATTTTCAAAGTATTCCATGCTGTTGTTAAGCGTAAAACATGAAAATCTTTAAAGAGCCTACGCATAGATAATGGTGATGAATATAAGGCTTAGTCATTGAAAAAGTACTACGTGAAGCATGGGATTGTTCCCTATACTCCATAGCAAAATGGAGTTGCAGAAAAAGTAAACAAGGCCATTGTGGAGAATCAAAAGCATGCTCTCCAATTCTAAATTGCCAAAATCCTTTTAGGGCGAGGTGATACAACAATGTATCTAATCAACCGATCTCCTTCTGTGCCACTGGAGGGAGACATTGCAGAGAGGGTTTGGTCACAAAAAGAGATGTCTTATAATCATATAAGAATTTTTAGTTGCACAGCATTTATGTATGTGCTTAAAGAATAAAGATCTAAGTTAGATGATAAAACAGTGCCACTCATATTTCTTAGTGATGCAAATGATGAGTTTGGATATAGACTTTAGGATCTAAAGGCAAAAAACAATCCACAAGACTTGTGATGTTGTCTCTAGGAAGGATCAAACAATTGAGAACCTGGAGAAGTTTTTAAAACCAGAGGTTGTTACAGGTGATTTCTCCAGGCCTATAGTAACAGAACCTTAGGAACAACCTGACGAACGAGATGAGACTGATGAATATATTGAGGAAGGAAACATAGAGCTAGAAGAGCAATAATTAGATGACTTTTCCATACATGATCATGTTGGTCAAAGACATGGTTTGGAGGGGGCGTAGCCCCCTCATGCAGATCCAACTGAAAAGCAGTATGGGAGAGAAAAAAAGGTCCGCATTCCTTCTACCAGGTGTCCTTCTAATGAATATGTTAAGTTTACTGATAGTGATGAATAGGAATGTTTGCAGAAGTGCAGGTTGATATGCACAAAGACAGATGGATGCAGGCAATGCAAGAAGAATTAAATTCCTTGAATAAGAATCACACTTATGATTTGGTGGAGTTACCAAAAGGCAAAAAAGTATTATAAAACAAGTGGGTTTATAAGTTGAAGAATGAAGGCTCGGGGCAAGTGAGATACAAAACCAAATTGGTGGTAAAGGGCTATAGGTAGAGGAAAAGTATTTACTTCAATGAAATCTTTTCTCTTGTAATAAAGATGTCATCTATAAGGGTGATACTGGGCTTGGTGGCTGTTGACACGGGGAAATTTATCATTATCCATCATCGATTTTTGGTTTGTTCATCTCATTCCATTAGGGTATTCATTTATTTCACATGCTTTGGATTCTTTTGTATTGCGGGGCGTGCCGCCTGTCTAGCAGACAGAAGAAAGAGTCTGCGCAATGCGGAAGAGGAATTTTGGTGTCCGTGGAACGGACAGGTGGTGTCCGTAGCACGGACGGGTGCGCCGTTTTTTATCTGAACTCCTTGAGTCCCATGTCTATTCTCATCAGGCGATTAGGTAGCATGTGTTGGACCTCTGTCTCCATCGACCGGAATCGATGTTACATTTACATCGAGTTAAAACTCTTGGTATTATTTAATACCGATTTTTAACCCGAATACCATTCATAGTAAAGGACGAGAAAATATGCATGCCTTTTTTTTAGAAAATCCTAATCATGACATGTTTTCCTTTCTTTGATTATTTGAAATGCATTTGCTTTGAGTATTTCATTTTTGAAATGACTGCCTTTTTTGGAGTCCAAAATGTGATTTTAAGAAGGGGACGGGTATATACCCGTGGACTTATTTGAGGTCTTTCTCTTTGCGGAGGATTGGTTAGAAATTTTTATTTTTGGAAAACATGGGGATTGTTATTGTGAACGGGTTATACCCGTGGATTTTGATTCTTGAACTTGGGGATATTATGACCCAGAGTGACACTTCCGTATTAGAAGGATTTTGTGTCAATTTTATATGAGGTTCTTTTACAGTGCCCTTTTTGAGCAAAGTCCGAATTTGAGGTAGAGTTTCTTTTCTCCTCATTTTTCACTCTTGCGGGTATGATTTCCGGAGATCATATGAATGTATCTCCATGGAGGTTCTTGTCAGATTGTGATTCTTGTCCGAAGTCCATTTCCACGAGCATAGTTCTCATGGAGTGCATCCGTGCCCCCATTTGGAGTACATGAGCACAGTTCTTGTCTTATTCCTTTTCTTAGATGTGTGTATATTATCACAATCTCCTGTATGTGTGGATATGTTTTGGCGAGCCTTCTGCTTAGGCAGAGTGTCCTTATGGGGTTATGTGGGCGTATGCTCATATCCATGTGTTCTCGGGAGAAACTTTGCCCGGAGGGATTTTGCCCTAAGAAGGTATATGTGTATAAACACAAATTTACACTTTTGTGAATATATTCTCAAACGGTATCTCTATTTGAGCAGAGTATCCGGTAGAAAGGTGCCCCCGTATGAACGGGATTCCCTTTTGAGAAACATATACACAATGGGGCATATTTGTGATTATATAGGTATGTTCTCGGGCGGAGTCTCTATTTGGGCAGAGGTTCCACTAAGAAACATATTTATATAAGCATGAAGTTTGTGATTATACGGATATGAATTTAAAGGGAACTTTTGTCCGGGCAGGATTCCTCCTAAGAGACATACGCGTATAGGCACAAATTTGTGATTCTATGGATATATTCTTAGGGGAGTCTCCATTTGGGCAGAATTCCCCTAAGGAACATATACATAAGAACATAAATTTATGAATATACGAATATGTTCTTGGGCAGAACCTCCGCTTGGGCAGAGTTTCCTTAAGAAACATATACATATAACACGAGTTTGTATTTATATGGATACGTCCCCTAAGAGAGATTTTTGCCTAGGTGAGATTCTCCTCAAGGAACATATTTGTATAATTACAAATTTGCGATCTTTATATATATGTTCTTTGGACGGTATCTCCACTTGGGCAGAGTTTCGTCTTAAGAAACATATATATAAGAACACAAATTTATGAATATACGAATATATTCTTGAGCAGAACCTCCGCTTGGGCAGAGTCTCCTCAAGAAAACATATACATATAAGCACAAAATCCACCATCCCAGAGACTTGCTCGATGGGCGGGGAGAACATGGGTATTTTAATAACCATGTGTCCATAGAGACTTGCTCGATATGGACGGTATTTAAACCCCGGGGAATATCACCCCACAGAGACTTGTTCGATGTGGGGATGGAGGTTAAGAAGGAATGTCGATGACGATTGCGCCGACAACTCTCCTCTCCGCCTGGCCTATCGGGTTTAAAGAAGGGGATTTGTACCTTCGCACACCAAGCAAGGGGGATTGGAGAATGAGAGGGGGAATGAGCAAATGCTCTTCTCTATTTTTGTGGATTTTTTTTCAACAGGGCTTCGCCGGAGCAATTGGAAGACCCCCTTTCCTTTGGAATAGGGAGGGTATTTATAGGGGTTTTAGGCCCCTTACAGCGTGAGAGGGAGGAGAGAACCCTCCCCCAACCGATGGTGAATCACCATCGGTTAAGGGGCCATCACCCTTAACCGATGGTAACCTCAATGATGAGGTCACCATCGGTTAAGGGGACTGTCCCTTAACCGATGGTGACCTCACATGAGGTCACCATCGGTTGGGGTTCCCTAACCGATGGTGATTCACCATCGGTTAGGGGGAGAACCCTTAACCGATGGTGACATCATAGGGATGTCACCATCGGTTAAGGGCTCCCTAACCGATGGTGACATCATTGTGATGTCACCATCGGTTAGGGGTTGCCTAACCGATGGAGAGGAGGGGAGGGGAGGGGAGTTTTGTCTATAAATACCCCCCCCCCCCCACACCCTCATTTACAAAGCCATCTCGCCCAAGTGCTGGAGTTTTTCTTTCTCTCTCGGAGTTCTGCCCGAACGGAGGGTGCCTTTGCAAGCCTCGGAGTTCTTCCTCGAGCTTGTACCTGTATGTCCTTCGTACTCGGTCTATAGACCTTGTGCTGCCGGATTTCTTCCGCGCTTGTACTCTGGACGGAGACATGTTCTCCTTGTACTTTCAATTTAACCGGGAATCCGGGCGCCATTTTAAGGGCCGGAACTCCCCTGCCGAACTTTGGGGAAGAATCCCACTGATAAGTTTGTAACTTAAATAACCTTGGGGTCATTTTAAATCACAACTTATTTGGCCTCTGAGCGGGCTGTCGATAATATATTGGAATCAGGCCCGTTGATAACCAACATTTAATCTCATGGTTCAATGACCCCTTTCATCATATCAATTACTGAACGATTGTCCGCCAAAAATAGGCTTCAAATAGCCAAGTGCCGGACCATTATCTGATGAATTCCATAATTTCCGCTGATATAAACGTGTTCACACTTTTACCGTTCAATAGTGGCATATCTAGACTGAGTTGAAGTAGCTGGATATGAAAACTGCATTCCTTCATGGTGATTTGGAGGACACAACCAGAATGATTCAAAATTGATGGAAGCACATGGTTTGTAAAATTGAAGATAAGCTTGTATGAATTGAAGCAGACTCCTAGATAATGGTCCGGACAAATTTGATGTGCACTTATGGTGAGTCAATAGTACCAGAGATCAGCAACAAATCATTGTGTTTATAATATAAATTTTTCAGGAGGTAACTTTATTATTCTTCTATTATATGTGGATGATATGTTGATTATTAGTCAAGACACTCACATGGTTGGCAGGTTGAAAATGGACATAAGCAAATTCCTTCATACGAAGGACTTAGGATCAACACCACAAATTTTTGGGCATGAGGATCACTCATGATAAGAAGGCTAAGAAACTATGATTGTCCCAAGAAAAACATGCTGACAAAATGCTTGATAAATACAACATGAAAAATGTCAAGCTAGTTAGTACACTTGTATGTCACTTTGGGTTGAGCAGTGAGCAATGAGCGGTGTTTTATCTTCTGTAGATGAGCAAAACAGTACGGAGAAGGTAGTATATGCCTCAGTAGTGAGGAATCTCATGTATGCCATGGTAAGCACACGTCCATACTTAGTTATGTAGTTGGTGTGGTAAGTAGATACTTGTCTAACCAAGTTAAGAGCACTAGGAAGCAACGAAATAGATTCTCAGGTATCTCAAGGGCACATCAAACCATTGTTTATGCTTTTATGATTTTAAGCCAAATATAAAGGGATTTGTAGACTAAGATATATCAGAAGATTTGGACTCTAGAAAGTTCATATCTGGTTATGGATTTACTTTTGCAGAGGAAGCTATATCATAGCAATCCAGGCTGCAAAAGTGTGTCGCTCTGTCTACTGTAAAACCAAAGTATATTGTGATTACAGAGGCGTACAAAGAGATGTTGTGGATGAAGAATTTTCTCCAATATTTTTTTTGAAAGTGGATAGTACCATAATTGTATTAAAAAGAAGAATATACAAGTGTAGATGGTATACTCCAAAAACAACTCCCGCCCTCTACAAAAGAGAACCACACAGAGATCATGTGGATACAACTAATCCCCTAACAAAACAAAAAGAGAGGAAGTAGAAGAATCCAAACTACAAATTGTGCCCGCCCATTCCTTTACTTTAACACACAAAGCATGGAAGACAACTGCCCCATCTCTAGAAACCCTTCCAAAACTTCTACTGTTCCTTTCCCCCCATAGCATCCACAAAGTGGCATCAAGAATGAGCCACCACACAACCCTATCTCTTCTGAGAGTCCACTTTCTCTCCCATCCCAAAAGAACCCGGTGCACATTCTTGCATGGACGCCAATTGAAGCCAATCCTCCCTCCACACTCTCTGAGAGTAGGAACACCCTACAAACAGGTGGTCAATGGTCTCATCCCCTACCGCAGAGAACACAAGTGGACTAAATATCGGGAATGAAACAACGTAGTCTGTCCCTGGTGGGGAGTCTCCTATGTGAATTCCTCCAAATCAAAATCTTCACTTTCAATGAGCTTCTCGGCCTCCACACCTGGTGACAGAGAGGGTGTCGAAGGCCTCTATCTATAATGACCTTGTAAGCTAATCTGACTAAAAACACACCTCCCTTCTCCCACCTCCACACCCATGTATCATCTGAGTTGGCGGAATGAAACTATGTCAAAATTGATAAGAGATTCTAGAACTGCCACAACTCAGTCTGTGTCAAATCCCACCTGAAAGTCGGCGCCCAAGCCCCTCCAAGGAGGAGTGGGTCAAAAGCCCAAGAGACATATATCAGGGGATCTATCAAAATCTGGAAGAAGTAGAGAATAGAGACTACAAAGTGAACACCACATATCCTTCCAGAAACAAGTCGTGTCCCTCTTCCAAGACAGACCCAGACCCCCGAGATAAGAAATTCCTTGGACAATAGAATGCCACACCAAATTAGGGAAGAGCCGCTAGTAGCAGAGGGGATACCCAGAGTTTGTTGCTCCCAAAATATCTCCGCCGAATCAACGTAGTCCACGAACCCCTTTCCCCACTCCCAAGTCTCCACAACCACTTAGACAAGAGTGCCATACTGAAATCTCTAATATTCTTTAGCACTAAGCCACCCTCTTCTTTGCTCGCGGCCACTCTACCCCATGCTATGTCACGCCACCCCCTGCAAGCCCCACCGTTACCATGTCAAAAGAATCAGCACTGAACAGACTGAAGTCTCTTAGCCATCATCCTTGGCACCCTGAAAATGCACAGAAAGTATAGGGGTGTGTTATCCAGTATCGAGCTGCACAGCACAAATCTACCACCATAAGATAGAGCTCTGGCCTTCCACCTCGCTAACTTGGACTCAAACCGTTGAACAACGGGTTGCCAATCAAAACATATATAGGCCTTAGTCAGAAGGCTTATGTGTTGCATTGTGATAACTAGAGTGTTATATACTTAAGAATTCAACCTGAGATGTTCTCCAGAAGAAGATGTTGTAGTACAAAGAAGAATCTATCAGGCATGACATTCTACCAAAAGAAAAGCACAAGTGCAAGAGCTTGGTGGGGATGACTGTTAATTGAGCCAAGGAAGGCAGAATTGGATCGGGGGTTCGAATTGGACTGGGCCGCTCTTGATCCCAATCGGGATCGGATCGGCGGATTGGCCAATCCTCAGGAAGTCTGGTCGATCCAGGACCGACCATATTAAAAAAATAGTTTTCTTTGAAAAAAATCTGAAAAAATAGAAATAAATAAAATAAATTATATCTCTTCAATATTTGCATATATTAATATACATATACTAATGTATAAACATAATTAGTATGTATATCAGTCATATATTAATGTCTTTGTGTGTCTTAATGTACAAAGAATCATGTATTAATGTAAATATAATAACAATATGCACATATGTATACATATCATATTAATGTATAAACATAATTAATATGTATATCAATCATATAATCATATATCAATGTATCAATCATATATTAATGTATGTGGGTGTTAATGTACATACAATCATATATTAGTGTAAGTGTGTAAGTATAATAACAACATGCACATATATAATTGGAGAGAAGTGCTGCGCGCCCGAGCGCCCGGGCTCAAGATTTGCCCGGGCGCCCAAGCATTAAGCATTTTTCATAATTGGAAGGCAAAATCGGTGGGATCGGCCTAGAATCAGTCGATCTAGGATCAGATCGTAGCATGGGGATCCAACTCTGGGGGAAAGTCCCTAAATCGACAAGACTTCTAGCTGGATCGGCCAGACTCGAGTTGAATCGAGTTGGGTCGAGTAGGGATCGCCGATTCTAGACCGATTCCAGACTGATCCAGGCCGATTCTCTTACTTATTTACCTGAATATCATTTAAGTAAATGTTAGTATTTTTGTAGTTTCATTTACTTAAAATATTATATGTAAATAAGGAAGTATCCCCCATTTGAATCCAATAAAAATATCAGAAAAATCATCTCTCTTATCAATAAAAAGTCAACTTCCATCCAAAAGAAAACTACAATTTGGTGATTCCATCAAAATAGCGACTTTCTAATCTCTCATATTTTGACATATTTAAAATTTTCATAATTCAAATAACCCAATAGAATACTAAAAATTCAATGTCTGATAAAAAAAAATCAAACATGCATATGGCTTCTCCAAGGGAGCGACTCTCCTATTGATTGTAAAGTCGTTATTTTGATGGAATCACCAAAATTGTAGTTTTCTTCTTGGATGGGAGAGTTGACTTTTTATTGATAAAAGATATGATTTTTATGATATTTTTATTCGATTCAAATGGGAGGTACTTTCTTATTTACATGTAATATCTTAAGTAAATGAAACTACAAATTCTAACATTTACTAAAATGATATTCAGGTAAATAATACACAAACTCTTTGTTTCATATACTATGAATGCTTGTATGATTGATTTTTAATGCAAATGTTAGTTCTTTCAACTTATCTGATTTTTTTCTTATTTTTGCTATTTTTCTGATATTTTCTGATTTTTCCTCAATTTTTCTCAAAAAAAAAAACTGGGCGATCCAGGATCGGCCAAACTTCCCTTGGATCCGTGGGATCTTGCGATCCAATCCGGGATCGGATCGGTGCCTAACGATCCTGATCCGATTTTGATCTTGCCTTCCATATATGTTTATGTATATATATTAATGTATAAACATAATTAATGTGTATATCAATAATATATTAATGTGTTTGTGTGTGTTAATGTACATAGAATTATATGTTAATGTAAAGATAATAACAATATGCACGTACATATACATATCATATTAATGTACAAACATAATTAAGATGTATATCAATCATATATTAATGTGTGTGTTAAATGTTAATGTACATACAATCATATATTAATGTAAATATAATAACAAGCATATGTATATAGTTAATGCATATATATGTGCATATAGTTAATGCATGTATGTATACATAAATATGCAAAATTAATGTATATTTAATAGAAGTATTAATTAATATATATAATTAAAAAAATTGTATGGCAGAATCGACCTAGAATCGGCCGATCCGAACGATCTGGGCCGATTCTACCCGATTCCGGCCGATTCTACAGGGATTTTGGCTAAGTAAGGGGGTTCCCCTTGGATGCCGATCCGATCTAGAATCGACCGATTTTGCCTTCTATGAATTGAGAAAGTTACTATAGCAAGGTAGTAATCTCTCTCATAAGGCTGGAGGGGGAGATTGTTGAAACAGTGCAGTCTCATGAGAGGCTTGCATAAGGAGGGAGAGAGCTGGTTTCCACAACCAACTTCCACCACACACATCATATGGATGCATTTGTGGTTAATCTTGAGAGTTTGTCATTATAAAAGCAGAGAAGAATATGTCGATAAGAAGTTGGATACAAAGATGTTCTTGAGAAGTTGTTGTTGCAGTTGAAGGTCCATACGAAGAATAATCTATTGGACATGTGACGAAGATCCTACAAAAGAAAAGCACAAGTGCAAGAGCTTGGTGGGGATGATTGCTAATTGAGCAGATTACTATAGCAAGGCAGAATCTCTCTCAGAAGGCTAGAGGGGGAAAATGTTAAAATAGTCCAATCTTAAAAGAGGCTTGAGTGATGAGGGAGAGAGTTGGTTCACCCCACGGATGCATTTGTGGTTAATATTGAGAGTTTCTTATTATAAAAGGTGATAAGGCACACCCATGTAAGAAGAGGACAAGAAGCGAACAATGCAAGCCCTTGTACACACCGAGGAGAGAGAGAATAAAGAGGAGAGGAGGCGGAAGGGTAGTAGCATCTTCGGACTTCCTCGGGGTTCTCATCTCGTATATCAGCCCCAGAGTTTGTCATCGACATCTCAAGTGTGTGGTCTTCATACTTTTGTGAAGATTATAATTCTAAATTTGTAGTCTGAGAGTGGAGTTGGAGTATTATTTTATTTACTATAGTGGATTGGATTTGTCCCATAGTTTTTCTTGATTTTGAATTTTTACATAAATATTGTATGTAATCTTTGTTGTACTTTATTTTTGTAATTCTATATTTTTCTATAATTGTATGGTTGCCGAGTTCATTCTCGGTCGTTCATACAGACAAGAAAAAAGTTATTTTTTCCCAACACCCTCCATTCTACATCATTCCCAATGCAAGTAGCTAAAAATAATCATGATACTCATGAAATAAGTAATACATACCATGATGATCTCATCAGTGTCTTTCCAAGTTTGAATATGAGGAGCAATGCTAGATTTGTGGCTAGCAGGTTCAATAGGGTCTATAATAGTACTGACAATAAAATCAAATGTGGAAGCAATGCCAGGAGTGATGGAACCATCAACATAACCCCACAGTTTTGCAATTCACAAATTGAGCAAAGAGTAGCAGCATAAACAGCATATATAGTTGTTGACTCCCATCAACTGAATATCCATCTTGGGAATATCCAACATGGATGAGATGGTGTCGAAGACAAAAAGTCCCAAAAATGATGTCGAATGATGAAATTGACTGCACGGATATGATCAGAGCATCGAAAAACCCCTAGATTGATATAAGATATGATGTGGTAGATATTGATGCTAAGTGGACATCAGCAGGGACACAATAGACTGCAAAGAAAGACACAAGAGAAGGTGGCGCAATGAACCAATTTGGATCTATTTAACCCAAATCCAATCTGCCTAAACAGGATCTGAGATCCTATCTCCTTTGCCTCAACCAAAAAGGGGGCCGCTGACCTAGCCGCAAGCAGGGAGGTCATTAGTGCAGTGGCAACTGGCGGTCACGGGAGCAAAGGTGGCATGGGTAGCGGATGTGTTGGCTGAAGTGGCAGCAAAGCAGTAGTGTGTGGCGGTAGCAGCGGTGCAGTAACCGCACAGTGAGGCTGCTGGCCAAGGATGCACTGGCTCTGGCGGGGAAATCAATAGCAGAGAGTAGCACAACAGTGACGGCGAGGGCAACTAGGGTAGAGACGATCTGCAACTGTGATAGTGGCATTGGAGGCGACAGCACAGCAAGAGGCCGTGGGAAGGCAACGGTGCTTCAATAGAAGTCGCTGCACCATGCAGCAGGAGGCGGCGGCAGTGATCAAGAGTACGACGGCTCTAATACCATGTCACAAACATAGAGAAAGGAGAAATTGGAGAGCTTGACCTCTCCACTTGCATTACCATCTATATACACTAGTACAATGGTCTCAAAGGAGGGCAAGGTGCCAAGGATAGCAACCCCCTTCCTATTCCTAGTATAATGCAAAAACAGAAGGAAGAAGGAGATTTGGCTTTACAAGGATGGATCGACCCTCATAAAATCCAGAGAATCCTCTTAACATTCATGAGCTGAGCAATACATCTTACAAATGTTAATGTGCTTGAATCATGATAAGCAACACCCGATCCACCTTTCTTCCTTTTTGGTGAATGATGCACTAAATTAATGGCCTTTTTTCAATTACATTAGATGAGCTAGGGCTATGAGCAACTTCACTCCAATCCCAGGCATAACAGAAGGATGCATATAATTATAAATCCCATTTCAAACAGGAACTAGAATTGCCACTTCCTTGCTGAAGTTAAACTGAAAGTATAGAACGTACATTTAGAAAGCAGAGCAAGGAACCCGCCAGAGAACCCCCAACAGCTAGGAGCGCCAAGAAACGGAAGTCGAAGATTACCTGTTCATGGGAGATCCCCGACAAACAAAAGATGAGGGACCTGGCATGCGTGTTTGGTAGAAGAGATAGATATAGATAGACTTATAGAGAGAGAGAGAGAAGAGTGCCGAGCTTGTGTACCCTCTCGATGGTGGATTCCGTGAATCCCGCAATCCTGACGACAGCGTTATCGCCACCGCCTCGCCCGCCGGAACCGGCCACCGCGTAGTTGAACCCGCCCGCAGCCACCTCTGGGCCACTCGGGGGGGGAGAGACCACGGCGGCCTCTCCGCCGTGCGATGGGGGGGAGATACAGGCGATGGTGGCGGGACGTCCGAGACGAGTCAGCACCGGGCCGCGACGGTGGGAGCGCCCGAACAGGTGTAGACGCTTCGGGGTCGTCGGCGGCGCAGTAGCCCGGACCGGCGCCAGTACCGCCGCCACAGTCGCCATTGGAAGCCGTGCGGGCAGGAGGAGTGGGGAAGTGTCGAAGGGGATAGCCGGAGCAATCTAGAGGTGTCTGCGATCTCGCGTTTCGCCATCTGAGTAGCAAATAACCGCCTGTGTTGCTGACGGTGGCAGCCCGTACCGTTAAAGTTTATTTATTGTAGCACGTGTTGCATGACCTCAGAACGATAAGCTGCCACGTGGTCAAATATTATGGTGTAATCAACTACCGGTCCATTTCTTGACCGGTTACTTATTTTTAGATCATTGACCAAATCTTTTTAACTCCGGTCCATTCCCCACCTAGACTTAAGTTTAGGTCCAAAAGTCTTCCCACCGTCAGTTAACTAACGATGGAAGGCAGTGATAAGTTTCTTATTATCACCACAAATATTTGGACCATTTGCCACCCTCCGCCCCAGCCCCGCCTGCAGTCCAGAGCTAAGTGAGATCAGAGTGCTACATGTAGCTTTGAGTGCTACATGAACAAGAATGGGTGGAGAACATGTAACGTGAGTTGTATAAGGGTAGAGCACGTACGTACAAGAGCCAGCATTCCTTTCTTAACGTACACTGTAAATTGAGCTAAGTGAGATCAGAGTGCTACATGAGATTACAGTGTACTCCAGCGTTCCTTTCTTAACGTACTACATGAGCGCTGAGCAAAGAGTTCCAGATTTAACAGGAAGCTTGGCCAAAACAATTGGAGTAAAGTTGATCAGGCATATTTCGCTTCATCCTTCAAACCAAATGGGACAAGTGCTTCATGCAGACGTTAGGGATGTTGAGCTTACCCTTTACACATTTTCTGGGAGTGAAGCGAAGTACCAGTAAGAGACCGGAAACATCCACACATACCCTTTACACATTTATTTTAGGAGAGTGTTCAAACCAAATTATAGATTGGTATCTCCTATTCGGGAGGAGGAGGAAACAATTAAAGCTTGTAAACCATCAACCTATATTAATCAAACCATAGAAGACATATGTCTAACATAAATCTAACAACATAGTTTTTCAACAAACATAAATCTAACAATGTAGTTTTCACACACTATCAAAACACACATAGAAGACATATGTCCAACAAACATAATCTAACAACATAGTTTTTTCTATTGAAATACATCAACCTAAACACACACTCATTGATGCAGATGACTCGCCATCACTCTCATCCTCATTGTCGGTCTCTTTCAAGAAGGAAAATAGTTTCGGCAAAGACTGTGCAATCTCTTTATTTTTTGAGAAGAACTTTATGACGTCTCAATTCTTTCTCCAATAATGAAATCTCGGTCTCTAGATTTTTGATCCGTTTATCTTTTTCACAACAACAACTTGGAGTAGTTTGAACGAAATTCTGTACTTCATCACACCACATGAAGAAATTACAATGTCTCTCCTATTGAAATACATCAATATGGGTGTTAATATATAAATGAACGCAGTTATAACATTGTATATATTTAAAAGTGATAGTATAATCACCTTGCATTTATAAAATTTTCTCCCTAGATTTCGATCAGTTTGACTAGTCTTTACCATACAATAACCATGTTCAAAAGTACATCGCATCATTGGAATGGGAGATTGGCTTGCCATAGCTGTACATTTAAATTGAAAAACACAAGATTAAAGAATGATATGCTAAACACAATATAACATATAAATTAGATTGAAAAGAATAAGAAAAGTTGCATACAATCCTACTCAGCAATTGGGTTAGAGCATGATTTTCGATTATGCCCTTTTTCTTGCATCTAGAGCATGTATATGTCATTTTTTCTCCTTCTAATGCTTGTTGAGATGGAATCCTCTTCTTTTTTGGCCGACCTGATTTTCTCTTTGTTGCAGGAGGTTTGATTTCAATGTCATCAACAATGGTATCTGGTTTATCCACATCTGAGATTGGATGAATAGTCTCCTCATAACAATTAGAGTAACACTCAGTAGTGAAATACATAGAGCAATACTCCTCCACATTACCTCCTATTTTATGTACCACTGCACATACATGCTTACATGGTAATCGTGAGACTTGCCATTGCCTACAAGTGCATGTACCCTCATGTAAATCAACCACATGAGAAGGCCTACTATAACTTCAAAGATAATGCCATTTGAACAATTGACATGAATACCGCGAGATGAATCCATTAATTCTTCACATATGCATCAATTTTTGGGCACAAGCATGTTTCCCAAGCAACACACTTGTTCCTCCTTTTATATGACAATTCCATAATCTGAATACGAATACGATCCATCATAGCTAAAATAGGTAGATGTCTTAATTCAAGAATCCAAGCATTAAATGATTCAGCTGCATTTGAATACATCTCACCATATCTTTCACCTTCAAAAAATGCGTTTGACCAATAATTCGGATTTGACTCTCTAGCGCATATTTCAGCTTGTACATTTAATTCGCTCATTTCTCGCATGACTTTCTCAAAGTCCACAACTCTTAAGGCATATGCTGCTTGGCTAAGAAGTTGGAGAAGTGTATCCTTTGTTGCAAGTGAGCATTTTCCTCTTAAATGTTTTGCAAAATTATCTTGAAAATGCCGCAAGCAAAAAGCATTGTAGGAAGTAGGGAAAACACGTGGAATGGCTTGAAGTAGGCCTTTACACCTATCAGAGACAAATGTTAATCTGCGTTCTGGAGAAACAACTTTCTTCAAACAATTCAAAACCATTCCCAATTCTCCTCATTCTCTGCATCACAAGCAGCATATGCAAGAGGAAAAAGTTTATTCTCTCCATTAAGGGCAGTAGCAGCAAGAAGTTTACCTTGATACTTATCCTTCATGAATGTACCATCCAAAAAGAGAAGTGGCATACATCCCTCATGAAAGCCACCATACATGCATAAAAACATACAAAAATCTTTTGAAACGACCTTTGCTAGTGACTTCAAGTTCAACAACACTACCTGCATTAGATTGTTCAATTGCATTCTTATACCAACATAATTGATCAAATGAACACCGCATCACCATGAAGGCTCTTATACGCCACATCCTTTCTAAGCCATGCTTGATGATAAGGCACATCAACACCATATTCCCTAAAGATATCCTTCTTAATATGTATAGGTCGATATAATGGTGTATCTTGAAGTTTGTCCATTACAATAGAATGGTGTATCTTGAAGTTTGTCTTTTGGGTGCTCAAGCCACCTCCACATGTGTGAACATTGTTCAATGATTTGATTTTAAATTGTGGTCCACACCCAATTCTAATTGCATGTAGACTCCATTGGCAAGTAGTAACTTTACATGCAACAGTAACTCGTGTTTGCTCATTCCTAATGAAATGGTAATCAAATGCTCTTGAAATAGCATACCTATTGAGATCCATACGGAGTTGCTCAACACTGCTAAATGTTTGGTTAGAAGAATGGATCAAATCATGTCATAAATCACTTCTTAATCTCATCTCTTCACTAACATTCCCAGAACTTTTAGAAGTATGTATCACATTATCAGAGACGGAAGATTGCTCACCAATGGTCTGCAAATAAAACACACATAAAATCTAGTTGGACTTGTAACTTATGAAAATTATATCAAAAAAATATAAAAATAGAGTTGCACCTTTAACTTATGACTTCTTGTGAGGCTTCAATTTCAACTTGGACATTCATGACTTTACATCCCAGCATAAGATGCATATCAAACATCCGATCAATATCTGTCTCATTCAACATCCTCATCATGGAATGACAATTTTTTGGAATCATGTATTTGAGTTCCACTTGTTCCTTTACAAGTGACCATCTATTGCAAACTTCATCAACTAATTTATTAAAATCCATGCCGCGATGCATATGAATTACATATGCTTCATTTTTGTAGGTGAAAATTTTCGGAATAAAATCCATATCTATTTATTAACAATAAAAAAATCAATTAGATCATGAACTGTGTTGGTGGGGTGACGGGAAGAAGATACTTGCTCCTGCTGTGGGTAGCTGACAGGAAGATGAAGCCTGCTCGCGCCGGTTCATCAAATGCTGGGTGGTAGCTGAATGGAAGAGCCCTGTTACAAGTATTTGAACAACTATTTATTTATTTCTTCTTCTTTGATCATGCACTATCTTGGTGGGGTGAGGGGAAGAAGTTACATGCTCCTGCTGTGGGTAGCTTCCGGATCTACTTCTGCTTGGTGGTGGGTGACGGGAAGAGTCCTGTTACAAGTATTTAAACAAATATAATTATTTTGGGGGAAATGACGTGCGGACTGTGGGAATGCCGTGCAGACTGTGGGAGATGGGGCACTGCAAGCTGGGCTGGGGCACTGTGGGATGGGCTGGGGCTGGGAGATGGGGCAATGCGGACTGTGGAAATGTCGTGCGGTCTGTGGGAGATGGGGGAAATGCCGTGCGGTCACAGATTGTTTGGGGGAAATGTCGTGAGGACTGTGGGAGATGGGGCAATGTGGGTTGGGAGATGGGGCAATGTGGAAGCCTGCTCGCGCCGATCTCCCCTTCGCAGTTGTAGTACCCCGGAAAATCCATTAATTTAAAATTATGGATAAATTGAAATTTTATCAATTAATAAATTCAATTAGTTAAAAAGGTACGCATCATTATTGCATGCGTATAAACCACTATAAAAATTTCGTAAAAATAGTAGTTATACTTTAAATAATGTTCTATAATGACCTATCAAGAAATTTGGGCACAGAAAAATCGTTTAGACCAAGTTTAAGAATTTATGCGACTTATTAGCATAATTAAGGAATAAGTCAAAGAACCCATTATTTTCTGACCCAAAGTAGATTATAAATAAAAATAAACATGTGGGTAGACTTTAAATAATATGGGATGATAGCCCATTATGATATTTGGACCAATGGACAATCTTGGCCCATGAATAAATTCTCTAATAAAAGGATAATTAAAAATCTAATAAGTAAAGTAAGTACATGGGTTGTACAACTAGACTCACATGAGTTATTGGGCCAAGAGTAATTGCCCAAATGATGAATATTAGAAATATTGGCATGAATAATATTTATTCAATTCAAAAATATAAAATTACTTGAATAAGTGTGATAAATAGATTTACATAAGGATAAATGGTGAATAATTGGAATTAAATCAATACCCATTAAGTCAAATTAGTAATGGGTTTTACTAATGGACCTAACATAAATTGTTGGACCCAATAAGAAGAGCCCATCATGAGATGGGAGATAATTAAGCTAAATTCGTACCTAAATATTAATAAATAGAAAAGGTTAAGATAATGAGTATTTTAACTCTTAATCATCTTAAAAAGAGTCCTAACCCTAGTCTAACCCAATAGGACTCTATCCTAATCTAAAATTGGGATTTAGATGTGAGACAATTGGGTTAAATATAAGAGACCCAAATTAAATAGGGAAATTCGTAACTATATTATCTCTTAATTAAAAAGGGGTCATTAAAGTACTAATATGACTCATATATATCTTAAAAAGAGTCTCCATCCCATCCTAACACATTAGCCATAAAATTAGATCTCTCCCTAGCCAATCAGTGGATTAATGCTAGAATATGGGAGATAAATGTGTAAATTCGGAGTTAATATTTAAATAAATTAAAAAGGGATAAGATAATGACTAAACTAGCTTATAAATATCTTAATAAAAGTTCTAATCCTATCCTAAACCATTACCCACGAAATTAGCTCTCTCCCTAGCCATATTAGGTGGATAAATAAGAGAAAGTGGGAGATAAGGAAGGAAATTTAGAGTTTAATGGAAAGAAGGACTCTTATAATGACTAGGACTCCTATAGATGGTCATATACACCAAAAAACTCATCATTAGCAACCCATTTTCGTGGCTAGAGCTATGGAGAAAGAGGAGAAGGGCTGGAGACAAAGGAGCAAGGAGGAGGAGGCTAGAATAAGAAGGGTTTCGGATTTTCGTCATCCAAACTAGGGTTTTCTTGCTCCATGAAAAAGGTAGGCAATCTCTCAAGCTAAAATCGTGAAATAATTACCCTAGGTAGCCTTCATGTACCTCTTCAAAAGCCCTATGGTTTGTGGTATTTCGTTCACCCATTTGGGCGAATTTAATTCGTGAAATCCTGCTGTCACCATGAACCCTAATCTCATGTTTTCTCTAATTCCCGATGTGTACATGCTCTCATGCCATGATAAAATTTTCAGATATACTACATCATACTAGCTTTCAAACGCCCCTGTTCTTGCTTGATTTCGATCTCTCATGAGAGAGAATTAAATCTTTGAATATCTGTCAGACCTGTGCACTCGACCCTCCTTGTTTCCTTTTTAATCTCGTGCACACTTGACATCATTCCATGATAAAATTATCATAAATATTACTACATGTTAGCTTTCAAACGCCGCTGGTTTCATAATTTTTCATGATGTATTCATCCCTGAATAATTCATTGAACCCTGACTGCGCCTGTTTAGGTCACCGAAATGTAACATGATCAATGCATATCTAAACCTTGTCTATTTTCAAATAATCGTGCATGTTGATAGATATACATGTCTACTTTCGTTTAAAACTGATTTCGTACTTTTTGGATCACCGTACTATTTTATATGTAATTTACAACGTCCATATATCACAGAGGACTCGCCCTGAGAAAAAGAGAAAAAGAGCAAACTCACCCGTTATCGCGACGGCGCGACCCGCCGCGATAACAGTGGGGTCGCGCCGGCCGATGGCGTCGCGTCAAGAACGCGGCGGCACGAGCCACCGCGATTCGCTCCGGACCGGGCCAGACCGGCCAGGCCCCGTGTCGCGTCCGACCGCCCTGTCGCGACTTGAATCGCGACGGGTAGGTCCGTCGCGTTCTTGAAATTTCGGCCAGAACCTTTATTGCTCTTATATCCCTACTTTAAATGTCATCTAATCCTTGTACAAGTTAAACCATGTACTGTTAAGCTTGATAAATGATCTGAATATTTTTATTAATATTTAAATGATTCTTAATAATTTAAAAGCCGTGAGCACGACTTATTCTATTCTCATGATTTATTTACACTTGCACACTAAACATTGTTTATTGCCATTTGACCCTATTAAATTACTCAATAATGTATCTGGTAATTAAGTGAAATTAATTACCTAATTTTCCTATTATTTAAATGACACATGTCTTCGCTTTATTCGCGTGATTGTACATCGTTACCGTTTTCCCTCGGCCTTCGAGCACTCGAGGCACGACGGACCCGTTTTCTACACACTTTTCTCTTGACTTGGACCACCTCTCCACCGGGAATACTCTCGACTGGACCAGGGACTCCTTGTCAAGGCCTCCGTAAGTCTTCTTGGCTTTGGCGCACGTCCTTAGCCGACGAGCTGGTTGTACCTTTAAATCCCGTTACACTCTTAGGGATCAGTACGATCCAAACAGCCTTAGTGAGATCTCTCTTATCTTGTGATCACGCCGGACCATCTGGCTCGTGTACGGGGCACGGCTAGTGGGCGGTGGTGACTTCTTCTACCAGACTGCCGGTACCCGACCTGGTGCTGTGCAACCGTTACTATCGTGGTTTATCGTTGTTTTACGATTATACCCCTATCTCGTCTACTATCCTTGTACTCTCATCTGTTCACATTCACTCTACTATCTCATCTATTCATCTAGTACTCTCTTGAAACTCTTGAGTTGTTGTGACTCCCATTGTTTGTACTATACATGACTGTCTAGCGTCATAATATGGGTCTGGTGACCTACTGACTTGAATGCTTAGTGTGCAGGGCACAGAGAGTGTCCGAGGGGCTCCAATCTAGTCCTGGGGGCAGAGAGCCACCCGAAAATACCTGCAGGGGCTATTGACGGTGTTATGCATTGCACCGGTTCTGACTATCTCGACATTGGCTAGACATCTAATTGTTTTATTATTAGTCTGAGGAGTTCAGACATAGTGTGCCAGTTCTGTGCTATTAGTGTGCTAGCACTGACTGATTAACATTAGTCTGAGGAGTTCAGACGAAATGTACTATCGTTAAATGGCTACTGTCCCAAAGTGACTATTGCCATACTCGACTAGTGCACCGTGGTGCAACCATACATGCTATCTCTTTACATGCAATCTCGTTACACGCTATCTTGATATACAAGCTATCTCGTTACACGCCACCTTGATACAAGCTATCCTATTTCGTGTCATTTTGATACACGCTATCTTTTTATACACTATCTTGTTTACGCGCTATCTCGTTATGTTGCCATTCAAATTTTGCAATACTCTTGAGAAATGTAATGTCGTTCACTTGTTATCTTGTACTATTACTCTCTTGACTATACTTGATCGTTCTCTCTAGTTAACCTGCGTTACAAGACATTAATCACTTAAAGCATGCTTGTTTACACGAGATATTAAGTCCTACTGAGCGTTATCGCTCACCCTTCGTTATTTGTTATTGTGTTTCCAGGTAAGTCAAGTGACGACCTTACACCCAACAACGGGATTGGACTGGAGTGATGAGCGTCCTGAAGTCATAGCGATGGAATGTCCTTAGTACCTTAGAGTCTAGTTAGATATTTGCTTTAGATTTCTTTTCCAATGTAATAATGTCATTGAGCCCTATGTTTTGGCTCTGAATTAGTGGTTGTAATAGTTTAATTGAATTATCAATAAAATGATGAGTTTTATTGTAATTATTGTTCATTAGTTGCTCTGATATTTGCGAATGTATGCGCAATTTACATTACTATACTCGTTGTTCATGCCTCCCCGATTTATTCCGCTGCTAATTGGCGGGGCATGACAGCAGTGATGCGCCTTAGCCGGAAGGCAACGTAAGGGCTTTGAAATAATGGGAAGTATAAAAATGGACCTAAAAATAACTATTCTGGTCAATGGACCTAAAAATAAGTAAGAGGTCAACAAATGGGCCTAAAATAAAAAAAACCCAATATTATTTTATCTTCTTCCACGGAAGGAAAAATATTGTTGTCCGATTAGGGAATGGTATTTTTTCTCGTGAGAAATGTTAAGCTTTAGATTTGGTGAGCGAAGAAATGATATTTAGGTCTCATTATAAAATAATAATAAATATTTTTATTTTTATATAGTAAATTTATTTCACTCGATAAATTATTTATTTCACTTATCAAATTATTTATTTTACTTAGATTTTAATATTTGTCATTTCTTGTAAAATAATTTTGTCTCACTTAACAAATTATTTACTCTACTTATTTATTAAGTAGAACAAATTATAATAAATAATTTTGTAAGTGGAATACTAATTTACTTAGTAAAATAAATTTATTTTTTTGAGGTAAAAGATATTTAATGTTACTTTTTATGATGAAGACTCACCCAACACTCAAAATAATTAATCGAATCAATCTCATTCTAGATAATAAATTTTCTTGAGAAACACTTAACTCTTATTTACATGAGAGTTTTGATCTTTCTGGATTCATCCACAGATTGTATGACCACAATTTGACACATCATCCCATGAAAAGGCTCTTTACTTTATATCCCGCCTTGCTACGAATCTCATGAACAATCTCCATCATAATAGACATATGTCTCGAGATGATGTGGTATGATGACTCAATCACATATATATTTAAAATAACATTAAAATGTCATTCTAATTATATCCTTTGAGCTATTGCCCTCCACTCATATTACTACCAACAAAAAGAGGACAGTTCTTTGCCATATGTACTTGGTCATTTCGTGTACTCGATCATTTCGATCCGTGTGAGTCTAATGGCACCAATTACATTATAAAAAATGTATTATAATAATAGAGGACCATCCTCAAATAATAATTAACCTATGCCAATAATTATTTGTCATTTGAATAATAGTTCACATAGTCTTTTCTAAAACTTCTCGAGCAACTTTACTTAATCAAGATTCTTTTTTTAAAAAGTTATTCTAACTTCTAATGCCATAACCACAATATACAACATTAGAAAAAAAAATCACAACAAACGCAATTCTCTTGAGTCCTATTATACTTATGCGAGAAATTTATCCAAGTACTCATCTCTCTCATAAAGAGATATACCAATAATATTGAAAGTATCGTGAGATCCACTTATCTTGTAAGAGGGGCAGACAAACATCTCGCCAAGTGAACAAGTTTTACCCTACACTCATAGAACATATTTGTTTTTTAAGTATTAGTTCAATTTTATCCCAAAGATTTTAATCTTATTTGGATAAGGATAGAGGACATGAAAAAAATACAGTTTTGCTATTCCTATTTATAGATATTTTACAAAAAGATAGGATATATGAAAAAAGGGGTCGGGTCTAGAGCATAATTCGCCGTACCGTCCGGATCGATCATGTCGCATTCTCTGTGGTACAGTACGGTACCATATTATACTGTAACGTTGAGATACAGTGGGAAATAGACTTATTTGATAGGAGAAGACTAACTCATGTATGGACTCTCTCTCTAACTCGAGATTGAACTCTCTCTCTCTCTCTCTCTAACTTGGTGGTAGCTTTCTCCTATCAAATAAGTCTATTCACCAAGCCCCATCTCCCCAAAGTCAGAGGAGAAGTCATTCTCAACGTTGCATATTTTCTGTCTCCCATTTCTCTCTCATATCCTCCAGAATCATCAAGGATATCACGCCTTCTATAGCCTGAAAAGGGGTTGATCTGCTCACGAAATTTTCATCAAAGTTGTTCTACTCTTCTTAAGCTTCGTCCTCGAAGTGGAATCACCTCGATTGGTGGTATGTATCCAAAGTTATAACACATTATTATTCACATTCTCTCTCATATCATGATCTACACATTCGAGGCTTTTTCATGAAAATTATTCTCCACTACTTCCTCTACGAGCTCCAATTAACTGGAATCACATCAAATAAATATTTATATTTAAAAGATACAATGGATTATTCTTGACCTTCTCTTTCATATCGTAATCCAAACCAGTAGTGAGTGCGGCCTCTCTACAGCCTGAAGATGGTGATCCAGTCTTTGGGCTCTTCAGGAAAGTTGTTCCTGATATGCTCATCTAACCACATGAATAGGAAGCACCATCGATCCGATCCCATAAATAAAATTGTAACATCTTAATTAAATTTATAATAAAATATTAAAAAAATAAAAGAGATAGTAAATTATACGTAAGACATGACCACTTATATAAAATATAATTATATTAATTTTATAATATTTTATATTATTAATATAATTCTGATACTATCTTTGATTGTGCACACTTCCACGGGACGACATTCGGTTCCGAAAATAAAATCAAATTTGAAGTCATTATAATTATCAGAAAAATATACTAATTCTAAAAATATAAATATTAAAAATTATTGATGCATAGATGTTGAGATTAAGTCGACCTAATAATTTTTTAGACAAATTTTACTTGCCAAAAATTAATTTAAAAAATTAAACTAAAATTACTATAATTTGTATTGTAACGCTCCAAAAATTTATTGAAAATAAAAATAAACAAAAATGTTAAGTAAACATAAAAATAAAAGTCATAATTAAACTCCCGAGAAGTAGAATCAACTATTTAAATTATATTGGGCTAAGGAACAAAACCCAATAACATTAAACTCAAAAATTCGTGACCATAATTATGCAGAAAATAGGAAAAGATAAATTAGGGCTAAAACAAAGGTAATTAGCCATGCATAGCAACCAAATTCGTACCCACCCATGTTAGGAGGTTTCCTAAAGGTCTTGCTACTCCAATTTGGAGGAGAATCCCCAAAACATAGAAGGGGCCAAACCAAAACCAGAACCCACCCTTCCTAGTCTCATTAGGACTTAAAATTAACCCTAATCATATAAATAATCGTCATAAGACTAGTTGGGAAGGCTCACCATCGTGCTGGGGTCGTGAGGAGGCGAGCTAGGGAACCAGGAGAGGAAAAGAACAGCCAAGAACCCGAGCTTCTTCTCCAACCTTTCTCTGCTGCGATCTGTGCATGGACCTCTCTTAGATCCACTCAAAGGTAAGTGTTCTCGAACTTAATCTAAACATTTTACATACCAATGGAAAGAGCATTGAGTCTAGTTCATATGTATGTGTTTTCCCCAATTTTTATGAACCATGTGAGTCGTATTAAGCGTTTTCCAAGAGTCACGCATGTTTAGGGCTCTATGTGTTCTTACGATATTTCACGTAAACCGAGGCCAAATTAGATCAAACCAAAACTGTGGTTCTCTTCTACTCGTTGTCTTCGACACTTTTCATGTTCAAAGTTTTGTCCAAAGATCTCTATATTTCGAGTTATAAGTCTATCATGAAGGGTGTAACATTTTTCTGGGTTTCGGGCAAGATCCAAGAACGCGACCACTCTAGACGTCGCGTTTCTCTTTGCATGAACATGACGTACATCTACGTCACGATTCAGGTAAAGGCAATCGAATACCCCGTCGCGTTTTCATGTTTGACCCGTCAACCCTGACATATAAAACTATGTGCCGTGTGGATTTCTGTGTCGTCTTGAACGCGACAGCATGTGTCATCGTGATTTGACCATTTTTCCCGCCCAAGTTTTCAGCTTGTTTTTATATTCGGATTTTTAAGTTAATTAGTGAAACCGATAGGTAGAACCGTCGCGATTCAAAGTCATGGCGACGTATCGGCCTGTCGCGACATGAAGGCGACAGACCTAACCGTCGCATTTCTGATTCGATAATCGATTCGACAATCGATTCCTGTTGTAAAGGGCGACGATCTGTCCTGTCGAGATTTGAACGCGACAGGTAGGTCTGTCGCGATTCAGTCACTTTGCACAGAGTCTTGTTTTAACTGTGTACGGTCCTTTGAAGTGCGACAACTGAACCCGTCACGATTTAAAGGCCAACCCGAGACTGTTTTATTAAGTAGTACTACAGTCCATTATATGCATATCCTACTATCATATCATGTCATGCAATTATTCAATGGCCTAAAAGTAATCAACCTACATGAAAATTATAAGAATATGAACTTCTATTCTAAGTGTTCTTAATAATTGATTGATTCTATCTACCATGTGATTGATATGAGTTCTGTTCATACTAGTCTAGCTTGTTTATAAGTGGAATTGTTACATGTGAAAAGTACAGAAATCATGTGATAGACTGAATTGTATTTCATGTCATGCATCCATGTTATAAGCTTTCCGTCTTATTTTAAACCGATGGATTGTGGATTGAGACACGTTCTATAAGACACATTGCACATATAGGCAGCCCTCTCTTGGGGATTTGGAAACTCTCGGTCGGTCATTCCGTATCGACAGACTAGTGACCTTCTCTCCAAAACCTCTTTAATTCTCTGTACTCCATGGATTCTCTCATGGATACCGAGTTGGTTGTACCAATGAAGTACCCAGAAGATAGATTGCACCTCTACTCTTATCTACTTCTCGTGAGAGTGATTTGACACATTGAAATTAAGCCATTAAGTGTAAAGATTGAACTAAAGTAATTAAGCTGTTATGCTGTCGAAATTTACTCGGGATCATGTCCACTTATCTTATTCCTTATTATCATTGACATGATCCATAGTACACATACTGTCTATTGTTTGAAATTCGTATTGGTCATAAATGAATGAATGGAATTACCAGAATTATTGGAACTTCGGTTCACAATCAAGCTTGTGCAAATAGGGCCCAGTCTGGTCCTAGGAGGAGTACCCGAAATACTTATAAATCGCGAGAGTATATGATCTATTGAGGTGTCTGGCAATCACATAATTGACTGCAAGATTGATCTGGGTAATTTCCACACTATTATTGAATGATTAAATGAATGAATGATTGATTGAACTGTTATATGTGAAATGGTCAAATCTATTGTACATGTTATCGTTATTGAATACAGTATGTCATTGTCCACTGGAATTCTATGGAATTCAACTTGAGATATTCATTAAACAAGTTATTGAATATTGAATCTCTTCTATCTGATAAATGATCTTACGGTCATCCATCTCATTGTCAATCGTTCAGTCTCACATGAGAATTGTCATGAATTTGTTACTGAACCATCCTCGTACATGTTATAGATTGGATTTGTCACTATCGTTGTTGTCATAAGTATTGCATGATAGTATCTTACATGTTAACATGTTAACTACGTAAAGCATTCCCGCACCATGAGATATAAATCCTACTGGGTGCTAGTGCGCTCACACATACTTTCCATAATATTTTCAAATGATGATTATGAAGAATTAGATAATGATGGGACCGGGGAAGAGTAATGAGCATCTCAAGCGTATCTGTCATGTCAGCCATCGAGATTAGAGTCCACAGAGTCTGTAATAGTTAGGTTTATTTTCTTGATGTCATATGTACTTGAAATTCAATAATGGGCCCTATGTTTGACTCTGATTATGTAATGTTTTAAAATAGTTTTGATGGAAATGAAATAAAGAGTATTCGGCTGGCAATATTATTGTCTAATGTCTTTTATTATGCTTAGTTGTCACTCTGAACTACTCGACTGTGATACTCATATTTGTATCGCTCACGCTCTCGATATTTATTTCCGCTACTAAATGTTGGGGGCCTTGATCCAAGAGTTATAGAGCAGGTCTACCTCAAACATCACTTCTATGCTCATGGGGAAATTGAATCCATCAGGCTTGTACCGCAGCGGGCTTTGTGCTTTTGTGACATACACCACAAGGGAAGGTGCAGAGAAAGCTACAGAACAACTGTCAAACAAACTTTTGTGAATGGTCTTCGCTTGAAACTGATGTGTGTGTGTGGGGGGGGGGGGGGAATCACAAGCACCAAAACCAGAAACAGAAGCACAAGATGGTGAGGCTGCAAGGCAAGGGCTTTTGGCCCATGGAGGAATGCTCCCGAGGTCTATTATATCACAACAGCAGAACAACGACCAGCTCCAACCCTCCAGCAGTGGCGGAGCCATCTTGGGGCCAGTGGAGTCATGTGATTCTATTGGATTGAAAAGTTTTCATTAGTGATATAAAATTGTATCATTAATGACTCCACTAAATCAAAAAAATACGTCTAAAAATATATTCACTGAACAAAATTTTTAGATCCGCCACTATCCCCGGACACACAGGACCAACAACAACCACTGCCGTACTTCAACATCTCTGCCCCATCTCAATCTGACCGAGCACTTTACCTCAGAGGATGGGTGCTCTTGTCCGGTCCTATTTATCTGACTCTTTAATTTTGTACTTTCCAGATATTGGCTTGGTTTTCTGTTCTCTGTCATCTACATGTAACAAGAGTCAAACACAGATTAGCAATTTCTACAATGAAGCTGATTGTGTGCACCAATCTGTCGTGCTGTATGTGTGAACTCAATTTAATGTCTATTGATTTGAGCATAGATTCCCATATTGCAGGAGAAAAGTTTACTGCACTTAAGTAGCGTTCGGTGTAAGGAGATTTTGGCCTGCAAAATCTTTGACAGAAGCTCCCTTATTTCCAAATGCGCCTCGGTGGCGTTGGCTCGAGTGTGCGGTCGATTTCGCACGGAAGAGATAGAGATAGATTATTTTCTCTCTCCGTTGTGCCGGGGAGCGTAGTTCTCTATGTTTTTTTGTCAATTTTGGGCACAGGTGATGAGATCGAATTCGTCGCCGAGATATGCAAAGTAAAAAAAAAAAAAAAATTACTTATTTTTTGTAGGTTGGGCACGGGCGACGAGGTCTCTCTGATCTGCACCTACAAAAAAGCTCAAATTGTGTCCACACATGTACATCACTCTTTTTTTTTTTCCCAATCACTTCCAAACGCTACCTCCGTCAAGTTTAAATCCTCTTGTAACCGGCCATTTGTCTGCGCACTACAGAATCGCGTCACTTTCATTTTAGAGCTCAAGTTTTTATTTTAGAATTCAACTTTTTTATTTGGAGTTTAATTTTATATTTGAGAGTAGGTGGAAGTGGCGTGATTCACAATACCGCTCAACAAGGATGAATGCCTAAAGTGCATTTAAAAGCATTCTTTTAAGTGCAGAATTTTTTTTTCTAAATTATTTGCTCGTGTCTGTAGTTGTGGGTTATAAGCATGGGTGAGTAAATGCCACCTGCGATTAAAAGAGATTTTTTTTTTTAGTTCAGTTCAATGGTTAAGTCATTAGTCTTTGTACAAAATTACTATTGAGAGGTCTCGAATTGGGCGCCTCCCATCAACTCATATCTCTAAGTCTAAGAAAATCTTTAAAAATACAATTTTCAAAAATTCTAAAAAAATCTGCTCTTGATGGAAATGGAACTCACAATCTCTTGGTATACGTCGGAGTGTCTCACCAATCACAAAAAAAGATCTTTTTTTTTTTTGGTTCTTTAGCACCAAGCCCACTGCACCTGCAACGTTTACCCTTGCGTGTCCGAGATTAGAGCTGTAAACGGGTCGGATTCGGAACCGAAAACACAGATTCTGATACCAATTTTGATAACCGAAATATGATTCCGATTCCGATAAGAATGGTTACTTCCAATTCCGTTCCGATTCCGATAACATTATCGGAACCGAAATTCCGATAAGGTAAGATACTTACCATAATTTTACCTTGAGTTTATGATAATTTATCAGAATAACCGATACCGATACCGATATTTTTTCGATTTCGATTCCGATAACTTATCGGAATATCCGATACCGATTCCGATAAGCTATCGGTATCATTTTCCGATTCCGAAACCGATAATTTTTATCGGTATCAGATCGGAATATCAAAATATCGGGTTCCGTTTACACCTCTACCAGAGATCGAACTCTGGGCATACCCCCACCTGCCCCTACGCGGTGTCTACCTAATGTCTGTCCAAAGTGACGACTCCAAGAGTGCAGACCTTGTTTGATAATTCGCGATTTGTATGGGCGAAGAAATTCTTTAAATGCAAAATTAGTCGAATGCAGTAGATTGTGCCAGTGCCGGAGATGAGCAGACGGTGATAGTAAAACTTGCAAAAAAAAAAAAAGGCACAGTTGAAAAGTTCACGGATGATTTGGGGATTTATGTTCTCGGTTATTACTTGTCACCATTTAATGTTACTGACAACGATTTAAGGGTAAACACGGGTCGATTTGATCTAACTGAACCCGATTCGGTTCGATTCGAACTAGAAAAAATATGTTTCTGAGATGAGCAGAACTGTTGTTGCTACCGCTAAAACAAATGGCCTCCACCCCGTCCTATAAAGAGTGGGAGTTCTCACAAGATCCACATCTCTAAAGGTTGGAAATTTTCCGACACACTAAAGCTGCAGGGGGGGCTCTTCCTCACATCTTCGTGGTTTCTTAGGAAGTGAAGTGTTGAAGTTCCGGAGTACAGATGCATAGAAAACTCGACGACATGTAATTAGCACAGAAAGGAAGAGTTTCGAAGAGTACAAATCACATCAATGCAAGTCCCTTGACTCAGCCTGAGACCAGGTCTGCAAATTTACAGCATTTCCTGACTGCTTATATAACTTTCAGATCCCAGTGTCCGCAGGACAATAGGATAGAACATCTCTATGAAGGAGATCTCTCTATACCCTACACATGGGTGGCAGTATTAAGATAGCCCCTCATACTTTGTCGTCATGGAACCACCACCTTGTCTCCTTGGGGGATCTTCCATTACGGCAGTTCTTGACGTAACGATCGTTGTCGGGAGGGCGTTGCTGCATATGGTTATAAAAGAAAAAATCTGGGTGTTCATCCTCTAATGTTACATATCTGTGTTAGCTGGATAAGAGAGAGAGAGAGAGAGAGGGAGAGAGAGAGATAGATAGATAGAGACCTTTGCCGTGGAGCTTGATAACATGGAGAGAATACTGATACACACTGAACTCACGGTCATCGCCGGAGACCAAGAATCATACAGTATGTCTACACAACAAGTTGATGAGAACAAATCAGAAGATCAAAAAGAATCATGGAAGCCTCTAAAATTTAGTGACAAAGGTGAACTTAAAAAAAAAAAAAAGATCCTTGTGTGGTTTATTTTTTTAAACCAAAACTTACATCATCATGAAGCCTTGTCCCAACAATGATCAATCTATGTCTGTTCTGGGATCTATGTGAATTGGAAAGTCCATTATGACTCTAGTGGAGTTTCCCACTTTCCCTTTGAGGCTGGTCCATGACAACAAAGTCATGTTTCCTTCGCTAATACTAATGATGTACCCATTTTCCTGTCAGGTCTGTTTGAGGGGGTCATGACATAATCCATCATGTTATGTAATCTAAGGGAAATGGAACACCATGCAGCCAACATGCGTTTGTGCTCATTATTTCATGAGATTTCCCACGTCTAAAGTTATATGAACATGGATCGGAATTGGACAAGAAACCCAAACTGGATGGAGATGCATTCCTACTTCTCTCCATGGACATGGAGAAAATCATAGGTCACTTGTTTCAAGGCATGAAACTAGCTCCTATATTGGAGGCGTCACTATCCATGTGAATATAGACAAAGGACAACAGGATATGACTCTTGGATTTATCTCTCCTCCTGGTAATGATATTCAAACTGTGGCTATGATAATTAAGTTCCTACGGATGATTGCCCGATCAATGCAGTCATGTTTCATGATGTTGTCAATGCTAAGATGAACGCTTCTGTACTCACCTTTTGCCATGTGGCAAGATAGACATCACATTCTTAAGGCTCCTTTATTCTGTTCGATGCAGAACATGATTCTCATAAAGTGGAATTTTGATTCCAATCATTTGCAATTCATAAGTTACAAGCACATAAGAAACTCCATGAGACAGAAGTTCTGAGGGACATTTCCCTACACTTCTGATTATGAAAGCAGAAAGTATGGCAGGTCTCAGTGCTCTTTTTGTCCCATTGAACAATTGTTATGCAGTACAAGCAATTGATGGAGGCTTGTTTATCGAGGCAAGACTGCGGACTTTACCTAATTACTGATCCCCCCAGAAGCTTTTATCCTCTGCAAGTTATGGCCTCATCTATTAGGCATCATCCATCCATTCATCTGGCTTGTCCACTGCTTGAAAAGATTCTAGAGTTCTGACCATATGTTTACATCAAACAGTATTATCTTGATTTCTTTACACATCAGCTAGAAAAAAATGCGTCCACTCGTAAGCAGTAACCTATATCTAAATGATAACTCACAAGTGTTCTGATTGGATTCTATTGCCTTTCAACAAAAAAATTGGGCTAAAAGTATATTTCACTGGCCCTTTAATCCAAGGTTGGCCGGATCGGAATTGGGAATTTCCTGATTCGATCCGATTTGGCCGTATTGGCCCCAAATCGAACCGATTCTCGTGTATATATATGCAGAAATATATATACATTTATATGTGTGCGGAATTAGAATTCGCATGGACCCATGGTGAAATACCTTATTTACCTGAACATCATTTAAGTAAATGTTTATATTTGTAGTTGCATTTACTTAAGACATTACATGTAAATAAAGAAGAACCCCCCATTTGAATCTAATAAAAATATCAAAAAAATCATATCTCTTACAAGTAAAAAATCAACTCTCCTATCTAAGAAGAAAATTATGATTTTGGTGATCCCATCAAAATGGCGACTTTTAAATCTCTGATAATTTAACCTAACTAAAAATTTCATAATTCAAATAAACCACATGGAAATATGGAATACTAAAAAATTCAAAATCCAGTGAAAATGACAGTTTGCGATTTTTCACCGAATTTTGAATTTTTAGTATTCTATGTGATTTATTAATTATGAAATTTTTAGTTAGGCCAAATTATGAGAGATTAGAAAGTCGACATTATGATGGGATCATCAAAATCACAATTTTCTTTTTAGATGCGAGAGTTGACTTTTTATTAGTAAGAGATATGATTTTTTTATATTTTTATTAGATTCAAATAGAGAGTACTTCCTTATTTAGAAACTACAAATATAAGGTATTATACATATATGAAGTGAATCGGGCAAATTAGGAATCAGTCTTATTTTGATTCTCACCAACTCAGCCGAATCGGACCGATTCGATCCGATTTGGCAAACCATGCTTTAATCATCTCCAACAATGCTGCATAAAGATGCCTTCTTCTAGGAAAGCCAAAACAACACCTGCCAATTGGCCAATGAAGACATGCCACAGCAGGCCAGCAGCATCATGGTGCCTCACTGCAGGACACCTTTCCAGTTTCCACCCAAGTCTAACAAATTATGACCACCCAATCTTCACTGGAAACCATGGTTGCAGTCAACTGCCAGTGGACATAAACTGAAGAACAGACTGTCACCAACTCCAGACAGATGCATGTACGTGTATGTAGATTGTAGAGAAATGTCTGCGTGGCCATATCCTAGCAATGCTATTAGATTACATCTGATGGCCACAAGCTTCTCAGGACATCCATGCATGAGCAAGAACCTGTCCAACACCACATTCTGGGAGTGGGCATGAACCTTTCCAGCATCACTCAATGGATGGGGTTTCCAAGCAGGGTCATGTGAAACCACCAGACTTGTCTGACCTAATGTTCACAGTTGAACATGCTCACGAGCCCCTCAAATCATAGGACATCTCCCATGACTTGACGGCTGATGCAGGCAATCTGCAGCTATGCTATAAAATAACAGAGTTGAGTGAGTTGATGGGCTATACTTGAACATCCACACTGGTGCAGAAAGGGAATTTCTTTTGAAAATTTTATGCTGCTGCCAGCAGGGTGGACATGTGGAACCGGACTGGGGTGGGGATGTGGGGTTGAGGGTATTGCTGGAGGACACCATGAAGCACTCCACCCAAACATTCTAGCAAGTCATTAAAAGTGGTAAAGCATTCATTAGGACAAATAAACATGCCTCAGTATGAGTCTAGGACCAGTCCCTTCGTAGATCTATGAACGTTGAACAGCCAATAGAACAAGTAATAGAAAGATAGCACAGGGCAAAACAATAATGCTGTCCAGCAGCCATATTCTTCAACCTTGTGAACCTTCTGCAACCAAGGGTGGGGTTTGAAAAAAAACAAAAAAGGAGAGCCAATCTAATAACCAAAAAGGAACAGTGCAAGGCGAATGTTTTAAAAATCTACAACAACTGATAGATGGGCCCCACTCAGCATAAAAGTAAATAGTGCTAATACATCACATTACTGATAAGTAAGCATCGCATAGAATAGTCCAGGTTTTACTCTCAATATGAACAAAATAATAACCTCCTGTCTGCCACCATATCTTCCTGTAGGCAATTGGATTATGGGAAAGGTCAAACTGGATTGCATGAATTGAACCTTTAAAGAACTGGTACCATTTCTAACCTTCTCCAAACCAACTTCCATCAGGGCACCCATGTTGTAGTATTTGAACCATAAATTATCAGGAAATTTTATTCAAAGAATTGCACTCTGCAACGTCAGACTTTTATTCTAGACTCCTAGAGTATGGATAACTGAAGACAAGCCTTGTCCGGCACTTTAAGGGAGAATAAACATAAGGCAAAACCATGACCACGCTTCCAGAGGGAAGCAGAAAGTCATATATGGGGAAATTAAGCCAAAAAAAAAACTAAATGATTGCAAATGATATCGAGGTATTACCTAAACATATATGCCCATTGCTGTAAATATGCTGGTGCAGAGGCACAGGGTGAAGAAAAATAACCTGATCAAGAACTTCATCAATAAAAAAAAGGTATTTTGACCAATGGCCCAAAGGGCAGAAAGTAATGACGAACAAGAACAAGGAAAAGATTAAACATGATAATCTGACTCCATCCTAAAAAGGGCAAACAAAAGAAAGAGAGGAGAGATAATTTTTAAAAAGAATGCAAACCTCCATTACAAATGTAAAATAAAGAGAGCGAATCTGATTCTTGAGTTCACCTGGGGGGCCTCCATCGGATAATGCTCGGGGAAATCAACCTGCAGCTGGTAGGTCTCACCCGCATACAGAGTCCCAGGTGCCCCGACCACCTCGATGATCCACCTGCACACGTTGCAGCACTCACAATTGGCGAAGCACGATCGAAATTTAAACAGAAATCACCCGACCCAGTAAAGCATTTAAGGAGAGAAAAGAAGAAACAGAAGAGGAATCCGAATCAACAAGGGCAAAACGGGGGCATGATTGCCGGCGAACCCCAATCCAAAGGGGCGCGCAACCGACCTCTGTAAGTTATCCGTGGGCTTGTGCTTGAAGCCGGCGGGGGGGCTGGACTGCCATTCCACGAGCTCCTTCTGCAACCTGTTGCACGCGATCTTACTCAGCGTCTGCGGGGAAAGGGACCCAAGAGAGGCCGCCGCTTAGATAGAGGACCCATGAATTGCCGGCCCAAGGAGAGCGCAAACCCGGGCGGAGGGAGAGAGGTATGTGATACCACGGAGCTTAAAGAAAGACAAAGGCCGCACCTTGCGGGAGGGGGCCGATGTGCTGGTCATGTTTCTGCAAGCAGCCGCTGCCGGGGGCGCCCCCTCGGTGGCTGGGCACGGGGTTCGGACTTCCAAGAAGAAAAGGAGGAAGAAGGGGAGAGGGAGAGAGAGATCAAAGATGCTTCCTTTTGATACGAACGCGGTTGTCGTAAAATTTCCTCCGGGGAAACCGAGTACACTGTCCCCAAACTCAATGCCTTGTGTGGTCCCTCTTTCACTGTTTTCTCTTTTTCTTCCTTTTTCTGTTTATTTTTAGAATATTTTATATGTAATTCTCAGTTTTAATTATTTATATAGTTTATTTGAGAAATTACTGTGATGTCACACTTTTGAGGGAAGGTTTCCAATTTCTATCATGCCATTATTTTTTTGGCAATTTTGCATAGATACCCCTCTTAAGATAAAAATTATGCAACAATTGATGGGCATATCCAGTAAGTATTCTCCTTTTAATCAGCTGTGGTTAGGGAATGTGGAAATAAAATAGCTGACTTTCTTACGTTGGATCTGTATTCCCCAAATTTCTCTGAGTTTTGTTCTCCTAAATGCTGAAAATATTTCCTAGTTCTCTAAAGAGTATTTATGTGTATGTGTTCTTTCTCTCGATTTCCCTGTAGAAGTACAAACATGTGGTTTCATTTTCATAAACGCGCGATTTTACTTCACTAGGATTATTTCCCATATATTTGCATTTTCCGGAGAAATATTTTCCCATAATTATGAATTTTTGGAAAAAATTAAAGAATGCAAACCCCATCTACTGTGGATCTTCAACAATGAACAAGCTACCCCTAGAGAAATTAGATTTGGTATGATCTTGTGGGCATGGGCATTAAGAAAGAGGTGGTGGAAGTTGTGAAGTAAACCAATCACATTGTTGCTTTCTATAAAGCACATAGATGTTATCCCTCCTCCATGAGTGCATTCTTGAAGAGAACTGTTCCCCATTCCACACTGTTTAATGGAAATGTTCTCCTTGTGAGCATGTCCTCCATTACTTGATAAAGCTTGAGCCTTCAACAACTTATTTGACAACAAAGAAAGGAGAGGGAGGAGCACTTATTGCAAAGCATGCCCCACCCACTTTCTAGCTTATGAAGCTGAATGTTGCATAATATCTGCTCTCTCAATAGTATGTCACAGATGACATATCCTTTCATCTGTTAAAACTGGTTCCTTACAAGTATGTGAAGCCATGGATGTTTCCAACAGTCATGGCTTTGGCTGAAAACAAGATTAGTATGAACCCAAAGAAAGTTTCAGGGCACACCAGAATGGCCAAGACAATGGACACTCGCATTGTGCCAGAAAACATCAGTGGTTTGGCTTCAAGAAACGCCAGGATATATTGCAGAAATTTTGATAAGCATACAACTGCATGAGGCATCTTTATTCACATTGGGAACACCAATCATGCGTAGATTAGAGTTTATAGAGACATGACCTTGATGGTTCTTTCAAAAATGTACTTGATCATATCTGTGAGCTACAGCTGTCTTGACTATCTGCTATGCCTTTTGCAGTTCAGAGTCTTCAGACGTTACATTGAAAATTAGATGATGCACGACATGGAACGCCTCTCTCTCTTCTCCAAAATGGGTTATCCATGACTAGTTATGTCTGATAGAAGTTGCAGAAATCCTTATGGGCATCTTCCTCTTCAACTGGATGGTAGGAAAGTGGACAATGGCATCATCCTCGGCCACCCAACTGCATAAAAGCATGAATGACATGTTAACATACAATAAAAAAGTGAACCCTGAGAAGAACATTGACTCAAAAATATTAACGTAGAAAGAAAGGAACGCACAGCAACTGCATATACCTGTAATTGGTAACTAAATGGTGGAGAAAAATGGCAATCTCAATCCTGGAGAGATCCCGTCCTGGGCAAAGCCTCTGGCCCCCACCGAAAGGTGTGAAGTTACGATGGTTGATTGCCTTGTTCTACGCAGCAGAAGGATGTCAAATTAGCCGTACAGCTATTTCCAAGGTCCACAAGGACATAGACTTGTTCCATCATATTACGAGCGGATATTATTCATACTCTTAGAGTGACATGGATGTTGTTACTTACTTCCCATCTCCATGGGCGGAACTCATATGGATCTGGATAGATCTCTTCATCCAAGTGGATGGAACTGAAGGATGTCAAAACGCCCCAACCTTTAGGGAACAAATAACCTACATGGATCATGAACGATAAGAATTCTATGATGAAATATCGTTCAATTTTTCTAGAGAGGGAACATCAGCACTACCGTGATCATGCCTGGGTGTTACAACCAGCTCTCACTAGGTCAAAATGCTGTAATGAATCAACTGCCAGGTAATATGTAGAAAGCAAACAGTATGACAGCCCAATCCATGGTTGGTCAAGAAAAGTCCACACTCCACAGTCATTAAAGGATATTTACAGAATGGAAGCAGCAGCTCTGAAGGAGAGCATGATTTAATACCATGTAATATGTATTCGAATGTCAGCATTTTAAAATCCACTGCAGTCACTGCTGACATCAGTTGATGTCGTAACAAGAAAGCCGACCAGAACACCATAAGATGTCACATCTTCTGATATTAGATGATTTAGTAGGGTAATATTTTGAGGTAGATAAAGCCTGTTCTTGCTAAAATATTTATCAGAGATGGATGATCTGCCTTTTTTTTGACAACTCAAGTTTCAGGTCCTCCTTTTACAATGTGAAGTAATGCTTGAACTTTTTGCAAGAAAGTCTCCATGTGTTTAAGAACTGCATGCAATGAAGTTTTAGATGTGAAGGGAAAGAACAATAAATATGTATTGAGCTCTGCTACGAAGTTTTTAACAAAGATGAATTCCACTTCAGTTTCAACAATTTATTCATGGAATTCATTGGCTATTCATGATAGGATCCTTTTATAATTCTATTCAAGAAAAAAACCAGCATGATTTGGCTGATAATTATGTGTTGGGGTGACAGATAGATGTCTGTAGCATCATTGTCACATGCAGCTTGTTGCTCAGTCATAAGAGGTATTTGTCTGAAGCATCCAAGAATAAAAAGTTCTGATTTTTCAGATCGTTTACAGTTAACTGACTCCATAAAGAGCACATTCCTCTAATTTCAGGAAACTCTTATCTTGTACAGATGCAAAAGCTCGGCTCTTATATTCCATGACTTGTTTCACAATTTTGGGACTAACAAGCTTACCATAAGGTAGATGTTAATAACAGTCAGAATTATGATTCACTTTGAACAGTTCGTTTTGCATTGGTATACAGATGCAAAAATTCAACATAAGGACATTTTTCTTGGTAACTCTGTTCATAAAATAAAAGTATATGAAGAAATTCTTACCCTTTATCTCTGTGTCCTTCACAACCTTCCTCCACACACCATTGACAATGTTTCCCATCCTAAGAGTCTCATTGATCACCTAAGAAATTGTGATATTATTATCTTCCTGTAAAAGACTCAAATAAGAAACAAAGTAATGAAGCATGATTTTACAGTGGTACAACACTCACATGCTGAGTAAATGTTAAAGACATATAGTCTGTCCAGGCATAAGGTTCACCACTCTTGATTTTCTCCCTCTTTAAATTCATATTCTCCACCTAGAGGTAACAACATCTGTTAGTTATACCATTAAAAAGGAAATGTATCATCCCGAGGAAAAAGGAAATATTATACTTATATAAAGTTAGTCGAAAGGTAGGATTAATATTCCTCGACTTGTTTCACAATTTTGGAACTAAGAAGCTTACTACGCAGTAGGGATGTCACTGAGGTGAAAGATCATTACTATGTGTCAGTAAAAAGGCTGTATATTAGGAGTTTTGGTAAAACATTAGGAGGGTTTGTGATGCGGGACAGAGTGGGGAACAGTGGAAAAGAAAGGGAGGTAGCCGGAGTCTCACCGGAGAGGGGATAGAAAGTGGGGGTGTAGGCTTCGCGCCCTCCCTTTCGCAGGGACCACCATGGGGTGGAGCTTCTTCTCAAAGCTCCTTCCTCTCCATCGCAGAGAACAAGCACAATTCTTCTTTCATTCAATTAATCAATCAATAATCTCAAAATAGAACAATACATGTGTTTAAATAGGTTTGGGCTATTCCCAATCCTATTGGACTTCAAATTAAAGATAGACTTCTATCCCTAATAAAACTTGCCATATTAGAAACCTACAGAATCCTACCCAAATACAACTACTCAAATAAAGAAATGCAAAAATACATAATAAAAACTAAATGGACTCTAATTTGACTCTTTTTGGACTACTTTACCCTTGGACTTTAAAATAGTGCGAAAATACACCAAAAAATTACAGAAAAATAAGAAATCTCCAAATGGGCCTAAACCATTGCTTCAGCTTCTCGCTCCCCATCAGTTTGTTAAGTTGACAGCCACCCAAAACAGAAGTTCCTATTTCGTATTGATCTCCAAGTCCTAACTCAGTTCCAAGTTGATGATAAGTGGCACTAGTAAGCATGATGGACTACTTGTTTAATAAAGAAATCTTTCAACACTAAGAATGATGGGAATTTCAGTCTCTGATGACAATGGATGGCCTTGTAGACATTGACAACATTTCACCTTCATTTAGCAGGTAAAAAAAGTCTATTATAAAAGTGAATTCAAAATGTCAGGCCGTTCAAACGTATTATTTCAAGGCAATGCAGGTCAAAAATATGTGTCAGATAACATATCAAAGTATAAGACATACCCTCAATTGCTCTAGCACCAGAGGAAAATCAGACAGATACTTCACGGCGATTGTTACTAACACAGGAACTGAGTGCTCGCCTGGTATCATAATCTCTGTAATGTTCTCAGAAATTGAATCTATCAAAAGCTGTTTCTGTTCATGTGTCTCCGTTTCATTAAGTAGTATGTCAAGTAGATCCTTCACTGAGCTCCTTCCACCCTTCTGTATCCTTTCTTCCACGATCTTCCTTAGTATCTTCAAAACTTTCTCCTTTGCCTGAATTAGTTTTTAAAAAGTTAAATATTAGCTGCAGAGATCCATAAGGAAGATTGTGAATGCAGACAAGGTATAGCTTCATATCTGGAAACAAAATGACAAACCATTCATTTATTACGGTAGCCTATCTTTTGTAATCCTATACTTTCAGACTTGACGCAACCATGTTGAGTCAACTACATTGTCTCTAATGCAGGATTAGGTGGGTTCATCAACATTATTAGGAAAAAGATGCAAGTCTATGCAGGAAAGATAACCATATAGGATGGGATGGCAGAGTTGGCAGTACCTTAAGTGACTTATATAGCCTTGTTCCAGGTAGCTTGATTGGCAAACACATAAGCCCCCGAACAAACTCGCTGTATTCCCTTTTCAGAAAATCCAAGTCCTTTCCAGGTTCTATGCCCAAGAGCACCTTTAACAATGCTTGGAATGTAATCTGGTATTTTGTGAGAATCAAGTCAGATAAATGAATATACATAAGTAGTAATTTGACATTCATTTGAAAAAGGAATTTCCATCTGTCTATTGCATCTCTAGAATGATGATACTTGGTCTTGGAAAGTAACTTTGGCAAGTACAGCATTCTGTTTATCAATAACCAGTAGGAAAAAAACAAAGGGACTTAGATACATAGTATAAGAACAACGATTGAGCAAAAAATTCATGTGTTTCTTGCTATCAAATGCAAACAAATGTGAGTGTTCTTTTGACAAGGTGTCAGGTAAGGATCAATTTGGATAAACTCAAATTGCAAATAGTCCTATTCAATTTGGTCACTCCAAACTCAATCTGAAACAAATCAAAGCCAAATTCAAAAGGCTGGACCCAAGCACCATTTTCTTTTTGAAAGTGGTTATGAACCCCAGCTCACATTGGCTTTCAAGTCTGATAGTCAATGCCTGAAGTTATATAACGCCTATCACTATCACTGATTGCTTAAAATAGGATTCGTGGGTCCAATTTATCACATCATCACATTATTTTTTTTATCACATCATCAAAATGACGACGCACTGTAGAAACTAAATAACTTGTGCAATCTAGTATTGTCACTTGTGTAACCAAGCCTATAGGATGGCTGGAGGTATTAAAAGGGCCAAATTTCAAACCTAAGAGACAATAAAACCAACTCAGCCTGATCAAATTCTAGCCCAAAGTTAAAAGGATTTTATATATACATATAGTATAACTCTGTAAACTGTCATATTTTTATATAACCCTCACTTTCATGAATTGTTAAGAATAACCCTCATTCATCCAAATAGTTGTAGTTATACTCTGGCCATCCAGAAATCACAATGTTACACTCAAGTTTGGCTTTGCAAGAGCACAATGAATCACGTCTTAAGGACTTTTTTTTTCATAACGCGTTTTTATGGTGTTGGAATTTGAAGTTTGTGACTACAATTATTTGGATGAATTAGGATTTTTTTCATAATTCATGAAAGTCGGAGGTTTACTATATGTACAACAGTCTGGAGGTGTACATACACAGAAAAAAAAAACAAATGCAAAATTGGAACAGACAGACTAGGTTGGATGATGAGATGTGATGTGACAAACCCTGGTGACTTGCAACCCTATTTTGGGACATTGGTTATTTCCTTTCCATGTTGTTGAGGATGAGGAAGAAGTGATCATAAATGCAGAGGGAAAAGGTGGAGAATCTCATTTGTGTTGGGTATCAATCTAGCCGACAAACTGGGCATGCTCAAATCATTTTTCCTATTATGGATCTTTAACACAATATATCCACATTTCAACGATCACCATACTTCAAAACCAAGTTTATACAGATTCATGCATCATACGCTTCAAGTAAAGTTATAACCTGGTGGTCAATAGTACTGTTAACATATCTCGCAAGCTGTTTTCTATGGAGTAATGAACCATTGTCAACTCTATTTCATTGAAGTAGGATCCAAGCATCAATAGATCATAAAGCTTCATGGAAAGCCTTGTGGAAAGAAAAAACAAATGAAGGGATTTCCCCCAAGGTGCGCATAAAACCCATAGCAACGGATGCCCATAATTCGGTTCAAATTAAGAAATCAACCATTTTGGTTAAAGACAAACAAAAACATTCCTCAATTTAATATTATATATATAATAACAAAATAAATTTTCACTTACACAACCGAATTGAACTGAACTGGATTTTTTTTTCTGCCCATTAATGAAAGTCCAGTTCAATTCGGAAAAATTTTCCCCTAAACTAAACCAAATGGAACCGTGTCTTACCTTAGCCCATAGCATCAAAATGCCACTAGCATCAAAATGCCACATCTATATTTTCCATTTTTCCAGTATCTATCCTTGAGTTGTTCCCAGGTTCGCGAGTACATGGAAAAGAGTGAGGAGGAAGTGAAAGAGCCTAAGAGAAAAGCATGTATGAGTGCGTAAGAACTAGAGAAGACAGTACGACGACTGTGGTTGTGAAGCTGTAAACATGTACACCTGTGAAGCTAGTATGCCGCCTAATACACAGCCTCCCCTCCTTTTACGAAGATATAAACAGAGGGAGCAGAAGTAGCAGCTTCCCCTCCCTAGGAAAGCACTGTATAGCACGGCATATCTTATCTTCCTTGCAGAAAAACTTTGGAGCCACAGCAACAGTTCCTAGGCTGACTGATGACACTGTCCCTACACTACTTCAAAGCCGGCCGTTTTTAATGCCTCGTGCATCAATAGAGCTGGATCATCTCACAGGAAAAGACACAGGGAGAGATAGGTGGCATTATAGCAAACACGTAGCTAGCATCCAATTAATGATAACATGTAGACAGAGGTGGAGGTGGAGGCGGTGGCGGTGGGGTTGGGGGTTGAAAAGCAATGGGCAGAAAGGACCAGACATACCGCCTTGGCCTCGTCCTGGACGTAGACCAGCTGTCCTTCCTGCCAGCGGCCCAGCGACTGGAGCACGGCGCGCTCGATGGCGTCGGCGACGCAGGTCTTGGCGGCCTGGGACTTGAAGAAGCCGCCGATCAGGCCGTGCACCCTGCGGTGAACGCTGCCCTCCTTCTTGAGGATGGAGGACTCGCCCAGCAGCTCCCTCACGGACCGGGGGTAGCAGGGCACGACGAAGCCCTCCTGGTTCTGCAGCACCGCCCTGTTCACCTCGACGTCCGTGGACACGACGATGGGCGTCCCCAGTATGTGCGACTTGAAGACCCTGCCGTACCTGCGCCCATTTGCGTTGCAGGCAAACACGTGAGGTCGGGGAGCAGCCACCAAAGGTTAATGTCGTCCGTACGAACATGAGAGAGAGAGAGAGAATAATACATGCGTGCACATACTTATAGAAAAATTGCAAACATACCCCTCCTAAGGACATAACTGTAAACATTGCATTTTTAACATTCTTAGATGCATGTTGCTGGCTTTCTGCAAGGGTGGGATCTTATATTTAAGTGGGAGAGGGCTATTTTAATGAGGTGACGAGTCTATAAATGTTGACATTTATCCATGGTTGGGCATACGATCGAGATCATACCTATCCGAGATATTCATACTATGCCACATGGTTGATTTGGTTAAGTTTTTTTTATTACAATTTTAATGCAAATCAGATCGAATCGGAGTATATACCGAATCGATATCGAGTGTGGGTGGAGGGAAAATGACATTTCTATAATTTTGTATATAAGAGGGGTTGCTTTTGCAATTATACGGATCTCCTACTCCTCCTAGTGTGGGTGGGGGACATAACACTATGGGTCTCTACGACCTGTACCGCTTATCAATGTTAATGAACAGAATTTTGTCAGAACCCCTGCATGGGGGTGGAATAGGGGAGCAGCACCAACAGCACCACAACAACAAAAAAAAAAAACATTATATACGTACGTACAATCCTCTATATTATATATAATGTCCTTAATCAATCATAGAAACTAGCTATAAATATCACGAAAATAGATTGTTATTATCCGGTGGAACTGGATTGCTGATCACATGCATGTTCATAACTATCATTTGTTGTTCAACATTGATCATACATATACACATATATCAGCTTCTATATATATATATATATGCGAGGGTTTAATAATATTTCTGATGATCGATGCCCATGGTGGTGAATCAGAGATGTAGGAGAAAGCGATAGGTTAGGACAGAGGTAACATGATGAATTGGTGGTGGCGAAGCTAGCTAGGCTCCCTGCATATATAGATATATAGAAGCAGCTGATGGAGAAGAAAACACACACTTCTGTACGAATCACATGCATCCACACACCTGTATACTTGGATCTTCTGTCCATGCCGGCAAGAGAGAAGACATGTACAGATCGGTTGCTTTCAAAGGTGCATGCAAATTAAGGCAAATAATGACGAGATCGATCGGGAAGACGGCTGCCGGCCGGCGGGGCAATGGACAAACCCCGGCTCCATCATTCGGCAGCATGGACAGGGATATATATATAGAAGAGGACGAGTAGCTACATATATATGATCGATCAGCTCCTGAAACCTTCCCTTCTACGTAACATGCATGTTCTGATCTTTTTTTACTTCGATCGAGGAGAAGAGTATAATACGGATGTGATCAGAGGAAGGAAGAAGTAGGAGAATGGGCAACATCATGCAAGGGGGGAAACACATGATCACCACTACTCATCTCCCTGCCCAAATTAATGAACATAAATCGAACGATGATGACATATACCAGAGAGAGAGAGAGAGAGAGCAGCGACAGGTAGGTATAGCAAATGGAGAAGTAGGAGAAGGAACACTACATCATGCAAGGGGCCCCTTCTAAAGCACACAAACTGCTCACCTCGCCCTGTTCAGATCAAAGGAAAGTCTAACAAACAAGACAAGAATGCACAGACAGATGCTGGCGCAGAGAAAGATCTGGAGAGAGAGAGAGAGAGAGAGAGAGAGAGAGCACCAGCAACAGAAGGGAGAAAGCTAGCTAGCAAAGAAGTAAACATCATGCGCAGGGGAAATCACAGAAGTGCACATGATCTCCGGCCGGCCTGTTGAAAAGAACGTAAAATCTAATGTGTGACTGTGTGTGTGTGTGTGTGTGTGTGTGTGTGTGTGTGTGTGTGAGAGAGAGAGAGAGAGAGAGAGAGAACGCTCGCTCTTACAGGTTGCGGCGCTTCTCCATGAAGCTGACGGGGCGGGAGGTGTAGCCACAGGCCACGAACTCCAGCGTCTCTCCGATGAGAGGCCATCCCATGCTCCCTCTGGGAATCTTCCCGGCTCCTTCAGCCCCACCGCCGCCGCTTCTGCCGACCCCGCGGCGCCTGAACAGGCCGAACCTTTCCCTCCAGCCGCCGGCGCCGCTAATTCCAGTAACATCATCAACAGCCGTTCCCTTCGCCCACCCCTCCCCTCCCCTTCCCGGCCGCCGTACCCAGCGCGCCCAGCACCACCACCAGAAGGCCGCGGTGCACAGGACCACCCAGACACCCAGAACCCATCCCTCCTCCATGGGCACACCGCCGTGGCCACCCTTCCCCCCCCCCCCCTCCACAGTCCCCTGACTCCCCTCTCTTCTCGTCGTTCACCGGCTTCTTCTCTCCTCTTACCTCTCCCCCCCTCCTTCTCCTAATAATTATACGTGGCTCGAGCTTCTTGAATCATCGTTGTCTACAGCCACGGGCTGATCATCTCACATTAATGTAATGAGAGAGAGAGATAGAGAAGGGTGGATATGGAGGATCTCATGGCCACCTCATAGCAGTTAATGTGAGAAGCGATCTCAGTGAAGGATTAGCATGTTTAATTATCCTCCACAAGTTAAGTGGAGAGGCGGACCCAACACTTGGTATCCATGTCTTGCAGCCGCAGAGAGAGAGAGAGAGAGAGAGAGAGATAACTTTAGAGAGGGAGAGAGAGAGAGAGAGAGAGAGAGAGAGAGAGAGGAGGAGGATATGAAGGAACACAAGGGGTATTACTGTTAATCCTAGAACAGGTCAATTAAGTGGCAGTATGACCCAACACCTGGTACATATGATCCATGGAGGTGCTGCAGGCTTGGATAGGGATGGGGTTAGGGTAGGAGGGTATGGGTTAGGAAAGTGATCGAGGCATCATCTACACATGACTGCTCTCTAGCTAGCTTCTCCGCGGGAACAGAGGAGAGACACATGCGTGTGTAACACTACTGTAACTCTCGGCGCGGGGAAATCTTGCGCGGCTTTAAAATCTGTGGGATCTTTCCCTGTGTGGTGTATCGATCTGTGCACCGAAGGATACTTCATAACTACTGTCACTAAAAGGAAAGAGAAGGATGCAGACGCGGAGCCGTCGTTTGAGAGAATCCAGCTCAAGACTTCTGGGTAAACGGCGTAAGATTCAACACGTCATTGTGCATTCAAAGAGAGAGAGAGAGAGAGAGAGAGAGAGGGTTTAGGTTTGTGTGGTGGTCTTTAAACAGGCCTAAGGGAGCAAAAGGGTCGGTCTAACGTTTCTTTATGCATACACTTGATAGGAACACAACGTCGTGCAGTCTTCATCACTTCACCACCCACCTCCTCTTCCTCCTTCCAATTTACTCTTTGGCCTCTCTCTCTCTCTCTCTCATACAAACAGAGAGAGTGCATGAGAGAGTATAAGAGAGAGAGAGAGGGGTGGGGGGGGGGGAACCCAAGATAGAGAAAGAGTAACAGTTTTGTAATATTATTTGGTAATATCATTATTAAAATTATATCACATTAGTAATTAAAATAAAAAAATTAAAAACACTAATAATAAAATGTAGTGTACTTTGATTGGTGTGTTAATTTAAAGTGTTACAAAATGATATTATTAAACCATTTTACATAGAGAAATGAGGGTTGTGAGACGTTTGTATGAGAGAGAGGGAGGAGTAAATTACAAGCATCTCGCCGCCCTCGTTAGTCTATCTAGGGATCCTCCTCCTCCTCTCTCTTACACACACACAGCCATCTCAAAACCTTCATTTTTTCTATCTTGGTTCCTTCCCTTTTCTATCTTGTTTTCCTCTCTCTCATATAAACAACCACCTTCGTTCTATATCTTGGGTGATCCTCCTCCTCCTCTCTCTTACACATCATTAATTTTTTCTATCTGGTTCCTTCCCTTTTCTATCTTGTTTTCCTCTCTCTCATATAAACAACAACTTCTTTTCTCTCTCTCTCTCTCTCTCAACATGTCACCACCCTCATGTTCTATCTTGGGTTCCTTCTCTCTCTCTCTCTCTCTCTCTCTCTCTCTCTCTCTCTCTCTCTCCACTTAACACAAACGTCTGATCACCACCACCCTCACTTCTCTCTATCTTTGCTCCCTCGAGGAGATGGAAATGAGGTAAATGGAGCAATAAATAATCTGAGCTAGCCTATGGTAGCTAGGCTACGTTAGATAGGCTTTTTATGTCATTGCCATTTATTTGATCAGATGCGCCTGGAATTTACGAGCCATGAGGTAGCAGGGGAAAGGCGTTTTAACTTTCCAAGGTCCACGACCTCTATAAACCCTTCCTAAAGGACACACTTGTCATAATTGCCTTTATCAATTTGGATTTATGGCTGTGTCCTTATTCCACTCATCCTATATATGCTGGCATGCATATATCTTCCTTGTTTACATCGGCTAGAATTTAACTCGACCTTTTTTTTTGGGGGTAGGTGAAGACAAGGTTGGTTGATCTTAGTGTGCTAACTATGTGCGAGACCCTAATATCAGTACGATTTGAATGGATCGGAAGTAGAAAGGGTGAATTTTGGCTTTTTTCGCAGCAAATCGTAAGGTCTAATTATTGAATTTAACTTAAATTGGTCACAATTTAATTATTAAATTGCGGCTCATTTAAAACGAATTCAGATGGTAATTAAACACAGCTCAAAAAGAATTATAGACTATCATTATAACTACTCAATTAGTAAATTGACCAAAGAATTATATTAGTCAGAAAATTTTTCAGAAAGATCATCCATCTTAAAACTATTCTCAATTAAATATGTTTGATTTTAATTTTTTTCTACTCGAGATCTGAAAATTTGAATTATTAATAATTTATTTAATTTATTATTTAATATATTTTTATATAAAATATTACACTTATATTAATATACTCATGGAGGGCCTCCTTTTAACTCAGAATTGAAACTTTAGGAGACATCCATGGCAAGTGGACAACTCCTTGAGCTTTATCTTCGGAATGCACTAAATTTTGGCGAGATCTATAGTAAAGCAGGTGATCATGTACACCAACCCTTTACTTTTTTTACTAAATTTCTCTGTAAATATCAAAAACTTTTAAAAGAATTTATGGTATCACATTTTGCGGTAAAAAAAAAAAGATCAAGGGATCTTGCTAACATCATTGATGGCCAAGTTTGCCGTACCGTCCGAATTGACGGTACCGTATTTTTCGTGGCACGGTATGTATCGTACCGTACCGTACCGCTGAGGTACAGTGAAAAAATGACATGTTTGATTTGTTTTTTTTATTTTATGACTTAGTTAATATTTGACATGAGCAAATTTCAAAAGAAAATGAGTAAAACATAAGAATATCACATAAAGAGGTTGAAAATTATAAATAAATTTATTTACTCATTTAGTCAACCCACCACAACCATTTAATATTCATCTAACATACATACCCTCACTAGCACCCTCAGATGTTGTGTCGTCCTATGTGCTCAGTCTCTCAAAATCGAATTCAATCCCTTGATAGCTACTACTGTCCACAGGACCTATGTGTCGTCTTTTCTCATCTACTTGATATCTTTTTGAATAGTTTAGTGGAGCACCGTGATCTCGACTATCTTGGGTAACATGCGTGAACTCAGATTCTAATGAAAAGTACATGCTACCACCACCACTACCACCACTATGAACACCACCACCACCACCACCATTGCCGCCTGTAGCAGATGGAGAAGAATGATTTGATGTAATTAACCCATAAACCAGCTAGCCTGAAGATCCCAAAAAATGCTTGACGTAATTAACCCATAAACTAGCCGGCCTGAAGATCCTCTTGTAAACCCATTCAAATAATGTCTATTTGTGATGAAATTTTAGCTATAAGCTAATGTAATGGTTTTACAAATTATGGTGATTTTATTTTAATTTTTTGAATTTATTTTACACTGGGTGAAAAATTGACCGGAAAATAGTTGCATCGGCTTAATATCGAAATTTGTACGTCAACAATTCCGGATATTTACATTTCTGATATCACCACATTTTTCTAAAAATTATGGTTTTCTCAAATTTTATTTTCGTTGCAGTTTTTCGATGTCGCCCCGTCGGAGTGCGCACTTTTGAGTATGACATTGGGCTATTATTTATTAATGTTAATTAATCTCAGATATTAATAAAATTACTATAATTTGTATCATCTCTTAATTAGTTTATGTTTGAAATTTTATCTCAATTAGACACTAGTTAGACCCCTTAAGTACACACAGAGTTTGTCGCGATACGACGAACTCTCTGTGCGCGTACTTCAACGGGACGACATTTAGTTTCGAAAATAAAGTCAAATATGAAATCATCATATTACTAGAAAAATATACTGATTTTAAAAATATAAATATCATGAGTTATTGATGCATAATGTTGAGATTAAGTCGACCTAATATATTTAGGGACAGTTTTACTTGACAAAAAAATAATTTAAAAAATTAAACTAAAATTATTACAATTTGTATCACCTATTAATTAGATTATGTTTAAAATTTCATCTCAATCAGACACCAGTAAATCCTTTAGATGTTGAGATTAAGTCAATTTATTGATTTTTAAGATAATTTTACTTGACAAAAAAATAATTTAAAAATTATAATAAAATTACTATAATTTAGATCATCTTAATTAATTTATGTTTAAATTTTTATTTTAATTAGACATCATTTAGATCACTTAAACGCTAAATATAAAAAAATATGAAAAAAAATAAAAAACCGAAGTTAACGGACCGGATCGTACTGGTCCGCGGTGTGCCGCGGCGTGCCGCCGCGGCACACTCGGGTCACCCCCAAGGGGTGACCCGACCGTGCCGGGGCTCGCCGAGTCCCGGCACGGTGCGGTTCGCCGTGCCGCCGGGGTATGGGCGGCACGGGCGTGGGCGGCACGGCGAACCCTGATCGATGGGCGTACCAAACCGGTTCGTCGAGATTAAGTACGGTCGGCCTGACACTATGATTTTTCTTCTTTTAAAAGTTTATTATTATTAATTTAAGTGTAAATTAAATTTTAAAACTAAAATATACCGATGTGATACTCTTCGTTCGTACCGTCTCCAGAGAGAATAGGTACAGTATGGTTCGTCCATTTCATTCGTTTAACCTTGGCCAGGATGCTCTTGACAATACTTTTTTTCGAAAAAATCTCAGAAGAGTCCATTCGAATTCTTAAAAATCAAATTTATCTGAATTTCCTAAGTTGTTCGAAAAATTGCCTGCACACCCAGTGTATTTTTCTCCGCCCAAAAAATTGGACAGACAAGAACAACCTCATTTTAAGGGTGAGGGAGCTTCGTCGTTATCATGTTAAATATGTCGTCGTTTAGAACATGTTGATCCACTAAAAAAAAGTATATATATATATATATTTGGTACACATCACAGTGAAGTGATGTGCACATAAATCGAGGTGTGATTGGCTTCTCACACTGAAGAGATGGGCAACTAATGATTACTCAATTTACACGCACACCACCTCGATATTGTGTACCGGGACAAACTCTGAATATTAGATAGGGTTGTCAATGGGCCGGGCCTGGGTTGGGCTTAGATGAGCCCGGCCCAAGCCCGACTCATCAATATGAAAGCTCAAATTTGGCCCAAGTCCGAGCAATGTCGGGTCGGGCTGGGTCGGGTTCAATATTTTTATAAAATTGTAAAGTCCGACTAAGATCCGGCCCGACTCAAATACTTAAATAAAAATTAAATTAATAATAAAAATAATATATTTAATAGTATAAAACTTATAATCTCATTCAATTAAGTAGAGTTTTGACGTTCCTTATTTAATTTGTTTAAAAAGAGAGTTTTTAACTTTTAAATAAGTAAAATATCATAATTTTAACTAAATAAATTTTAAGATTTAAAAAGAAAAAAGAAAAAGAGAACGGGTCGGGCCGGCTCATCGGGCCGAACTCAAAGCCCGAGTTCAGCCCATGAGTTTAGTCGAGCTGGACTTTTAGGCTCTACTAAAAATTCATGGGCCGAAAAGAATCTTGCGGCCCGGCCCAAAATCAGGTCAAGCCCGCGGGTCTGTTGAGCCGGCCCGGCCCATTGACAGCTCTAATATTAGATATGACCTCAAAATAATGGAGGTCAAGGTCGGTCAGTGAGACGAGGGGGGATAAACTTCATCGTCGAGAGGGAAACAACTTGAATCACCAGCCAAGACCCCTAAATGATCGTTCAATGATAAAAGAGGTAGGGGTGCAGAGACAGCCAAGAGATTTGTCTAGAAACAGCCACCCTTCAAAGAGTGTGTAATAACTCACGAGAATAATTTAGTGTACTTGAGTTTTGTACTTTTCACTTGTACTTCTCCCCTCTCATTAGATAGGTGTATTGTATGATTGTATCCTCTTTTCATTGGCCAATAAAAATAAAGTAGTACAAGTGAAAATATGAACAACTCAAATACTCTAAATTCTTCTCATAACTCATTGATCAGCCCAAATTACTATCTCTCTCTCTCTCTCTCTCTCTCTCTCTCTCTCTATATATATATATATATATATATATATATAATCCAAAGCCATCAACATCATGACGATCTTAGCTGCACTCGTGCCTAGTGGAGACGGTCTATAGACTCAGGTGTGCAACAAAGTCTTGATGTTGATATTAATGATCTACGTAGATAGGCCTGTGCTACCATAATTCGTATTGCAACGATGAGGATATTTTACAAATAATTTGGATTTTTTTGCATATGTATCTCTATTAAAAAATTAATTATGAAAACTATTTCTTAGATTTGTATTTACATATATACCATCTTTCTTAATTAGACTTGTATTTGTATATATACCTTAGTTAGAGACCCCATCGTACCTTGGTGCGAAGGAAGTCAAAACTATGCTGGGAATATTTCTTCAATGTCATTTTTTTTTGCAAGGTATATATGTCGAAGTGAAAAGAATATTACAAACATAATTTTGACTTTCTTCGTAAGAGGGTATGAGAAGTCTTTAAGATTATTTTGTGTTTATAAAAGAGATAAATTTAGGTGATAAAATTAAGAAAGATAAGATTAGAAACAAATATTTTCATGAGGACTTGAAGATAGTTTCAATGGATAAAAAAAAATGAGAGAAAATAGTCTTACATGATTTAGAATTTTAGACACGTGTACCGTTGTCTTAATTCGACGCCAGTTAAAAAATATGATCAAATCTTAGTAGATGTGGTAAAAAAAAACTTAAAATGAGATAATATGATGTTATTAGAAAAATTTAAACTTCTTCGATTTAAACATGAACATAACATTTCATAGAAATCTTTGGCAAAAAAAAATTCATGTAATCTACCTCAAATAAAAAGATAAGGCTCTACTACAGCCGATGATGATGACGATGATAAAAGGGATATATACAAATGTAGATTCAAGAAGATTTCTTCCGATCTTAGGCAACTAATCTTTTAATAGGACAATATATATATATATATATATATATTATATATATATATATATATATATTAGTTGTGTCGCACCAAATGGTACTATACGATTGTACCGTGCCAAAGATTTACTGATCTACAGCACAACTTAACCCGGTACACATAAATACTGTTTTATTTATTTTTTTTATTATTTTTTAAAAAAATTTAATTGGAAGCTTTTGAATGTATTGAATCTATTGATACGGTACAATATGTTACACTCCCATACTATATATATATAACCAAACATTTTCATAATCTTTGTACTTGTTTTAAATGTTTTGTGACAAATACAGCTTGAAATACCTTGTCCCAGAAGAAAAGAGGAGATTCGGTATAGTTTCGGATAAGATCTAAAATCTAAGATTTTTGTTTTCGACTTTTGTATAAAAATTTTATCCTAATGGGATAGGGGATAGATCATAAAGTGTTTATGATTTACGAAGATTTGGCTTATCAAAGCAACTTTTCTGTTACTCATGCAGATAAGATCAGAACAGGCACCTCTATCTAATTCCATATGACACCATGGTTGGCCGTACTGTGACGAACCGCTGCGTTACGGTCAAATCGCATTGTGTTTGGGCTCTCGAGTCACCTCATTAGGGAATGGGGTGACCTGAGTGTGCCGCGACGGCACGTCGCAGACCGATCCGGTTCGGTCCGTTAATTCTATTTTTTTTTCATACCTCTCTCATATCTGGTGCATTAAAGTGATGTAAATGGTATTTAATTGAGATAAAATTTTAAACATAAACTAATTAAGAGATGATACAAATTATAAAATTTTAATTTACTTTTTTTAATTAATTTTTTCGACAAGTAAATATTATCTCAAAAATTATTAAGACTTAATCTCTACATTTAAGAGATCTAAATGATGTCTAATTGTAATGAAATTTTAAATATAAGTTAATCAAGAGATGATCCAAATTATAATAATTTTAGTTTAATTTTTTAAATTAATCTTTTCTCAAGTAAAACTTGTTCCAAAAATTATTAGGTCGACTTAATCTCAACATCTATGTATCAATAATTTCTGATATTTATATTTCTAAAATCAATATATTTTTTAATAATTATGATGACTTTAGATTTGATTTTACTTTCGGAACCGAATATCGTCACGTCGAAGTGCGCATAATCAAAAGATAGTACCCATAGTTCGCCGTACCGCGGTACGTGTGAACCGTACTATGTCTGGGCTCTCGCGAGCCTAGGCACGATCGGGTCACCCCAATGGGGGACCCAGGCGTGCCACGACACGTTGATGACTGGTACGGTCCGCTAAATCTGTTTATTTTTTTTTTCATTCCTCTCTCACATCCGATCAATTTAATGGGTCTAAATAGTTTCTAATTGAGATGAATTTTAAACATAAATTAATTAAAATATGATACAAATTATAGTAATTTTATTTTAATTTTTAATTATTTTTTCATCAAGTAAAAATTGTCTCAAAATTATCAGGTCAACTTAATCTCAACATCTATGCATCAATAACTGATGATATTTATATTTTTTGAATCAGTATATTTTTTTAATAATTATAATGACTTCAAATTTGACTTTATTTTTGAAACCAAATGTTGTCCTGTTGTAGTGCACAGAGGGTTCGCCGCACCGCGGCAAACCCTGTGTACACTTAAGCGGTCTAAATGGTATCTAATTGAGTTAAAATTTTAAACATAAGCTAATTAAGAGATGATACAAATTATAATAATTATAATTTAATTTTTTAAATTAATCTTTTCTCAAGTAAAACTTGTTCCAAAAATTATTAGGTCGACTTAATCTCAACATCTATGTATCAATAATTTCTGATATTTATATTTCTAAAATCAATATATTTTTTAATAATTATGATGACTTTAGATTTGATTTTACTTTCGGAACCGAATATCGTCACGTCGAAGTGCGCATAATCAAAAGATAGTACCCATAGTTCGCCGTACCGCGGTACGTGTGAACCGTACTATGTCTGGGCTCTCGCGAGCCTAGGCACGATCGGGTCACCCCAATGGGGGACCCAGGCGTGCCACGACACGTTGATGACTGGTACGGTCCGCTAAATCTGTTTATTTTTTTTTTTCATTCCTCTCTCACATCCGATCAATTTAATGGGTCTAAATAGTTTCTAATTGAGATGAAATTTTAAACATAAATTAATTAAAATATGATACAAATTATAGTAATTTTATTTTAATTTTTAATTATTTTTTTCATCAAGTAAAAATTGTCTCAAAATTATCAGGTCAACTTAATCTCACATCTATGCATCAATAACTGATGATATTTATATTTTTTGAATCAGTATATTTTTTTAATAATTATAATGACTTCAAATTTGACTTTATTTTTGAAACCAAATGTTGTCCTGTTGTAGTGCACAGAGGGTTCGCCGCACCGCGGCAAACCCTGTGTACACTTAAGCGGTCTAAATGGTATCTAATTGAGTTAAAATTTTAAACATAAGCTAATTAAGAGATGATACAAATTATAATAATTATAATTTAATTTTTTAAATTAATTCTTATCAAGTAAAAATTGTCCCAGAAATTAGTAGGTCGACTTAATCTCAACATCTATGCATTAATAATTCTTGATATTTTATATTTTTAAAATCAACATATTTTTTTAGTAATTATGATGTCTTCATGTTTGACTTTATTTTTGAAACTGAATATCGTCCCGTTGAAGTACACACAATCAAATGCAGTATTAGAATTATATTAATAATATGAAAATATTTTAAAATTAAAGATAATTATATTTTTATATTATTGATCATGTCTTACGTATAATTTACTATCTCTTTTAATTTCTTAATGTCATATTAATATTTTATTATAAATTTTAAGATGTTATAGTTTTGTTTTTATTTTCGGATTCTTGGTGTTGATCTAATGGAACAATTGGTCATATCATGAACAATTTTCATGAAGATCACAAAGACTGGATCACCTTCGTTCATGTTGTAGAGAGGTCGTACTCACTGCTAGTTTGGATTGCGATATGAGAGAGAATGTCAAAAATAATCCACTGTATCTTTAAGCACAGACCTTCATTTGATGTGATTCTAATTGGAGCTCGTAGAGGAAGTCGTAGGGAACAACTTTCATGAATAAGTCTTGAAGAATATGCCATCGTTTGAGATGTGGAAGGCATGATAATCTTGTATATGTAGATCATGATATGAGAGAGAATGTAAAGAATAATCTGCTATAACTTTGGACACAGATCACCAATTAAGGTGATTCTACTTCGAAGACGAAGCTGAAGAAGAGTAATAACAACTTTGATGAAAACCTCGTGAGCATAGCAACCCCTTTTCAGGCTGTAGAAGGCGTGATATCTCTAATAGTTCTGGAAGATATGAGAGAGAAATGGAAAAGAGAAAGGATACATATAATATCAGCATATGTACGAAATTACATGTCTTATGCTGATTATTTGCTATTTTGAAGAGCGCTTATAATGTGAGGTTGTTCAGAGATGAAAGTTATACCCCCTATTACGAAGATTTTGTGAATATACATACTCGGCATGATGAGGAGATTAGATAAGAACTTGTTAAATGTTCTTAGTTACATGTTAAATGTTCTTAGTTACATTTGTTTTTTTTATGTTTTACTCTTTTCTTTTGAAGTTTGCTCATTTTAAATATTCACCAAGTCATAAAACTAAAAAACAAATCAAACAAGTTATTTTCTCACCATATCTCAACGATACAATATGGCACCGTACCTTCCCACGGAGAATGTGGCACGACCGATTCAAACGGTACGACGAATCTTGTATGACACATGGGCATGGGCCTCATGAAAAACCTGACTAAATCTTATGGACATAATAAGTGGATTCAAAGATATTATTTTTCTCTTGTAATGAAATTTTAAATAGGACTCTAAAATCAGGCCCACCCCGATTTTTGGCTAAACATTGAACTTTTACAAAAAAAATTAGTTTCAAACAATGCTGAATCCAAGGTTTGTTGGATCATAAATATTAGTCATACCGTATTTTTTATGGTATGGTGTGATACCGAAAGTACCATACCATTTCGGTAGAATTCAGCCTAAAATTTTTAAGTTTAAATTAAAAAAATAAAGAAAGAAATAGTAGATATACCTTCCATGCATGGGAACTAGGGGTGTTCACTATATGGTCCAAACTGAAAAACCGAACCGAACCGACCAGTTCGGTTCGGTTCGGTTTCATGGGCCTTACGGTTCGTTTCGGTTCGGTTTTGAGTTGGGAAACCGAAATGAACCGAATATATATATAATTAATTAAATATTACATAAATACAAAAAATACCTATAGCCCAGTGGTCGAAGGCTTGGGGCGCGCCCTCTGTGCGCGGAGGTCGTGAGATCGAATCTCGCGACCGCCCGCGCGCGAACATATTTTTGTCTAATTAAACTTAATATGTGTATATAATAAATAAATATTACATATATACTAAAGGCGCCTGTAGCGCAATGGTCGGCCCTTGCGTTCTCTCTTCGCGCCCGCATAACCCGCCTTTTTTTTTATATTTCGGTTCAAATCGAACCGAACCGGTTCGGTCCGGTTCGATTTGCTACAGTAAATCGGTTTGGTTCGATTTGTCAAAAAATAAGGGGTGAACCGGACCGAACCGGACCGTGTTCACCCCTAATGGGAACTGGCCTCTCCCAAATATAATTCGATATGGGCATACCGCACCATGGCTGAATCATAAAGTTGCCAACAAAAACATGAATTTTATGTATTTGTGTAACTAAACCATTCTTTTACTAAATATTACAATTTGGCAACCTTGCTAAAATATTATCTAAAATATTGCTGCTAAATCTCAAATGTTGCAAAAAATGGCATCAGCATCATGTGTGGCATTACCACAATTTAATGCAGTCCATTAAACAAAATGACAAGATTACATATGAGTAAAACCATGGTGTTAAGGTGTCCACTCCTTTAGGAAAGAGAGCAATAAAGATATTTGCCTCAAAAAATGTTCACCAGCTAGTGAGAATAATAACATTTGGTGGGAATACTGGCCTTTTTAAAGTTAACTGGAATGACATTTTACAAAAGTTGAGATTCACCAGTGAGAGTTTTGATAGCAATTTTAGAAGGATGGCAGATTGTGCAGTGTTTGCTGTAAAAAGGTAGGATTTACCAGCAAAAATCCCAAATCTTATTTGACCTTAGAAATGCTTGTTACCAGTCCGGACTCTGGTAACAAGCATTTCTCTTTCTTCAAATACTTCTCCCACACTCGGCAGTGACAAAAAAGCTACAAGAACCACTGTAAGTTTTTCCATCAAGGGTGGTCCTTCATACATTAAAAGGTATTCTGTAGGCATCTTCACTCTCTTTGCCACTCATTCATAAACGTCTGATCATTTAAGAGGAACAACTTGCCATCTGTCAGAAGGGTGATCCCACCCCTGTCAGAGGCACTTGATCTGAAAGCCTATTTAGAAGCACTGGACAACTACTAAGAGCATATAGACTGAAGTTATAGTCACATTTATGATTGAACTATGTAGGATGGCAGCAAGGCCTTGTATCAGAAGATGAAACCCCAATTTGCAAGTGTCAATTATGTTCATATTGGTTCTTTCAGAGAAAAGGGGGGGGGGGGGTCGAAACAAGCAGATATGTCATCTGGATGAAATCTATTCACATGTGGGAGCAATCTTAGGTTGCCATGTAACCCACAGAAAGTTCACCTGGAAACAACAGGAACAGATTTAGGGGACTCAGGGTTTTCAAAACAAAATGCTTTGTGCAAGGGAGCATAGCTGCTTAAAAGAAAAGAGTTAAGACTTCTTGAGTTTGGACAATATCACCCTGAGCATCTGGTGGGATGTGTACAAAGCTTCTGCGGCTCTGCCTATATATCATGTCTCCTCATGTGAGACTTAAAGTTTCCAAAACGACCAGGTAGATGTGCAAACCATTGTTACAGATAAACAACACCACAGGAATTAGATTCTAAACTTTTTACATAGTTTTCTGAAGTTGTGGACGTGCAAATCTATTGTTGAGCAGACGAATAAGAATCTAAAATCACCGGTAAATCGATCTGCATTTATCAGTCCTTGACACATCTTACATCTACACATTGAGGAACACATTGAAGCACAATGTTGAATGCCCATCCTTCAAACCCCCCCTCCTTCCTTCTCCTCCCTACACGACAGATACAGCACAACATAAACCTCTGCATAAACCAGCACTGTCACCAGGCACTGCCCAAATGAAGACCGACACCAAGAACTTGCGCCCACTTTGTGCACTCAGGATGGAAGGCATGGCACCTAGTGGCAGAACAAAGACATACATGCTTAATGCAGATAGGCTGCTTGCAACCCAAGGATTTGCAACTATACATGTGACTGAAGCTTACACAAAATTTACAAGCAGACTGAGATCAATCTGAAGAAGAGTGGAACACACCAAACCTCGCTTGCTGTCAGCTGAACAAGTATCTCCATTTTCTAGCTTTTCAGAAAAGCCTTTAAAGAAAACAGTGGGTGATTGTCCTGCTAAACCATAAGTTGAGCATAAGAAATGAACCCTAATCCCTTCTATTCCAGCAACTACAAAACTACATCCTCGAGTTTATACTATGGTTTATCAGATTATCAGATCATGAATAGTTGAATGGTTATTCCATATGGTGCGACCCGAGTGGTTATTTTCTTTTTTTGAAAGTGGATAGTACCACATGTATATATTGAGAAGAAGAGAGAGAATGTACAAGTATAGGTGGGCCAAAAACCCAAAAAAGAACCAATCCCCCAGCACCTATACAGCAAGAAGACACCAAGATGGTGTACATGTGGTTATACCAGACCGGAAAGTTTAACCTCTCAGTTATAATCCTGAACTATACTTCAGAAGCTAAAAGTTATTGTTTTGGATTCAAACCAACTAGCATAAAATGTCTGTATTGCATCCTCAAACAAACGACAAATCCAGGTAGCATGAGCTCGCTCTTAATGTATAAACCAGATGAGTTAATATGTCAGACTGTTTTCTTTGATAGCATGAAAAGAAAAAGAGGGACAAATGCAAAGCATCAATGCTCAAACAAAATGACTAGTTCTATGTCTTTCCTCATCATTATAGTAATGCCAAACAAAAGAACTGCTTAGTTAGATGACATCCTGATGCCAGGAGAATCCTTGTGATTGTTTGAATAATTGATTTGCCTAATGGAAAGCAGTATGAATTAGTCACTAATGAAGAATGAATAGGCAAATGTTAAAGTAATCAATGAAATAAAGTAACTCTTCTACCTTGCCAAGCTCCTGGTGTAGGTACTGTCTAACCACAGTTGCTTGTTGTATAAGTCTTTCCATTAATGAATAACTTGGGAGGTTTGCATGTGCTGGTTGTCGTAGGCAAGGAAGCTTTATTAAGAACTAATAGCAATGGCTACAGAAAAGATATTAAAAGGACAAAAAAACTGAAATACATGTGGAAATTGGATGCAAGGGAGACATACCAAGAATAGCCCGGTTTAGATTTTCGGCAACACTCTGCCGGTGCTCAAGGCTGAGCAGATGAAACATGGGGGACTTTTCAGGCTCTTCATAAGCCAGCAGAGCCATGAAGTCCTGCATTAGACATGAACTAAGTTAACTTGCAGATTTCAGTGCTGAAATTAAGCTACTCATGGTGAAAGGAAAGCTTTTCTACACAATGGAAAATGATAAAACATAATGCCTCTGCTCAGGTTCTTGTTTTTGAAATGAGACATTTATAGCCAGTAAACATACTTCAAGCTTCTCCACATATTTCTGCAGCCTCCCAAATGGTGTTAGCATTCTCTGCGCAAACTCCAAAGCTTCTGTGCTGTCAACAGTAAAGAACGATTAAAATGTGCAGAAGTCTACATTTCCAAAGAAGAAATCTTATGATTCCTTACCATTTTTGAGCGCGAATGAGTTCAACAAAGTGAAGGCTCAAAAGGTCAAAATGCAAGTCCTTGTTTTGCTCCAGTAAATTAGGTGCCAGCTGTTCTGTCAGTTCAATGGCCTTCAGAGCATTGCCCTCCAATGCAAAATGGAAAATAGCTAAGAAATGACCAAGCAAAATATAGATCAGCAATTCAGCATCACAGGCATACTATCTTCCAAACAAAAGCAGTAGAGCAGGAAATTCTTCAATGGGTTCAGGGGTGTTACTGCACCACGAAAGATTGCATAAATGTGATTAAGATATCATCCAACCCACTGACTGGAAAAAACAATCTTCACCTTTATCCTAAAAATATTAAAATCAGTATCTAGAGCAATTTAATACTACCTTTTCTTTTCCTGTTTGCAAAGGCTTTGTATAAGACAAGAAAATGCCAATTTCTGGTGAGACAACTTCAGAGTTTTACAATTGTTTCACAAAGACAAATGGTCCATGCCCTAAGGGGCATCTCTATATTTGGCAAAGAGGTGGCGAGGTGGTTATCTGTGAATTGATTTAGATGTGCAGGTAATTCTAGTGTAATTGACACCAATGGAACTGTCTGCTTACAGGACATGTATAGAATGACTCCTTGAACTTCTTCTAATTTCCAATAAACAGTGGTATTGTTTAACAATTGAGATTACATTTTAAAAAGACAGCTACTCCAAAATACATTCAGCTGAACTAGATCAAAGCCAGTTGGTTCACACTCTTCCTCAATGTGGGCCGCAAACTGACTGGATCCAGTTCATAGCTAGCTACAACAGGATGCAATCTATTCTTTTCAATATTTACAATACATGCACATATAACTGGCTAAAAGTGGCAGTAGTGCAGTACTCCCTAGACCACAGATTTAATGCGCAGAACTGGGACAGGATGTGCCAGGCAGAACCAGTTCTAACTTTTAAAACCTTGTCTTGCAACTTTCTGAGTCAATCTTTGACACCTTTCCATTGTGAGAAAAACAAATAGCTACTTGACCAGCATAATTAGAATAAGATGTACGCTAAATAAAAGTTATCAAGGGATTATTCCCCTTCATGGGAGTCAGTGAATGAATTAGTCACTCAGTCACCACATGGCTGGTCATTGCATAGCCACTTTGAAAACACGCTTTTTGTTGGATAGTAATACAAGAAGATGTGTCAGTGGAATATTAAAATAGTATAGATCATGCATTTGGTTGCCAGATAGAAGAAAATTATAAGTATTCTCTTGTGCAGAAACAATGGAGAAAAACCAAAGAAAAAAAAAAGAGGGAATTCTTGGGGCCCACCACCCAACCTCCCACTTCCATGCAATTATGTGAAGACAACACCCTTCTCAGAACCATCCAGTGAAGGAGGAAAGAGCTTGCAACATAGCATCAAATTTTCTCTTTCAGTTTTCTATCTCATCTGTTATCTTCCCTTCACGCTTAGTTACATTATGGAGACATGCAATATGTTCATGCTACTCAAGAGTTCCATGTTCACTCGTCATTCCTGCGTCTAAAATACAAAGAACAGCTTCTCACATTCCGTTTGTCCATATCTGCAGGATAATCAACAGGTTGCTTCATGCCACTGCAACCAATAAATGTCTCTGCTGTCTCTTTGAAACAGCTGTGCATGAGGTAAGATAGGACGATGTTGCAGACATCACTGTCACCGACTGCCTGCTAACAAGCAAAATAAAAATAGAATTTTAAGACAGTGCTCACAAGAAAAAAGCCAATTGGATGGACTATTAAGTATGTAACACTACAAACATTCTGCATAAAAGCTCCTTCTAAGATATGCAAAACAACTTATAAAGAAACTATATATATATAACTATCAGACAACAAATAGTACATGAAATTTTCATATGATCCAGCATGTCAAGTGTCTGTGGGTAGGCCTTCACACAAGAAAGATATGAGAATGTAATCCAACAAAATGAAATGACAATAAACCTTGAATTAACAAAAGCCTCGTCTTTGGAGTCTGATACAATCCTAATCTCTCGTTGGAGCTGGCACTGGAGTTTTTCACCAGGATTACTTAACCCTAGATTGATTTTCATGGTGACAAAGTCTGCCGTTAGATTAGCTAGCATACATGTTAGGTTTACTAGCCAAACAGGAATAATAAAAGTATTGTCCCAAAATCGATAATTTGGATTCACTTTTGATCCTGATTGGCTGTACTAGAGTTTTATTTCAGACTTAATTTTGGACACTCAGAAAACAAAACTGATGAAATAATGGTATTGGGTCCAATCATCATGGCTCCTTTCCTTGTGGTAACTGTATGATTGGATTGCAATAAGGGAACAAAACATCATGATTGGATCCATTCCCGTATGAGCTTGTTAGAAAAACCCCGTTCTCGATACACCTACAAGGTTTCATCTTGTTAGCAACTACTTATACTTCAAGGAAGATACGGGAAGGCTGCAATGACCAGAACTTTTGTTAATGCGATAGTCTAGTGAGCTACTCAGTGGCTGTCTGGATCAAAAGATTTGTCCCCATCATGCTTCAATTTGTTCTCCTTATGGGTAGGCGTCCTCATTTTCCGAACATCATTTCAAAAGAAATAAATGGAACAAAACGGAGGGAGACACTGTATGAAGGAAGCGTGTTTGGGTGTCTCATGCCCATCAAATTCACACCACGTGCCTTGGTTGCTTGCCAAAGATCAAAGGATCGTCGAACAAGCATCCATTCAACATTCTATGGATTGCTGGAAAATGGAAAGAAAACGCGAAGAAAGTGTTCACTCCCGATTCCCCGAACACCATCTCTCGCCACCTACTAAGCCATTAACTCTGCATTCCCCCACCAATTTAATAGTCCAAATCTTGTTCTTCTCATTGACGCCGCGAGCAACATTAGGTTTCAACACCACCGGTCAACGGAGCCTACTTCAAAATACGCCAAGAGGCCTTCACTAAAAAGAACGACCAGGAAACAGATGTACCAACATAAAAAACAGCAAAGATCCTTCCTTTCCACCGCCCTCCGACATCACCGCCACAGCAAACCCACTTAATCGGCAACTTCAACTCGCGATGTGCCACAGTGAATAAAACCCAGAATAGAGAAAAGGGTGGATTGACCGAAAGGTCCCAGCTTTTCCCCACCCACCAACAGGAGAAAGAGATGGGGGCTTACGATGTGCTCATACTGCCGGGGATCGAGGTCCATCATCGACGCCTCCTCCGGCCACGTTCACGGGAAGATCGATCTGAGAAGACGCACTGGAGGAGGATGGCCGTCAACGGCCTCCCGCGCCTCCCTGAGGAAGGCAGCACCTCGCCGCCTCCACCGCACACGCCTCCCCGAGGAAGGCAGCACCGCCGCACGCGTCTCTCTGCTCTCTGCCCCCGTCTCCTTCCTCTCGAGTCTCTGTCCGTGCTGGTGTGTCAGTGGCTGTCTCGCCCGCTCCACCAGGCTGGGCAGTCCACTCCCACCCCCTTGGCGCCCTGTACGCTGCTGGCGTGGATCGGGATTAGGGTGAGATAGAGGAGTAACTGTAGTTGACACATTGGAGGAAACTCTCTCTTTCTTTACTTCCAAAAAAATAAATAATATTTTAGAGCTAATAATTTCGCCGATGATTGAGATGATCATAGTTTCATTGTTTGGCAATAATAACATTTTGTTTCTCCGACGATTGAGTTAATAATTTTTTTAATAATATTTTAGAGCTAATGATTTCTCCATTATATATATAACTAGTTTTATATTGGTGGGATGCACAGGAAATTATTAAATTTAAATAAATAAAATTTGTAAGTCGTATATATGAGGTTAATAATATTTATTATTAATATAATAATTTCAATAAAAAATTATTCAAAACATATAATGCCCTTTTATTATTTTTAGAAAGAGAGAGAAGATGTTTTGATGAAGAAAATAAAATGGGAAAGGGTTTTGAGTAAAGATGTGAGTTTTTAAAAAATATGAGATATTTAATAGAAGTTTTTAATGAAAAAAAAAAGAGGAGAGAAATTACATTAGTAAATTTTTATATTAGCAAGCATGGCGGGAAAAAATTCATCATAATACTATTCATTATATAGTATAGATTATATATATGACAAAGTAACCCACTACTGACGAGCCGTTTCTTTACTTTTTAAGGAGAAAATTGTCCAATTAAACTATGTTTGGTATTTGGATATGTTGAGGATAGAGTGGGGTTATATAATCTCACTCTATCCTCAACCTATCCAAATACCAAACATAGTCACATAAGACTAATAGTCACTAAGTTAGATATTATGAGACTTCTCAAATAATTTATATCTATGATAGGGATATGTTTGTAAACATAAATACAGGCCAATTTTTTCACAATTAATGATTTAATAAGAATATATATGCAACAAACTTTGTCCAAAGTAAGCAAAATCTCTTACATGTATTTTCTCTTAGTTAATACACAATATAAAATCTTAATCTTCGGGTGTGAGTGAAGCATACTGAGTTAAACGTCATTTCCAAACTTGATTAGCTTATTTAAAGTTGAACTTTTCCAGAGCTTTGATTCTAAGTTCTACTCCGTTTGAACTTTGGCTTTAAATATTCTTTGGGGATTAAATAACATTAAATATTTATACTCTTTTATTAATTTTCCTTAATTTTCATTCAAGAACTTTGGATAATCAAATAAATTGATTCAAAAAATTTATTGGTCAGGTTTCTATGGTAGTTCAAAGAGTACAAAGTAATAGAAAGTTGGTAAACAAGGAGTGACTGTGATCAAGTCTCTTTAACCTATCCCCGCTGCCACACATACCTATGGCTATCAGGTGGACAAAAAAAGAAAGGTTTTGTGTATATATACCTCTATTAAAATATAAAATGTGTAAAAATCTTTCTTAAGTTTAAATTTACATATCATTTATGGATAAAAAATGTCTTCAAATATCTTACCGTAGATCGCGGATGGTATCATGTCAAGAGAAACTCAAGTCTCCCGACACGGTCAGCATGATACTCATGAACAATTACTTTTGTCGCATGAAAGTCAAGAATATTCTTTTCAGTTTTGTCTATATATATCTCTACTAAAATATTCCAGTTATATTCTCGACTTTCTTGAAGGGAGGTTATGAAAGCACTTAGAATTAGGGCTGCCAATGAGCTAGGTCGGCCCGACAGGTCCGCAGGATTAACTCAATTTTGGGTTAGATCGCAAGACACTTTTCAGCATATGAATTTTTAGTAGGACTTAAAAGTCCAGTGCGACTAAGTCCATGGGTCGAACTCAGGTTTTGAGTTTAGCCCGATGGGGCGGTCCGACCCGTTCTCTTTTTCTTTTTTTCTTTTCAAATCTTAAATTTTACTTGGTTAAAATTATGTTATTTTACTTATTTAAAAGTTAAAAACTCTCTTTTTAAACAAATTAAATAAGAAACATCAAAACTCTACTTAATTGAATGAGATTATAAGTTTTATATTATTAAATATATTATTTATATTATTAATTTAGTTTTATTTAAATATTCGGGCTGGACCGGGTCTTAATCGAACTTTACAATTTTGTAAAAATATTAAGCCCGGCCCAACCCGGCTCGACATTGCTCGGACTTGGGCCGGACTTGGATTTTTATATTGAGGAGTCAGACCTGGGCCGGGCTCATCTAAACCCAGCCCGGACTCGACCCATTGACAGCCCTACTTAGAATCCATAAGAGAGACATAAGTACAAATACAAATCCAAAAAGGATTCTTTACACAATTTAATTTTTAAGAGGGGTATATATGCAAGAAAAACCAAAAGTGAGAGAGAAAAAAAGGTAATAGATCGTTGAACCTGGAAGACTTCCCACTTGAGCCATTAACACATATGATGCGGCTTTCCTGCAGAGCTGGATCCATGAAGTGTCCTAAACAAATTTCATCACTTTTAAGACCGGCAACTAAACATAAAATGGCCAAAGAAACGAATTGTTGCCCATATTCCAATACAAGAGTTAAAAAATACAAGATGCATCTTCATTGCAATCTGAGAAAGAATACAACTTTGGATGATACGCTTTTGTATTTCTGCCTTCCTTCCTGTACACAGTTGGCTAGGATACTAAGGTTCGCCGCATCGGGGAATCGGGGCGAATTGAGCTTTTCCTGATCCGCCATGATTCACCAGAATCGGATCGATTCGCATGGGAATCAAATTAGAATCGGTCTGATTCGATGGAAATCGGACGAATCGAGTTTCTCCTTATTCGCATCGATTTGTCTGAATCAGACCGATTCGATCCGATGCGTCAAACCATGTAAGATACAAAAAGAGAAGAAATTAGAGTCTAAGTCATGCCCCCACAAGGATTGGATTAGCTGGAATATGATTGAGGAAACTATACACATTTTCAAGGCATACCTTTTACTTGCGCTACCATTAAATGATTCCGAGAAAAGTTTAGTGTACTTTTGTATTACACTTTAAGTGTAATATGACTAGGTAAGAATCTATGTGACACCACTCACATGAGGAGTGATAAAATGACAATCCAATTGTTGGATGCCGCCTAGACTATAGTCTAGTCATATTGCACTTAAAAGTGCAATACAAAAGTACACTAAACCTTTTCTCAATGATTCTTGAACTACCGGTAAAAAGGTAGTGAAGGTGAGATTGATTTGTAAGTAGAAGCCAATATTTTTTAGCCATTTTAGCTACAAACCTAGTTTCTTGGGCCTAAGATATGTGGATGACCCACTCCGTAAACCTGGCATGGCACCTCTTCTCTCGTTCCCTCTCTTTGTTCAGTATCTCCTCCTCGGCCTGCTGCTTCCTCAGATTATCCATCTCCTCTTCCATTGCTGTCTTCTCTTCCTCCTGCTTCCTCTTGTGCTCTATCATTGAAGTATCTGATTCCACAGCTGGTACATAGAGTTGAGGATGTTCTCTTGTGGGGGGAGGATCCATAAAATCAAAATCCAGTAGGTTCTCAATCTTCAATGACTTCAGCAATAAAACCACATTCCCAAGATTAGTTCTATGGATCTCAGGCACAGGGTTTGGCAACATTTTCCGGGTCCTGTCCTGCCTGATCACCCAGCTCGCTGATCAGCAGGTGGCATTTACTCACCCATGCTTATAACCCACAACTACAGACACGAACAAATAATTTAGAAACATTTTCTACACTTAAAAGAATACTTTTAAACGCACTTCAGGCATTCATCCTTGTTGAGCGGTATTGTGAATCACGCCACTTCCACCTACTCTCAAATATAAAATTAGACTCTTAATAAAAAGTTGAACTCTAAAATAAATACTTGAGCTCTAAAATGAAAGTGACGCGATCTGTAATGCACAGACAAATGGCCGGTTACAAGAGGATTTAAACTTGACGGCTTGACGGAGGCAGCGTTTGGAAGTGATTGTGAAATAAGGGAGCTTCTGTCAAAGATTTTGCAGGCCAAAATCTCCCTACACCGAACGCTGTCTAAGTGCAGTAAACTTTTCTCCTGCAATATGAGAATCTATGCTCAAACAAATAGACATTAAATGAGTTCACACATACACACGACAGATTGGTGCACACAATCAGCTTCATTGTAGAAATTGCTAATCTGTATTTTACCCTTGTTACATGTAGATGACAGAGAACAGAAAACCAAGCCAATATCTGGAAAGTACAAAATTAAAGAGTCAGATAAATAGGACCGGCATTACCCAAGTCCAAAGGCCTAACAGTTTGAGTTCAGGGACTTGCCAAGGCCAGCAAAAATCTGGCCCCTCTTACTCGTCGAGCATCCCTGCCATCCGGATAGGCTGCCAAACTCCCATCTGTCAATGTTCGCATGTTGGAGATCATTGTCGCTGTTCAATACAGATAATGCTTGTGAAGAAGTTGGGCGAAAATCTGGGAAAAGATGATCCACTAATCACCCTCAAATGCATGCCATTGAGCATTACGAAGCAAACTGGGTAGAAGCAAGCAAAACCAAACCTCAGTTGTGATGCTGGGAGGACGATCCCGGCGGTGCTGATGCAGGGTACTGCTGTGCAGCTGGAGGAGGCGGCGGCGGTGGCGCCATTGTTGGATAAGGGTATTGGTGCTGATAAGCTGGTGGCATTGGAGGCATGTAACCATATGGGGGGTAGAATTGGGGGTATTGACCATACTGAACTGGAGGTGGCATCATGTACGGGTATCCTGATGAAGCGTCGGGAGCCCGTGGCTGGCCTTGTGGCTGCTTCTCCGGGCCGGCTTTTGAGTCACTCGCTTCCTGTGATGGGACAAGAGCACCCATCCTCTGAGGATCCATCGATGGGTAAAGTGCTCGGTCAGATTGAGATGGGGCGGGGATGTTGAAGTACGGCAGTGGCTGTTGTTGGTCCTGTGTGCCCGGGGGTTGGAGCTGGTCGTTGCTCTGCTGTTGTGATATAATAGACCTCGGGAGCATTCCTCCATGGGCCAAAAGCCCTTGCCTTGCAGCCTCACCATCCTGTGCTTCTGTTTCTGGTTTTGGTGCTTGTGGTTTCCCCCACATCAGTTTCAAGCGAAGACCTTTCACAATAAGCTTGTTTGACAGTTCTTCTGCAGCTTTCTCTGCACCTTCCCTTGTGGTGTATGTCACAAAAGCACAAGCACGCTGCGGTACAAGCCTGATGGATTCAATTTCCCCATGAGCATAGAAGTGATCTTTGAGGTCCTGCTCTGTAACTCTTGCATCAAGGCCCCCAACGTACAGCGTCTTTATGCTTTCATCCTCTGGAGGAACCAACGATGGCATATCTCCTGCCATATTTAGAAGCTTCATTGCAACTGGGTCATTCACTCTGCAGGCAAAGTCATTTACAAGCAAGATGAGATACACATGAGATAACAACGTAGCAGACACCAAAAGATATAGTTTGTTTGCCATTCTTCTGGGCGGAGTGGGCTACAAGTAATTAGATGTATGTCATCCAAGGTTTGCCATGCCGGACGACTCGGCCGTGCCGAGTTTGCCCTGGCATGGTACGCTTTGATCCAGACGATCTCATTATAAAATAATAATAATAATATAATATATAAAGAACAAAGCAGGCCGGATCGAATCGACCGTGCCAAGGGGGTCGCCAAACCCCTGGCACATATACGGGCGTGCTGCTGCGTTTCGCAGCAGCAAGGCAAACCTTGATGCCATCTGAAGCAAAAGAAATTGACACCTATGGCCCTTGTTGCATGGATAAAAGTAACAAAAAAATGATGTAGATGTCATTGAATTGAAGCACAGCAAACATGTCCAGTTACATTTGAACCTTGCTTCTAACCACAGATGGAATTTTTAGTTAGATGATCCAGTCTTAAGAATTCCCATCTATTATGCAATATTATTCATATTTGCATTCAATATTAAGAGCATAGTATAAACTATAAACCCTATAAGAGAGGATTTCTCTAATATGAAACCAAACTGGACAAAATGAATAATTCCCCATATGATTAAAGTTTTAAAAGGAGAAGTCATACATACCCATAATAACGGTCTTTTATGTTTTGGTGAGAAAGTTCCCCAGTGACAGGCATCTCGTGACGATACGGACACTCTGCACCTCGTGTACATTCTCCTCTCACATAGAAACTACAAACATGTGCTCTGTTTCTTTTGTAATATGGAGAAGTTCTTTGAAGTTTTAAGATAGTGTCATTTGGGTGTGCCTTTCCAAACGAGGACTCATAGTCTATTCCTGCTCGGGCCTGTAAAGCATTCACAGAAGTTCAGAACCAATAAAAAACAATGAATATACAGGAAGTGACAAACTTTAAAAGTAAAACAATGCCAAGATACAAATATAAAGCGCCAAGTGTTCCTTTGACTAAAGGACATAGGTGCATAAAGTCAAAATATGATGACAAAAACATGCAAGATATCTAGTTAACTTTTTGCAATTTTCCAATCATCCTGAAGAGAAGACAGTTCCAGAATTCATAGTATGGTGTACATTGTACAATAAATAACCACAATGCATGACCAGTCAGTGGGGAGAGAGACTGGACATAACGTCCCTTCTACAAAATCATGTTTTAGAAATAACGTACCTTTTAGAAACTCATATTTGCATGATAAGCCTGTCTAAATTTTTCCCATTTTTGGCAGAAATTGGTTCTTAGGGGAAAAAAAACTAAGGGCCAACAACATGTAAAAGGATAATGATAAGGAGTAACCAATTTCCACATCGCCAATGAGATCTTTAAACATAAAAAATGACTACTCTCTACTTATAGAGAGATCCCTCATCCCACTCAAACTATGGCCATAATAATTTTCTGAAGAAACTTGCAAGAGTCAGATTAATCCTACTTTTCTATCAAAAGGAAAGTAGTGACATCATACCCTGCGATCATGCTCTTCGGCAAAGTACTCACGGTTCACATCACTCTTTGGGATGGCATCATTAGAATTGATACTTAAGGCCGTATCCCGGACCTGAACTGGCAGTCCATACTCCAGATCCAAGAGGCAGACCTGGCACACATTCTTAAGCTTACTGCACGTTTGGCAGATTTCTGCCTTCTTGTACCTTGCATCACGACCGGGTCTCCACCTGAAAACAGTGAACGGCCGCGCACAGATCTTGCACTCCTTGTCATAGTCCGCCCTTGTCTGGAACAAATAACATTCCAAATAACAAATTCCAAGAAACATCAGCAGTTAATCAAATAAAAGCATCAGTCAGCTATCACAAAGACCCAAATAAAAAATTGGGGCCCCTCTAAGACCTCAATATCTCCTTCCCCTCGCATGCGCCCGCATACTCTATGCAGAAATCGGATATAACTATCCCCCAGGGAAGAAATACCCCGCAAAGGAAACCACGATAAGCAAACATCAGAAGGAATCAAATAAAGTCTTCTCTGTTTCCTCACTCTAAATTGGCTTCACATCTATACTTGTGCAAATCGCACCATAAGAATATCAAATAAGTAAATTGAGACCTTCATGCCTACACAAATTGGGATGGAGCGAGAGCGAGCCCGATGTCATCTAAGCCAAGCACTTAAAAACGGGCCGAAACTCTCGTTTTTGGATGGCTGTTCTCCCCAAATTAGGGTTTTTCTTCTTCTTGCCCACCCATTAGAACATGTCGCTAGATTCCGAAGCCAAAAACACACAGCATATATAGAAAAGAGGGTTGAGACAGAAACCCATAGAGAGAGCGGCGCGGGAAGGGGCAACCTACCATGCGGACGTACGGGTTGTCACCGAGGCAGGACTCGCAGACAATGGGGAAATCCGACCGCTCCCACCCATCCGCCTGCGCGTCCCTGAGCAGCCTATGCGCCATCGCACCCTAGACCCTCCAAGAAGAGTGCAGTGGGGAGCGGATAAGGATATTATCCGCTTCGAAAATATAAGACCTGATAAGAGATATTAAGTAACCTAAAAATCAGAAAATAAAAATAAAAAAATCTGTAAAATTCTAAAACAGAGAGAAATGGATGCCGGAGGGGGAGAGAGAAAGACAGAGGGAGGGCCGGAGGGGGAAGACCTGGGGGGGAGATGGATGCCGGAGGGGGAAGACCTGGGGGGGGAGATGGATGCCGGAGGGGGAGAGAGAGAGACACAGAGATAGAGGGAGGGCTGGAGGGGGAAGGCCAGGTGGGGGGGATGGAAGCCGGAGGGGGAGACTGGAGAGAGAGACAGAGAAACAGAGGGAAGGCCAGAGGGAGGGCCGAGGGCGTCGCCGTGCCGGGGTGGTGCGATTAGCAGGGGCAGGCCGACGGCGAGGGCATCGCCGTGTCTGCAAGGGGCGAGGCCGTGAGGGGGCGAGGGGCCTACCGTCCGAGGGCAGGGATGGCCGGCGCCGACAGCCGATGGCGAGGACGACGAGGCGAGCCGCCAGGAGGGGGGGATCGCCAGCAGCGTCGCGCGGCCAGACGGGAGGGGCGAGATCGTCGGGCGTGGGCGAGGAGAAGGGATGGGAGATCGCGGCGGCGGGTGGGGCAGGGCGGCTGGGCTTTAAGGTTTTTTTTTTTAACAGTCCGAGTCGGATTGGTCGGAAATCTGATTTCAAATCCGATAAATAACAGGAGTTCCGTATTTTATAAAAATTATGAAAATAAATTAAAATATCAGATTTTTCTAATATCTATTAAAACAAATTAAAATTCTCTTATGGTTAATTACAACGAGGTCTCTCAGACATCTTTAGCCGCACTGCACTGTGTCATAATTCAGCACAAATAGTATTTTTATTTCTTATAATAATAAAAAATTAAATTTATTGAGTCGAATTGGGGCTAAATTGGACAGATACAATTTTTTTTTTTGTAACTCCCGTGTGGTTTTGTGGGCTCAGGGATTGGTGTTCTTGAATTCCAAGATCAAGATTTGACAGCTCCTATTTTCCGTATACCTGTATTGTCATTACCCCATTTGATCGGAAAAATTCGAATTTACACACCTCGAAAATTGCATGTAAATCAGGTAAATCCCCCTAAGAATCGAATTCGGGATCTCCTGCTTTTAAGTAAGAATTATAATTGATCGACTCAACCGAGGTCCTCATTGGACCTATACAATATAGCACATTATATACCATACTGTAGCAAACAAAATTCAAATCGAGGTATAGTGATTCGACCAACTTATTCTCAAGATCTTTTTAATACATAAGAAGGATATACATACAAATATAAATGAATGGTGAATTTTTACACAAATAGACTTCTAGAAAGGTGTATATCCAAAAAGCCCCACAAAAATATTCAACAGTTGACCTCTGTCAATGGAATATTTCACTTTACCATATGGTCTTTTATATTTTTAATATATAAAAGGGGTATACATGTAAGTACAAAATACTTGATGGATTTCTATACAATTAAACTTTTAACAATAGTGTGTATGCAAAAATCCCTGAGATTTAACATTATTTTGCACCATATTCATCTTAAAATAAAATTTCTATAAAATTTCCATTTTATAACCATAATATATATATATATATATATATATACATTTGAATTTAAGACACCGTTGTCTATTTTATGTTTTTTTTATTTATACATCTTCCAAATCTCTTAAGCAGTGATATAGAAGAAAGCATAAGATTTTACTATTCATCATCATTTAACTCATAATACCCAATTACATCCTTCTAAATCTACTAAAAATAGAATCCCTATTTCGAGAAAGTTGCCCAAAAAAACCACATTTTGATGTTTATGTATGGTTTTCCGAATCTCCACACTGCACCAGCATACTGTACTGTGTTAGGAATTTTTTATCCCTGATATGAATTGACACGATACGTATGAATAATAATTTTATTTTTATTTTTTTAAAAATCTTGTGTGGAAGATTTGGAGTGTCATACCATGACAGTGCAATTGTCAAGGTACGATAAATCAGTGATAATCTAGGTGGATGGCGAAATTTTTTGAAGGAATTTCACATGTATTTTTTATTCATATAAACTTAAACAAAGTTTACATTATTTTAGTCATTTACATTACATAGATTTGTTGTATGTCAATTACAAAGGTTACACTCTGTGTTGTGCGAAGAATACTAGGAACATTTAAACAAAAGTACATTAAGATCTTGTATCAAAAGGCAAGCAGGTTCTTTAGCACTTAATTTTATTCTCAGTAAACTCCTAATCTTAGAATTATTTGAAAAAATGAGAAAATCAGAATGAGCATAAGATACCCAATATGATTTACCCTTCTAAAATAAAGTCAAATTAGATAGTTACATAAAGAGATAATCATGTCATAAAGAATGAATAACGTAGATTTGAAATTCAATTGAGTAAGCATAAGAAGTTATAAGGCAATCATGTACAAACATGAATGATTCAATAGATTCGCCAAATAATATTTGTTTCCAAAATTTTAAGGTCAAATATTCAACTATAAGATAACATGAATTGTCAAATGAATAAAAAAATATAAATTATAATAGTGTCATGCCTAAATATCTGATCTTTAGTTTTGCAACTTATCTTTTAAAACTTTAGTGTGCTCCTCCCAATATTAGATCCAAGCCCCTAACTAACTCTAATATGGTACAAGTCCAAAAAAGATCCAAAGCCCTCCAACATCTATTCTTACGACAATTCATGCATATACATACATGACCAAGATTTTCATGAAAATAGTTTAAAGATTTACAATAAAAAAGAGTTTCAAGGAAAAGGATAGTACAAGGATGACAATAATAACTTCAAGTGAGTACAAAAAAAGAAGGAAATTATTCAAAAATACAGTGAAAAAGATAAGAAGTGATCCAGCACATGGGCGAAAGCAATTAGGCACATAAACCATGACAGTTCAAAGTTGTTAGATAAGTCGGTTAAGTAGTTGAGGCATTTGCGCAAACATAGTTAATACTTTTCTTTCTTAGATTTAACAAGAATATGTTGTAGTTTTTGTTACAGTGAGTGAAGGAAACTAGCCGACATGCGGCTTAGTTCCGTTGTTGTACAACTGAGCCTATAAATAGATGATGAGAAAACCTTTAAGGTCATAATTGAAAGCTCAAAACTCTTATCCACTTGTTCTCCTCTTTCTTCTTGCGTATACCTCTTCTTCACTTTCTGCTTTTCATCTAGTTCTTCTATAGGTAGGATTTCCACCACGGAGTCTCGAGCTGGAAGAGGTCCTTCCAGACTATGTTGGGAGGGCTTGATCGGGTGCCTCGACGAACTCGTAGCATGGAGCGAGAGCGAGTCCAATGTCATCTAAGCCAAGCACTTAAAAACAGGCCGAAACTCTCATTTCTGGATGGTTGTTCTCCCCAAATTAGGGTTTTTCTTCTTCTTGCCCACCCATTAGAATATGTCGCTAGATTCCGAAGTCAAAAACCACACAGCAGATGCAGAAAAGAGGGTTGAGACAGAAACCCATAGAGAGAGCGGCGCGGGAAGGGTCAACCTACCATGCGGATGTAGGGGTTGTCACCGAGGCAGGACTCGCAGACAATAGAGAAATCCGACTGCTCCCACCCATCCGCTTGCGCGTCCCTGAGCAGCCTGTGCGCCATCACGCCCCAGACCCTCCAAGAAGAGCGAACAGGCAGCCTCGGCAGCAGCGGAGGGGGTATGGAGCTTGACAACACTGTAGTGGGGAGGCGGAAGAAGAGGAATCAGAATAGATGGGGACGAGAAATCCCACCCCCTTGGCGCCCTGTACGTTGTTGGCACGGATCGGGTTAGGGTGAGATAGAGGAGGAACTGTAGTTGGCACATTGGAGGAAACTTTTTCTTTCTTTTCTTCCAAAAAATAAATAATATGTTAGAGCTAATAATTTTTCCGATGATTGAGATGATCGTAATTTCCTTGTTTGGCAATAATAATATTTTGTTTCCCCAACGATTGAGCTAATAATTTCTTTTTAAAAATGATATTTTAGAGTTAATAATTTCTCTATTATATATATAAAGATAAATTAATTAGAAGTTCATGACTGTAATATAGAGGTCTTTACTGTAACATAGTTTAACGTATACTATAATAGGGGATAACACTTACTGTTATGAATTACAGTTTTATTAAAGATTAAAAAATAAGTCAAAAATCTTATAGAGATTCTTAATTAATTTACCCTATATATAATTATATATATGACAAAGTAACCCTAACTACTGACGAGCTGTTTCTTTACTTTTTTAGGATAAAATTGTCCAATTAAAGACTAATAGTCACTAAGTTAGATATTTAAAATATATTCATCACTTTCGTCACGACGAATTATTACGAGCCTTCTCGAATAATTTATATCTATGATAGGGATATGTTTGTAAACATAAATATAGGCCAAACTTTTGCACAATTAATGATTTAATAAAAATATATATGCAAGAAACTTTGTCCAAAGTAAGCATTTCTCTTATATGTATTTTCTCTTAGTTAATACACAATATAAAATCTTAATCTTCGGGTGTGAGTGAAACATACTGAGTTAAACGTTATTTCCAAACTTGATTAGTTTATTTAAAGTTGAACTTTTCCAGAGCTTTGTTTCTAAGTTCTACTCCGTTTGAACTTTGACTTTAAATATTCTTTGGGGATTAAATAACATTAAATATTTATACTCTTTTATTAATTTTCATTCAAGAACCTTGGACAATCAAATAAATTGATTCAAAAAATTTATTGGTTTTCTCTGCAAGGTTTCTATGATAGTTCAAAGAGTACAAAGTAATAGAAGATTGGTAAACAAGGAGCGACGGTGTGATCAAGTCTCTTTAACCTAGCCCCGCTGCCACACATACCTGATGGCGGACAAAAAAAGGGAAAGATTTTGTGTATATATACCTCACTTAAAATATAAATTGTGTAAAAATCTTTCTTAAGTTTAAATTTACATCTCTTACGAATACAAAATGTCTTCAAATATCTTACCGTAGATACGTTTGTCGCATGAAAGTCAAGAAGATGTTCAGAATATTCTTTTCACTTTTGTCTATATATCTCTACTAAAATATTCCAAATGTATTCTTGACTTTTGTGGAGGGAGGTTATGAAAGCACTTTGAATCCATAAGAGAGACACAAGTACAAATACAAATCCAAGAAGGATTCTTCACATAATTTTAAAGAGGGGTATGTATGCAAAGAAAAACCAAAAGTGAGAAGAAAAAAAAAAGGTAATAGATGGTTGAACCTGGAAGACTTCCCACTTGAGCCATTAACACAGATGATGCGGCTTTCCTGCAGAGCTGGATCCATGATGAAGTGCCCTAAACAAATTTTATCATTTTTAACACTGGCAACTAAACATAAAATGGCCAATGAAACAAATTGTTGCCCATATTCCAATACAAGAGTTAAAAATTACAAGATGCATCTTCATTGCAATCTGAGAAAGAATACAACTTTGTATTTCTGCCTTCCTCCATGTACACAGTTGGCTAGGATACAAAAAGAAAAGAAATTTAGAGTCTAAGTCATGCCCCACAAGGATTGGATTAGCTGGAATATGATTGAGGAAACTATACACATATTCACGGCGTACATTTTTCTTGCGCCACCATCAAATGATTCCTGAACTACCATCGGTAAAAGGGTAGTGAAGGTGAGAATGATTTGTAAGTAGAAGCCAATATTTTTCGCCATTTTAGCTACAAACCTAGTTTCTTGGGCCTAAGATATGTGGATGACCCACTCCGTAAACCTGGCATGGCAACTGCTGTCGCTGCTTCGCCCTCTTCTCCCGTTCCCTCTCTTTGCTCAGTATCTCCTCCTCGGCCTGCCGCTTCCTCAGATTATCCATCTCCTCTTCCATTGCTGTCTTCTCTTCCTTCTGCTTCTTCTTGTGCTCTATCATTGACGTATTTGATTCCTTCACAGAGAAGAACATCGGCCCCAGCTCTGCCAACCAATGTGGCTCAACGGCGGTCACACACTGCATGTACTCCTTTGTCGTCAAGATCAACTCGTGATAGACAACGTAGTCTGGGGTGTAGCCGAGGCCATAAAGTGCGCTACTGGGATGCAGATGGCATGGCATTCCATTTCGACAATTAACATACTCCCCCACCCCTTTCAACCTTGCAGAATTGTGGAAATATGCAGAACATATGGCCTTTCGCACCACATCCCAATCCATTCCACAGGAAGTCAAGGGAATCTTCAGAGATTTTATTATGTCCAGCAGTTGGGACCTCACTTCCCTGGCCTTCCGGAGCCCCTTCACATGCAAGAAGTGATCATTGCACCAGTCTCCTCGGTACTGATTTGCCTTCCACTGTTGATAGACATTTAGTAGTGTCAAATGATCAGACTCGGGCACAAAGAACTTCTCTCTTGCTGCATCACTCTCTTCAGCCCTATCCTTCGGGCGAAAGAAAACTGATGGTACCGATAACATGGAGACGATAGTCAACACTTCATTCAGGCAATCCAACTGCTCCCCCATTAGCAACATCTTTGCCAGTGGTGGATCCAATGGAAATTCAACCATTTTCCAGCCAATCTCTGTCAGACTCCCGACATTGTTCAAGGCACCCAATACCCACAGCTGGTACATAGAGTTGAGGATGTTCTCTTGTGGGGGAGGATCCATAAAATCAAAATCCAGTAGATTCTCAATCTTCAATGACTTCAGCAATAAAACCACATTCCCGAGATTAGTTCTCTGGATCTCAGGCACAGGGTTTGGCAGCATCTCATTCAAGTAAGCAGACTCTGTGTACAACCGATAACATTTTCCGGGACCTGTTCTGCCTGCTCGCCCAGCTCGCTGATCAGCAGCAGCTCTACTGACAGGGAACACCTGAAGTGCATCCATACCCATCCTTGGATTGTACACTTTCATCTTACCATACCCTGTATCTATAACATAAAAGATCCCATCTACAGTCAATGATGTTTCAGCAATATTGGTGGCAACAATGCACTTACGTGCTCCATCTTCAGCTTTTTGGAAAATTTTGGCCTGCAAATCAGCTGGTAATTGAGAATATATGGGAAGTATAGAGAGCTTTGGAACTTCCCTTTTGGAAGAGGATATGATCTGCTCCATACGTTCAGCAAGGGCATAGCAGGTTGTTTCAATCTCATCCTGCCCCGTCATAAAGATAAGAATGTCACCAGGATCACTGGTAATGTGAATGGTTATGGCTTGCTTAACTGCAGCTTCAACATAGTCCTCACAGGGTGTCTGGCTATACATAATATTTACAGGAAATGTCCGGCCAGGGATGTGGAATATTGGCACACTGTCACAAAAAAAAAACATAGATGAGGACAAATTCAAGATGATAATAAAAATATATAGAAAGCCTGCATTCACAAGAGGAGAAATGTATTACCTTCCAAAGAAGTTTGAGAACTTCTGTGCGTTTAACGTGGCAGATGTCACAATGAGCTTGAAGTCACGACGCCGAGCAACTACTTTCTTCAGTATGCCAAACAGCACATCTGTATTTAGTGATCTCTCATGTGCTTCATCCATGATGACAACACTGGAAGATAGATGATAAATCAAGATACATCAATAAAATTGACAAAGATAAAAAATATAAAGCAATGAAGCATAAGCAGGTAGATGAATATTGAAAAACAGATGATTAACTTTGAAACATGCCAAAACAATTAGAAAGACAAAGCATACCGGTATCTGTCCAGATCAGAATCCTTTAGTGTCTCACGTAAGAGAACTCCATCTGTCATGTACTGGAATTACAGAATAGGAAATCAGCTTAATATAAATTACTATGAACTGACATCCAATAAAAATACACTAAATCACTGATCCAAAATGAATTAATCACAGCACTTTGCATTTCTAATGGTGAGAAAAATAAAACTTTCTAACATAGACACTCAAATCTGCAGACTAATAGCAGAGATTAGCACTGCATTCATCAGCATTTAATTAGATGTTTAAATTATCAAAAACTGAAAATAAACATAACTAAGAAAATGCAAAAGACTAAGTATTTGAAGTCGTTTTTCTTGTGTGCTAGGATTTTCTAGCATTCTCATTCTCATAGATATTGATTACTAACCAGAAAATGCTTACTAACTACTTTGATATTAGCTATTTAGTTAACATATCATGTTTCTCCAACGAAACAAGCAAAGTGATATCACTATATTTTAATCAAAGACTACTTTAGAACATGAATATCATGTTGTCATCACACAATTCAATTAAATTTTGACCAATCCAATCCAATCCCGGTTGCCAACTCTGACGTTGCAGGTGGGTCAGGTCAAAGCTCCAGATTTGCTACTGTAAAATTGCACAAGCCTAGAGGGGACCTTGAGGGCCACAAAAAGCCCTTCTTTGGCCCCTCTCAACCACATATCACCCCCCTCTCACTCTCTTCTCACTTTCTTCATTCTTTCATTTGTCATCCTCTTTAGTTAGCTGTTCTTTTATTTAAAGACAGCATCCATTGTGCATTTTAGGAAAAGTCAGATCTTGTATGAAGAAGAAAAGTCTTATCAAAGGACAGAGTTATGGAGATGTGAAAAGAGAGGGACAAAAAGAGGAAGAAGACACAACAGCAGGCTGACAGGAGTAAAGCAAACACAATCTAACCTTCAACAAAAAGAAAATTATAACTTAGGGGCACCTTACATGGAGGGGAGACTGTTGACAACTTCCACTATATACAAAGGGGAAGATTGTAGCCTATAATCTTCTTCTGATCTCATCTCTCCAACTACTCACAAGGTGGTCATCTAAGATTGTTCCTTACATTATTCCCCCAACCCATGTTTGCACTCATTCTTTCTCTCATTCCCTGTTTCCCAAATTTCCTCGGATACTGTTGCTCATGAGTGTCTTCATGCTATGAAGGCGCAGAGGAAAAGAGGAGTGGTTCTCAAATTGGATTTTGTGAAAGCACACAACAGGGTGAGTTGGAAGTGTATCCTTCGGGTGTTAGAGAAGATAAGCTTTCATCAGAAATGGATTTCATGGATTTGGGAATGTATCTCGTCGGCTTCCTTCTCAGTGCTCATCAATTGCCATCCTGCTGCCTCTTTCCTCAATGGAGAGGGATCAGACAGGGAGATTCTCTCTCCTCCCTTGTGTTTGTGCAGGTGGCCAATATTTTGAGTAGATTGTGCCTGAGAGCTGAGGCAGCGGGGTTCTTAGAGGCTTCCAGATAGACCAGGTCAACGGCATCTCTCACCTGCAGTTCGCAGATGATACTATCCTTTTCTTGGCTGACGAGAATCAGCAATTGATTAATGCTGGATTGTTGTTATAGATGGTGCAAGATATCACCAGGCTGAAGGTGAACTACAGCAAAAACCACTTGGTAGGGATCAACATGAAGGAGTCAGCCATCAGGAGGGCCGCACTCATTTTTGGGTGCCAAACTGGGGCCTTCCCTTTTTCATATCTAGGTCTTGCCCTGTCCCCATTGTGGGGACGGGGGGGGGGTGTAAAAAAGCAGATCAGTGTTGGATAGTCTGCAGATTTACTTTCTATCTTCAGGATGCTGAAGTCTGTGTCAAGGAAGCTCGAGGCTATTCAGGCGTGGTTTGTTTTTTAGCATGGCAATGGAAGCAGAGGCAGAGGGGCGCATGATATTGCTTGGGGTGGAGTGTGTCACAGCAAAGAAGCAGGGCTGAGTAAGTGGTTGTGGAGACCAATGTTTGCCATATCGGATCTCAGCTTCGTCTCAGAAGGGTCGAAGAGAAAAGAAATCGGAGAGATCTCGGTAAAATTCAGGAGATCAGATCTCGGGATCCTGGGAATATTCATATATGATGACAGCAATAAAATGATTTCTAGATAACATAGATAATTACATATATTCTCAACAATGGAAAACACTTTCACATCAACATCATAAAATAAATACATTAAAGCAAGTCAATCCATATAAATAAAAAGATCAACGGTGCACATAATTAACATATGTCCATCTCACAACAAAAGTACATAAAAGAAAGTCAATGCAGATCCATGATACAAATAGTGGTCAACTGGATGTCTAAATAAAGATACAGTGAAGAAATCTGTCAACAATAAGTCAAAGTTGTCAAATGTATATGTGAATTCTCCAAAGAGACCAAGTGTTGTCAATAGGAGAGTAAGTCCTTTGGAGAAGCGCGGTGTACATTTGATTCATTTCACCGGACTTTGAATTTTTAGTGTTCTGTGGTTTATTCGAATATGAAAATTTTAGTAAGATCAAATTATGAGATATTAGAAAGTCGGCATTTGATGAAATCTCCAAAATCGCTGATTTCTTCTTCGATCAGAGAGTTGACATTTATAGTTAAGAGATATGCTTTTTTATATATTTTTATTGGAAATAAAGTACTAATCCATGCATCATAGGCCGGAGGTTCAACCATGAACATGCATCATAGGACATCTCGGGCATCTCGTTTCTCGGGGACCCGCCGATACCCATTTTTTCGCAAGATCTCGCAAGATTGCATTCCATGGTGGAGGCTGGTGGTGAAGGATGGGGGCATGTGGGCTCAACTGATCACTCAAAGGCGAGGGATGTATTCCCATCACATTTGTATAATGTCTCCCAATCTGGAGAGGTATTTTGCAGGGTGCTGATTTTGCAAGAGCCAATTTCAGGTGTTAGTTGGGGGACGAGCATAGATGTTTGCTTTGGCAGGATAGATGGTGCAGCGATCTCTCACTTGCAGAGGCCTTCCGGCCCTTCCCATCTTTGTTTGCTGTAGGGGCTAGTGTGGCACAGTCTTTCAATGATCACCTGTGAGGGGAATTTAGGCCACCACTTTTAGGAGTCTCTCTATTGATGAAAGGGATCAGTTGGAGCACCTCTTGGCTTTTTTTGCTGAACTTCAGACCTCTGGTCATCAGACCAGATCACTAGGTGTGGAGATGGGAGAGAGGGGATCACTTCTCAGTGCGGTCAGCCTACTTAACCCTATCCAATGGGAGGCTTCGTCACCCTTAGGTTATGCAGATCTAGGTACCTAAAAGCCCTCTTAAGGTGAAGGTTTTGATGTGGAGGATCTCCCACAGCTGGCTACTGACTTGTGAGAGACTGGCATCTTTTCTCCTGCAGATTTCTGCCTATTGCTGCATATGCGGGGATGAGGACAAGAACTTGGATCACTTATTCACTTATTGCCAGTTTGCAGAGGTCATTTGGATGAGGATCGGGCAGAGGCTTGGGAATTTTGATGCGGTGGAGCGACTCTTCTCCAAACGGCATAGGTCTCTCAAGGGGGACAGGATCATCTGGTGGCTTATCCTTCATGCAACCCTTTGGGCCTTGTGGAATGAAAGGAATAATAGAATTTTCAGTAGGGAGGCTATAACAGAGAACAGGGTTTTCCTTTTATTTGCAACATGGTGGCATTTTGGGCTATTCAAAATTGTAAAGTGGGAAACCACAACTCTTCGTTCCTTTTGTTCTTGCCTTCTTGGGGAGTTAGTTAAGTGGGCACTCTATCTTGGTGTGGTGATTTTTTGTAAAGAGACTCTGTAACTGTGTATGCGCATCCATTGTCAGTAGGGAGGCTATAACAGAGGCAGAAGAAAGGCGAGCGTTAGTATTTCATTGGGGGATGGGCAGAGGAGCTCCTTCTGGTCTGATAGATGGTGTGGGGATTTGACACTAGATCATTTTTCCCGATTTATTTACCATTTCTTCTGCCCCGATGGCCACTGTTGCTGACTTTATGAGGAGGAAAATCAAGCGGCGGGATTGGGTGCCAACTTTTAGAAGGAATCTCTCCATGAGGTGACTACACATCTTCAGGAAATGTTCGCCTTATTAACCCAGTTCAGGTTGACAGCAAACATGGCGGACCGGTGGACATGGACATGGAGATGGGAGAAATGGATGTTTTTCAGTCAAATCAGCTTATCACATGCTTATTGATGGGGTTTGAGGCATGAAGGGAAGGATCAGATCTGGGGCACCAGGAGCCCCCTCAAGGTCAAGATTTTCTTATGGAGGGTTTCACATGGTAGGTTGCCAACCTGTGATAAGTTATCCAGGGTGTCCCTAATATTCCAACTTTATGCTGTCTTTGTGGGGTTGAGGAGGAGAGCTGGACCATCTTCTAACAGCCTGCTCATACACTAAAATGATTTGGGATGAAATTGGGCACTGTATTCAGACTGCCACCCCAGCTTTTACTGGTGCGAAGGAGTTAGTATTGGGCTGGAACAAGAATTTCGTCTCAAGGCTGATCGGTGGTGTGGTGGATCATTTTGCACGCCACTAGTTGGGCCATATGGATTGAAAGAAAACAACAGAATTTTCAGGAGGAATCTAGGATGAAGAAACTGTGATACAAGGGATTAAGAGTAATGTTTTGGCTTGGGCTAAATTATTAGGTCACTTTGAGAGTCTTCATTCTCCTCCCTTTTGTTCATGGGGGAGGTGAGGTTGTTTATTTGGGTTGTTTAGACTGAAGAAAGGACATTTGTTTAGAGGTCTTTCTGTTGCGTTGCCTCTACTCTGTACATTCTTCTTATTTCAATATACTTTGTGGTACCATCCACATTCACAAAAAAAAAAAAAAAGTATGTGCATCCATTGTACATCCTTTTCTTTAACATACTCGTGGTACTGGTACCATCCATGTTTCAAAAAAATTGTCACTTAATGAGATTCAATCCTTTTCACTCTATAACAGTGGATTACAATGCATACATCATTAAGTCCTCTAATGAAATACAGGTTTATATACTATTTAATGAACATATCATAATTGTATGCTTAAATTTGTGATTTTCCGAGCTCAATTTGAAGATTCTTGATTTAGGATACATTTTTCCTTTTTAAAGTTTTCCTTCTTGTGATGATTTTTCTACCAGCTAAAAGTAGCTGCCCACCTTGGGTTTAGCTTCGATTAGACCTGAATTAGCTGGAATAAGTCAGTGTCAGCTGATTCCAATTTGGCTAGGATGGCCCAATCCCTATCCTGTTCCTTGGAACCTTGCAGATACAATCTGGCTTGGCCTAGGGAACACAATGGCAAATGAGAAGCGTAAGAACAGTCCCACATTGGAAAAGGGATAAAAATATAATATGCTTATAATTTATGAAGCCCTCTCCACTCATGACCTTAAAAGTTTGAGTTGGAAGGCCCAATCCAAAAAAAAATTCACACGGTATCAGAAATATGATTTGGCTCTGGCACCCTGAGTTTATGCCTATGGTCCACATGATAGAACCTAAAAAGGCAGCCTGCAATGTGAGGGGGCATATAAGAATAGTCCCACATTAGAAAAAGGATAAATTTATAGGTGCTTATAATAGTGGAGCCCTCTCCATCATCACCTTAAGTTTTGAGTTGGAAGGCCCAATGCCATAAACTTTCACAAGAAGAAACAACAAAAAGTTTAATTTCTAATCACAACTTCCCCTACATTATGGCCATACTATGCAATGCTGTGTCCCATTTTCAGGTTAATTACTTTGAGAGAATTTGTAGGACTTTGGAATTCATGGATCCATGCCATCTTCTGCTGTATCACCTAAAATATGTCCTGATATCCACAATCCTAAAAGGCGAGGATTAGAGGGAGGATATGCTGAATCTGTTGATTGCTTGATCCTTCTCCAAACAATATAGCAACTCTACAGTCACACATGAGGTTAAGAATCCTCAGTTTAACAATTCACAGAAATACATCTAGATAACAACACACCAACAAGCATGAAACAATGGGTACTACCTTTATAAGTGTGTTTGGTCCAGTAACATCTTCAAACCGAATAGCATAACCAACTTTATCACCCAATTCTGTTTCCATTTCTTCGCTAACACGTTTTGCAACACTCATTGCAGCCACACGCCTAGGCTGGGTGCAACCAACAATGCCACCTCTGGTATATCCATCTTCATACAAGTACTGTTGAGCAACTTGTCAGACAAAAGAACAATTCAGGGGCAACGACACCATTTATAGTTATGCTGAAGAACAAACCTGGGTAAGCTGAGTTGTCTTCCCTGAACCAGTCTCTCCTACAACAACGATGACTTGGTTCTCCCGAACCACCTGATTCATCATCAGCAAATTTCTGTTAGAAAAGCTATATAAGCTTCCAACAAGTTCTGTTACACAATCTTTTAACCATAAGAAAAGGTGTTCCAGTGTCAGCAAAATCCTTAGATCATACTTATATACGTCTGTTTGATCTTTTCCTTAATAATAATACTACATTTTTTATGTTAATAGATCTGTATATCATGTAAGAAGTTTTGGACATGGAAATATGCTATTATGTTAAGGAAAACAAAGTAAAGTTGTGTCCTTCCAACGACCTTTTTCACCAGGTGAGCAAGAATCCATTTTTAAGTAAATTACTAGAGGCGAGGCAATAACATAAAATTCACTAACCACGTGGTATTCAATACCTAACTTGATTTTTAAACCAAAAACAGAATTTGATACTGATGAATCTGATTCCATGGACACTGCCCCTTTCGTATCTAGTACAAAGTGCTCTACACAAAAGTTCACAACTAGTTCAACCAAGAATACAATGATATAACGGCTCTGAGAATGGTTTAAAGGACTGGCGCTAGTTACTTCCATCCATAATACACTAAAGGATGCTATCTTGCAAAAATAGTTTCATCTTTATCTTTCATTTGTTATGCAGATTACTCCACAAGCATTTATCTTGCAGGATAGTTTGACTTGCAATTTTGCAGATAACACTGTCAAGAATAGTTTGAAAACTGCAATAAGTACTCTCGCACAGAAAATATTGGGAGATATTGCCGCTGCTGGGATAAGGACTTTGACTTTGCAAAATCGCTCACAGCTCCACCTCTATCTCATGTGCTGGGCAAACTTGCATCCTCTTTGAAATCAACTTCACCTGCTTCCCCAACTACAGCAGTATCTGCATCAATCTGTCATATAAAGTAACCTGAGAACCAAATTGCTGTGGCTGAAGGTGCCATTAAAAATCGCAAATCGCAGTATAAAATTCTAATTGTAATACTTACCTGCTCAGCCAGTCTTTTCAACACCAATAAAAATCCAAGCTTTGATCCAGCAACGCCCAAAATCGCTGACGTGACTTATTCATGGTCGGTTTCTCACGAATTTCTCTAACCAAGGCAGAGCCTTTGCGTGAGATTTAGCCATATCTGATGTTGGATCCTTTATAGGCATGACAGGCTCTGCTTGCTGGGGAAACACCACCCTTCCATCCAGAAATGGAGGCTTTGTGTCTGTCAGTGTAAGAAAAAATCAGTTAACAACTTATCATGATGAATTGAAAAACTATGCCATAAAAACTAGAAAACCTTAGGATATTAGGACCAAATACAGAATGCAAGGGGAAAATTGGTGGGAATAAGAAAAAATGACAATATTATTTAATATAGCCAAGAGCTACGATCACATAGACCATTTCAAGTACTTTGGTTGAATTGTCAATGATGAGGAGATATAAACAGGGATGTGGTACATAGGATTGTAACTGTTTAGCTAACTTTGAGGTAAACTGCAATCACCAGATTCACCATGATATGTGAGCCATGTTTTAAACTGCAATCACCATGATTATGTGAGCCATGTTCTATGAGGCAGAAGAATGGCTACAAAAATCATCAATAAAACACGAATAGCTGAAATGAGGATGATTACTTAGGTGAAAGTCTGCAGAAAATAAGAAAGAAGCAGGTCAAAATGACTATATCAAGCAGTGAATGGAAAATAGCACTAGGGGATGAAGTCTTGAGAGTCAGTTGAGATTGTTTTGATATGTAAAAAGATATGAAGAAGACACCTAGTAAGAAGTAGAGTCATTGTTTGTGGTGGTGTGAAGAGAGACACACAACTTATGCAAATTTATCAAGTACACTGTTTTAGCGCATTTGAATAAAAGCAGTTAAGAATTTTTACAGTCACAATGTTATATCATATGTATATGTTAAGTTACACACACAGACATAGATACACACACACATATTAGAATAAAATATCGCCACCAATGCCTAGGTCATCTCCTGGGCATTAAAGGCTAAAACAACCCCTTCATTGCATCAGTCACCTCTTGTCTTGACTACACAGATTGGTACCAGTTTCATTGCAAGTTATCTTCTAAACATTGGATGATGTTGTGAGGTCATATATAATCATACCTTTTGTACTCTCCTTTAGTTTTTTGGTGGTTAGGTTGAGAAAAAACCACTCCTCTTGAATACTGTTTGTATTTATAAAATTGGTAGCATAACAGCAAGACAGCAGCTATTCCCCACCCACCCACCCCAGAAAAATGAAAGATATATGCAGAAACAATCATCAAGAGCACATTTTGGTGCAACAAATCTAACTAAAATAGGTTCAGTATATGTAATTGTCTCTAAAATAGGCTTGTATAAGTAATCGTCAATTAATCTCATGTCTTTCAGCATGTGTAGTGTGCCTAAAAATATTTTAGTTTTTTCCCCTGTCCTTTATGTTCCCAAAATTTTGTTCTGGATGTTACCAGCTTGAGAAAACATATTTTTTGGTTTATTAGGAGACAATCAAAAGTTACTTTTTTCAACATCTCAAGATTCTCAACTTCACTCAAGTACTTTATGTTTCTAATATTTTTCTTTCTAAGATCCAGACTTTTCAATGTCCCAACTTCCCGCTAAGTGCCTAATGTTTCCAATATTTTTCTTTCTAGGATTCAGATTGTCCCTGCATCTTCTCTTCTCTAATCCACATTTCTTCAAGTAAGATAAAATGACTCAGTTGAGCTGGTCATAGCATACCATGAACAAGAAGAATAATTTTACGTTCATCTTCATCTTCAAAATCCATTTGTAGTTCTGTTCCCCTCACAGCTCCAGATCTAAAAGTTGTCTATCCTCCCACTGAGCATTGTCAGCTGTCAGTTGTGACAACTTTTTGCTCTGGGATAGGGTCATTAAGGTTCCATCTTTCCTGGTCTGCAATCCACAGGAAGCATACATAAGTCAAGAAGTTGCAACATTCATCACAAAAATGAGCTAGGAATGAGAATAAGAGAACAGAAACCACAGACATGACTGGCAGTCTAACAAGCATATTCAATTTGCAAGCTAACAGTTAAATGACTGTAATATACCAGTCTCTTTGCTAATTCTGCCTCTTCTTCTGGTAAGAAGAATCATCCCCAAAAAAGAATGATGAGCTATCACCATCATTTACTGTCCCATGTTCTTCTCTATCATACCTACACATTATTGTATGCAAAAATGAAAAATTTTAGGATATGGATACATTGAAGTGAAACAAACAGCAGATACTGGATGACTCCTTTTAACTGCACAAAAAGCACCCAAGAAATCACTCACCCAAAAGAATGCAATGCCTAAAGATATCAATGCATACAAAGCCAGAACAGTCTATACAAACAATAAGTTTAAGTTGAGAAAAAATGGGAATTTGATTTTGAGGACTTCTCTGGCATCTTGGATGTTCAAGGTAAACATAAGAGCAACATCTCATCCCAGGTTCATAGCCACAAGATGAATGTGGAGGAAAGCAAGGAATAAGCTTTCTATCATTATTACCCCCACAATGTTAGGGCGTGGCCTCCATCATTCCAAAATCCAAGATGAGAAAAGGAATGAAATGAATTTGATAATGGAAAGCCGAAAGCACAAGCATTTCCCACCTGAACAACCGGAGCATTTTTTTCGTCTACAATGGTCTTATCAGTGTTCATTGCTCCCATTACCAAGCATAATGTTTAGACCTAAGGACTTGCATGCCAACTTTTGCAGTGCTAACTAGCACCAACATGGCAAAAGAATAAAAAGAAAGCATGGCTGTACTAATGAGGTGCACAATCCTTGGTGAGTAAAACCTATACTACCATACATTGGATAAAAAATAAGTTCTTGAACATATTACACACATATACATGATTTCAAGAATAAACTTATCCAGGTTCAATCCTTACCCACACTTTATGCCGTTATGGGGATTCAGCCCATGCAACCCACTAAAAAATAAAATCAAATCCCATTGATGAGAGGATTGGACAACATCAAGATTCAGTCAGCATGACATTGACCTGATGATGATGATTAATGAAGCATCAGACTTGAATGAACTCACATGCACACAAACACAATAAAAAAGTGTAAATATCTGTTAACTACTTGCTTCTGGTGCATCATTCACTGATACACATGCACTGACACAAGGATGATGCACAGACACATGCACACATATAACAGACAGAGAAAGAGGGAGATGCCAGTTTGCACTCGGACGGGAAAAAACCTTCAACAAGGAAGGATAATGACTGGCTTCTTTTTCTTCAAATTTAAATGGAACAATCCCAGACGAAGAAAAAAGAAAGCTCTAACCATATTCAGTTAGCTTAATCACAGAACAATATCTCAAGCATATCATACATCCAAGTCCAGTAAATGCAGCCACGACCCAGAGAGATCAACAAACAATTAAAAGTACTAGTTACCATGCACGGTCAGCATCATAGTCCATCTCTTGTTGCATTTCCTCTGGAATCCCATGGTTGTGATCAGTGGAGAAAGAACTTTCATCAACCTCAGTGATCTGAAAGGAAACAACACAGTGATTTTTTTTTTTTAATGTGCACAAGCATATGATAAGTACTCATACTTCATATCATCCTCATTAATCTGAAAAAAATAATAATAAAGACACTCATTTTTTCCATTATCTAAATGCCCACATACATATTGTTTCAAAGCTTTATACCTTAAACTCAAGATGCATGCTAGCAACAGCACATGTTTGAGATCTTTATATCTTTCAACACAAGGTAAGCTGCTGTGGAAAGACATAGATTTAGAACTCTATTTATTTACATGGAAACAATAGAAACAAATGTCAGCCAGCCTGCCTGATATTAAGTGCAATGCTCATGCCATTCCTGGGCAGCTATCATGGCAACTAAACATTTTCTATCCACCCACCAAAAACTAAGCATTTTACACATGCATACACGTCAACTGTCACAATGGCTTATGGGTGTTGCCAAGGAAGGATCAACTCTTTTTTGGGCATCAGAACCATGAGAGATATTTGGGTCTTCCTTTGACCCCGGGTATCTCCATTGCAGGGACTGGCAGCCAGTGATACAGAGATTTGAGTCCAGGTTGGCAAGATGGAAGACCAGGTTGTCATCGTATGCTGGCCGTTTGATTTTGTGCAAGTCAGTGCTGGATAGTTTGCCCACTTACTTCCTTTTCATCTTCAGAATTCCCAAGACTGTGGCCAAGAGGTTGGAAGCCATTCAGGCTAGGCCTTTTGGAATGGTTGCACAGAAAATAGAAGAGGTTGGCATGACATCTCTTGGGGTAGAGTGTGTAAAAGCAAGGAGGCAGGGAGTGTGGGCATAAGGAACATAAGAAATTTCAATTTGGCATTGCTTTGCAAATGGTTTTGGAGGCTTGGGACGGAAGATGATGGGCCTTGGGTTCAGCTGATTACTCAGAAGTATTATACTTCAGCCAGGGTGTGGGACCTTATTCCACCACATTTGCACACTATTTCCCCTATATGGAGAGGCATCCTTCAGTGTGTTAATGTCATTAGAGTTAGCATGAGATGTAACCTAGGGAATGGCTTGAAATGCTCCTTTTGGCATGATAGGTGGTTGGGTGATTTTACACTTGCTGAGGAGTTGCTTGGACAATTTGCTATCACTAGGGCACCGAATGCTTTGGTGGCTCAGTGTTTTAATGCACAACTATCAGGGGGAATTTGGGCCCCTATCTTCAGGAGAGACCTCACTATAGATGAGATGGATCAGCTTCAGTCTCTTCTTAACTCTCTGCTTCAAGTCAAGGTGGACGCTTCTGCATTGGGATCTTGGAGGTGGAGATGGGATCTTCTGGTCAATTTTCAGTCAGATCAGCATATTCTTTTATTTCAGATGGAGGTCTACGACATTTTGCCGCCCCATATGTATGGAATATTAATAGTCCCCTCAAGATGAAAGTGTTCATTTGGAGGATTTTTCATGGCCACCAGCTGACACATGTGAGATTAGCTTCTTTCATTCCGGACATCTCCACAACTTGCTGCCTTTGTGGAGAAGAGGAGGATGTGGACCACTTACTCATTTCCTGCCCTTTTGCCCAGGACATTTGGACTAGGATTGGCTGAGCTTTTCAGCAGACTTTGGATCCTGTTCAAGGGGTCTTTCAGCTTCTTCTCAAGTGGAGAAGAAAATGGGTGCTTAAGGGAATTCCATTTTGTGGTGAGTCTGGTGACTAGTCCTTCATGCCACCCTGTGCGCTATTTGGAATGAAAGAAATAGAAGAATATTCAAAAGGGAATTGAGGGCAAAGGAGAGGACCTTTTCTTTCATATGTGAGAGGGTAGTGGTTTGGGTTAGACATCTTTGTAATGTGGGGGAGCATAACTCCTCCATTCTCCTCTCTTTGGGCATTTGCTTCGGTGAGCTTTTTTTGTATGTGGGGAACAAGCATGTACTATTCTAGGGGGGGGATTCCTTCATGCAGTGTATGGCTTGTATAGGGATACTGGGAGGTTGGTTTTTTTTTTGGGTTAGTTTTTGTTGATACTCCTATACTTGTACATTCTTCCTCCTTTCTTATATAAGCATGGTACTACCCTGTTGGACGCAGAATTTCTCTCTCACACAAAAAAAAAGAAAGATATTTGGTGCATGATGGTGTTTCATTTTGTGCGGGTGTGCCAGTCTGTTTAACAGACAAATTTATAATTTGCTTGATGCGGGGAATTTGCATGTCCATTCATTGAACGATTGTACCTATATTTCGGTGTATTTATTCTGCACATTTATTTTATCAGGTAAATTGGGTTTCATCACTTCGTGTACTAGACATTTCCCCACTGACCAAAGTCAATGCCAATTTACATCGGAATACTCCAAACACCTTTGATTCTCTGAATGTCTTCTGTCTCTATTCATTGTGACAATAATAATCTTGATGATTGTCCTTTATGGATACATACTTTTGCAAAGAAATTTGAAGTCTTAATTGTTTGTATACATATAATTTGAATTACAACTGGTCTTGCAAGACCTGTACAAGTGGGCCTGATTATATAATCGAGTTTTCATAATTACATTCGGTTACACTCGGACCCTTCTGAATTTGCTTCTGTTACGATCAGATCATTGACTTTAAACTTAATCACGATCAGACTGTTGGATTTGAACTTCATTCTGATGAATCTGATCAGACCGTTGGATCATCAAGATGATCACTGTCAGTCAATTGTATTTGCTCCATGGTCACCATCATCCTTTTGACTGTGATGAGACCTTTAAGTGGTCTTGTTGGGTATGTTCGCAATTTTCTACCCTTTTGAGCATTTCTGCAATTTCGCACCCTTTCTGGGTATTTCTGCACTTTTCCTCTCTTTTTTAGTATTTTTTATTTATTTTTAACCATTTCTGAACATTTCTACAATTTCTTGCCCTTTCTGGGTACTTTTACAGTTTTACGATTTTCCACCCTTTCGGAGTATTTCTGTAGTTTTTTTACCATTTCTGAATGTTTCTGCAGTTTTAGAGCACCCTTGAGGTCTTTCCAGTCATTTGTTGACTCCTCTGGGTACATTTGTCATTTCTTGACTTTGCCAGGTATTTCTCTCATTTCTTGACTTCCTGGGAGTTTCTGTCATTTCTTGGCCTTCTTGGACTCCTCTGCCATTTGCTGGTATTTATTGACATTTGTGTTATTTCTTGGCATCCCTGAGGATTTTTGGTATGCTCAACCTCAAGCCGAACCCAACAGAGCACACACCGCTTCAGAGAAGTGACATGGGTCCCGCTCCACCGAGTTGGGCAAAAGATATGCCATGCCTTATGCGGTTTCCTCCCTTTGAATGGACTTTTCTACAATTTTCACCCTTTGGAGCTCTACAATTTTCCTTGACACGAGGGTATTTCTTAACTTCCCTTATCATAGGAGTATTTCTGTAATTTTCCATGACACGGGTCTTTCTGTAATTTTACCCTCTGGAGGGTATTTCTATAATTTCCTGTCCTTCCGAGGACATTTCTGCTATTGTCCTGTACCTTTGGGGACGTATATGCAATCTTCACCTAAATAAGGGCTGATTTGCAATTCTACCTTTGAATGGGGGCACTCTTGTAATTTTCCCTAAAGTAGGGACTTGTGTGTAATTTTCCTTGAGCAGGGCAGACGTGTAGTTTAACATGCACAATTGCACATAAACAAACTTCATGCCCTCAAGGACTTTTGTGTAATTTCACATACACAAAATCATGCTTCTTGCATTTATCCCCAAAAGGACATATACACAATACAAGTATTCTGCTGGGAGTATATTTACAAACAATTGAGGGAGGGGGGGGTTCACACCCACCCTTATACTCCCAGCAAGTTTACAACAGAACAAACACACCCTTACTTCTCTCTTTTCTGTAACAGCACAAACACAAGGGATGGCTCCAAGGCCGGCCAAAGTCTCTCCTTCCTCTTCACCCCTACCCCCTCTTTTATAGGGGTTGAGGAGCCTCCAAGGGGGAAAGTTCCCCGAAGGAAAAGTTCCCCGAAAGAGGGGGGAGGGGAGAGCAGGTGGGGAACCCCTCCCATCAGGGAGGTTTATTTTTTTCCCTTTTTTGTGTTATTATTAGGGCTTTTATCTTTTCTTTTCTTTTTTTTTGGTAATTTTTTTGGTGTTAACATACCCACTTTCAAAAATAAAAAGCTCAAATATTACTCATACCTCAGAGGCAGCAGCTGAAAATGTAAGCTGATGTGATTTTCTACTATTATGAAAAGATGATGTTCGTTTTGAAGCACCGGAAGCACGTATGGGGACTGGAGAAGGAGAAGCATAGTCCCATGGAGAAGCTGTGGATATAATATTATAAATATTGTCAATTTCATGTTACAAAACAAAATGAAGGGCATGACAAAATAAATATTTGATGTTCCAGATGCCATACCTGTAGAACGAGGTGTATGACCACCCAACCATGGAGAAACCAACCGTGCATCAGGTGAGGCCACAGCCAGCATTGGTGATGGAGAAGGACGATGATGCCTACTAGCTACTGACCGACTATCCCTACGCGGGGTGTCCTCCCATTCCCACCTTCCATCATCCCAATCAGATCGAACTGAACATGAGAATAAGCCAAATGTTACTGAGACTCCCCGTTAAGTACCAATGGATCTTAGAAGTTAGAACCAAGTGTCAAGTGTAAATTGGTAGTAAACTAATGGTTTAGAGAACAACTGGAACACAACACCAACCTGGAGTTCTCCTAGAAGGATGATCATGCCTAGTTCTCTTTTCGAACTCCATGCTATGGATCCGCTCATGTTTGAATCCACCACTTTCATCTCTTCCAGAAGGGCGATACCTACTGTCAACATACCGCCGCTTCTCCTTGCGATTCTCATGGCTATCACGATGGCCAGACCGTAAACTCTGGGAAGTTCCAGGTGTGGAGTCCTTCAAGTGGGGGAAAAACAAAAGATAAGGTCCTTCTGCAACTGATTCAAAGAACATGTCTTACCACAATTTGACTGAATCTATCAGAAGTATATAAAGATTGTAGCAAATAAATTCAACTGAACAATGCCAGTCTCCTCGTGTGCATAAACAAGATCGAGGAGCAATTTTCTGAGCACATCCATTCTTCTCTTCAGTGCAATTCCCAGACAACAAAATGAGGATTGGCAGTAGCCTCCAATCAGATTCTAGGACTTCAAAATCACCCTAAATAAAAAGACAAGGAGTCAAGGACATGGCAAAATTGACCGATATCATATCCAAATGAGCTGGATGCATGATCCAACCTGATCAGGGTGGCTTGAAATGTGAATTTTATTTCAAAAGTCCTTAGTTTTGCAAAAATATGTATATTTCCTCTCTGTATATGTTTGTCTACAAAACAATATTTTGCTTTGCACAAATACTCTCTCGACATTTTATCCTTGATCAGATGCTTCCATTTGATTGGCACCATGTCCAAGTCAGATCAGGATTCAGCCAACCTGATCTGGTATTCCATGTGAAAGCTAAACAAGCTCTACTATACAAACTATTGCTATTTCATTTTATTTCAAAGAAAACTATTGAAACATCAACTTACAAGAATAGAATAAAGCTAATTACAGGCAAGAGTGAGTAGAAAATAATGCTTTCCTACCTCGTGATAAGGAGATTCTTTAGAGTAACGTGTTAAAGAAGAATAGCCATCTTGTTCCCCATGCTTCAACTTATTTTCTGTGAGAAACAATTCAGAGATCAATTCAACAATCTTTGTTCATCAAAGGGGTTAATCAGTCACAAAGAGAAAATTATAGAACAAAATCACATATAACAATTGGTCACAAGCAATAAATCTTTGTTCAAGATAGAAGAAGGCATTGCTACCCACTTGAAAACAATTGAAAATGATAAAGAAGTAACTATGGCAATCAATGGTTAATGCTAATACAAATGTATAATCATGGAAGCACGTGTGCAAAATGGATGGGGAGACAAACCTTCTCGAATTCATTTATTAGTAGAAAGGAGAGAAACCTTTTAGAAACTATCTAAAGGGGGTTATGTTCTGCAATATCCCAAGAATCTCACAATCTCTAGAGATCCAAAATGCTCAAAAACTTAGCAGAAGACATGTATAATTTGAGCAAGACACATGACTATTGAATGCTCGGATTGACCAGTTTGATTTTGGCTTGTCCAAGCTCAAGAGGCTTTGCAACCCCATTCCTTTCCTCCAACCTACCAACCACAATGCTATGAACACTTGCAAGCAGCCAGCAATGTGAAATAATTACTATGTTATTAAAGGCACTTGACATGCTCACCTAGAAGACAAGGTAAGGCAAGGTAGGCACGAGCTGCCTTGCCTCTGTCACCTGGGTGATCACTTGGATCATCGGAGTTGCCAAGGTGAGCACCTTCTTCACCCAGCTTGCCTCCCCTCTTGGCCCAGTTAACTTGGTCAGCCCAAGCCCACTTTAGTTAAGTTGCTTAGTATAAAACATCCCACCTATCTCGACACCCGGCTCTTGATCCCATATCTCCCTTTTGTTCCAATCCTAGCTGAACAAAGTGGTCTGGACGACCAGCAAGCATGACAGTAGCAACCTCAGGGATAGTCACCCTCAGTGATGATAACCAGCTCTCCCTTCTCTGGTTACTCCAACAATGGTAAACCATACCAGGCCAACCAGGGAACATATGTTTAATAATAGAGGCGATACCTTCATTGTTTCAGTCGCCTCTCACCTCTGTCAACACAAAAGAGTTAGCAGCAATTCGGACCAAAGGATCCAGGCAGGTCTTGTAGCCAAACAGCATATGTAGGCAACTCCAACAATGCAATAGTTGTTGAAAATTTCACATTTCAAATAGAGATTACTTTGATTTTTGTATATTTATCATTTGAAATGCAATGCAAGGCAATTGTTTCAAAAATTTTGCATGCAGACAAGGATGAATATCTGGAACAGTAATGATTGGCATAACATTGAAGCACTTCATAATCTTTTAGTATTAAAATATTATTTGTGTTATTGAAATTCACTTTAAATTTGAGGTAGGAAAATAAAAGTGATTGAATACGCCTTGGTAATGAGATTTTTACTTAATTTTAGTAATGATATTCCAAAAATGGCCAAGACAATTTGAGGTGAAACCAACTTTCATAATACTAAAGAATAGAAGAATGACAGTCCTAAACTAATTGGCACTTTGCACAAACAACATGCACATAACGTCAGAAGTAGTTAGTCTACTAGCATCCACCAAATGCCATAATTCTTTTACCTGAACTAGATGTTTCTTCAACTCTAACTCCTCGATAATGACGAACTGCATGACTTCGCTCACCATGAGTCAAGAACTTGGAATCTTCTACAGCTGGAGATTTTTCTTCTTCCTCCATGTAGTTTATTGACAGAAGTTGTCTTTCCTCGTGAACCTTCATTGCACTATTTCCAACCGATCCCCTTTTTGCATTAGCGAGGACATCAAGACCTGTTTGCAATTCAAATATTTTGACCACCATCAAAAGATTAACAGATTCATCACCAATTAACAGGAAGCCATTGTCATCATCCCCCCCCAACCACCACCACACACACAGCACCCAACACACAAAAAAGAAATGACCATGAAACCTTAGGAAATTATCAAAGTAAGTGGCATGGCATAATTTCCCTCAAAAAACTTAATAGTGACGGAAGATAAATAAAGATCTTGTACCATATTGGAGGTAAATGGCCACATAAAATTAAAAATACTTGGAATGGAGAATATTTCAAGTTGAAAATAAAGTTGTGCCAAGCATGAGTCAACATTCACAATATATATGGGTTGTTAATTGTGCCAAGTTTCATGATGTAATGTTGTCCTCTAAAAACCAACGAAGTGAAAGAAGTGTCATGGTGGCTAAAAAAGTATGACTTCACATCAAGGGTAAAGGGCTATGACAAAGTAGAACACATAATAGGGTATATAAAGAAGAAACGTGGCACTTGTTAGAACACTAATAATTTGCATAATATTGATATCATGTTTTTAACTTATATCAAAAATTCTAGGGACATATGAGAAAACAGAGGTATGTTAATAACTTGTCCCCCTCCTTCTTCACATTTCTCCTCACTTACTTTGTCCTCCTCAACCAAGGGCACAACTCCAACACATTAGAGCCTCCATTTAATGTAAAGACCAAATTTTCTCTCCTTAATAGGACTGAATCTGCTCCTACTCCAACAACCGAGACCTACTTTTCCAATACAGGATCTCTCTCCCACCTCTTAACTCATTTAAAAGACCTGAACTCCTTTGCTAAAAATTACTAAATGTGCCAAACTAAAATTTTACAACAAAACATATTTCAAAAAAAAATCAAAGTAGGAGAAAATTTTGGTCCCAAGATTCACTTACCAAGGCTAGACTTCCTCTCAACAGGCTTCCTGAAGACAGGACGTTCAGCATTATCAGGAACATAAAGCCCTCCCTTCACTTCACCCTCAGGTTTCAACACTGTTGATGTCGCATCAACGCTAAGAAATTCACCTTCATCATTCTTCTCCTTCCCCATTCCTCCCTGATCTCATAAAAGAAGGGACAAGTAAAAAAGAAATCAAATTCAAGAAAAGAGAATTTGGTGAGGGAGTGGGGTGGAGACAAAAGAAAATAGTTCTCAGTGAAGCATCCAAGATGAATCACTGACGCAAGATGGCTGATAACAACAGGTGATATGAAGCATAGGTGTAAGTATTAACTTAAAGAAACATCATCACAAAGCAAATAAGTTTACCAACTAAAAAAATAGAACCACAAATAACAAAATGACAAGTAATACAAATCCATAGAACCACAAATTAAACAGATTTGTGAATAAAAACGACACAGTTCAAATGTAAATTCATCAATCAACAAATTACATTCTGCATATTATATGATTCTATTAAAAAATCTGTCATGTTTCTTCCCTTTAAAACAGACCATGAAGATAAAGTATCCTGGACATGGTTATATATAGCACTCCCCATTATGAAGCCAATCAATAGAAGAAACCCCATTAACCATAAAGCTCCTCTACTGTTTCACAGACTATTCAATCTTGTCCCAATTTCCACACATTCAACTTCAATAAATTCCATTTACCCTGGACAACTCGAGACACATCCATAATTAAAATTCGATGGGAAAAAATACCAAATAAAAGAGAAGAAAGACACTTGTTCAACGTGAATCATCAAACACCCTTTACTACTGTCATTGGCTTTGGTCCTGTTGCCACCGTAAAAGAGAAAAATTAAACAGGCAAACAAAGACACCCAAACGACCATATTCTCCAACCCATGGAAACCGGTAAAACAGTCAAGATGATTCTAAGAAATTAGGTTTCCTTTAATTCTTCTCACCTTCCACCTGTTGTAAGGTTCGAACGTTACAGGATAATAATGGCCAACAAATTAGGAAAAGATGAGGGATTTTCTCATCAAGATCCAGAAACGGATGAGACATCAACGGGGCGGTTACAGATTTAGGACGGAGGGGATGAGTGGAAAAGCCCTATAAATAGATGGGTATTCCTATCGGAAGAAAAAAAAACAACAATTGTGGAAAGCTCATTGCCGGAGTCCCAAATCCCCTCTACTCTTACCTTGTTACTACAGTTAGGAGTGTAAACGGAACTCGATATTCCGATATTCCGACCCGATTCCGATAAAAATTATCGGTTTCGGAATCGGAAATATGATACTGATAGCTTATCGGATATTCCGATAAGTTATCGGAATCAGAATCGGAATTGAAAAAAAATCAGAATCGGTATCGGTATCGGTTATTCCGATAAATTATCATAAACTCAAAGTAAACTTATGGTAAACACCTTACCTTATCGGAATTTCGGTTCCGGTAATGTTATCGGAATCGGAACGGAATCGGAACTAACCATTCTTATCGGAATCAGAATCATATTTCGGTTATCGGAATCGGAATCTATGTTTCCGATTCCGAACCCGACCCGTTTGCAGCCCTAACTACAGTGGTATCAGAGCAGGTTGATCTCCGTCATTGCCGTCGTTGTGGACTCCGCCGCATCGTCCGCAGTCACCCCCCGCCGTGTACTGCGTCTGCGCCACCCCTGCTCACCCGCACCCAGCCCGCAGTCACCTTTGGACTTCGCTCACTGGTGCGCCACCCTGTCATCCGATCGCCCTATTCGGCCCCAGCGAGTTACCCGCCACGAGCCCACGCGTCGCCCCATCGCAAGCCCGCTTGCCGCTCCGCCGTGCTCTGCTGCTCACCGTTCCCCTTTTTGCTTCTTGCGCCGTCCGCCGCCTGCGCCTAACCACCCGCGAGCCAACACCAGGCGCCGCCCTGCGTTCCCTACGCTGCCTGTCCGTCTTCGCTGCTGCGAGACCTTTCTCTGTCGAAAGGAGCATACTGCTCGCCGTCACTGCGCGCCGTTCGCCGTTGCCGTGCTGCTCACTAGCGCACCGACCCCGTCACTGTTCGCCCCCGGCTGAGTCCGCCTCTACAGCAGCTCACAGCGCTCCAAGCGCCGCTGAACTCCGCACGCCGTCAACCACCTGCAGCCGCCTCCGACTCCGGCAATGAGCATTCCACAATTGTTGTTGTTTTTTTTCTTCCGATGGGAATATCCATCTATTTATAGTGCTTTTCCACTCATCCCCTCGGTCCCAAATCTGTAACTGCCCCGTTGATGTCTCATCCATTTCTGGATCTTGATGAGAAAATCCTTCATCATTTCCTGATTTGTTGGCCATTATTATCCTATAACGTTCGAACGTTACAACATCTCCCACTTGGTCAACAAATTATTATGCTCCCACTATCCGTGAGAAGTATAACATTTATTCCGATACTCCCACTATTTATGAGATGTATCATTATTTTCATTCATCATCATCAGAGCCTTATCCCATTATTTGGGGTCGGCTACATGAATCCTTTTCCGCCAAAGATTTCTATCAAGTGCTATAGTCGTGTTTAAACTCAAGAAGTCCAAGTCCTTCTTAATAACATCGCACCATCTCATTTTAAGCCTTCCCCTAGCTCTTTTACTAGAATCTACTAAAATTTTGTCACATCTTTTAACCGGCGCCGAGTTAGGGCGACGGTACACGTGTCCAAACCACCTAAATCTATTTTTTCTCATTTTTCTATCAATTGAAGCTATCCCCAAATCCTCACGAAAGTGCTAATTCATATCTTATCTTTCTTAGTCTTGCCACACATCCATCTCAGCATCCTCATCTCTGCTACACATATTTTGTTAACGTGTTCCTTTCGCACTGCCCAACACTCGGTGCCATATAATAAAGCAGGTCTCACTGTCATTCTATAAACTTTCCTTTAAGTTTCACTGGTACACGACGAATGCAGAGGACCCCTGATGCACTTCTCCATTTTAGCCAGCCTGCCTTAATCATGTATGCCACATCGTCATAAATCTCCCCATTCATGTATCATTATTTTCATTATCTATGAAAATATTCTTTTATGCTCATATATTTCTGAGCCTCATTAAGCCAACATGCTTAATGAAATTTTCCACCGGAATACCTTTTGTCAAAGGATTGGCAATCATGTCACTAGTGGGGATATAAATTATTTTCACTTCCCCTTTCTGCACAATATCCTGAATATAATGATATTGTATTTCTATATCCCGAATGTAGTGATATTGTATTTCTATATGTTTTCTGTGAGAACTATTTGCTCCATTATTAATCAAGCTAATTGATGCTTGATTATCACAATATATCTCAATTGGTCCATCTATCAAATTGAGATCCATATCTTTAAGAAATCGTATTATCCAGACTACGTTAATAGTAGCCATGCTGCAAGCAATATACTCAGCTTCTTGTGTGTATCTTAAACAACTGCACCACCAAAGATGAACAAGTGTCCCGACGTGGACTTTCCGTCATCTTTGTCTCCTCCAAAGTCTGCATCTAAATAGCCAAATATCTGACCGCATTCATCAAAGTTCTATTTTTCCTTTCTGCCACCCCATTCGATTGTGGCGTATAAGGCATTGTTATATGTCTCTTTATTCCATGTTCTTGACAATATGACTCAAATTTCTTTGAGTTATATTCCCCACCTCTATCAGTTCTTAACACCTTAATGTTCTTTCCAAGTTGTCTTTCTACTTCCATTCTATATTTCTTAAAGCAATCTAATGCCTCAGACTTTCTAGAAATTAAGTAGACATATGCAAACCTAGAATAATCATCTATGAAAGTTATGAAATATTCCTTGTTGTTATATGTCTTTGTACTTAGAGGGCCACAAATATCAGAATGGATAAACTCTAACAATTCTTGTGATCTATGTCCTACTGAGAACGACTTCTTAGTCATTTTTCCAGCTAGACAATGTTCACATGGTGTTAATTCCACCTTTGTCAAACCTGGTAACAAATCCATCTTTATCATTTGTTCTATTTTAGATTTACTAAGATGTCCCAATGTAAAATGTCATAGATCACATTCCGACAAAGTACACAAGGAATACTCAAAAACTTCTATTTCATTTATTTCAGTGTCAAGTATAGGGATACAAAACAAATCATGCTCAGGAATAAATTTCCCCATAGCAAGCACTTTCTTATCTTTCTCTATTGACACCTTTCCATTGTAAAATCTAACTTCTAGGCCTTTCTTCATTAGTGCTGGTATAGAGATGAGATTCCGTCGGATTTTTGGTGCATAGAACACATCCTTGAGGACCATGATGTTATCCCCAAGATTCAGCCTATAAGCTCCAACACCTTCCACATCGAGATAGGTATTGATTCCCATATATATCATTTGTTCTCCAACATTAAGCTTCTTCGGTGACACCAACCCTTTCTTTATCTTTGCAATATGCCGAGTAGCCCCAGAGTCAATCCACCATTCATTTGAATCAGCCAACATGGCGTTACATTCTGTTACGCCAACAAATTCTCTTTTTTCGATTCCATCATTTCCTGGGTGTTTGTTCCCACCCTTATTCCCTTGCTTGTTGGGACAATTGGCCTTAAAGTGACCATATTTCCCATAGTTGTAGCAAGCACCTTGTGAAACTTTCTTTCCTTTATTTTGGAATTTATTCTTGAACTGCGGCTTTTTCGCTCCAATGGTACGATTCTGGGTATTTGGCTTTCGGTGCACAGCATTTTGGCCTCATCTAGATTCACCTCTAGTTCCCTTCTCCTAGCTATTATATCATGCTCAATTGCTAACCTAGCTGGCAAATCCGTGACAGTCAAAATAAAACCACTCATTCTCAATGTTGTGGCTGCCATATCAAGTGAAGCTGGCAAACTATTTAATATAGTTGTCACTTGCATTTTTTCTGGAATTTCGGTTCTAGCAGTTGATAGGGCCTTATTCATGACAATATTGAACATGTCATCGATACCAATGTTCTGGAACTTAATGATGATTCCACCGAAGTGGAAAAGAAAAAGAGGGAACAATGGTTAGTAGATGACAATAAGGCAATAAGCTTTATGCTCATGTTTATGGAGGATAACTTGATAAAGTTCTTTGAAACTTACAAAACTTCTAATGAGTTGTGGATTGCTATCAAGGATAAGTATGACACCAAGACCGAGGTGAATACTCAACTTCTTTTACATCGTTACAACACATGTAAGATGCAAGAAGGTGATAGCATGGTTGAGCATGTAAACAAAATGATTGTCATGGCTAAGGACCATCAACTGCTGGAACTGAAATCTATCTTATATAACTAAAACAGAGTTCCCTGCCGCCACGTGGCGAGCAAGGAACCCTGTTGTATTTTTTTTTTTTTTTGGCGGGGAGGGGAGTCTGTTCTTTTTAGTTTTTTTTTTTTTTTGAAATTTCAAATGGGGGCTGCCGCAGGCAAGCCGCCCACCTTGCATGTGGAACGGCTTGCCTGCGGGCAGGCCGCCCCTCTTTTTATTTATTTTTTTAATTAAAATTTTTTAATTATTAAATATTTTAATATTTTTTACATTTTTTATTTTTTTTAATTCATACCCCTGCGATGCACGGGAATAGAACTAGTTCCATAATAAACGTGAGCCACCACCCAGACTCGCTGGATCAACATATATATATAGAGGGGATGAAGAGTTTACCTACGCAATGTGACTAGAAATACAAATGCAAAATGAAAACCAGCATTAAAGAAGAGAAAATCCATAAGAATAATATAATGTTTCACTCAAAGAATGCTGACACACAGACACATACACACTGAGAGGGAGAGAGAGTCCTTCACAAGACAGTAAGAGTGGGATTAAAGCAAAGAATTGATTAAATGACTGGACATAGTTTAGAAAAGCCTCTTCCCAATCCTAAGGTGGACAGAGGAGGAGCAGAGTGATGGTGAGCTGAAAGGGAACAACCTACAAACTGTCATCCTATGAGCAGGGACAGGTTTTAGACATCACTGGTCAGAAAACTATATATTACG
>CM024753.1:18032303-18240291 GCA_014218235.1 Colocasia esculenta | reverse complement strand
TAAACAAGATCTACTTAAAATAGATAAAATACAACAAGTGGCAGGTCAAACCACAAGACCTCCACAACACATAAGTACCCGGAAAGGTTGGTACACAATGCACCACCACAAAATTACAAAGTACCCACGAAGGATATAGTACCTGCTACTCTGAGGTACCACAACTCAAACACCCGAACAAGGGTACAAGTGGGTGATAAACACCACACTGAACCACAATTATATTATACATCTACTTAGGCACAATATACATATGAAACCTTAATCGATGAGTCACACAAACCACAACTCAGTCACAACTGTGCCAACACCAGGGCACACCTCGAACTGGTCAAACCTCGTGTCACGTCCTAATAAATTAAACTATTTATCGGAAGTGACAGAATATAACATACATACACGGAAAAGACACGATATCCATTCATAAAGATAACCTCATAAGTGTCTTATTACAAAAGTTTCCCTCATTTAGATCTCATGAGGAACAAGTCAACAGAAACTTATTACATCACATTTACTATGCTAAACACTATAGAAAACCATCGTAATTAGCTCCTTGTAGGTTGGTAGTTCACTCAGCACACTATTCCCCTTAAACATTCGTTCCATCTGGATTACCTGAAAAATAGAATTCTGTGAGCTAACTAGCTCAGTAGGATTCAAGTCTATAATCAAGGAGATCAAGATACAAGGTAAGTGACAAGAAGTTATACATGTAATCATGCTTTTGCAAACTAAACTGAGATTGCTATCTGACACTAGATAGCAAAGTTATGGAACAATGAACTCAAGATTCAAGGATTCATAGTAACATTCAACGAATTGTATTAAACTCATATGAACACACAATAACATGAAATGATGACCAATCAAAACTTAATGATGCTATGCCAAACTCCACTAATCCTTTATCGTTCCGCGCGGCCACTTAAACGAATTTGGGTGCTCCTCCCAGGACTAGACTAGCCCTTATTTGCCAAGCATAAACTCTTAGATTGAGTCCAAGACTCACAATTTGTCATCACCATACTCTTACCTTGTAATGAATCAAGGAAGTACAAAGGTTTTACTCAAGTCACTCAAGGTTTGCACAAGAGAATCAAAGGACTTGATTCCGTCACTGATTTCAGAAATTAACAATTTCACGAGGACAATTTTGTTCGGAACTTGTAGAAATAACTCAAAGTGACAAGAAGGTTAACTTGACTGTTTTAAATGGTTGTTTTGGTAGTAAAATACATAATCAAGGTATACTAACAAGTAGAACAAAAGAGTATGATTTTCATGAAAGAACGGGGTCAAAACAAGGCTAGAAACAAGGTTTGGTCATGATCTGTCGACAGGCCTTGGTCTGCTGTCGACAGGGGCTGCACTGCCAGAGCTGGGTTTTCAGCTCTGTGTGTATCTGTCGACAGCCAGCATGGATCTGTCGACAGATGCACTCAGGCTGAAAGTTCTGGGTTCTGGCCAGGGGTTCCTGTCGACAGGCAGACCTTCGTCTGTCGACAGAGGCTATGTAATGGTCTGAAAGCTATTCCGTTTGACCTCCAAAGGTTCTATAAAGTTACTCTAATGATCCTAACCTGAATAAGACTCTAAACAGTGTGATTTCAGATATAGAACTCATGGAAACATGATCTGAAAACTGAAGATCATGGGACTTAATTTACAAGGGTGTTCTAGCTAAAAGTGAACTCAATGAGGATAATTGAAGTACTACTTCTTAGAACTCTTTCTCCTCATCTTTCTATGTGAGTCTTATATGAATTGAACCAACTAATGAGTCTTTTCATACCTCAACACATTAAGTTAACTAAAAGTAGAAAATCATTGAGGTTCTATCTAATCTACACAATAGAAGCAACACTCTAATTGTGTTGAATGGTTTGAAGACAACAAGATGTAGATACTTATAACTTGTGGATCAGCTAAAACATGATGACATATTGATTTCCTATCATGAACATGATTTCTAAACCTTTGTAACAATAGGATCAATATCAAGTTTCCAGATTTCACAATGTCTGGATTTTTAACATTGGTCTTAGATTTCTTCATGCCACCACCCAGAGAATCCAAGTGAGGTGGTAGAAGAAATTGGAAAGATCAAGAGGAGAATCCTACCTTGTTGAAGTGAGAATGAGATCCTTGGCTTCAGAAATCCACAGAAATATAAGGAAGCAAAGCACCTTGCACAAGAAGAAGTTCCACAGCAATTCACCCCAAGGAGATGAACCAGAACAACCGTTGAAGCTTCCTCAAGAGAATTGATAGCTCAATTTACTAGAATGGCAGTGGAAGTGGAGAAACTTCTGAAGTAGCACACACCACCAGTTAGAAGAGAGAAAAGAGGTGTGTACGATGGTGATGGAGGGCTTTTATAGAACCAAAAGGTTACATGCACATGAACACGTAGGGGGGGTAGGTGTTAAGGTAAGAATCCTTTTTACCTCACTTGGACACCTAGCCCTGCAAGATGAGAGAGTTACACATGGTACTGAGGTGTTACCATGTTTCCTCAAGTTTTGTCTTCATCTAAAGCCTCCACGTACCCCCTATACAATTAACCCAGAAAAGCCATTCCGTAAATCTTAAGTAATTCAGCTGGTCCACTAAGGTTGTGTAAACATACTCAAATGATCCATTAATCATGAAATTTAACCATACATTAATATGATGGTTTTACTAATTGTGATGATTTTTAATAAATTTTTAGATTTTATTTTGCAATAGGTGAAAAATCACCCGAAAAATGGTCGTGTCGACTATACCTTGAAATCCGTACATCGAAAAATTCATATGATTACATATTAAATTTCTCCACATTTTTCTAGAAATTGAAATGTTCTCAGATTTTTATTTCGACGTCGTTTTCTGGTTTCACACCCTGTGGAGGCACGCATTTCGAGGTGCGACACTGGGATAATATTCATTACCCCTAACTATGTCTATCATCTAATTACACATTTTAATAATAACCCTAAGGTTATGAGAAAATAGAAGTAATTGAGTTAAAATACCTTAGGGTTATTATTAAAATGTGATAATTAGATGATAGACATAGTTAGGGGTAATGAATATTATCCCAGTGTCGCACCTCGAAATGCGTGCCTCCACAGGTGAAACCAGAAAACGACGTCGAAATAAAAATCTGAGAACATCATAATTTCTAGAAAAATGTGGAGAAATTTAATATGTAATCATATGAATTTTTCGATGTACGGATTTCAAGGTATAGTCGACACGACCATTTTTCGGGTGATTTTTCACCTATTGCAAAATAAAATCTAAAATTTATTAAAAATCATCACAATTAGTAAAACCATCATATTAATGTATGGTTAAAATTTCATGATTAATGGATATCATTTGAGTATGTTTACATCAACCTTAGTGGACCAGCTGAATTACTTAGGATTTACGGAATGGCTTTTCTGGGTTAATTGTATAGGGGTACGTGGAGGCTTTAGATGAAGACAAAACTTGAGGAAACATGGTAACACCTCAGTTACCATGTGTAACTCTCTCATCTTGCATGGGCTAGGTGTCCAAGTGAGGTAAAAAGGATTCTTACCTTAACACCTACCCCCCCTACGTGTTCATGTGCATGTAACCTTTTGGTTCTATAAAAGCCCTCCATCACCATCGTACACACCTCTTTTCTCTCTCTAACTGGTGTGTGTGTGCTACTTCAGAAGTTTCTCCACTTCCACTGCCATTCTAGTAATTGAGCTATCAATTCTCTTTGAGGAAGCTTCAACGGTTGTTCTGGTTCATCTCCTTGGGGTGAATTGCTGTGGAACTTCTTCTTCGTGCAAGTGTGCTTTGCTTCCTTATATTTCTGTGGATTTCTGAAGCCAAGGATCTCATTCTCACTTCAACAAGGTAGGATTCTCCTCTTGATCTTTCCAATTTCTTCTACCACCTCACTTGGATTCTCTGGTGGTGGCATGAAGAAATCTAAGACCAATGTTAAAAATCCAGACATTTGTGAAATCTGGAAACTTGATATTGATCCTATTGTTACAAAGGTTTAGAAATCATGTTCATGATAGGAAATCAATATGTCATCATGTTTTAGCTGATCCACAAGTCATAAGTATCTACATCTTGTTGTCTTCAAACCATTCAACACAATTAGAGTGTTGCTTCTATTGTGTAGATTAGATAGAACCTCAATGATTTTCTACTTTTAGTTAACTTAATGTGTTGAGGTATGAAAAGACTCATTAGTTGGTTCAATTCATATAAGACTCACATAGAAAGATGAGGAGAAAAGAGTTCTAAGAAGTAGTACTCCAATTATCCTCATTGAGTTCACTTTTAGCTAGAACACCCTTGTAAATTAAGTCCCATGATCTTCAGTTTTCAGATCATGTTTCCATGAGTTCTATATCTGAAATCACACTTGTTTAGAGTCTTATTCATGTTAGGATCATTAGAGTAACTTTATAGAACCTTTGGAGGTCAAACGGAATAGCTTTCAGACCATTTACATAGCCTCTGTCGACAGACGAAGGTCTGCCTGTCGACAGGAACCCCTGGCCAGAACCCAGAACTTTCAGCCTGAGTGCATCTGTCGACAGATCCATGCTGGCTGTCGACAGATACACACAGAGCTGAAAACCCAGCTCTGGCAGTGCAGCCCCTGTCGACAGCAGACCAAGGCCTGTCGACAGATCATGACCAACCTTGTTTCTAGCCTTGTTTTGACCCCGTTCTTTCATGAAAATCATACTCTTTTGTTCTACTTGTTAGTATACCTTTAGATTATGTATTTTACTACCAAAACAACCATTTAAACCAGTCAAGTTAACCTTCTTGTCACTTTGAGTTATTTCTACAAGTTCCGAACAAAATTGTCCTCGTGAAATTGTTAATTTCTGAAATCAGTGACGGAATCAAGTCCTTTGATTCTCTTGTGCAAACCTTGAGTGACTTTGAGTAAAACCTTTGTACTTCCTTGATTCATTACAAAGGTAAGAGTATGGTGATGACAAATTGTGAGTCTTGGACTCAATCTAAGAGTTTATGCTTGGCAAATAAGGGCTAGTCTAGTCCTGGGAGGAGCACCCAAATTCGTTTAAGTGGCCGCGCGGAACGATAAAGGATTAGTGGATGTTTGGCATAGCATCATTAAGTGTTTGATTGGTCATCATTTCATGTTATTGTGTGTTCATATGAGTTTAATACAATTCGTGAATGTTACTATGAATCCTTGAATCTTGAGTTCATTGTTCCATAACTTTGCTATCTAGTGTCAGATAGCAATCTCAGTTTAGTTTGCAAAAGCATGATTACATGTATAACTTCTTGTCACTTACCTTGTATCTTGATCTCCTTGATTATAGACTTGAATCCTACTGAGCTAGTTAGCTCACAGAATTCTATTTTTCAGGTAATCCAGATGGAACGAATGTTTAAGGGAATAGTGTGCTGAGTGAACTACCAACCTACAAGGAGCTAATTACGATGGTTTTCTATAGTGTTTAGCATAGTAAATGTGATGTAATAAGTTTCTGTTGACTTGTTCCTCATGAGATCTAAATGAGGAAACTTTTGTAATAGACACTTATGAGGTTATCTTTTATGAATGGATATCTATGTAGCACCCCATATAAGAATATGTTAAATGGACTAAATCAGTAGACTACCAACAACCCGGACTAGTCATTTTCAGAGCTCGAGCAGGAAAAGAACTCTAAAGTTAAGCGTGCTCAGTTGGGAGTAGTCTCAGGATGGGTGACCTTCCTGGGAAGTCTACCAACTGGCACGGTTGTTGGGCCAGTTTGCTGGTTGGGTCGTCACAAATGGTATCAGAGCCTTACCCAGCCGAAGTGCAGGAACTAAGTGCCACACAGGGCAAAGTGCTACGCTATGGGAGCCACCTCTTGAGGCCATAATGGCGCAAAGTGCTACATAGTGGGAGCACCTCTTGAGCCTGTGGGGGCCACCTCTAGAATCCTGCCTGCCTGGGGTTTGATTGTGTGCTATATGTGAGCAGCGACGGGACGTCGCTTATATAAGAGGGGTAGATTGTAGCACCCCATATAAGAATATGTTAAATGGACTAAATCAGTAGACTACCAACAACCCGGACTAGTCATTTTCAGAGCTCGAGCAGGAAAAGAACTCTAAAGTTAAGCGTGCTCAGTTGGGAGTAGTCCCAGGGATGGTGACCTTCCTGGGAAGTCTACCAACTGGCACGGTTGTTGGGCCAGTTTGCTGGTTGGGTCGTCACACCTCGACCACGAGTCACAACTCACAAACCACCACAAGTAGCAAAGCACGAGTCAAAAGAACGACGCCACCACACGGGAACGGACTACTGGCTGATCAGGCCAGTATCCAACTCGGACAACACAAACAAGAACAACCTCTCAGCCTCGCAGTCACGGACGAAAGGTCCACTGCTGCTCCACAAGGAAAAAGTCAAACAACTGTGGAGACCAACCAACACACCCGCAGACACACAGCTACAGGCCCATGCCTGGCACCTCTAGAGTCTCTGGTCGGAGCACTCTAAAGTGAGGCACTGGAAAACAGGACTAGCTGGGGACCAGTGACGTCTACTGGTGTTCGTACCCCCAACTACGAGCGCGCTACAAGCGACAAAAGAACAAACTCTGGGAAGTCGTTGTCCCACTGCCGTCTTTCCCTCAGCCGGACGTACAACTCAAACTCAGGAGTGAGGGTGTCCAGGAAGACGACACAGACCTCAACGGTACAACACAAGTACCGGGACAAAACCCCGAGCACAGCAAACACCGTGCCTGTGAACGGCGTGCATTGTTGACTGTGCACTCTCGTTGTTCAAAGTTCATTGCACAGATCAATATGCACACTTCCTCTAAACTGTTTCACAAAATTAAAACAACAAAGATGAACTAGCATGGTGGTGAGAACAGGTCATATCCACGGAGAGGCTGAATAGAGCTTGACTTAAACTATTTTGACTTGACACCATTCGACAATGCATTAAAAGTGAATATGTAAACAACACGATCAAATTCCCTCAAATACTAAATATCTATCCCTCAAATGCTAAACTATCTAGCACTGCTCAAACGCGGGATCACCCTCTGCAACCCGAAGAACTAAACAAGTGCATCGGATCACAGTCTCCCAAACCAACTATTCACAGAAGAAGAAGAAGAAATGAAATTAACAAAGAAGAGAAGTAAGAAGCAAATTCCACTAAATTAATCTAACTAGACACATCAGAAATAGAAATAGATTGCCCCATGGATCGATCTCTCAACGAATTGCACAGAACAAATTAAGGAACTACTGATCTTAGCTATTTACACAGAAGAAAGAAAATTCAAGTGAACTGAAATAAATGCCAACTGATTGAGCTCTAAACACCAACGGAATGGAAAAATTCTGATCAAGAACATATGCTGAAACAGGAAACAAGAACATTCTGAACAACTCAAATCTCTGAACTCCAGTCCAATTCTCACAGCAGTAAAGACAGGAAAATGGAAGAAAAATCTCAAATAAAAATCCTCAACTCCTCCGCTCAAACCTACTACAGAAGAAGGAACTCCATATTCAAAAGAAAAATACTCAACTCCTTCCCTACGGCGGCAACAGAACACTCCACTGTCCAAATGTCGAACAACAGAAGAAAGAACAACTAAAAACTCTCAAAATTGAAAGTAGCCAACCTTCTCCACCAGAAGAGATGCTAAACCCCTGTTGCTGAACAGAAGAAATGGAAGAACAAATTTCATAAACTGCAGTCGCTCTCTGGATCTGATCCAATTCTCACAATTCTGGAAGAATCGAAAGGAAGCAAAAAAAAATCCTACAATCTCAAACCAATGCTTGCTCTGCTGAAGAAGAAAAGCACAGGAAGAACAATTTCTGAACAAAACTCCCTGAAATCTCCACTAGTAAACCCCTCTCCTACAGATGCTCAAAGAGAAATTATCGAAGTAAATGACAGAAAATAGTAAAAACCTGAACTAGCAACATCAAGAGCAAGAGAAATTTACAGAAATCGACCCACCAACTCCCTGCTCTGCTAAAACAGAAAGAAACAGGAAGAAATAAAACTAAAAATAATGCAGAAGCTAAACTTCCTCCTCCCAACCCACAGATGCTAAATACAGGAAAAATAAAAATGAAAAAATCCAAGAACTCGAACCCCCAGCCCTCCCCTGAGAAGTCTGGAAGAACAGAGAATACAGCGAAATAAAGACTAGAATTCTTAAAAAAAATTCTAACTAGCCAGCCCCGGAGAAGAGGACCTCGGGTCCTTTTATAGGCCTCATGGCCTTCTTCTTCCCGCCTTCCACTAGGATCGCCGGCTTCAGCACACCAGGATCGCCACCTCATCTGTGTCCTGGATCGCCACCTCAGCTTGCACAAGCTCCATCGCGGCCCACCTCAGCCAGGGCCATCTGCTTCACATAGCTCTGCACACATCCGCCTCCCTTACTGCGCACGAACCCAGCCAGGATCGCACTGGTCCAGCGGCATCTCAGCACCAGCACCCTGCTCGGTAGCGCAGCAGGTCCACACGCCCGCCAGAGCCATCCGCCTCAGCTGGTTCACCTGGGCGCTGGCCGCCACCTCAGCACAACTGTGCACAGGGAGCTCCTGCTTCACACCGCCAAGCTCCATCTGCGCCATCTCAGCTGGGCTCCCCAGCGCCAACCGCATGCCTCCTGCATGTCCGCCACCCCAACCCCCCCGTGCCCAGCCTGCCTCCATCTGCCCTCCTCCGAATCCTGCTCCACACCAACCAGCCGCCGCTCTGCACATCTGCCCCAACCGCTTCCAAGAGCTTCTGTTGGACCTGTGGGTTAAGAAAGAAAAAGGGTAGTGTGTGAGTATTAAAATGTGGTAAAATATTTATTTATTTAATGGGTTTGGGTCGGGGTGTGTAGTCATGATGGTGTTAGGTGGAGTATTTATTAATGGGATGGGGTGGGGTTTTAAAATTTTATTTATTTATTTATCCCTATTTATTTACCACTAAAGATATTACAAGACTATTATTGTAACAATATTTATTTACAAATGACTTTTATTTTTCAAAGTGAATAAAAGAAATGACTTATTTAAATGAAAATCTAACAACTAATATGTTCAAAAAAATTATTTACAGATGAAATGAAAATTAACATCAAAATGCACATTATTTATAGACAATGACTGTCTAAATTTAACTAAATGTATGAAATTTAACATAAAAATTTTGTAATTATCACTCCCCCCTACTTAAACATTGCTAGTCCCTTAGCAATAAAGAGTTCTCAAAATATAAGACTAGAAGATGTAATATCTCATGCTAACCAGCCTCATGTAAAAGATTCATGTAAAGACATGTCTTTCCTAATTGTAAAGGCTTATGGCAAGAAATTAGTGCACGAGTGATAGCACACTTAAGAGTTCACGTCAGCCCTTCTGAAACTCCTCTGCTTCAGTTAGTATTTGAGATTAGATTGATTTGAGGGAGGAGAAAAAGAAATTTGGAGTAAGATCCTTGTTCAGTCAGATTGGGTTGTTTCTCTCAATTCCATTCTGCCCATCTTCCTTGAGGATTATTTCTCTGAGTTGGGGACTTTGCCCCTTATTTGCACTTTGTGCACTCAGAATTTTCTCTTTTTCATCCATAATGCTGCACAACCCATCACTTTTCAAGAGTAACGAGTCCAACTTTACTCAGATCCGGGGCATTTTTCATGGATATATTTTTCTTTAGCTTTTGCTTTTTGCTTTTGCTTTTTCTTTTTCTTTCCTCTTAAAGGAATGATGGACAGTCAGGTTCCTTGATCACATGCCTTCACCTCCTTCACAATTCACTTAAGGGGAAGGGAGAAAATCAATCACCTCTCTCTTACTAGCTTTAACAGATTTGCTACATTCGGTTCAGCTAATCTTAGTGGCTGTGTAGTGTGTGTATGAAAATTCTTGCCATAAATCCTTACAAGGTAGACAATGAGTACATGTAATCATTTACTAGATGCTATCTAACATGGATGTTTGCAAAGGAGTGTGACAACTACAAAATTTTAATGGTTAAAGATCAGACACATAGTCTGTGAAATGACAAGCATTTTTATTCAAAGATTTATTTAAAGATGAACATTGTGAAATTTTTATTTTTCTATGTACAAGCTAAGAAAATGAAATTGGTTAGGGTGGGGACTATGAATGCATGTTTTATTCTACCTCTCCCCCTACTTATTACAGAAAAAGAAAGTAAGACAGAGAATTACCTGATGAAGGAAATCTGTACACTTGGGTTGCCTCCCAAGAAGCGCTAAGTTTATTTCGTCTTCAGCCGGACGCAATTAGACTTTGTTTGGATCAGCTAGCTTGGTAGAATCCGTTTTTAAGAAAAGTGGGCTTTCATAGGAATGCTTTAATCTTTGCCCATTAGCAATGAATGATTGTCTAGTTTTTGGGTCAAGAATGATAGCACCATTATCACAAGCTTCGACAACACTATAAAGACCATCCTGTCGGGACTTCAATTTTCCCGAAAACAGACTAAGCCGAGAATTAAATAACCAGACCTTATCTTGCATTTGAAAAAATTTTTCATGATTTTTCAAGACTTCAATTAGTTTCTTCTCCTGCCCTTCATCAAGATCGCTAGCAATTATGATGGGCCAAGTCTCGTCCTTTCCTAGAAAGATGTATTTTAAATTAGCAGGGAGTGGTTTTAGCTCAACCTTAGGAGGACACTCAGATGGATTTGATGGATCACTATTTTGAAATAAGGAATTAAATTTGTCCTTCCTCTCCCTCAAACCCTAGAGCACATGGTTGGTCTATGCTTTTTCCTCACAAGATTCTTCCAAGAGTCTTCATTACCAGTTGATTTGTTTTCAGATTTTGGCTTTAAAACTTCAGAAAAATGGACTCTTGGAATGTAATGACTTGGGTCTTCATTATTTTGATTATGTCTAGAGGCTCTTCAAATATTTCTCTTTTTCCTTGAATTTTTCAACATTCTCTTTAACCTCTTCTTCAATTTCATTCTCAATTTCATTTTCCTTATCCTCATGCAATGTTGACATGTGTGAGTGAGGTTGTTATGATGTTTTCACTTCTTAAAGTAGACACTGTTTCCATATTTTCCACTTGGGGCCCCTAGCTTGGGCAGAATGATGGTCTGTTGTATAAGTTGATTTTGAATTTGTGGTGCTGAAATTTTGGACAAAAGTTTGATGTGGGTTTTGTGGTAGAGGTACATTTGGTCTGACAGGTGGTCTGTACCCCTGACCTTGATAGTATTGCTGGTCCTGATAAAATCCAAAAGAGTTGTTCCTTGGGTTTGTTATAGTTTGACTTGGTAACTGACCCAATTCCTCCCTACACACCTCAGCAATCTGAGACTCTATCCTATCCAAATTTTGTTGAATATTTTGCTTCTGATTTTGATATTGATTTTGTTGTTCTTGCACAGTTTGGCAAAGAGTCATCATCATGTTTTGAAGTTGATTCATTTTATCTTCCCAATTGGGCTGAAAAGATGGTGGTTGATTGTATGAAGTTTGCTGAAAATTGGTATGAGCAAATTGATCGAAGTTTTGATTTCCATTGAATTGTGGAGGTCTGAAAAAAAAGATTGGTCAAATCCTGAATTCTGATTGGGATAGGATTGACCATACATGGATTGCTTGAAAGAAGTTTGAGACACTTCTTCATATTGATTTCTCCAAGAAAAGTTTGAGTGGTTTCTCCAACCAGGATTGTATGTGTTAGAATATGGATCCTGAGGGGGTTGGTAGAAACCTTGGAAAGTTTGGACTTGTTCTTGATAGGCCATGGGTTGAAAGAATCTCTCAATCGATAGGTTGAGCCAAATCTAAGTCCAGAGAATGTCTACCAAGCATGCACAAATGAAAAGCCCTCTATTTATGATTTTTGAATTTTTAGATTTTTATTGACTTTTGATGAATTTTTAAACAAACACAAACAAAAAATACTTTCAAATCAAATTAACCTAGACACTAAGTGTTCCTTGGACTTTGTTTTTTTTCTCAAAATCAGATTTATGCTTGCTTAAGTCCAATCCTACTCTTCTTGTACGGCCAGATAAGAGGTGGAGTAGAGGGAGGCCCCCTTGCTTTCGCAAGGACCCAATTAAGTAACCTCTAGCTCGCTTAAGCGTAAACTTTTTAACCTCTAATCCTAGACACCAGACTTAAAGAGAAGTCTTAGAATTAAGAAAGAACAAATCTAATTATGAACCCTAGGGCCAAGTCTACTGGTTTTATTAAAAGTTTAGGCAAATGCAAGAATGTGGAATTTTTTTGTGATTTTTGGGCAAAGGAAAGGGTGATGAAATCCTTACCTTATCTTTTTATTCTAATGGGTAAAGCCCTTAACAGTCCCATTAAAAATGTGAAGTGCACAGATCAATTGTAAACAATGGTTTTCTAATGCTAAGACTAATGCATGAAATGAGAGAGGGAAATCTTACCTTTCCCCCGCACTCTTCAATGCAAAGACAAAATTGAATTCAAATGACAATTAAAGTGATGAATGTCTTAAAACATGGGATCCTAATCTTGAGAAATGAAATTTTTATTTACAAACAAAGGCTAACATGAAAGAGCGATTTGGAAAAAATTTTAGATTTTAGAATTTTTTTAATTTTTATTTGGTTTTTTAAACTGAATGAAATGAAATTTAACTACGAAAAATGAAGTGGTACTATAGACTAATGTCAAACCAATCAAACCACCAAGAGGCCAATTATTACATGCCAACAAGAAGGAAATCTCTGTACATGCACAGAGAGTAATAAGCCTCACTACAAAGTTCACTCACACTCTTTCTATCTAAAATTCGGAATTAAAGCAATTTAAAAAAATTCAGCAAGCTTCTCTCCATGGGCTTCAAATCTCCAAGCCCAAATCTCCAAGTCCCACTCCAAGTGTGCAAATCTGAAATGAAAGCCCAATAACAAGTCAAATGAAACCTCAAAGTAAATGAAATCAAATCAAAATAGATCTAAATCAAACTCTAATGCCTCCTCGGCAACGGCGCCAAGATGAACGGCGCGCATTGTTGACTGTGCACTCTCGTTGTTCAAAGTTCATTGCACAGATCAATATGCGCACTTCCTCTAAACTGTTTCACAAAATTAAAACAACAAAGATGAACTAGCATGGTGGTGAGAACAGGTCATATCCACGGAGAGGCTGAATAGAGCTTGACTTAAACTATTTTGACTTGACACCATTCGACAATGCATTAAAAGTGAATATGTAAACACACCGATCAAATCCCTCAAATACTAAACTATCTATCCTCAAATGCTAAACTATCTAGCACTGCTCAAACGCGGGATCACCCTCTGCAACCCGAAGAACTAAACAAGTGCATCGGATCACAGTCTCCCAACCAACTATTCACAGAAGAAAGAAGAAATGAAATTAACAAAGAAGAGAAGTAAGAAGCAAATTCCACTGAATTAATCTAACTAGACACATCAGAAATAGAAATAGATTGCCCCATGGATCGATCTCTCAACGAATTGCACAGAACAAATTAAGGAACTACTGATCTTAGCTATTCACACAGAAGAAAGAAAATTCAAGTGAACTGAAATAAATGCCAACTGATTGAGCTCTAAACACCGACGGAATGGAAAAATTCTGATCAAGAACATATGCTGAAACAGGAAACAAGAACATTCTGAACAACTCAAATCTTTGAACTCCAGTCCAATTCTCACAGCAGTAAAGACAGGAAAATGGAAGAAAAATCTCAAAAAAATCCTCAACTCCTCCGCTCAAACCTACTACAGAAGAAGGAACTCCATATTCAAAAGAAAAATACTCAACTCCTTCCCTACGGCGGCAACAGAACACTCCACTGTCCAAATGTCGAACAACAAGAAGAACAACTAAAAACTCTCAAAATTGAAAGTAGCCAACCTTCTCCACCAGAAGAGATGCTAAACCCCTGTTGCTGAACAGAAGAAATGGAAGAACAAAATTTCATAAACTGCAGTCGCTCTCTGGATCTGATCCAATTCTCACAATTCTGGAAGAATCGAAAGGAAGCAAAAAAAAATCCTACAATCTCAAACCAATGCTTGCTCTGCTGAAGAAGAAAAGCACAGGAAGACAATTTCTGAACAAAACTCCCTGAAATCTCCACTAGTAAACCCCTCTCCTACAGATGCTCAAAGAGAAATTACCGAAGTAAATGACAGAAAATAGTAAAAACCTGAACTAGCAACATCAAGAGCAAGAGAAATTTACAGAAATCGACCCACACAACTCCCTGCTCTGCTAAAACAGAAAGAAACAGGAAGAAATAAAACTAAAAATAATGCAGAAGCTAAACTTCCTCCTCCCAACCCACAGATGCTAATACAGGAAAAATAAAAATGAAAAAATCCAAGAACTCGAACCCCCAGCCCTCCCCTGAGAAGTCTGGAAGAACAGAGAATACAGCGAAATAAAGACTAGAATTCTTAAAAAAAATTCTAACTAGCCAGCCCCGGAGAAGAGGACCTCGGGTCCTTTTATAGGCCTCATGGCCTTCTTCTTCCCGCCTTCCACCAGGATCGCCGGCTTCAGCACACCAGGATCGCCACCTCATCTGTGTCCTGGATCGCCACCTCAGCTTGCACAAGCTCCATCGCGGCCCACCTCAGCCAGGGCCATCTGCTTCACATAGCTCTGCACACATCCGCCTCCCTTGCTGCGCACGAACCCAGCCAGGATCGCACCTGGTCCAGCCGGCCTCTCAGCACCAGCACCCTGCTCGGCAGCGCAGCAGGTCCACACGCCCGCCAGAGCCCATCCGCCTCAGCTGGTTCACCTGGGCGCTGGCCGCCACCTCAGCACAACTGTGCACAGGGAGCTCCTGCTTCACACCGCCAAGCTCCATCTGCGCCATCTCAGCTGGGCTCCCCAGCGCCAACCGCCATGCCTCCTGCATGTCCACCCCGTGCCCAGCCTGCCTCCATCTGCCCTCCTCCGAATCCTGCTCCACACCAACCAGCCGCCGCTCTGCACATCTGCCCCAAACCGCTTCCAGGAGCTTCTGTTGGACCTGCGGGTTAAGAAAGAAAAAGGGTAGTGTGTGAGTATTAAAATGTGGTAAAATATTTATTATTTAATGAGTTTGGGTCGGGGTGTGTGGTCATGATGGTGTTTAGGTGGAGTATTTATTTAATGGGATGGGGTGGGTTTTAAAATTTTATTTATTTATTTATCCCTATTTATTTACCACTAAAGATATTTACAAGACTATTATTGTAACAATATTTATTTACAAATGACTTTTATTTTCAAAGTGAATAAAAGAAATGACTTATTTAAATGAAAATCTAACAACTAATATGTTCAAAAAAATTATTTACAGATGAAATGAAAATTAACATCAAAATGCACATTATTTATAGACAATGACTGTCTAAATTTAACTAATGTATGAAATTTAACATAAAAATTTTGTAATTATCACCTGGCTCACAAAGAACCTGGGGTACCCGACTAGAGAGGCATTCCGGAATAGGCGCCGGACCACACACTCGGCTAGCACAAACCACGATACTTATACAAACACTTTCTGTTACCGATCACGGTACACAATCACCATTAAAGATAACTTGTGACTAGGACAAGCTAACTTGCACAACTACAATACTAACCATATTAAAAATAACACTAGAATTTGCCATTGGTCACACGGTGACCTACAAGCTAACTCACACTAACATATATATAAATCATGATAGCCAATCATATTTGACCTATCTTTAATCATCTTGTGACAATGAAGGTCACATTAAACACAATCACGATAATCACATTTATATTCTACTAATTATCCATCTAGGATAATCTATAAAGGATTCTAACGAATTAGGGCTAGGTTCATATCTGAACCTCATCGCCACAACACCACAATAGTTAACATATAATAAACATGATAACATACGATGTGCCATGAATACACAAACCATATACATGGCATCCAAACCTCGTAGACAACACGTGTATAATACACTCTGGTTAGTGTACCACACGTCAGTCACGTAAACCACATGTCCAACACATGGACGACATGCACGTACTTAAACCTCTACGTGCACACACATTATTCACGTAAAACATGCCCATTACATGAGTAGAACATAATAAGTGCACTGGCTCACACCGGTCATCGCCATGCACACACAAACGAAGAGTTACGTAAACCACACTGCATGGATGCATGCACAGTTGGCGGCAACATCGACTGCCGCTTGAAGGAAGTAAACGGCAAGCGATCTAGCCGTCTATATCCCGGCTGGTGAGCTTGGCGACAAGCGATCTTGACGCCAAGTTCTCCGGCCTTAAACCCTGCAGAAACCCTAATCCGACTCTACAGACTTTCCAATCATTAAAACTACAAGGAAATGTACTGAAACGGTTCCTTAAACATGCATGAACCCAAAAGAACCCAACACAGCATGTTTTGTACATTAAATTACGCAAACCACCCATTAACCCCACATGGTGCAACTTAATCCGAAAATATAATAAAAATACTGGTTCAAGTGATTAAGTCGTGTTTTAATGTTTCTAACAAACTAACAGGGTTCGTCCCCTACCTCAGAAACGCAATTAAACTCCCGAAAAACCTCGAATCACGTCGAAACCCGAGAAACGTCCCACGAACACCACGCTCCAATCCGTCATTCCCCGCCCAATCAGCCGCTACCACGCGCACCACAGCCTTCCCACGAGCTCCCGCCAACCGCCAGAACTCGCGAAGAAGCTTAAGCGTGAAGGTGGGGGAAGAGGAAGGGAGAAGGAGGAGAAAGAATAGAGCTCGGGTCTGCCATAAAAACACAGGCATGTCAGGTTAACGTCAACCCTTGGGCCGTTTAACCAGACCGCCACAACTAGACGTCCACAAAGCTTGACGCCAAGTTCAACAGTCGACGTCCTCATCGATGGACGCCAACACACTGCTGGTGTCCAGCAAGCTGAACACTAACACAAACCTAAAAACACACACCCGGTAAGGATCTAATAAGAAACACACTACACCTAATGGGCCTCACATTGGCCACCAAACCCACTAAAACTGGATCCACGAGGATCCGGAAAACGCGCGATGTTACATGTTCGCTCCGGCACACGTGAAGAACGTGGACGTCATGTTCCTGGACGAGGTCGCTTAGGTACTCTCCAGAAACTGAAATATGACGTCCGACGTGATTTACAGGCGTGTTCGCTCCGGCACACGTGAAGAACGTGGACGTCATGTTCCTGGACGAGGTCGCTCAGGCACTCTCCACGAACTGAAAGACGACGTCCGACGTGATTTGAAGGCGTGTTCGCTCTGACACATGTGATGAACATGGATGTCGTGTTCCTGGACGAGGTCGCTCAGGCACTCCGAATTTGAAAGACGACGTCCGACGTGATATGAAGGTGAGTTCGCTCCGGCATACGTGATAGATGTGGACATCCTATCGTTGGACAAGGTCGATTGGACTCTTCAGGAACGAAGAAACAACGGTCGTGTTACCTGACTTTTCTTTTCGTCATAGAGGTCAGATCCGACCTCGAGAATTGACTTCATTTCAGCAGTCATAGAGGTTAAATTCGACCTCGAGAATTGACCTCATTTCAGAAGTCATAAAGGTCAGATCCGACCTCAAGAATTGAGTAGTCAGAGCTTCGAGCTGACCTCAAGAATTGACATATCTTCAATAGTCATAGAGGTTCGAGCCGACCTCAAGAATTGAGGTATCTTCAATAAGTGTACGAGCCGACCTCGAGAGTACAAGGCCGCTTCAACACTCGTAAAGATTGATCAACGGGTGACACGACTCTAACCAGGCCACGTGGTCTAGCGAAAAAATGTGGCCAGGCACGTGCTTTCGGCAAAGAGATTCAACTTCACCTCGGCCTTAGCCCGACGTGAACTTGGGGGGCCAATGATACGGGAACATCCGGCAGGTCGGCTGCCCTCAAGGTCAGCCGCCCCCAGTGAGAGAAGCCCATCAGCTCGGATATAGCTGACCTCATCACCTCAGCCAGAAGCCCATCAGCTTGGATATAGTTGACCTCATCAGCTCGGCCAGAAGCCCATCAGTTCGGATATAGATGACCTCATCAGCTTGGCCAAAAGTCCATCAGCTCGGATATAGCTGACCTCATCAGCTCGGCTAGAAGCCCATTAGCTCAGATATAGCTGACCTCATCAGCTCGGCCAGAAGCCCATCAGCTTGAATATAGCTGACCTCATCGGCTCGGCCGGAAGCCCATCAGCTCGGATATAGCTGACCTCATCAGCTCGGCCAGAAGCTCATCAGCTCGGATATAGTTGACCTCATCAGTTCGGCCAGAAACCCCATCAGCTCGAATGTAGTTGACCTGGTGACCAACAGGCCCATGCATGTCTAAAGGAGGAGCTCACGTGATCAACAGGCGAATGAGGTAAGGCCAGAGGATCACGGAACCGTTAAGCACGACCATTAAGACGACGATCTCCATGACCTGGTAGTACGTGGGCCACTTCGAATCCGGCGTCAATCACGGAAACCACCGGCGAGGTTGACGGGCTCGTCCAGCTAACGCACAGGTATCCTAACACTATATAAAGAGCAGACGATCCACAGGCAAATGTACGCAGTTCTACCCTAGGCTAGGCCATTCTGCTCGGCTAACGACTGACAAAAGTGTCGGAGTGTCCCCCCCGAGACCTCTCGGCGGGCTTTGCAGGTCAGGTCCGGAGCTCGGAACAAGCGTCACACGTTGGCCAAGCGCGCCTCAGATGAGATTCATCGGCTTGGTCGTCTCGGCTCACTTCGACGAGAAGCACCTCAACGGTCACCTCGGTCTGAGCCGACCTATGTTACTTTTGTTGTAACAAGTATATAATATTTACTACACATAGATATTGAGCGCATCTCACATAATTAGTTCTGTAGATGTTAGAAACTGAAACTGGCCTATAAATAAGATCATTTGGTCAGATACACTTCCAAGATTTGTTGGAGAGGGGAATAGAGTAGAGGACCTACAAAATAGAATAAATTATCAAAAGAACAGGGATCTTATCCTAGGGGAAAATCTTCAGATATATGAGTGGGAGTAGAAGAAATGTTAGAGTGTGGAGTTCGAACTTTCAATCGTGCGCTTCGCAGTCGCGGATCGACCTACACAGTCAGGTCACGAGGGTCTGGGGGTAACTCCCCCAGCGGGGGTCAAGGGGGGCAGCGGCCCCTGCAGGGGTCTCCGGAGGCAGCACCTTCAGAAGTTAAATTTTGACTTTCAAGAGGAACATGTCGACACCTTGATGAAGACAGGTCGACACAAGTCGACACAGATCGACACCTTGATGAGGGAAGGTCGACACGCCAAGGAACAAACATTTCCGTTTTGTTTCTTAAAGGTATTGTTGTCCAAGCAACCCTTGATTCTGACGCCCTAATTTCCCAATATATAGAGAGGGTTGATTCTCTTATACGATGTACGATTCTGACACATTCTCATAAGTTTTGTTGCTGCGGCCGTGGATGTAAGAAGGCTTTACCTTCGAACTATGTAAATTCGGTGTCCTTGTGTGTTTGTGTCCCTGTTCTTCCTTCTCATGTCTCTCCTCCGATTTTTGTGTGTGAGTTGTGTGTGAGAGAGTTGCCGATCTGATTCCCAACAAGAAAAACTAGTAGATTATTGCATACTTAGATATGCGAGTATAGATGTCCAACAAAATGTACCTCACTATATCTTAGTGGGTTCTCTTATAAGTAGTCATCACAATTTGTGTTGTTCTTCACGATCTACTCCACTCTCTCAACGATGTGATTTTATAAGTAGTTGAAGACCCTTACATGTGTGAAATGGTGATAGTCATGGGGTCAGCACGTGACTAAGTCAATCAAACACTTAAGGCAAACACTTGGGGGGAAAAATCGACGTAGGACATGTCTTATACTAACATCATCTCATTTTACAACTCCGAGGATGTGTCTTGCCAATGTCATTGTAGTCGTGAAATTTCGAAGACTCTTCTTTCAATAGTTGATAGACTGCTCTCCAATCGATATGGGTCGCGGTTGAAAACATCTCAACTACTCTAATTAAGTTAATCCAATGAGAACCTTGTTAATAACCTAAGATGAGATATTGATGAGTTCTAATAGATCATTGACCACTTTCCATAATTCATATCACGATAAAACAAGATATAGCTCTTTTTAGAATTATAAGAGAGTTTAAACATCTTAGTTCTTACATACTTTATTCCATCTAAAACAAAGACAAATATAGCCTTCAAATTGTCCCTACACTCTTATTATTTATTATTTAATAACTTCCGAGTTTTACTCTTCACCGTGAAAAGTGATCTCGTTCTCATACCATCTGCACCGTCCTCGGCGCCGCCGGCTGGGACTCCCCGTCGCCGTAGGCGCCGCCGGGCTTGTAGTTGGTCTCCAGCTTCTCGCCGTCGCCCCACAGCGCATACGCCTCCTCCCCGTGGATGGCGTCGTCGCCCACCTGCAGCTCCTCCTCGGACAGCCGCAGCGGCACGATGAGCCGCACGAAGAGGCAGATGAGACTGGTGACGACGACGTTGAGCACGGCGATGAAGAGGATCCCGGTGAGCTGGAGGCCGACCTGCCGGAAGCCGTTCGCCGTCCGGCGGTCCTTCAAGCCGTAGAACAGGCCGACGAACAGGGTGGGGTCTGTGTAGAAGAGGCCGTTGAGGCGGGGGGAGGCGAAGAGGCCGGTGAGGAGGCCTCCGAGACTGCCGGCGATGGCGTGAGTGTGGAAGACGGCCATGGTGTCGTCGACCTGCTTGAGAAACCAGACCTTGTGGTGGAGGACCATCATGGTGTACCAGGGGATGCTGCCGGAGAGCATACCCATCAGGATGGCGGCCCATCCCTGTACCAGACCTGCAACTCCATCAGTCAGCTACTAGGTGGGGTGAGGCAGACGGAGGAAGGGGTTCTGGGCAGCGCTTAGTCAGATATTACCGGCGGCGGGGGTGATGCAGACGAGGCCGGTGATCATACCCTGGACGGCGCCGATGACGGAGGGCTTGGTGAAGAAGAGGATGTCGAGGAAGAGCCAGACGAGGAGGCTGGTGGCTGCGCAGATGTGGGTGTTGAGCACCGCCAGCGAGGCGTCGATGTTGGCGGCGTAGGGGTCCCCGCCGTTGAACCCCGTCCACCCCAGCCACAGCATGCCGGCGCCGGCCAGCATCAGCAGTATGTTGTTCGGGGGGAACCGCTCCTTGTCCTCGCTTGTCCTCGGACCCACCTGCGCACATGCGTGCGTGTGTTTTGATCACAGTTCACACGTGCCGCATTAGTGTATATTAATTGAAAAAAATATTCTTAAGGTTTCAACATCTAAATTAGTGCGGAAATATCCTTACTTCATAACCATATTTTGCACACAAAAAACTCTATCATATAAAAATATATTTAAAATGACGTTTTATTAACATACTATTTATTATATAAAAATAAATGAAAAAATGGCGTTTTATTAACATAATATCTTGCAATTTTTTATGATAGTTAATTACGTGGGGTCACACTCATTTATCACATTTGATAACAAAAAATACTTTAATAATTAAGATAAATTATATAAGAGATAAATAGGTACAGGCAAAATAAATATGTGTTAAATAAGGATATAACACTATTATGCTCAAAGTGAAGATAAAAACTATACACCTTATTAAAATAGGTATGAGAACTCACACTCTCGTCTATCCCAAGTCTATTCAAATAGCTAAGGTGTAGTCTCACTCCATCTCCAGTCTATCCAAATACCAAACATAATTTTAGAATCCAAACTCGAGCTCTTGCTTTTATTCCTCCTCTTCATTTCTAATTTATCTATTAAAAAAAGTAACTATGGAGGGGGGATAATGGATGTCATTTCACTGTTCTTCTACTCTTGAGGGTATAGAAGAGTACACACATCAAATATTTAATGATATTTTCTCTACTACATGAGAGTTTATATTAATTTATTCTAAATGTATTCTTTATATCCACTATTATTAAAGTCACATCAATAAAATATAAATAAAAATACACAAAAATAATATTATCAAAGTGAAAATGTGACTAAAGTGCATGAGATTAATTATACTCGGTTAAACTATTTCCGGTATAATTTATGGCACTTAACGCACTCGCTCAGATTATAATAATTGATATATATATATATATATAGTTAAGAACAATAATCGTGCAATTATCAGTTCTTTCTTCCAAAAAAAATCATAGTGGAAACTTAGAGGAGTGAAATAATGCCATGGAAATTTTCTCATAGAACCTCTTACACATAACTATTTATGTATATATATATATATATGTATGTATGTATCAGTATATATATACCCAGTAGGCAGCGGTGAAGCCAGCGACGCCGGAGGAGAGGTGGATGACGTAGCCGCCGGAGTAGTCCATGACTCCCATCTTGCTGAGGAACCCGTCGGGGCACCAGATGCTGTACGCCCCGATGGTGTACGAGAAGGTCAACCACAGCGGCACGAACAGCATCCAGGCATGGAAGTTCATCCGCCCCAGCAGCGCGCCGGCGATGAGCACCAGGGTGATGGCGGCGAAGACGAACTGGAAGTAGACCATGGTGGCGCCCGGGAAGAACACCGACGTCGTGTTCTGCCCCAGGAAGGACTGCCCCACCAGGAACTTCTGGTCCAGCGCGAAGTTGGGCTTGCCCCAGAACCCCAGCATGCGGTCGCCGAAGGACATGCGGTAGCCCCACCCCACCCAGCACACCAGCACGGCGGCGAAGGCGTAGAGCGCCATGAAGGCCGAGTTGACGGCCCACTTCTTCTTCACGATGCTGCCGTAGAGGATCACCAGGCCCGGCACGCTCTGCATCCCCACCAGGGTGGCCGCCGTCAGCTGCCAGGCGTTGTCCCCCTTGTTCAGCCACTCGGGGCTCGAGCCGCCCGGTACGGTCGGTATCAGCGCCGACGGCAGGGGCGTCGCCGCCATCTTAACTAGTTAAAAGCTCCGAAACTGCGCCCCGTACGTCGACGGCGGGGCAATTGGGATGGCAGATGAGAGGTCGCAGTAGAACTGCGGAGGGGAAGGAGTCCGGAAACTGCAACTACATCTATATATACAAACACGTACACAGCTGATCGAGACATGAGGGCGAGAGGATTAAGGGACGACGAGCTCTGTTTCCGGCATGAGGACAAGTAGCTAGCGAACTGTTCTTGTTCTTTGCGCTGGCATGTACACATGTGGGGGAGGCGGCCGGCAGCTAGCTATAGCTCGCCATTGTTGCTGCACCAGATCATGAGTTCTTTATTTGGGGGAAGGCCAGATGCGTGCTGCCGTTGGGACATGCTGGATTCCAGAAGATTCATGTCACCATGCATATGGTTTTCGATGGCGGATGGATCAATGCTGACGTCTGGGGTGGGAGGATTCCGATGGCGCTCCTCTTCTCCGTCACTTTCTATGTACGTTTCTGTAGTGGTTAGTATAATTATTTTAGTTTGATAGGGTGAATAGGTTAATCACGAATAACTTTGGTTATTTATGAATGAATGCCTCTTTATTTATTTCCAAATATTTATGTAGGGATAGGTTATATATCCTTGTATCAGTTAATCATAATTTAAGCAACTCTATTTTGGTACTTTTTTCTTGTCCAGTTATCTAATTCTCTCTCCCCTATAGGATCGAGTTATTATGTTTTATATTTGTGGTGGCGTTTTCCTGTTTGAACATAAGCCAAACGAGCCTCCATTAAAAATATGGGGAAGATGAACGCCGGCGCGGACAGAAGTCTGCAAGACCAGAACTGATCAGGGGGGCCCGGTTGAGAACCAAAGAGAACCCTCCGATGTCTAAGTCAGCAAGAGACTTGAAAGGCTTAAGGAAGGAAGGCTCAGTGAAGTGTGTGACTTCATGCGCATGAGACTGCGTACCTTGCATGGTCGTTGTCTGGGCCTTTTATAGGCAGGAGAGGTAGAGGAGAGGGACGGAACGTCCCCCAACAACGTCGAAAAGGGCGCATCGATTAGCGCCCTTGGCGGGGGGTTATGCGTTGAGGCACCAGTTGAGGGGTTCGGCAGTTAATGCTCTGCTTGGTCGTGGGACGGGTGCCGTGCAGCTGTCGTAACCGCTGCTAGGCGGTGAGAAGCTCCCTGGATTTTCCTGGGTGAAGGGTGCCGAGCAAGTTGCCTGTTGGGTAGGCTAGACCTGCTGTTCGGTAGCCGGGCCCAATGCTCGGTGCCTGGTACCCGGGCGCTGTTTATGCCAGCGGGTCCATGGCATGATTCCTGCAGGGCCTGTTCGGTAGACAGTGTCTTAACCGAATAGGATAAGAGGTGTCCGGAGACTGCCCTTGGAGACCTGGAGGGTGTCGGGCGCGGAGGCTACGCGGTGCCGGGTACTTTGGTGATTGCGGGCTCGAGCAGGAGCCACCTGATCTGTTCGGTAAGGACAAATCCTTTTCAAGCAGCCGATGCGGTGTTCGGAAACTACTGCTGGGACCGTTGGGCGCTTAACAGCTGAAGCGTGTTCGGTAGCCGGTTGGCTGAAGCCGAGGACACGTGGCGCGAGGGCCATAGCCGTTTTGCCTTGCTGGGCCTTGATGGGCCTATGGGTTAGGAGGCTAAAAATAGCCTCTACACTTGCCCCCCACCCTCTCAAGTCTGCTCGGATGTGATCGTGAGCACTTAAGAGGGGAAATGTCTGCCTGAGTCGTCGGACGAGGGACTTCGTGCCTGCGGCGGAGGAACTGTCAGATCGCGATGAGGCGACATCCTCTGAGGAGCGCCTGTAGAGGTCGGGAGGCCTTTGTCGCCATTCTGCAGGAGCGTCGCCGGAGGACGCGGGACCCTTGCCTGGACGGGGCCCGTTATGCGAGCTTTCACGTGTCTCTCAATGCTGAGGACGTCGGATCTTAACTTGTATCATCCTTTTTCTCTCTTTCTTCGCATTCTGTTCGAATCAGAATTTGTCGGTGTTTAGAGGCTCGTGGGTACCACGCAGGTTTTGCGAGCTGAGGAGCTCGGTGACCCGGGGTTACCGAACACCTCTATCTTAGGACGGGTACCGCGCTGGTCCTCCGAGCTGAAGAGCTCTTTTCCAGGGGCGAAACCGTTCGCCCTTTACATAACCGATAGAATGGAGAAGAGAGAAGTAGGACGCCGAATAGAGAGGCTTTTATAAATAATAAGCCCTTACACGCCAGGTCCTCGGTATGGTTTTTCCGCTGAGGGTAGACAGCTTGTAGAAACCTCTTTCGAGAACCCGAATGACCTTATAAGGTCCTTCCCATTTCGGGGCGAGTTCGCTTGGTCGTCTCGGCCGGCAGCTAAGCTCTCCTCGCACGCAGCGTAGCGCTGGGCCGTGGAGAGGAGCTCGCCGAGGGTCGACGGCTGCGGCACCCCGAGCGTCCTTTGAAGGAAGTCGTCGTGAGTGCCTCGGATGAGGGCACTAGTGGCTAAAGGGACGTCGAGGCGCGGGATGCAAAGCGCTTCTGTCTGGAACCGCTTGATGTAGTCCCAGAGTGCTTCGTCCTTCTTCTTCCGAACAGAGAAGAGATGCCGCGGTGCGCGGTCGAGACCTTCTGACCAGGAAGTGGTCCCGGAAGGACTTTTTCAACTGGTGGAAGGAGGAAATGGAGCCTGCGGGGAGGGCTTCGAACTATGCGCGCGCAGCTTCCTTCAGCGTGGTCGGGAAAGACCGGCATTTGGCTGCGTCTAATGCTCCGTGGAACACCATGTGCGACTCGAACCCATGGACATGGTCCGTTGGGTCAGTGGTGCCGTCGTAGGGCGAGATGGACGGTAGAGGCAATTTTGGGGAGACCCAGGCCTCCAGGATCTCCGCGGTGAACGGGGAGCAGAAGTTCAGACCGTCATCCCCCAAGAGTCTGCCTTCTGCCTTCCGGATCATCGCGTCCATGCGACGCTCAAGGTCAGCGACGCGGAGGAGGTGTCTGACCAATTCCTGATCGGCATGCGCTGAGCCCTCGCGCCTGGACACGTAGGCACTGGAATCGATGTCGGAACGCATGGGGGACTGAACTGCCGCAGCACGGCGGGGTGAGTTGGCCTGCCGTACTGGTGTTCGGCGTGCGAATGGGGGCGATTTTGCATGCTGCTTCTGCGGCGCTGGAGGGGCATGAGACCGTCGGTGAGACGACTCCGCTAGTTGCTCTGGTGGAGGGGGAACTGTCAGGGCCGGTTGTCTAGCCAACGGGGCCTTGAGGCCCTGATAGATTCCTGTCAGATGTTGCATCTACCGTCGGAGCTCTGCTATCTCCAAGGCGGTCGCAGGCACTGCAGCAGCAGGATTGTCGCCGGGTGCACCAGTGGGGGCGACGACGGCGTCGACAGGGGGGACTCTGACGCGCGAGTCCGCGTGCGGCTGTCGAGACCTTGTCGCCCTACTGCTGTAGTTCTGGTGAGGGAACGTCTGCGAGCCATGGCTGCTGTTGTTCCCACAGACGACGCCAAACTGTGGTGGCATTTTCCTATTTGGGCATGAGCCAAATGACCCTCCACTAAAGAAGATGGGTAAGATGAACGCCGACGCGGACGGAACCCTGCAAGACCAGAACTGGATCAGGGGGGCCCGGTTGAAGAACCGGGAGAACCCTCTGATGCCTAAGTCAGCAGGAGACTTGAAAGCTTAGGAAGGAAGACTCGGTGAAGTGTGTGGCTTCATGCGCATGAGACTGCGTATCTTTGCATGGTCGTTGCCTGGGCCTTTTATAGGTAGGAGCAGTGGAGGAGAGGAACGGTACGTCCCCCAACAACGCCGAAAAGGGCGCATCGGTTAGCGCCCTTGGCGGGGGGTTATGCGTTGAGGCACCCGTTGAGGGGTTCGGCAGTTAATGAGCTGCTTGGTTGTGGGGCGCGTGTTGTGCAGCTGTCGTAACCGCTTCTAGGCGGTGAGAAGCTCCCTGGATTTTCCTGGGTGAAGGGTGCCGAGCAGGTTGCCTGTTGGGTAGACTAGACCTACTGTTCGATAGCCGGGCCCAATGCTCGGTGCCTGGTACCCCGGCGCTGCTTATGCCAGCGGGTCCATGGCATGATTCCTGTAGGGCCTGTTCGGTAGACAGTGTCTTAACCGAACAGGATGAGGGGTGTCCGGAGACTGCCCTTGGAGACCTGGAGTGTAGTACCCCGAAAATCCATTAATTAAAATTATGGATAAATTGAAATTTTATCGATTAATAAATTCAATTAATTAAAACGATACACATCATTATTGCATGCGTATAAACCCCTATAAAAATTTTGTAAAAATAATAGTTATACTTTAAATAATGTTCTCTAATGACCCATCATGAAATTTGGGCATAGAAAAATCGTTTGGACTTAGTTAAGAATTTATGCGACTTATTAGTATAATTAAGGAATAAGTCGAAGAACCCATTATTTTCTGACCCAAAGTGGATTATAAATAAAAATAAACATATGGGTAGACTTTAAATAATATGGGATGATAGCCCATTATGATATTTGGACCAATGGACAATCTTGACCCATAAATAAATTATTTAATGAAAAGATAAATAAAACCCATTATTAAAGTAAGTACAGTACATGGTTGTACAATTAAGCTCACATGAGTTATTGGGCCAAGAGTAATTACCCAATGATGAATATTAGAAATATTGGCATGAATAATATTTATTCAATTTAAAATATAAAATTACTTGAATAAGTGTGATAAATAGATTTACACAAGGATAAATGGTGAATAATTGAAACTAAATCAATACTCATTAAGTTAAATTAGTAATGGGTTTTTACTAATGGTCCTAGCATAATTGTTGGGCCCAAATAAGAAGAGCCCACCATGAGATGTGAAGTAATTAAGCTAAATTCGTACCTAAAATAGTAATAAATAAAAAGGGTTAGATAATGACTATTTTAACTCTTACTTATCTTAAAAGAGTCCTAACCCTAGTCTACCCCAATAGGACTCTATCTTAATCTGAAATTGAGATTTAAATGAGAGACAATTAGGTTAAATATAAGAGACCCAATTAAATAGGGAAATTCGTAACTATATTATCTCTTAATTAAAAAGGGGTCATTAAAGCACTAATATGACTCATATATATCTTAATAAGAGTCCTAATCCTATCCTAAACCATTACCCACGAAATTAGGCCTCTCCCTTACTCAATTAGATAGATAATAGCAAGAAAAATATGTAATAATTATGGAATTCGAAATTAAATAAAAAGGAAAGAGTTTAAGGTGATTAAGGACTCTAATAAGCATTAAAACACCCCAAGTTTCATCTCATCCCACCCCAAATCGTGGCTGGAGCTTTGAAGACGAGTAGGAGGCGATCTAGAGGAAGAACTTGGAGAAGAAGGGGCTAGAGCTTGGCTTTCTTCTTTAGATTTTCGACTACAAACTAGGGTTTTTTTACTCCATGAAAAAGGTAGGCAATCTCTCAAGAAAAAATCGTGAAATAATTACCCTAGGTAGCCTTCATATACCTCTTCAAAAGCCTTATAGTTTCATTGTATTTCGTTCATCCATTTGGGCGAATTTAATTCGTGAAGTCCTGCTATTCTCATGAACTGAGATCTCATGTTTTCTCTAATTCCCGATATGTACTTGTTCCCATGCCATGATAAAATTCTCAATTATACTACATCATACTAGCTTTCAAACGCTCTTGGTTTTGTTCTATTCGATCTCCCATGAGGGAGAATTAATTCTTTAATATTTGTCAGATACATGCACCTGACCCTTCATGATTGCTTATGAACCCCGTTTATACTTGATCTCTGATTATGATAACATTATCATAAATACTACATCCTGTTAGCTTTCAAACGCCGCTGGTTTCGTAATTTTTCGTCATGTATTCATCCCTGAATAATTCGTGAACACTGACTGCGCCTGTTTAGGTCACTAAAAGTAACCTAATCAATGCATATCTAAACCTTGACTATTTTCAAATTAATCGTACATGTTGATAGATATACATGTCTACTTTCGTTTAAACTGGTTTCATGCTTTTTGGAACACCATACTATTTTATATGTAATTTAGAACGTCCATGTATCATAGAGGGCTCGCCCTCGAAAAAAGGAAAAAAAAAAAGCAAACCCACTTGTTATCGCGACGGCGCGACCCGCCGCGATAACAGTGGGTTCGCGCCGGCCATGGCGTCGCGTCAAGAACGCGGCGGCATGGGCCGCCGCGATTCACCCCGACCAGGCCAGACCGGTCAGGTCCCGTGTCGCGCCCGCCGCCCCGCGACTTGAAACGAGACGGGTATGTCTGCCACGTTTTCAAGAATCCGACCAGAACTGAAAATTGTACATATACCCTGATTGTTTAAGCTTTATACCCTTTAATTAGTCATGATTAACCCATGTTATAGTTAATTCGACTTGGTAAAATAATAATGACATTAATGATATAAATTTAAATATTTAAAATGACATTTGCACGACTTGTCATATCCTCAGATTTCTTTACACTTACGCACACACAACATTATCAATTGTCATTTGACCTTGATAAATTATGCAATAATGTATTCGGTAAATTATCGAAATAAATGACTAAATTACCCTATTTTGTTAAATACAATTGTTTTCGTTTTTACTCGCGCATTTTATCTACCGTTACGTTTTCCCTCGGCCTTCGAGCACTCGAGGCACGACGGACCCGTTTTTACACACTTTCCCTTGACTTGGACCACCTCTCCACCGGAATACTCTCGATTGGACCAGGGACTCCTTGTCAAGACCTTCGTAAGTCTTCTTGGCTTTGGCGCAAGTCCTTAGTCAACGAGCTGGTTGTACCCTAAAACCCGTTACACTCTTAGGGATCAGTACGATCCAAGCCTTAGTGTTCCTTCTCGTCTTGAGTTCACACCGGACCACCTGACCCGTACACAGCACGGCTAAGGGGCGGTTGTGACTTCTACCAGACTGCCGGTACCCGACCTGGTGCTGTGCAACCGTTACTATCGGAGTTTCACGTTGTTTTACAAAATTGTCCCTATCTCATCTACTATCTATATCCTCTCATCTGTTCATGTTCTCTCTACTCTCTCATCTATCTCGTCTAGTACTCTCTTATCTATTTCTTGTACTCTATTTGCCATACAATTGATTGTCTAAATTAAACAAGCAAGTACTATATGCCAAAGCAATAGGGCCCGTCTGGTCCTGGGAGGAGCTCCCGAAGAGTGCTATTTCCTTGCAAGGGTTACATGATCAGGAGGTGTACGACATGCATCCAGCGCCATTCAACAACAAATACAATTTAATTGATGACAATCAAACATCGCTTTACTATATCTCTGGGTTGACATGATGCTCGACGGGGAAGTGCTAGTGCACCTTGGTGCAGACGTTACATATTCTTTCACTATATGGCCAATCCTCTATCATGCTAGTTGCAATTACTTTTGAATATGCTATCATCCTTTCGTTTACTATCGTCCTCTCGTAGTCAATGTGCTATTACTCTCTTGACTTTACTTGATCGATCTCACTAGTTAACCTGCTATACAAGACATTAATCATTTAAAGCATGCTTGTTTACATGAGATATTAAGTCCTACTGAGCGTTATCCGCTCACCCTTCGTTATTTGTCATTGTGTTTTCAGGTAAGTCAGGTGGACCTTATGCACAACAACGGGATTGGATTGGAGTGATGAGCGTCCTGAAGTCATAGCAATGGAATGTCCTTAGTACCTTAGAGTCTAGTTAGATATTTGCTTTAGATTTCTTTTCCAATGTATAATGTCATTGAGCCCTATGTTTTGGCTCTGAATTAGTGGTTGTAATAGTTTAGTTGAATTATCAATAAAATGATGCGCAATTTACATTACCATACTCGTTGTTCATGTCTCCCTGATTTATTCCGCTGCTAAATTGGCGGGGCATGACATGGAGGGTGTCGGGCGGGAGGCTGCGCGGTGCCCGGTGCTCGGGTACTTTGGTGATTGCGGGCAAGAGCAGGAGCCACCTGATCTATTCGGTAAGGACAAATCCTTTTCAAGTAGCCGGTGCGGTGTTCGGAAACTACTGCTGGGACCGTTGGGCGCTTAGCAGCTGAAGCGTGTTCGGTAGCCGGTTGGCTGAAGCCGAAGACACGTGGCGCGAGGGCCATAGCCGTTTTGCCTTGCTGGGCCTTGATGGGCCTATGGGTTAGGAGGCTAAAAATAGCCTCTACAATATCTATGGATAATTTTGATTACTTTTGATTAACTTATGCAATCTAACTAAAGTAAAATAATTCTTAACCCCATAGATTTGCCCCCCCCCTTCCAATCACCTTTGCCAAAGTTACCGATTCAAGCATCTTTGTTTTCCTGATATATAGTTTATATGGATAATCAATATCCTTGTATGCATTATCTATTAATTTAAGCAATCCTACTTTGGCACATCTAATATATCTTCCCTCACGGTTAGGATAAAGATATCACATTTTATCTATGAATAACTATAGTTATCTATGATTAATTTTAGTTACCTGATTATTAGCTTAACACTAATTTAAAATAAAATAACTTTTAACTATAAATTTATCTCCTGTTATCACCAATGTCAAAGTGAATGGGATCCCTACTAAATAAAAAAGATGGACGTCACTTTGATTTCTGAGCCTCTTTGATAAGTGAATAGCCCATCTAGAGATAGTGAGAAAAGTTATCTATGAATAATTATCTCCTATCAAATAAAAAATTAGATAAAAGGGTAAAGCTTAATTAGATAATTTATCCAAGATAATCATCTTCCCTACCAAAGTATAAAGTTTAATCTTACATGCCAAACCATGATATACTGAGAGAATACGGCAGCTTACCACTTTATAAGAGGTGATAAGAGGGGATAAATTTATGGTTAAAAGTTATTTTGTTTTGGATATGTCATATAGGCTAATCAAGGATAACTAAAATTATCTATGAATAAAAGGTGATAACTCTATCTCACCCATAAAAAAGATAATTAATTAACACCAAATAAAGGAGATAGAGAAAACATATATGTTAAAATGAGATTACTAAATTCCTAATATGTGCTTAGTTATTTTGACTAAAAACTTTATCAAAAACATCAATAACTAATACTTTTTTGATACGTGTATATGATATTGCTAATATTCACGTGCTCTTAAATTAATTTTTTTGAGTGAAGATATCGGCAAACAAGTAAATGGAGTACTCAAGAACTTTGGGAGTGATTTTAAAAGAAAAATTATTTAATGCTCGAATTAATCAAAATATAAGGAGGAAGTAGAGGAGTAAGAAAAGAGTTTTAACTTGGATTGAGCTCTGCTCTCCTGCCCTTCGAGGTCGGAATATCCTTTTTAAGAGTTCATTTGAGAGTCCTTGGGCGCGTGTCAATCATTTCCCAATTGTGTAGATGGATTGTTCGGGAAGAGGAGATGATAGCAATGTCTTAGGCTTGTTAGATGTGTCTTCTTATCTCCTAATCATGTAGCCGAGTTATAAGAGAGTGAGAGAGTATTTGTTAGATGATGTAGTTCACCATTCTCTTAGGGTGGAGAGGTTATCACTTTTGCGATCTTGATACTTGCGGAAAGTATGTCATTTCTCCTTTGGAGAAATGTTAGCTATTCGGCGCCCAGGTAGCCAGCATGAGGTGGAACGGAAGTACGGCCGATCTGATTGGTCGGCCGCATGGGCCCCACACTACGGTCTCGTTGGACCTGTACGCCGCGGCCGACCAATCAAGTCGATCGTGCTGCCGTTCCACGTCGGCTAATTACTCGGGCGCACACGTAGCTAGTATTTCTCTTCTCTCTTGAAGGCCATCGATGCCAACTACAGACGACGCATGTAGTAGAGGTGAGAGGCATCTGACACCTATTATGGGCAACAATCTAGGCCATCAGATCATACTACTGTACGATAGGGACATGCCAACTGCCAAGCAATGAGAGTGAGACGTTATGTACCATATAGAGAGAGGTTATGTCGTAGTCTCTGGGGCTGAAGACTTGATGTAGGGCCGGCCAGTGAGTCAACATTAGGTCGAACTCATGGGATCGAGTCCACTCCATCCAGTCCGGGCTACGACCCCGGGCCAAGGTAAGGTGCAATCCCATTCCAGCCCTCAAAAACTTGGTGGGCCGGATGGTTGGGCCTTAATGGGCCAACTTCACTTTCCCCTCCGCAATGCCCCATATCCGGGTAGAAGAGAGAGAGAGAGAGAGAGAGAGAGAGAGAGTTTATCATAATATGATTCAATTCATGGGGTCCTGCTTAGATGAACAGCTTGAGACCTCGTCTCGCCTCCCTCCCCCTCACCAGGCCACGCACGGCGGCGGCGGTAGCAGCGCCTCCCCCGGCATCACCTCCTCCCGTCATCACCGTCACCTCTCCGAGCCCGGAACCATGGCGGGAAGCCCTCACCTCGTTCGCCGCCGCGGCCGCCGGCGGTGTCGGCCTAGACCCCCTCGCCGTCCCCTCCCTGCTGCGGGCGTGCGCTTCTCTCGGAGCCTCCTCGCTTGCCCGAAACCTGCACCAGCTAGTCGTCGTCTTTGGCTACCACCAGGATGCTCACATCTCTTCGTCGCTTATCCACATGTACGGGAAGTTGGGCGATGCAGAAAGTGCCCGTCGGGTGTTCGATGGTGTGCTCACGAGGAACGCCATCCCCTGGTCTGCCGTGATTGGCGCTTATTCGCAGTCGGGTGATGTGGGTATGGCGTTTGCTATGTATGGACGGATGCGCCGTGAGGGGGTTGCGCCGAATTCAGTCACTGTACTGGGTTTGCTCTATGGGATTCGGGAGCTGTGGCATTTGCATTGTCTGCATGGGTCCGTGATCCGGAATGGCCTTGGATTGGACCCTGCTGTTGCTAACTGCATGACGAATGTATACTTGAAATGCGGAAGTGCAGACTCTGCTTGTCGGTTGTTCGATTCAATGACTCATCGGGATGTCATCTCGTGGAATACTATGTTGTCTGGTTATGCCCAGGCAGGAGATGTCAGAGGGGCAGTGGATTTGTTCAAAAGGATGAGAGTTTGTGATGTGTACCACCCAGATCATCAAACGTTTGCATCTTTGATTTCTGCCGTCACTAACTGCAGCACGGGATCAACTCTTTTTGGAGAGTCGATTCATGCACAGATAGTAACCTGGGGTTTTGATATGGATAAACATGTGCAGACCACTCTTGTAGTGATGTACCTGAAACTGAGGAATGTAAACTGTGCATTTCTCTTGTTTGATCATGCGTTGCACAAGGATGCTGTCTTTTGGACAGCTATGATCTCAGGACTAGTTCAGAATGATAGAGCAGATGATGCATTGCATCTTTTTCAGCAAATGTTGAGGGTGGATGAAATTCCAGTGACCACAACTATACCTAGTGTCCTAGCAGCTTGTGCGCAGCTTGGTTCGCTCAAGCTTGGAGCTTCAGTTCATGGATATCTCATCAGGTTGCAGATCATATTAGATGTTGCTGCTGAGAACTCACTTGTTAGTATGTATGCAAAGTGCGGCTGCCACAAGCAGTGTCAACATGTGTTTGACATGATTCAAAGTAAAGATATCGTATCTTGGAATGCTATGGTTGCAGGTTATGCTCAGAATGGCCAGATAGAAAGAGCCTTTCATTTCTTCAACAAAATGAGAGATGCTTGTTTGAGACCAGACTTGATCACTATGATCTCATTGCTAAAGGCCTCTGCGTCCTTAGGTACACTGCATCGTGGGAAATGTATTCATGGTTTCATCATCAGAAACCGACTAAGTTCCACCGTTTCTGTTACCACTTCTCTAATTGACATGTACTCAAAATGTGGTTATCTAAATTATGCGAAGAGCTGTTTCAATGCAATGCAGGAACAGGATCTAGTTTTATGGAGTGCGATCATTGCCAGTTATGGGAATCATGGAAAGGGAGATATTGCTCTGAGGTTGTATTCAGATTTCCTCAATACTGGAATTGAACCAAACCATGTCATTTTTTTATCAGTATTGAATGCATGTAGTCATGCAGGTTTTGTTTCGCATGGAGTAAAGATATTTCAATCAATGGTAGATGATTTCAGAATCTTGCCACACCTTGAGCATTATGCTTGTGTGATTGATCTTCTTGGGAGGTCCGGTATGCTTCAGGAGGCAGTCATGTTCATCAGAGCAATGTCTCACAAACCGAATGCAGATGTTCTCGGCATCCTTCTTGATGCTTGTAGAATCCATAGAAACGTGAGTCTTGGGGAAGAGATTGCAAGAGAGATTATTGCACTAAAGCCTGAAACTGCAGGGAATTATGTCCAATTGGCTCATAGCTACGCTACCATGAACAGATGGGATGATGTGGGAGAGTCATGGATGAGAATGAGATCACTAGGACTGAAAAAGACACCCGGCTGGAGTTCATTGAGTTAAACGGCATTATTACAACATTCTTTGTGGGACATATTTCACACCCTTACCATAAGGAGCTGACTGCATTGATGGCTATGTTGGAGAAGGAAATGAGAAAGTCTAGCCCTGAGACTGATGTCTACCAAGCGTTCATAGAATGGTGAACTCATGTCAATGCAGGTGTACGTAAGACTTGTTACGTCCCTTTCAATGGGAAAAGACAACCATAGAAACCATTTAATATTGGAAGTAATTTTTCAGGCTGATTATATTGGAGAAAATAGATTCAACAGTTAGGATGGAATGGCTGGGGCATGTTATAGCATCCATCACATTGAGGAACATGAACTGCGGGAGTATAGTCATTCTTTCCTCATGCTATGGAGACAACTAGTACAAATTTTGTAATGTCAAAGAAATCAAAGGTGTGATATCTTTAAACCTACATATGCTATTTCGGCCATTGAATTTTAGCTTTCCTTGTGTACGAACATCCATTTAAGTTACCTAGCTGTTACAGTCCATTCGGCACTTGTAAGGTATGATGAGAGAGCACATTTTAGCTTCCAAGAGATGGCTATCGGTATAAACTTTCTTTCTTAAAACAGAATTCACGAATTTATGCAACTCTATGGATAGCCTTATTATCCTAATACAGAGGAATAGATGAGATGTAATTGTCTTGACCAAGGTTGACATTCTAACCTGACCATGATGAGAATGAGGAACAATCTAGCGTTAAGTAACTCAATGACCTGTTTCTTGTTAGATTCAAGTGGCTGTAACCTTCTCTTTGTTCTGAACTCCTCTTAGGTCCTCTTTTTTTTGTTAAATTCTCCCTAATGGCAGTATCCCCAAGATCCCTTGTTGAATGTGTACATGCAGAAAAGACCTACATTATTGCTGACAACAGCAATTGGTGGGCTAGCTATCATACATGCCGTTAGAGCTTTTGGAATTAAACTATCATGCATGCATGCCGGTAGAACTTTTGGAACTAATTTTTTCAAATTTGATGCTGTGTTAATATAATAATATCATTGCATGGTTTTTGTGTACCATACAGCTCCAGAATACGTGGTTGCCATAGGAGAGAACCAGGTGGAATCACTCTCTTGACAGACACCAATACACATGATTATTTGTGTGGAGTTCGACCTACCAATAGTGATAGAAGATCCACAATTTGTTATTAATGGGGCTTCAGTAGGAGTTGCATTGGTGGCGGATCATGTTATCGAGCTTCCAATGCTGTGAGTGTTACTTGATTCACTGACAACTATTCTTGGAATTGCGTGGCAGACACAACAGGATGATTAGTGCCTCTCCCTGTGTAGAAACCAGGCCGCCTCCGCTGAGACAATGTGGTGTTCGCAACTGCATAACATCAGAACCACAGATGCCATTGTTGGCCTGTCTTTTGCTTGCTCCTGTACACACAAGAGACCCACTTGAACGCATTTCAGGACTTCAGATATGGGGCATGAGCTGCTTAATTAATGATTCATCCAGCGGTTCCAGGATGTTGCCATCCTTCCAGAGCTTCCATTACCTGGTATCAAACTGCAAAAGTTAGTATGCAAGCAACAGAAGCAGTACAATTTGGTGAGAATGTGCTTTTTTTTTAATTTATTTAGTAATAAGAGTACATTATAACAACCATAGGAAATCGTAGTACAGAAAAACAACAAAATGAAGCAAATCTAAAACTCTATGGAAGATCTATCCCATGAGTGAGTGCGCTGAAGAACTGTCCGAGACCGTAGACCTGGTCGTCGCGAACAACACTCCATAATTTCTTCATCCGATTCCATTTCAGATAACTCTTGATCAAATCGAAAGCCAGGCATAAATATATTTTTCGCTTTAGCAAGGTCGGCTACGGCCAATGCCTTCTTCCGCAATTCTGAAGTTGGAGAAAGAATTGGCAAAATAATAGTATCCGCCGGGCGCAGTGGGCTCGGAGGGCGTTCTCGGGTGTTCGAGAGGTAAATCCTAACACTCCTCTGCAAGAAGGGCGTGAAATACGTCGACCAGAAGAAGAAGATCCACCGGAAGGGAGATTTGAAGACTCTCCAATAGAAGTCATCCCCTGAGTTATTGGGGATTGACGTACCACTTGAGTAAAAGTCATGGGAGTATTGACTCGAGCAATAATCAGAACAAATGTGCTTCCAGCATGGAAAAGCAATTAGAAAAGTAATCAGTGGGGATCTTTTTGAGTACTCAAGAGTACCTGCACTGCTACACCTGGCCTGGTAGCAACCCAACTCTATTATGGACAAGTGTATACTCAAAAGGGAAAGGCTTGTTGCAAACCGTGACGGTTTGCAACAAACTCAGCTCCCTATTGGGGGAGCTGAGGTCATTGTACCCATTTCCAATGGGACTTTAGTTTACATCCACCGTAGATACAAACTAAAGTCCCCATTTCACCAAGTGAAAATAGATTGTCCGATTGTAATCCCGTGATGTTTTGCCACGTTGGCAGCCGAAGAACAAGGAGAAGGATGAGGTGGCGGCGTCCAGAGCCGTCAGTGTTGGCCGTCAATCGATGATAGCAGCACCTGTTTCACCGCCTCTTCTCAGGGTACTGTTAACGTGACGTCACTCAGCACCACGTGGCCCAATGGATTGCACCCGGGCGAACCTCGCCATGCTTATCTCTATCATGAGCCATAACCAGGCTGTGGAGTGTGACAATAAATCTCTCTCTCTCTCTCTCTCTCTCTCTCTCACTCTCTCTGTGAAGCTGGCAAGAAAGATGCAGTCTTCTTCCGCCAACCTCGCGAGGCACTCCGCTTCTTCCTGCTCGGCGAGCAGGAGGCTGTGGCGCCTGCTCCCCTTCGGACGCCAGCAGCCACCGGCAAAGGGAGGAGGGCTCCTCGTTCCGACTCACCTGTCCGTCTGTGCTGCTTTCGGTGCAACCACTGCGGCCGGCGGGAGGGCAAAACCCGACCCGTCCGCCCCCACCCCCTTCCCCGGCTTCGACCCGACGCCGCCCGACTTCGAGCCGTCGTCGGGGGCCGACCCGGGCTTCCCAGGCCCGCTGCCGCCCGACCGGGAGTTCTCCCCTCCGCCACCGGACTCTCTGCCGCCGGAGTCCCCGCCCAACGTCCTGCCGCCGCGGGGGCCCCAGGAGATGCCGCCGCCTCTGTGGCCGCCGGAGGAAGCGCCTCCGGGGTTCATGTTCTACTAGGGCCCTTTACGTACAAAGCCCATGCGGCTGCATACTGCAGTAGCTCTCCTACTTTGGATCATATGCTTGTAACTAGTGAAGAACTCGTAGTTTGACTGTTTTGGATAGGATTAACAGTGTTCTTTCTATGTGCAGAGGCAGAGACCAGGCGTGTGTGCATTACTTGTTACTTTAGCAGAGTGTTTGATGTGCTTAAACATGTCAGTATGTTGTCCAGTTCATGTATTAATCTCTATATTATCAATCAAAGTCCCTAGAAATCCGTCATAGTGCTTAAATATGCACCTGAATACCTGGTGTTACCATTTTGAAGAGAATAGTGGGTACCTCTTTTTCAAAGGATGCTGCAGACTTTTTTGATAATATGGAGATTTTAGGGAACGTATTTGAAATTAGAGAAGACTATAGGTTTTTGCAAAGTAAAAATCTTTAAAAAAAATTATGTTGTTTTAGGTTTTTAAATCTCTAATGAGAACTTTAAGATTTGTAATTTCTTCTCCATGAGGGAGAAAAATGGGGTTCTTACAGAGAGAGAGAGAGAGAGAGAGAGAGAGAGAGGGTGTGTTGCAGTCGTCTTGTGTGTCAGACTAAAATTCTTAATATGTGCTTAGTTATTTTCACTAAAAGCTTTTATAAAATACATCAGTAACAAGATTGGTTTGATACATCATACATGGATATAGTATTGCCGAGCTCTAAAATTTGTTTCTTCTCTCTTTGTTTCATGGTGAGAAAGAAGTCAATTAGCACCTGCCAAAGGGAGCGGTCAGAATCAATCAAAATGTAGGGAGGAGGAAGTAGAGGAGTAAGGAAAGAGTTTCTAGTTTGGGTTGGCGTTCTGTTTCATTGTTCTAAGTTAGAATATCTTTTTAAGCATTCATTGGAGGGTCGACTCATGTCTCTCATTTCTATCGTGTAGTTAGATTATTCCTGAGTAGGAGATGATGGTGTTGTTTTAGGGTTGTTGGGTGTTTTTTTTTTATTCCTAATTGTGTAGGCAAGTTGTAGGAGAATGAGAGAATATATGTTAGACGATGTAGTTTGTCATTCTCTTAGGGTGGAGAGGTACATCACTCTCGCGGTCTTGGTGCTCGCGAAGAGGGTTTGTCATTTCTCCTTCAAGGGCGTCGACGTTGGCCCTGGACAAAATGGGTCGTAGAGGAGTGAGGTTTTCGACTAGGGCTGTCAATGAGTCAGACTCGGACTGGATTTATATGAGTCCGACCTAGGTTCAACTTATCATTATGTAAATCTAAGTCCGGCTCAAGTTCGAGCAATGTTGAGCTTGGCTGGGTTGGATCCAATATTTTTATAAAATTTTAAAGTCCGACTAAGGCTCGGATCAGTTTGAATACTTAAATAAAATCAAATTAATAATAAAAATAATATATTTAATAATATAAAACTTATAATCTCACTCATTAAGTAGATTTTTAATGTACTTATTTAATTATTTGAAAAGTGAGTTTTTAACTTTTAAATAAGTAAAATAACATAATTTTAACTAAGTAAAATTTAAGATTTGAAAAGAGAGAGAGAGAGAGAGAGGAGAGAGAGAGAGAACGGGTTGGGCCGGCCCATCGGGCCGAACTCAAAGTTCGAGTCCGGCCCATGGATCTAGTCGGGCTGGACTTTTAGACCCTACTAAAAATTCATGTATCGAAAAGAGTCTTGCGACCCGGCCCAAAATTGGGACAAGCTCATGAGTCTGTCGGGCCAGCCCGATCTATTGACAGCCCTACTTTCGACACTTATTATTGGGCACGCTCGAGGACGTCAAGCAATGCCACAATGTGGTAAAGATATGTCATAAAGTAGGAGTGGGACGCCAAATGCCATGTAAAGGAAAGGTCATATCACAATCTCTAGAGCCGGAAATTTGATGTCGAGTCGTCCCAAAGAATCGACATTAGATCAAGCTTGTGGGCTTGAGTCCACTTCGTCCAATAAGGGTTAGGACTGCGGGCCAAGATAGAGTGCAAGCCCATTCCAAGTCTCACACACTAGTGGGCCGAACGGCTGGGTCTTAATAGACCAAGTAGACCTTTCCCTCCACAATATTATAAGGAAAAATATTAAGATACATCACCTCCTCCCGTCATCACCATCACCTCTCCGAGCCCGGAACCATGGCGGGAAGCCCTCACCTCATTAGCCGCCTCGGCCGCCCGCGGCGTCGGCCTCGACCCCCTCGCCGTCCCCTCCCTGCTGCGGGCGTGCGCTTCTCTCGGAGCCTCCTCGCTTTCCCGCAGCCTGCACCAGCAAACCGTCGTCTTTGGCTACCACCAGGATGCTCACATCTCTTCGTCGCTCATCCACATGTACGGGGAGTTGGGCGATGCGGAGAATGCCCGTCGGGTGTTCGATGGTATGTTCACGAGGAACGCGATCCCCTGGTCCGCCGTGATTGGGGTTTATTCGCAGTCGGGTGATGTGGTTATGGTTTTTGCTATGTATGGACGGATGCGCCGTGAGGGGGTTGCGCCGAATTCAGTCAATGTACTGGGTTTGCTCTCTGGGATTCGGGAGCTGTGGCATTTGCATTGTCTGCATGGGTCTGTGATCCGGAATGGCCTTGGATTGGACCCTGCTGTCGCTAACTGCATGACGAATGTTTACTTGAAATGCGGAAGTGCAGAGTCAGCTTGTCGGCTGTTCGACTCAATGGCTCGTCGGGATGTATGCGGAAGTGCAGAGTCAGCTTGTCGGCTGTTCGATTCAATGGCTCGTCGGGATGTCATCTCGTGGAATATTATGTTGTCTGGTTTTGCCCAGGAAGGAGATGTCAGAGGGGCGGTGGATTTGTTCAAAAGGATGAGAGTTTGTGATGTGCACGCAGATCATCAAACGTTTGCATCTTTGATTTCTGCCGTCACCAACAGCAGCACAGGATCAACTCTTTTAGCAGAATCGATTCGTGCACAGATAGTAACCTGGGGTATTGATATGGATAAACATGTGCGGACTACTCTTGTGGTGATGTACCTGAAACTGAGGAATGTAAACTGTGCATTTCTCTTGTTTGATCATGCGGTGCACAAAGATCTCAGGACTAGTTCAGAATGATAGAGCAGATGATGCATTGCATCTTTTTCAGCAAATGTTGGGGGTGGGTGAAATTCTAGTGACCACAACTATGCCTAGTGTCCTAGCAGCTAGTGCGCAGCTTGGTTCGCTCAAGCTTGGAGCTTCAGTTCATGTATCTCATCAGGTTGCAGATCATATTAGATGTTGCTGCTGAGAACTCACTTGTTAGTATGTATGCAAAGTGCGGCTGCCACAAGCAGTGTCAACATGAGTTTGACATGATTCAAAGTAAGATATCGTATCTTGGATGCAATGGTTGCAGTTATTCTCAGAATGGCCAGATAGAAAGAGCCTTTCATGTCTTCAACAAAATGAGAGATGCTTGTTTGAGACCAGACTCGATCACTATGAGCTCATTGTTCAAGGCCTCTGCATCCTTAGGTACACTGCATCATGGGAACTGTATTCATGGTTTCATCATCAGGAACCAACTAAGTTCCACCGTTTCGGTTACCACTTCTATAATTGACATGTACTCAAAATGTGGTTATCTAAATTATGTGCAAAGGTGTTTCAATGCAATGCAGGAACAGGATCTGGTTTTATGGAGGGCGATCATTGCCAGTTATGGGAATCATGGAAAGGGAGATATTGCACTGAGGTTGTATTCGGATTTCCTCAATACTGGAATTGAACCAAACCACGCCATTTATTTTATCAGTATTGAATGCATGTAGCCATGCAGGTTTTGTTTCACATGGACTAAAGATATTTCGCCACACCTTGAGCATTATGCTTGTGTGATTGATCTTCTTGGGAGTCCGGTAGCAGTCATGTTCATCAGAGCAATGTCTCACAAACCGAATGCAGATGTTCTAGGCATCCTTCTTGATGCTTGTAGAATCCATAAAAATGTGAGTCCTTGGGGAAGAGATTGCGAGAGAGATTAATCACTAAAGCCTGAAACTGCAGGGAATTATGTCCAATTGGCTCATAGCTACACTACCATGAATAGATGGGATGATGTGGGAGAGTCATGGATGAGAATGAGATCACTAGGACTGAAAAAGACACCCGGCTGGAGTTTCATCGAGTTAAACGGCATTATTACGACATTCTTTGTGGGACATATTCATACCCTCACCATGAGGAACTGACTGCATTGATGGCTATCTTGGAGAAGGAAATGAGAAAGTCTAGCCCTGAGACTGATGTTTACTAAGGGTTTGTAGAATGGTGAACTAATATCAATGCAGGTGTAAGACTTGTTACTTACCTTTCAATGGGAAAAGACGACCATAGAAACCATTTTAGATTGGAAGCAAATTTTCAGGCTGATTATATTGGAGAAAATAGATTCAAGAGTTAGGGATTGAATGGGTGGGGCATATGTTGTAGCACCCAATGCAATTGAGGAACATGAACTGCAGGAGTATAATCATTCTTTCCTTATGCTATGGAGACAACTAGTACAAATTTTGTTATGTGGAAGAAATCAAAGGTGTGATAACTTTGAACCTACATGTGTTATTTCCATGGATGGCAGGGTCGGGTCGGCTGGGTGAGTCGGACCCAGCCGACCCCGACTCGGGTCGGGTCGGGTCGGTGGAGCCGGCCGATTCCAATGGAGTCTGGCCGACCCTGGGTCGGCCAGAGTAAAAAATTATTTTAAAAATGAAAAAAATCAGAAAAAATCAGAAAAAAAAATCAGAAAAAATCAGGAAAATCCCTAAAATTTACAGAAAATTACCTAGACACATACAACATTCATTGAAATCAAACACATTGAAATTTAAATCTTATCATGTTCATGTACCATGAAGAACAATAACAATGACTAAAGACATAATCATTAATGTTCATACATTGCAAAAATTAAAATATGTACAAGTTGATAACATGAAATAAATAAAAATACCTTCTCAATTTGACATTTCTGAACCCTCATCCTCTACCTCATGAGATTGAATAGGTGGCACATACTCATGTCCTCCATACTGTGTATATCCAAAGCCAAACAAAGAATTTGCAATATCTTGGAATCCTCTTTGGATGCCTCGCGGTGTTGTTGCTTGTTGACTTGAATTTTCTCCTGAGTGTCCCGGACGGAAGAAACTACCATATCCAGTAGTTTGAATATTGCCCAAATAACTAGGCCCACTACTAGAGCTGATGTCTGAATATGGCAATTTTGGGGGACTAAAAAAGGGTGGATATGAAGCCCCGTATCCCCAATCATGTCCTGCTTGCCTTTGTGGCCTTCATATCCCCCGTGCTGCTGTTGTGCTTCCCCTTGGCTTCCTTGTTGTTGTTGGGGTGGTTGTGAATAATCTTCATATCCTGACATAATACCCCCAAGCCCATAACCTCCCGTGGCTCCAATCCTGCAGCAGCACCATCATCATCATCAGGTGATTGGGTGGAGTCATCACTCCCCACTGTTTTCTTTTTCTTTTGTACTCTTCTTTTTGCGACGTTCATAATGTAATTTTCTGCCTCATATAATCTAGCCAAATGAGATGGCAGGGGTGGAGCCTCAGAAAATGGCTGCCCATATGTGTCTCTGCCTCAGGAGAGTCCTCTTCACCTTCTTGTGATTTTCTTCTTGGTTCTTCTGTTCTTCTTTCTTTGTTTGGCTTTGCTTTCTTCTTGCCTTTGTCTTTCTTTCTTTTGGGCTCTAACTGGGAGGTAGATCTTCTCAATTCTGGCTGAGATGAAGAAATACTAGTATCATGTACGGTGGAAGATCTTCTCAATTCTGGCCTCTCAGCTCTCTCAGGTACATGCTCTTCTAATAAAACATCTCCTTCACATGCTTGAACTAGCCGATCATCAGGATGAAAATCAGCTAGCTCTCCCTCAGCTCTCGTCTCCACCCAAGAATGTAAAGGGTGTTCCTCATTTAGCAACTCATCAACATCTATCTCAGGAACCACCTCCTCAAATGGTCTACCAGCTAGCTGCATGAATCTCTGTCTTTCTATCTTTTGCCTTTCTTCTTTTTGCTTCACTCTTAAACGCATATTATAATGACAGTAAACCAACTTCTCTAGCCTATCCACACCCAGCCTATTGCGGATTTTTGTGTGAATAAGGCTGAATGTACCCAATTCCTTTCACATGGGCTAGAAGAAGTGGTTTGACTTAATACTCTCACTGCAACATACGCTAAGGGATTTGTCCCAGCTTGGTGATAATTGACTTGGATCCACCATTCAGCTGTTACAATAAAAAACGAATATTAATCATTATAAGGATGGTGAAAGAATATATTTATGATTTTAGGCAAACACACCCAAACATGTAAAACCACCTGGACTGAGTCTTCCAGCTGCATATTTCATGTCATATGCTCCGTATATGCCAACTTTCATCTTATATCTCTCCACCTAGAAAATGGAAGACATGAGTCACATGACATATGTCATGTCAAATGATAAAATACATACATATGCAAAGTAAAATATACTATCCTACCTCTGCCACTGCGTCTAATCTCTCATTCATGCTCCTTGCAATGCGAGTGATGACATTCATGGTGCCTCTCATCACTTCTCCGTCATTGTGCACATCATCTTTATATTGAATCTTAGGGTTGAAAAAATACCCTGCATATGATAAAAGAGGTTTAAGTATGGTATCATAAAAATATTCAGCAAGTAATTACAATAATAAATTACCTGCTGCATGAAGATCATGGTGGAGAGTCATCTCCCATCGCTTGTCTATGATGGCCCACCATTTTCTGTATGCTTTAGGATTCCTTTCCCTCAACTTTTCCTTTGCCTTGTCCATTGCCTCGTACAAATATCCCATATCATTTTTGTCGTCACCATCAACCATTCTAAGGATAAGTACCAAAGGCTCTATTACTTTGAGGTAGTAGGAAACCTTCTCCCAAAACCGTGCATTGCTAATCAAGTCTTGGACCATGAGTGCAACATCTTTACTATCAGGTCGAGTGTCTACATGCTGCAAAAATTCTGCAGAATTAATCAATTGGGCCAATTGATGCCTATATTTCATTAGGCTCTCCAAAGAAATAAAATTGGATGCAAATCTGGTGGGACCAGCACGAAGGAGATCTCTCCCATCTGTGTACTCCTCATCATATTCAAAATCCTGTTGTGACTATAAATAAAGGAAGTTATCATCTGAGCATCATCAATGATACATGAATATGAGAATCTTTGCCTATGTCCTCCATCATTAAATCAATGCAATGTGCTGCACATGGAACCCAATAGAGATGATGTCTCTTTTCCATTAACAACCTACCCGCAGCCTTGTAGCTCGGTTCATTATCAGTCACAACCTGTACAACGTGCTCTTCACCCACTTCCTCCACAACTGCATCCATAAGTTTAAACAAATATTCTGCATTCTTGATTTTGTTAGATGCATCAACAGTTTAAAGAAAATAGACCCTTCGCAGCAATACACAAGAAATTTATCATGGATTTTCTTGTGGTCCCTGTCCAACCATCACACATAATGGTGCAACCACGTTTTCCAAATATTTTTGAAGCTACTCACCCATGTTTTCAACTCCTCATATTCATCATCAAGCCCAGCATCATAAATATACTTCCTTGTAGGAGCCTTAATACCAGGCCCAGCTTCCGCAATTGCATCCAACATACTCTGAAAATATGGGCTCTCTGCCGTATGTGCTGGGACACCTGCATGTAAAAACCATTTGACAATGCCTTTGATTGCACCCTTCGCTGCCTTTGCAGTGGATTTCACTCCTTTCAATGCCTGCTTGATTCCTGGTTGTTTTACAGACCTTGATCTATACAAATATGCATCCATAGGACCCTGTGTACTCCTAGGAAGAGATGTCCTAGAGTCATCTCTAGACACATGTGCACCTGATGTGCCTAAACCCTTCGTCTCTCATCTTCCTCCGCATAAGAACGGCGACTAGCACGTGCCGCTGCAGTAAACTCAGGATCAGTATCATCATCATCATCATCATCATCCACAGGAATTGGTAGATCATAATCTCTACGAATTGTCTCCCAGAAAGCTCATCTTGAAGTTCTTGTTGCTGCTGAGTTGTCAATATTTTTTCTGCTTCTTCCCCTTCAGATATGCTTTTATTTCATTTCTCACTTCCATTGGACAATTCGGACATTTTGAAACATTCCCAGCAATCCCAGCAAGATGTTGTTTAAGGCGATAAATGCCTCCAAACATCTCCTTTCTACACCAATTACATTTCACTTTTCTCTTAGATGCATCAAGGAGAGTACCATGAGCCCAACCAGGATCAATGGCCTGCTCCACCTCTTGCTCTTCATGTTCATGATGTGCCATATTCCTGTGTAAGAATGCAATTAAATTGCACGTTAATTACACATAATCCCTAATTTTTAAACCCTATTTAGGGTTTAATTTGGGAATTTATGGAAAAAAATATCATAGACTATAAATATTGTACATACAAAACTCTAATCAACTCAAATGACCACATTGAACACTCAATTACACATTTATTATATTAATGACCTACAATTCTTATTTTTTAACTCCTAATTAAGGTTTAAGTTGAGAATTAAAAAAAACAGATCATGCAATGTTCATACAAAACTCTAATCAAGTAAAATAACTATAGGACACTCAATTACATAATAATTACATTAAAGACCTAAAATCCCTAAATTTTAAACCCTAATTAGGGTCATTTGGGGATTTTCAGGGAAAACAGTTAATGTAATGCAATTAAGTCTACCAACAAACTCTAATCAACTAAAATAGTTCTATTAATCACTCAATTGCACATTAATTTCATTCATGACACAAATCCCTAATTTTTTTACCCTAATTAGGGCTAAATTTGGAGATTTAAGAGAATGAAGTCATAAACATGTTAAATATGCTATAGATCTACAGATCTATAGCCTATTACCATTTCCTATTTTTTCAGATTTTTTTTTAAAAAATAAAAAATCTCACCTCACAGAAGAGAGAGAAGAGAACAGAGAGAGAGGAAGGGCGCCGCGGCGGCTGCTTGCAGTGGCGCCGGCGGCGGCGGCCGACGGCGAGCCTCCCGGAGCTCCGGGGCGGCGGCGGCGGCGAGGGAGGCGCTCCGGCGGGGGAGGGGGGGCTGGGGGCTGGGAAGGGGGTCTGGGAAGGGAGGTCCCGGGACTGCGCAGACTGCGCAGTCCCGGGACGGGATCCCTCCTTAAAGGGGGATCCGCGGGGTCGGGCGGGTCGGGGTAGTCGGGACGCGGAGTCGCCCGACCCCGGCGGATCCGGCCCGCCTACCGGGAATCCGCGGATCCCGCCACTTCCCGCGCCAACTCGGGTCGCCGGGCGCCGACCCGACCCCGACCCGCCCGACCCCGACCCGCCCGTTTTTGCCATCCATGGTTATTTCAGCCATTGAATTTTATCTTTTCTTTTATACAATCATCCATTTAAGATACCTAGCTGTTACACTCCAGTCGACACTCGTATGGTATGATGAGATAGCATGTTTTAGCTTCCAAGTGATGGCTATTGATATCAACTTCTTTTTTAAAACAGAATTCATGAATTTATTCGACTCTATGGATAGCCTTATCATCCTAATATAGAGGAATATATAATGGGATAAGGCTCTGATGATGATGATGGATATGAGATTAATCATCTTGACCAAGATTGACATTCTAAGATGACTTGATGATAATGAGGAAAAATCTAGCTTTAAGGAACTCAATGACCTGATTCTTGTTAGAGACAAGTGGCTGTAACCTTCTTTTTGTTCTGAATTCTCCTTAGTTCCTTTTTTTTTGGGTTAAATTCTCCCCAATGGCAGTATGCCCAAGATCCCTTGGTGAAAATATACATGCAGAAAAGACCTACATTATTGCTGACAACAGCAATTGTTGGGCTAGCTATCATACTTGCCGTTAGTGTTTTTGGAACTAAACTGTTTCAAATTTGATGCTGTGTTAATTTCATTGCATGGTTTTGTATACCATATAGCTCCAGCATACGTGGTTGCCAAAGGATAGAATGAGGTGGAATCACTCTCTTGACAGACACCAATATACATGATTATTTATGTCAAGTTCCACCTACCGATAGTGATAGAAGATCAACAATTTGTTATTAATGGCGCTTCAGTAGGAGATGCATGGTGGTGGATCATGTTATCGAGCTTCCAATGCTGTGAGTGTTACTTGATTCACTGAGAACAATTCTTGGAATTGTGTGGCAGATCCAACAGAATGATTAGTGCCTCTCCCTGTGTAGAAACCAGGCCTCCTTGGCTGCGGCAATGTGGCATTCGCAGTGCATAGCATCAGAATCACAGATGCCATTGTTGGCCTATCTTTTGCTTGCTCCTGTACACACAAGAGACCCACTTGAATGCATTTCAGGACTTCAGATATGGGGCATGAGCTACTTAACGATTCATCCAGCAGTTCCAGGATGTTGCCATCCTTCCAGAGCTTCCATACCTGATATCAAACTGCAAAAATTAGTATACAAGCAACAGAAACAGTACAATTAGGTGAGAATGTGTTTCCAGCAGGGAAAAGCAATGACAAAAGCAATAAGATTGTTTTCCCCTCTGTTATCAGGCTCTTCTAGATTACAAAGAGTACCTGCACTGCTAAATCCCCACACTTAATTCTGTACTCTAATTCAAATTTATGACTCCTAAGGAATTGTCTTACCCAATCCCAGGCATTGAGTGCATTTTCATAAACTAACATTATTTCTCGCTTTATCCTTACATGGCCAAGCAGGTTCCTTTGGGGGTCAGATTGACAAAATCCTCGATTCTTCTTTCCGCTTATAATTTCCAAAACCAAGACTCCATAGCTGAAGACATCAGATTTGACCGAAAAAATGCCATCTCGAGCATACTCTGGAGACATATACCCACTGCACAGAATTGTATAAGAGAAAGAAATAGTCAAGAAATCTGTGTCTAAGTTGCGTTCTGGATCTTTGCTAGATGACATTACTAATTTTTAGCAATGGTTCTTACTATGTGCCGACCACTCTTTTTGTGTATGCAGACGTCTGATCTCCACCAAAGATCTTGGCCATGCCAAAGTCAGAAATTTTTGGGTTCAATTCCCTGTCTAGCAGAATGTTACTTGCTTTGATGTCCCTGTGAATGATCCTGAACCTGGAATCTTGATGAAGATAAAGAAGTCCCCGAGCAACACCGACGATGATGTCGAGGCGCCTTTGCCAACTTAAAAACATGCCCTTGGTCTTATCTGACATGTTTATCCTGATGTTAGAAACCTCCATTTATTTGTTTGATGTCATTTATGCAAGGCTCAATGTAATGCATCAAGTCCAAACTGAATATGGAGGATATATATATATATATGTGTGTGGTGTGTGTGTGTGTGTTGTGTGTGTGTGTGTGTGTGTGTGTGTGTGTGTGTGTGTGTGTGTGTGTGTGTGTGTGTGCATTTTGACATTGAATATGGAAGATAATATCAATGAGTTCTAAGTTGTTCCAATTGTCATATCAAATATCATCATGAAGAAGGGCACTATATTGAGGATACAGCTTTCTTAGCACATCCTTTGACAAATTTTGCCAATATGAATAGATACAGGAGTACTTCTTCATCCATTGTGTCAAAAACTGGAATGGGGATATGCTAGAAGATACTTTTATCTGTATGATGAAGCAAAGATGGAGATGGCAGAGACATATGTACCAAATATGAAGGAGTCCAAACTCTTGTTGTGCATGTATTCATAGATCAACATTCTTTCACTTCCCTGTACGCAGCAACCCAGCAACCTGACCACATTCCTGTGCTGAAGCCTAGCAATCAAGGAGACCTCATTCTTGAACTCATCTACCCCTTGTGTCGAACCCTTTGAGAGCCTCTTCACCGCCACCTCTTTTCCTTGCAGCTTGCCCTGTTTATTGTTTTCCACATTCACAGCACCCATCATAAGCCCCTCCAAGTTTACTCAATAAAGACCACCATGGAAGGGGACATGATCAATACTATTGTCGTGGAAAACGGAATTAGATCGGCCCAGGAATCGGCCAGGGTTGATCCCGATCCGAATCGGATCGATTCCCAATCCGAATTGATTGATCCAGGCTGCAACCAGCCAATTTGATCTAAAATCGACCGATCCGAATCAAGATCGGCCAAATCTGCGAACCATGACTAACGTGTAATATCATGATAAGAGCTTGTCAAATGTGAAGGAGACCAAAGAAGTATGTAGAAAAGATAAAAGCATTGCAAAATAGAATTTTTGGGACGTTACATTGATTTATAGCAAAGTTCGATGTACTATTAAGTTCGACGTAGAGGACCCCGGTTGGGTCGATCGGTTAGAACTCTTGCTTAAAAGTAAGAGGTCTCGAGTTCGATTCCTGGGGGGGGGGGGTTTACCTGATTTACATGCAATCCTCGAGGTGTGTAGATCTGGAGTTTTTCCGGTCAAGTGGGGTAAGGGCAATATGAGTACACAGAAAGTAGGAGCTGCCAAGTCCTGACCTTGGAGTTCACGAACACCAATTTCTGAGCCCACAAAACCACACGGGACGGGATTTCCTCGTTACCAAAAAAAAAAGTTCGACGTATCATTAAACCGTAATAGTTCGAATCTGTTATCATGATTAAAAAAAAATTTTGAAAGACCTTTGTATCTATCTTGTTTGAATATCGTGATTCGTCCGATACAGTATAGTTTGGCAACTCATCATTTATATTGATTTCTTAGTTTTTAGTCCCTATAATCTTCTGTGGTTAGTTTTCATCATCTGTTACTTAACTATTTAACCTTGAATCCAAAAACTTTCACTTCCCTTGGATAAAAGTTTCCAAAAGAATCCTCTAAGAAGGGTCTCCTATCAAAGAAAGTTAAAAGTTTCTTAAGTTCGACACTAAATAGTGATGTTACGGAGATCAAAGATTAGTTGCAGAAGATTACAGAGATTAAAAAACTAAGAATTAATTATAAAAGTTGGAACACTCAAATAAAAATCTGTCCAAGATTGAAACTTTAGATTTAAAAACTAGCAAGTTAAATAAATAATATTACCCGGTAGACCTGACCAAATCCACCTCGGCCAAGCATGTTAGCTTCTGAGAAGTTCTCCGTGGCCGCCATTACGGCCGACAAGTCGTACGACCGGAGCAGCGCGTCCTTGCCGGAGCTCTCCGTCTCGTCGTCGTCGTCGTCGGCGTCGTCGTCGTCAGAGCGGTGGAGGACGGTGCTGGAGAACATCCTGTTAACCTTATCAAACAAGAACAGATCCCTCCTCTTCTTGTTCGTACCTGATCATGTGGGGGAAAAAAAAGTTTTCTTTTTTCTTAACAAATGAGATGCCTATCTTAAGTCAAACCATACTTGGCATAATAAATGATGAGGAGGCTAATATATTGTTACATGGTTAATTTGTATAGAAAAAAAATATGATAAATGGGTTTTGAAGATGCGTAAAATCTTAATGTACCCCTCTTAAGAAATATTGTCTTTATTTTTGTTATTTTATCTTTTTCCCTTAAAAAATAACTCTCTCGAAATAAGAGGTGAGATTTGTTTTATAAACATTAATTCCACGTATGATGTTATTAAAAATACGTAAAATTTTAATGTGTCTCTCTTAAAAAACATTGTCCTCATTCTTCCGGTCAAAGAAAATGACCCTCTTAAGAGTTGGAGGTGGGTCTTACTAATAAACATATATTTCATTTTCATAATCTCCGATATGATATTAAATCTCCTCTCCACATATTTTATTTATTTTTTGATTAAAATATATCTCGTTTCATGTCTCTTTCATTTCCATTGAGACCAATCACAATATCTGCCTTCTCATCATGTCATATGCCACAAAATATTAATAGAAGAAAAAAGTATGAGCAGATAAGTATTAATGAGAAAAAAAATATATTAGTGTGAGCAGATAAATATTACTGTGTTTACTGGTGTTCCTCTTCCAGAGGCAGAAGCCGCTCAACCACAAGAACAGGAGAAGGCCAGGGACGATGGTCGCAAGGACGATCGCCATTATTACACGTCTCTTCTTCTCTTCTGTGCAGCCATTAGCAAACAAAAGAGTGTGTTTGTTTTGGTGTTAGCAAGGTGGGTTCCAGTTTAATATCTAACAGTAGCAGCGATATATATAGACTGGTAGTGACAGTACTAGTAGAACAATCCGAGTTCATGCATGTTTAGTCTGGTAGTAACAATAGTAGTACATACATTTGAAGATAATAACCTAATAAATCTAGACAATATTTTAGTATAAGACAAAGGCAAAAATTAGTAAAATCATAAGTTAAATATTAAAATGATTCGTTATCAAAATATACATATATAAATTATCAAGACATATGAAAAACAAAACATACTTAAGATCAAAACAAAACTTAACCCTTAGCCATCTAAGATCTAAAGATTTAAACGAAGCGGAGTTTTAAACAAAGTAGATCGGGCGAATCGGAAACCACTCTATTTATTAAAACGGATGTGTCAGCTACAGTAAATTGATGAATATTCGGAGACCCGAATACGGATTCGAAACGGATCTGAATAAAATTTGGATCCGTTCGCAATCTTATTTGCCGTCTATTACACATGAGAATGGAATCTCAAAACCCAAGAATGGGTCCAAAACCTAAACTTTTCTCACATCATGTTTAGTGTTCGAGACAGCGTTAGCTGAAACCTCGGCTCAGCTCAAACTTTGTCTTTTTCTTTTCTTTTATCTCCCTTGTCAACCTTTCTAGTAGGGAGTTGTTGTGGATAGCAGTGAAGTAGCTAATGGCAACAGAACTAACAGGAGCAACGGAGGTAGTGGTGGATACCTCGACGGCCGGGAGGTCCCAGACGCACGTACAGATCATGGCCACCTTCCTTGTACTCCCGCAGATCGATCAGGCTGCCGAACCAGTTCAAGCACCCGCCGCCGCCGCCTTCGACCTCCGCCGCTGCGAAGGCGACGCAGGAGCAATTCCTCGAACACCTGTCCCTGCATCCCTCCGGCTCCACCCCCTCCTCCACGGTGGCGAACGATGCGTCCGGCAGCTTCACCCCCTTCACGGGCACAAACCTGTCCCCCTCCTGGCACCTCAGCGCCGCCGTCCTCTGGCAGGGATTGTAGCTGTCGTCGCCGGAGCCGGCCGGCAGCATGCGTTGGAAGCCTTCTGGGCAGCTGCAGCGAGGAGTGGCAGTGGGTTTGGCATCCAGTTAGATCACAGAAAAAATCTAATAAATTTTATTCGACTTTGGTGTAGAGGCTAACTTTTCTACTTTCTTTTTGAAAAAAAAACTTATATATATATATATATATATGATTATGGAAATATATTATTCTTAATATATATATATATATGTGTGTTATTTAGTGCAATCTTACTTTAGTATATGCAAAAAGAGAAAAGTTTATTGCACTTTCACATTACACTTTACAATGTGACTAAACAACAAGCCCACGTGACATCTAACAATTATATTGTTATTTTATCACTCCTCATGTGAGAGGTGCCACATAAGATATTGCATAATCACATTGCACTTAAAGTGCAATGTACAAGTGCAATAAACTTTTCTCTTGCAAAATATCTCTAGTAACTTAATTAGTAATCTATCAACTTGTCACTGCAAAAATAACTACTTCATATAAACATTACACAAAAATGATCCTGTTTTTAAACATGAGTATGGAAATATATATTGATGTGGTCAAACATAATATTCTTTGTCTTCTCCGCCGAAGAGTGGGCCCGGCCTAGCCCATTAAAGCGGTGGCTTGGCCCAAAGCACTATCGTATACCCTTATGTTTACATATCATTAAGTGTTCTTTAACAACAATTAACCATAGGGGCATTTCTACGTGGATATTTTTATCTTATACGTAAAATAAATATTTTTTGAATAAAAACGTATTTTTTAATCCTAATTTGACCTGGTTTTCGTCGAGTCTACCTGCACTGGCCGGAGACACTGCAGACGCCGTACGGCCCGCAAGAGCCGTAGTCGTCGCACGCGTTCTCCGGGATCCGCCACCGGTTGTCCCACCGCCGCTCGAGGTCGTCCCAAGCCAGGAACTCCAGGTGGCCGGACTGGTTCAATACCAGCCTGGAAAGGCCGGTGCGGCTGCCGGGCTCGAAGGAGAACCCCCCCTCGGCGAACTGGAAGGCGGAGGAGGAGGCGGAGCCGCCATGATCCCACCGCCCGGTTCTCCACTTTCGGGTCACCCCCTCCCACAGGAACAGCTGCGGGTACCCACCGACGTCCACCTTGCAGGAATAGGCCCCCGGTGAGGGGTCCTGGGAGCTCCTCTGCGAGGTCAGGACCCGGCTCCCTCCCAGCTTCATCCCCGGCAGCAGCGTGTCGGAGGGGTGGTCGAAGCTCTGCCACAGCACGGCGCCGCCCGGGTTCCCCCTCAGCACGAAGTTCCCGTCGTCGAGGAGCTCGGCCACCGGGCTGCCCGACGCGCCGTACCCCGCCGGTCTCGCCCTCCACTGGGTCGTGCCGTTGCGGTCGCCCAGCAGGAGGTCCCCGCGCCCGCCGATCTTTAGCGAGCCCGTCCGGTCCTCCACCGGGGTGTCCCTGTTGGCGACCCAGACGACGGTCTGGACGGAGATGTTGGCGTACCAGATGCCCAGGTACCTGGTCATGGAGGATTCGCCGGGAGGGGTGAAGAAGCCCAGTTGGAAGCGGCCGCCGGGGGAGACCAGGGACTGCCCCTCACTCCCCTTCTTGCCGCTGTCTCGCAGAGGGCGGGTTAACGTGATGGAGTTCGCCGCCGACGTGGAGTTCGTGCTCTCCGCAGTGGAGACCACGCAGAGGAGGAGGAAGAGGAGGAGGAGCATGGGGAGGGACATGAAGACCCATCTGAACGTGGTCGCCATGGGAGAGCGGTTCCCGGAGCTCTCTCCCCACGCCCGCGCACAGCGGAAACTAAAATTTCTTCTAACCTTTTTTTTTCACATATATCCCTGCTAAAAATGATATTATATGTATGACATGAATATTTGCGAGTACATCTTATACACCTGAATCATATATCTCCCGCAAAGTTTTATCAAAATCACAGTTAGAAACAGGAAAGTTCAAAAGTAAAATAAGGAACAGTAATGGAGTTATGGATCGACCATTTTAGGGATTTTTTTGTATATCACCATTCTTATAGCAAATATTGTAAGTCTAGCTACCATCCTTCATAAAGATATTATCTAATATATCGCTGCTACATCTTAGATGAATGGCATTGTGGTGTTACGTGAGGTTATCACACATCCAACTAAGCATGTAACTCATAAAAGAATGACAAAATTACCTATAGGTAAGATACCCAACATAGCGGGTTGGAAAGTGATTAATGACGAGATTTCACCGTCTAATTATCTTCACTAGTTTTTATATTTGTTTGTTGAGAGAACGTCAATTTACAGTTGCAAGATAAAACAAGTGGTCTAGGGGTTCTAGGGGTGGTTTCGATGGAAAACGATCCAACGATTAAGTCAGATTAAAACACGGGAAGAAAGAGGAGACAAGGGGGATGATCTCTCGATCTAACATGTGGTTTTCAAGTTCTGAAGTCCTCCTTTGTCATGGCTAGAGCGTCCATCGGAGGTATCTCAGATGTGTATCTCCTATTTTCCAGTCATATAGATGAATAGTAGAGGAGTGAGGAAAATTAACGTTGCACAGTGGATCTTGGGGCTCGTCTCTCTGTACCGATCAAGTAGATGATATTATAAGAGAGTGGAGCCGACATCATGTGAGAGATCTCAAGATGTATCTGCTCCTTCTGACTGTGTGGATGACTTGTAGAGAAGTGGAGCTAGCACTGCATAGGGAATCTCTAGACATATCTCTCCTTCTTAATTGTGTAGACGAACTGTTAAAGAGTGAAATTGACATCACGTAGGGAACCTCTAGACGTATCTCTCCCTCTTTACATGTAGATAAATAGTAAAAGAGTGGAGCTGCTCTGCGTGGGGTCATCATTCACTTGGACCGATGGTAAGGCATATTTCATCTTCATGGTTGGGCTTCGTCGTGTCGAGGGCATATTGGCCCCCTACCAAGGTGCACCTCTACCCCACCTTAGATGTCTTAGGATGTGGAGAGAGAGAGGGGCTCAACTATCTATCGTAGACATATAATATTATTGGTCGTCAATCTATACCTTGGTATAGATCATTTGGAGAGAGTGAAGTCATACAAAAAAAAAGATTGTCACGTGACTTGAAGGGGCATGAGACTCCACTTAATCAATTTGAAGAGTCGGTGTCCTTTTAGTTTAGACCATTGAATCTAGGTCCGTTTTGCCTGCGCCGTTGCTAGGCGATGTTTAGTGTGGTCCATCTTGTCCTTGGTCGGGTTAATAGGCCAATTGATTGGGTTATAACGGGTCGATAACACATTTTTAAAATAAAAGAGAGTACTCAAGATATTTTTATGAAAAAAAAACAATTTTAACAGAAATTATAGCTTTTGGAAGAAATATTTATTTTTAAAATAAAAGTTAACCGGAGCTGTAGTTTTTCCAACATTAATTGAGATCGAGCAATGATATTTTTAACAATATTCTAACAAAGATGGTTATAACTTTATAATATCTGTTATATGAATGGCGTATAACTAGAAGAGTTACTAGAAAGTCCTTTTTCTTTCCCTCTCTGTTTCCACGTCTGAAAAGTCTCCCGCCGTGTCAAAAAGATGTGAACGAAGCGCTTTGGTCAAAGCCTTTGAAGAAGCGTCTACGGTCTACGCATGGCTCCATCGGGCGTCATCACCATGTTGACCAATGGGGAGGCTCGTTCACAGCCACATGCTAAGCGGACTAGCTGATCACCTGTGGTTGCCCAACAAATTTGTTGTTGCACATTTGTTTCACATTAATTAAAATTGTAGCGGTCAAAAGCTAATAGCCTTGCTGATGTCAATCTATCCGAATTCTAAATTTATTTATTTGATAAAGAATATTAGTTGGCACCTATAACGGGAGAGGAGTAATTAGAGAACCTACGAGCCGGGTTGTGTTGACTTGACCCGATTTTATTGGTTCGCAAGATTTTTTTGGATCTGTAGATTTTTAGTCGAACTTAAAAATCTAATCTGACTAGACTCATAGATCGGATTCGAGTTTAGAGTTCGGCCCGACGATTACCTCCGTCGTTCTCATTTCTTTTTTCTACTTTCAAATCTTAAACTTAGTTAAAATATGTTTTTTATTGTTTAGGTTAAAAATTCTCTTTTCAAACAAATTAAGTAAGTAACATCAAAACTCTATTTATTGAGTGAGATTATAAATTTTATGTTATTAAATATATTATTTTTATTATTAATTTAATTTTATTTAATCATTTGAGTCGGGACGAACCTTAGTCGGATTTTACATTTTTGTAAAAACATTAGACCCGAGCCAACCCTGCCCGACATAACTTGGGCCTAGGCCGACCTTATGAGTCCAGCATGAGTCCAGCCCATTAACAGCTCTACCTACGAGCAATCTCAAGAGAAAACCTAAACATAGGAGAGGAGAGAATGTGAAGACAGAGAATTTTTTATTTCTGATTTCACTCCACCTCTTTTGTTTGTCGAAAGAGCCTCAAACACATATCTCCTATTTTTTTTGGCCATGTGGATAAATCGTTCAAAAATAGGAGAAGTTGGCACTTATTCTAGAGTTGTTAGATATATCTTTATTCTCTAAGGCTATGGTATTTAGATAGACTGGAGATAGAGTGATGTTATCTTCAAATAAAAATTTGAAGATAACATCACTCTATCTCCAATCTATCCAAATACCAAACATAACATAATATATAACACGAGATGCAAAAGAGTGGGAGAGTCTTTGGGTAGACGAGATTGCCTATCGCTTCGATGGATTGATTTTCACGAGTTGGACATTCTTGAGGAGAGCTAATGACCTCCTTTTACTTATAGAGAAATGATGGTTACTCGGTCGGGCGCCCGGGTAAACAACATGCGCTGGATCGGCCGTGCGTGGGCCCCACGCCACTCTTGTGGGGCTCACGCGCGGCCGACCAATCAGATCGGCCGTGAAGTCGATCCACGTCGACTAACTATCCGAGCGTCCGAGTAACTAGCATTACTCTTACTTATATGGGGAGCATCTTTATTGACTCTAAATGGCACAGGTTTGTAGAGAAGGAGGAGCCTCGATCACCAACCACGGACACATACCACGATCACATATCATGTGGCTAGCCGTCAAGCCATGTCACATGTGACAAGACATATTGGGCAACAGCAATGAATCGCTCGATGCCATGCAAGTTGAGGCTTTTGTAATATTTCTTACTAATTTTTTCTGCCCTTCTAATTTGACTATCATTTTTGAATATTTAAAAAGTTTTCTCTAAAAAAAAACACCCGCAGGTAGGGGTGTCAATGGGCCGGGCCTGGACCGGGCCTTGCTAGGCCCGGCCCAGGCCCGGTTTTTTAAAAGCCGGCCCGGGCCCGGCCCAGGCCCGGTTAGGCCCGGTATGGGTGGCCCGGCCCGGCCCAGGAAAAGCCCGAAAAGCCCGGCCCGGCCCGAAAGCCCGGAAAAATATATTATTTTTTTTTATAATATATAATTTTTTAATATATCTACTATAATTAATCTATAAAAAATAATAATATTTTACTTACATCGATATTACATTTAACTTGTAAAAGATTATGTTTTTGAGTAGATTTATGTAGAAAAATACTATAATTCTCTTTCTAAATATAAAATTTATACTTAATATAAATTATATTTATATTTTTCGGACCGACGGGCCGACCGGGCCGGGCCTCACAAAGCCCAAGCCCGGCCCTATTTTTTCCGGGCCGGGCCGGACGGGCCAAAAACTTTAACGGGCTTATTTTTCCGGCCCAAGCCCGGTTAAAACCGGGCCGGGCTTGCGGGCCTCTGGGCCGGCCCGGCCCAATTGACACCCCTACCGCAGGTCCTTTTTTTTTTAACCTTTTGAAGTTTCTTTTTTTACAATTATATTTTTAGTTCTTGAAGAGATTGATGAGATGTTACAAATATTTCATGTTACAAACAGCTATAGAAGCTGAGGCCATCCCCTTCCTTTCCCCGGCGCTCACACGTGTATGCACACGTGCCATGCCCACGCCCTCCGCCTGCACCTTCATATGTGTGCATGTATCGTCTTCTCCCCTCGCCGGCCCGCCATGTACTCGTCCTCCGGCGCCCCCATAAGCATGGTCACCGGGAACCACCCTCCTCTCCGCTCCGTGGCAAGAAGACTTTGGTCCCCCTTCCACCACGCGCGCTCATCTCCAACGCCGGACGGAGGCTTCCATGGCCCCGCTCGCTATCGTCTCTCCTTCCCAGGAACTGCCCCCGCCGACGCTGCCGCAGCCGCAACCACGGCCAGCTGCAGCAGAGGCGCCGCCGTCTCTGGGGCCTCCAAGCCGACCGACCCGTCCTTTCCCACCGAGGTGCCTGGGATAGAAACGCCGCCGGAGTTCGAGCCGCCGCCCGGGATCGACTGGCCCCCCGGCTTCCCGGTGCCCCCAGCGCCTTCGCCCCCCAGGCCAGACATCCCGCTGCCGCCGCCGGACGTGATACCGCCACGGGAGCCCCCGGAGGTACTCCCCCCGAGGCCCCCGGAGTTCGTGCCCCCGCCGTCCACGCCGCCGGACGTCAGGCCGCCAGCCATGTTTCCAGAGTCGCTTGCTTCTAGCTCGACCTCTCTTCTTCGCTTAGTTTAGCTTCTTGTGTATTTTGGACTTATAAAGTAATAAATAATAATGTAATATTTCATGTATCAAAAACCAGTACTACAATCTTGTTTGTAGCCTTATGTGGAATGTTAGGGTCTTCTTTATGTTTGTTTCTAGGATTAATTTTAAATGTCATATTTATTTTATCACCCACAAGTCTCATATAAGATGTCAGAAAAAAAAAATTAAGGGTGGCATTATAACAAATCTCCAGTCCTAATTTTTGTCTTTTAGATGATTTCTTTAAGAAACTAAACGAACCATCTTTTAGTATCTCTTCGCGTTCATCAAGAACTTGAACAATCTTGTCAAGTGTTCAAGAACAAATAATGAGATTGGAGAAGATTGACACATGTTCTCATGATAAAATGGTTATCTGACATAAATAAAAAAAGGATAAAGTAAAGAACTTGAGCATCTTATGAACTTAACTGCGGCAAGCTACTGTCAAGTTTCATGCACAGGCAACTGATTTGGCCAAACTTGGCAAGATTTTCACTAATGTCGGAAACTGCTGTCGATTGTTTTGATCCAAAACATTTATGGCTAAAAACAAATTTTGTTTCTTGGATGTCCGAAGATGGACCCAGAAAAATGCTGCTTTTAGGACCTACATTTGCTCGTATCGAACAAGAACACTATCAGAGAAGGTTACTAACAAAATTAAGACATCAATCATCACAAGGAAAAAAACGAGAAGCCCCTTCAGAGTTCAACTCTAGAAAAAAGACAGGACTTTGACGGTGTTTACTGCATTAAGGGGCGCTTTCACAAAGAAATTTGTGGACCACGATTCCGCTCTTCTGCTAACTCGGCGAGCCGGCGGACTACTCTCCTGGCGATGTCATTGTAAGCTTTAGATGATTCAGAGAATGGTGATGATGTGACGATTGGGCATCCTTCGTCGGAGCTGCTCCTTATCTCCACCTCCAGGGGTATCTGAATCCAAGGAGCAAAAGCAAGATGGCTCAGTTGTTTGGCAGTAATTTCCCATTCTATAAGAGGTATTGCATTCTACAGAGGAAGAAACCAAGAATTGCTGAAACAATGATGCAAGATTTCTATTAACTTCGAAAGGTATGATCGCACGAGAACTGTTTGGGATTAAAAGAAGAGAACTTGGAGTAGTAAGGATAAGAGACACAAGGCGGGACATCTCTCTGAGTGAAGCATCAAACTTGTCAAGAACAAGTGTGTGGTGGGTGCCATTAGATATCGACTACATCATCATCATCAGAGCCTGCCTTATCCCATTATTTGGGGTCGGTAACATGAATCTTGCTCTGCCAAAAATTTCTATCAACTGCTATATTCGTGTTTAAATCTTACAAATTCTCTATCAACTGCTAGATATCGACTACATACCTCACCAAGAAATTCCATATCCATCTCGGCAGCTGTCTTGCGTGCTCCTCCATGCCCAAAGATGTGTGTTTTCTCGCCACAATGTGGGCACTTAAAACAGCTCATATTCTCGATCAATCCCAGTATCTAGCAAGAGTAGAAAAGTAGTAGATAAGTGCACCACCTGTTTTGAGTTGTTTGTAGCAGCTATTGTGTGGAAGTGCGAATGGGTTGAAGGCACTGTTTGGAGTATAAAAAAACCTAAGCCATTCAATAAGAAGATGAGCTAGTACATGACTACATATAACATTGTTGGTTGCTCATCGAGTAAAAAGGAATCCCAGGTTTGAGACTAACACAAACTTCCAATAGAAGTGTGTTCTCACCAGATTGCACTGTTGGTATGCTATAGAATTGCATCTTGTGGCAGAGATTTTTCGAATGAAACGTAGTAATAAGAAGGAAAATTTCTTACCGGGACTTCCACTTTACGGAACATGTTAGCACCTCTTCGGGCATCAATCAAGGCAATGTCTTGGGGAGTTGAAACAATCAAAGCGCCTAAAAGTCAAAAGACAATCAGAAGAAGAACAACAATTGCATAGAGCAAAACCACACATACTTAAAAGATACATGTAGCAAATTAATGTAGATTCTGGAGGTTACAATGAAATGGATATTTGAAGTTTGAACAAGGATCAATACCAAACCCTCCATAGAACGGAATAAGTCCTAACTTACATGTATACTACATTACTACTATACCGAAATGTAACATAAATTCTAGACAGATTGATGTCCTCTGCTCCTTTTAACCTTTGTGGAAGAGATGGTGTAAGTTAAGTACACCTTTTGTCGGTTTGTCGCCATCACAACTATGTTCATAGTTGGTATTGAGTTGGTCGCCCTATATGATATCAATGCACTGTGTTTTGTCAATAACATTTATGCTCTTACACGATATTACTGCTGTACGAAGTTCACCCTTGGTGGAGGGTCTCATCATCATGGGGGATGCTGGCAAGTGGGATTTAATTCCATACAGGATGTCTACAACATCGCCTCCTGTGTATCTTAGACCTCTTCCACCAAAAACCATATGGCTTAGGGAAGGCATATTAGAACTAAAAGAGAATAGCTATGTTGATTGTCCTGCTGATGCAAGTAATAGAGGACACCTAAAAATGTGAATGTGGAATGCTAGATAATCTGTATAAAAGAGTTACAGAACAGATCAAGGTTGCACTAATACCAGATAACTGAAGCCTTTGAGAAATAGACAGCTGAGCATCCCCAGTTCCAGGTGGCATATCAACAACAAGTACATCAAGCTCCCCCCAAGCAACACCCCTTGTCAACTTTTCAAGGGCACTCATCACCTGCAGTGTTGGCAATCAAATTCAGTCGTATATGAGAGAGACGGCATATGAAATATAAGCATGTAGACTATTAAGATGGAACAAATTTATAGTTTCATGCTCAGGACTGTCAATACTGAACACTACCAAGACTAGTTAAATCTACCCATATATGAGATATTACCTTTTTGCACTTCATAGGAACCGCCTAAAGTTAAGTTTTAAGTTTTATGAACAGATGTTTGATAAAAGAATTTGAGCAAAAGATAAGAACTAACCATGGGTCCTCTCCATACAACAGGAGCATCCTTGTCAACAAGAAACCCAATTGACATACACCACACTTCATGGTTTTTCATAGGAACCATCTTCAAATCTGCTTGAAGAGACAGAGATCCACTAATTAATCACTCAAGATGAAGCTAACGATGCAAAATGGATAGTACCACATTTCTCTTAACAATAGGAAAATGGCATTCAGTCATTAACTTGTAAAGCTTTCAAAATTTCCCTGTATTGAGGAAATAAACAGAAGAGTCCTGACATCAAAATAAAACTACGCTGCATATTAATGAACTTAAAAGCAGGGTAATACTCAAAAACATGAAATACAGAGCCGAATCAACCATACACAACCAACTGAACTCATTGATGTCTGTGACATCAGAAGGGCAGAAAATGTGGAGAGATTAAAGAGAGAGATGAGAGACGAGTCATTGGAATGTTCAAAATAAATAGGGTAGCACTGTGATGTTCAACAATTATCAGATGAAAATGAGAATGAGACCTTCACTCACTTCTGGCTTTCCTTGGAGGTTCATCAAAGTGGGTATGGATGGCCCATATACATCAGCATCTAGTAAACCAACCTTCAACTTGCAAGTTTTAGCAAGTGCAACAGCCAAATTAACTGCAAAGACAGTAGTTCGAGATTAGCACACAACCTAGACAAAAACATGTAGATACCTGAACTTTCCTGGCTTTAGTCACCAGGAGAGGACATGGTACCTCGCTACCTCTCGCAAAAGAAAACCACAGTCCATAAACCACATTTCATGGTTTGTTTTAACTTTGAAGCACAACCCTTCAAATCTAGCCAACTAGAACTCAAAATAACAACAGCAAATCATCATTGAAGTCCAGAAGAAATCACAACAAATGGAATTAAGACTAACGAAATGAGGAACTGTTTCAATCAGAAAAATAAATTGTAAAATATGAAATGGATCAGTGAAGAAGAAAGAAACCTATAACTCTTCCAACACATTACCCATGCGTCCAAGGCGTTGCCTTATGATAATAATCAAAAGCAACGAACCCAGTTTAGGGATCACTTCCACCATCCTCACAACACCCCAAAAAGGCCACAGATCCCAAGATTCAGGAAACCCCACGCACCTGCCGTTGTGGACTTGCCGACCCCGCCCTTCCCAGACGCCACCGCGAAAATATCCTTGATCCCCTCTATGGAGCCTCCCTTCCCGCCGCCCGCCGCAGCCACCCGTCTGGAACCAGGCCCGGACCCGGCCGCGGAGCCACAGCTCCTCTCGCGGCGCCCCATCTCCACCCCTGCAAACTGCCAGACGCGTGAACAAGAAAAAAAACGAGGCGTACACGCCGAGGGGCCGCAAAATCTGCGAGATCATTGGCTCAAACTCATCAAAGCTGGTAACTTTACTCTCGAAATCTCAGAGTAGGCCTTGAGACGATCCCGGGCGAGCGCCGAGCTGCTCTTCAACCCCATTCCGGCTCCTGGAACACTGCTTCGCTTGGCCTCTAGTCTTCGACTTCTCGGCTCCTCTTCTTCCGGGTTTTATATCCTGCGATACAAATATGGGTTTTTTTAATAAATAATTATATTTAATTATTTAATTATTTAATAATCAAAAAAAATTCCTAAAATAGTCACCAAGTGTTCACATAGGCAACTTGGTGACCGGCTGGAACCGGTGTGCCTTTGGAGCCGGCATTGGCAATACCGGCTCCAAAGCCGACGTTGCCAACGCCGACACTGAGTCGGCATTGGCAATGCCGACATTGGAGTCGGCATCTCATACCGACACCACCGCCTTTAAAACCCCCCCCACCCCGAAACCCTCACACTGCTCGCCACCCACCCGAAGCCCCCTTGCTCGCCGCCGGCCTCACCTGCCCACCCCCCAGCCCGCGCCGCCTTCCCTCTCCTTCACCCCCCCCCCCCCCCCAGCTGCGCCGCCCTCCCTCCTCCTCCTCCTCCTCCTCCCTTCAGATGATATATCGAATAGTGCACATCTACATTTATATCCATGCAGATGTATATTGATAGTGTGTTTATCTCAGGTTCAGCGGACAAATTCATCTACATCACATGCAGGACCTTCAGAGCCATATGCAGGCACACCACAGGAGCCAGATGATGCAGGACCATCTCACTATTCTCCAGATGTATGACAGTTTCACAGTATGGTCTATATGATGTAGGAGCTTCACAGATACTGACAGATGAGGCATGACAGATACACAGCCACCACAGTCTACGGTATTGTACATATCGTCGTCAGCGACGTCACAGAGGTTCGAGTAGCACACTAGCACAGCAGAGTCAGTCTGACCTACTTGGAGAGACATTAGGCAGTATATCAGAAGACATGGATTCTGAGACAGAGCAGGCAGAGTCATGTGATGCTATCTTAGTGCATGAGACACAGCCAAAGTCGGAGACAGAGGTTATGCATAGGAGCAATGTCACAGCCGTGGTCGTGGTCGTGGTCGAGGTCGAGCATCTAGAAAGGAAAGAAGAGATGGTTTCCACAGTTTTTTTGAGATGATTTATGTACTTGATGTTTTTTAGTTGTGTTCTCGTGTACATATGTAACTTTGATGTATTTGTGATTTTGACATGATATATATGTGACTTAGACATGATGTATGTGTGACTTAGACATTTACAAATATTTTGACATGTTATTTGTGATTATCCTTGACATATATTGAAATGCTATCATACATGAACATGTACAAATAATGAAATATAAGTGAACAGGAGAGGTGCTGTCCCATTTTTTTAAAAATAAATAGATGTATGTTTCAACCATATAGTTTGTTAGAATAATCTATTTTACTATCATTTTAAAATATTCAAATTCTAATCTAAAATTTAAATTTGAGTTAAATTTTGTTTGTATATGTTCTTAAAAAATATTTAATTATCTATATTTTCTATCTTTTGTTCAAAAATTAAGTCAAATGTGTTTTAACCGAGACACCCGTCTCGGTTCACCTCACCGAGACAAGCATATTACCTGTGTCTCAGTGAAGTTTCACCGAGACCCAGGCAATATGCCTGGTCTCGGTGAAACACACAGGCCGCGCCCTGTGTTTTCACAGGGCGCGGCCTGATGAATTTTTTTATTATTTTTTAAAGTTTGGAGTCGGCATTGCAATGCCGACTCCAAAGCGGCATTGCCAATGCCGACTTCAGTGTCGCATTGGCAACGCCGGCTTTGGAGCCGGCATTGCCAATGCCGGCTCCAAACACGGCATTGGCGTCCCCACCCGGTCACCAAGTTGCCTGCGTGGCAATTGGTGACTATTTTGGGAAATATTTTTTTTTATTTATTATATTAAATATGATTATTTATTTAAAAAACCCTACAAATATTTATAGTTGAACAAAGCATCTATAAGCCGTGAAAAATATTTTAAAATGTATTTATGAATCAGAAAATTAATAAGAGTCGCTTGTGAGACGATGATTTTATTTTCTATTTTTATCGGAAAATTGTGCCAAAGTAGTCGGGGGTAGATTTTAACAATTATCATTAAAAAAATAGGTTTTCTCTCTATTTTATTTTTGTTTTATTCTTTCGTGAATACATTTTTTATTTCTTACCATCTATGTATGATTATTATATTTATATTTAACTGATTTTTTCATCTACTTTAACATATTACTTTAGCACATTCTGTGTGTATTTTAATAGAAAGGTTGGGTCTTCTCTTTAACTTTAGCATTTTATGCATCTTATAATAAGACGAATTATTTATTACTTTAATAATTTATAATTTACTTTAACCTTCTAGTTTTACAAATATATCACATATGTAACTGTGTCAAATTTTAAGATAAGAATTTGAAGTCGTTAAAATATGTGCGACGATAAGTTAAAATATATGGACTGAAAGTCACTGTAGCTACGAATGGTTAAAGTATGAGTTCGAAATCATTAAAATATATATAACAATAAGTTAAAGTATGTGAGACTAAAAATCACTGTTGACATTCTTTAAAGTTTAAATTTTAAGGTGTTCAAATAAGAAGTCGAAGATGTTAAAGTAAAAGTTCGACGTCATTAAAATATGTGTGACCGTTAATTAAAAGTATGAGAATTAAAGTCATTGTTAACATGACTTAAAATATATGTTCTAAGATGATAAGAGTTTTGAGTTGTTAAAGTAGGTGTGATGCTATCTTAAAATGTGTAGGACTTAAAGTAATTGTTCACATAAATTAAAGTCAAAGTTTGAAGACATTAAATTAAGAGTTTGAATGTCTTAAAATAAGAGTTCAATATTGTTAAAGTATGTGTGACGGTGAATTAAAATGTGTGAGACTTAAAACCACTGTTGACATGACTTTTAAAGTTTAATTTTGAATGTGTTAAAGTAAGACTTCTAATATGTTAAAGTAAGAATTTGAGATCATTAAAGTATGTGTGACAGTTAATTAAAATATGTGTGACTTAAAGTCACTATTAATATGACTGAAAGTTTAAGTTGCAAGGCGTTAAAATAAGAGTTCAGAGTTGTTAAAGTATATGTGATACTGAGTTAAGTGTGTGAGACTTAAAGTAACTATTGACATAAATTAAAGTCTAAGTTAAAGATATTAAAGTAAGAGTTTGAAGGTATTAAAATAAGAGTTCAAGTCGTTAAAAAATTTATTGTAGGATACAAAAGAAAATGAGGCCTAGGTGTTGACATTGTTATAAAAGACAATAGCTATCTTGGATTTTTTTTTTTTTGAAAGTGAGTAGTACCACGAATAAATTAAAAGAAAGAGAGAATGTACAAGTATAAGTGTGTCAAACCCCAGAAGAATCCCCCCCTATACAGCCAAGCACACACCAGAGGGATGTGAAACAATTAGCTTTCCAAACAAACAAAACTAGAAAAAAATTGAGTTATTCACATTAGTAATATTTAGTAAAAGGAATGACAGTTTCCCAGTGTTCTCAAGGGTCTTAAGTCACACTATGGATCTGGAGGAGGCCAAACAAGATTTTTGAACTGGAAACTTTGGGGGGGATTTATGGTCCTAGGAAGGAGAAAACTTCCAATACACACATATAAGAATGATTTTGATACTCTATGTCTAAGCTTGTTGCATATCATGTTTTGACCTGGAACATGTCTTGCACACGGTGTAGGTGTGCATTCTTCTGGAGCTGGTGTTTTGTCAAATACTAGCTCTATACCCTGCGATGCACGGAAATATTTTAAGAATAAATATTTAATATACATTTATATCTTAATATATTTAATATAATGACATTTGTTTAAAAAATGTTCAAATATTTTTTAAAAATGATGTAAACAATTAAAATAAAACAACTTATCTAAGAACATCATAAGATACATAAGAAATATATATAGTGTTAAAGTAAATATCATTAATAAAAAAAATCCACATGAAATAGTTGGTATATAAATCAAAACAACTAAGATTAACCAATCAGATTTAAAAAAAAATCAAACTAAGAAGAAAAAAAAAGGAAAAACGTTGAATAAATAGTGAGTTACTGTGGTGCGACAGTAAATTACTGTAGCGCTACAGTACCTGTTCCTTCTAAAAAAGTACAATTTTTAATATTTTTTATATTAAAAAAGTTATAAATCAAAACAACTAATATTAAATCAAAATAACTACATAACAGGAAGTCTATTCTACACAGGCATACACAACTGAGCAGAGAGAGAACATAACATATATAGATTAACAGACGCTTTGGATTGTCCCAAATTCATGATGTGGCTTATGAATAAACAAAGGTCCTAACATATCTTGCTAGTGCAGGTCATCTTTATCTAACCACTGCAGCTTATTTGTCTTCAACTTCATACACTTAGACTTTCGTCGAGTATGTACAGTTATTTCGTGTAATTTTGAAATAGAAATTTAATATTAAGAAGAAGAAAAAAGTAAATCGGTATTTACTGTTGCGCAACAGTAACTACTGTTGAGCAACAGTAGTTACTATTGCTTCTGGTAGCCCCTCCCTTTGTATATGTCTTCTTCGCTTCGCAGATTTGTTTGCCCCCAGTATATTCCATAGATCACAAGGCCCAGAAGCACCACAATGCTCATCATTCCCTTGAGAGATATTGCCCACCATCAACACCAGGGCCTAAATTCTTGCGTAGGTTGGAAAAGTATTTAACAGTGCGCCCAGAGAATATGAGAGCAATGTTTGCTCCAAGACCAAATAGAGGATAAAATTGTTTTGCTTCGTCAACAGTTGGAATCTGCAAAAACATGAAGAGCATCAGCAACAACCACCACAAAAGGGGGCAACTCATTTAAAAGATTTCTGGGTGGCACCAACTGACGAAGAACGAAGTTAACAAAAGAAGAATGACGCAATTATCAAAATTTTGAAAGTTGCAGAATGTCTAATTAGTGGAACAGGAGAAAGATAGCATGCTGTTTGATGCAGCTGGATTGCCATTCTTAAAGGAGAAGGGGTTTAGACTTTCGATGAAAAGCAAACTCGAGTATTCAGACCTTCAAACTTTTCAGAAGTTGCCTTGAAGACCAAAATAATCAGACTGCACTGCGAACATATCAGTGCAGAATCCAGATGCCAAAGAGATCCTGTATATCAAAAAGTGCACAATCATACATGTAACAGACAACTAGTTTTTGTTCTTAGAAAAGAAATTAATACAGTTTGAAAACTTCAGAACAATTCAAGAGCAATAGCAGGTAAAAATTAACATCTTTAATGCATATATAGACATCAACTTAAAAAACACATCATTTTTATAGGAATAGTTAGATGCTAAAAACAGAAGAAACATGGCATTACCACCAGAAACTGTTGGAAAACTTAAAAACCAGCAATGTGTGCTTAATATAATTGATAGACGGATTAAAAAAACACATCACCTGATTGGCAAATCCCCAGAAGAGTACCGATATCACACTGCCCCAGAGCTCGGCCATGACATAGAAGAGGCAGAAACTCCATATTCTCAGTATGGACACGGGTCCGAGGAACCTCGGCCCGAGCACCAAAGGAGATTGTCGGCTAGCGCTGTGGGGTGGATAGCGTGTTGAGAGGGTACATGACGAAGCCGAACAACCCGAAGAAGGCGATGAAGGGGGTGATGACGGTGTAGAAGAGCGCCTCCTTGGAGAGGACGTTGGAGAGCTTGCTGTAGAGGAGCATGAAGCCGATGGCCACGGGGAGATTGACCCACGTCTTCAGGAAGGGAATGATCTCAGCGCTGCTACCATTGGTCGTGACCACCAGCACGTCTTTGGTGTCCCTCAGGATGGTGTAGTTGAATAGGATGCAGAAGAACATGAGACCCAAGGGTGTAATATTCTTTAGCGTCGTCACCTCCGCCCCCAGCAGCTTCTTAGAGGCGCCCCCGTCCGAAGCCGTCGGCACAGCTGCCCCCGCCTCGCACCTATGAGTGCGACGGTGGAGGACGCCGCTGCCCCCGTCCCTCTGTTCCCGCCGCCTCAACCCGGCTCGGATGCACCCCCCGCCCCCGAGCAAAAGGAGCGGCCTTTCTGTCGGTGCCGCGACGAAGTACAGCGACTGGTGTGTACAACGCCACACAGAAACATCTTAAGCTTGGTATGGAATCTTTAATCACAGAAAGATTTTATACATTCAGGAAGGTTTTAGAAAACAGAGGAAGGTGGAATCTTTAAACATAGAAAGATTTTAAACCTGATATGGAATCTTTAATCACAGAAAGATTTTATACATTTCAGGAAGGTTTTAGAAAACGGAGGAAAATTTTTGAAAAATGGAGGAACAGTCGAACGGTATTTGAAAAATAAAGAAGTGTCTCACTTGTTTTTTGCGGGAATATAAGAGACTGTGTAACGGACCGGGGTATTTATGCCCATTAAGGCTCCATATCCAGATCCGCCTCCCGCGAACGGACCGAAGTCTCGCAAGGGATATCTCACACACGTGTCCAGTAAGAGTACAAAAAGACAAACCACAAGAATATAAGACACAAGAAAGTACATGTGCTTATATCTATTCACAAATTTGTACAACTGTCCCATTACATTAATACATGTCCAATTAAAAGAGTACAACTACCTGGGGCATACCCCGAGGGAGCACAAGCTCACACAACACAAACTACCAAACTACTGCTGGTGGTACAAGTCTGACGCAACGCCACTGCAAGCCAAACACACGGCAAGCCCTGAAAAGAACTGTAGGGGAGTGAGCCTCAACAAGTCACTGGCTCAGTAGGGAGGTCCCAAAACAACACTTAAACTCAAGAGACCTCAACCCCAGAGGGTCTCACAGGCAATACCAATAGCCAAACCATTTCATGCTCACATCATTACAATAAATAACAATTAAACATACTCATGATAATAAACATAAAGTCCTCAGAAGAAAAGTAGGACTACAGGACTAATATAATATCATTAATCAGCCCAACTATTAAAGTGCCTAAACCACAGTCTCACTGGCACACTGCTACAACAACGGGTTGCCTAAACTATAAGCCACACAGGCAAGTCACTGCCCAGGCTACAAGCTTCACAGGCGAACCTCAAACACTTGAGTAATAGGACTGCTAAGAAAGAGCTGGTCCTTTATACTCCAAACCACATTACATCGGAAACTACATACAAGGTAACGGAACTGGCTACCACGAAGCCAATCCATAACTCACTAAAACTATAATTGGAATCATATCCAAGAAGAGTAAAACTCAACAAGTGGAAGGTCTCACACGGCCTCCACAGAGCACAGCTCAACTAAACCACATTATGCCTAGGCTATAAGCCTCATCGGCAAAATACCCATAAAGGTAACATAATTAATAATCACAAACTAATCCACAATAATCTTATAAACAAAGATTTATTTAAACAGTTAGGATACAACAAGTGGCAGGTCAAACCACAAGACCTCCACATCACACAAGTACCCGGAAAGGTTAGTACATAATGCACCACCACAAAACTATAAAGTAACCCACGAAAGGAACAAGTACCTGCTACTCTGAGGTACCACAACACAAACACCCGAACAAGGGTACAAGAAGGTGGTAAACACCACACGGAACCACAATTATATTATATCTTTAATTAGGCACAATATTACAGATGAAACCTTAATCGACGAGTCACACAAACCACAACTGAGTCACAACTGTGCCAACACCAGGGCACATCTCGAACTGGTCAAACCTCGACCACGAGTCACAAACTCACAAACCACGACAAGTAGCAAAGCACGAGTCAGAAAGAACGACGCCACCACACGGGAACGGACTACTGGCTGATCAGGCCAATATCCAACCCGGACAACACAACACAAGAACAACCTCTCAGCCTCGCAGTCACGGACGAAAGGTCCAACTGCCGCTCCACAAGAAAGAAGTCAAACAACTGTGGAGACTAACCAACACCACACCTGCAGACACACAGCTACAGGCCCATGCCTGGCACCTCTAGAGTCTCTGGCCGGAGCACTCTAAAGTGAGGCACTGGAAAACAGGACTAGCTGGGGACCAGTGACGTCTACTGGTGTCCGTACCCCCAACTACGAGCGCGCTACAAGCGACTACACACCCACACACAAGCCGCTGCCCTACTGTCGTCTTTCCCTCAGCCAGACGTACAACTCAAGCACAGGAGTGAGGGTGTCCAGGAAGACGACACAAACCTCAACGGTACCACACTGTACCGGGACAAAACCCGAGCACAACAAACACATGTGCCTGGCTCACAAAGAACCTGGGGTACCCGACTAGAGAGGCATTCCGGAATAGGCGTCGGACCACCACACTCGGCTAGCACAAACCACGATATTTACACATATAGCTTTACTTATAATTCACAATATACAAGTGTTAGGATTAGCTTAACATCGGTCACCGTGTGACCCCAAAGCTATCCCACACCAACACATAACTAAACCACAAACTTGCCTATCATTGGTCACCTCATGACCTCCGTGGCGACACGCACACACCACTTAATACATAAATCCATATAATATTATTCGAAAGACAACAACGAACCAGGGCTAGGTCGGTGTGGTCCTTCACTGCCCAAACACCACAAAGTCATGGCTAGGCTCACACAGGAACCTCACTGCCCAGTTACTATGATAAATCATAAGAATTACATTACGACAAAGTGTGTAGTATACACACACTCAAACCACGTAAATAACACGTGTATATTACATCCTGGTTGGTGTACCACACGTCTTCCACGTAAACCACATGTCCAAACATGGACAACGCACTCCAAGAGTGCCACGGGTGCCAACGCACCACACATACCACGGAAAGCGATTACGTACATCACATATCATTTACGTAAAACATGCCCCTTTACATGAGCAGTATGCTCCAAGAGCATAACAAGTGCACTGGCTCACACCGGTCATCGCCATGCACACACAATCACACAATATTCATAACCAGGAACACTACGTAAACAACACTGCATGGATACATGCACAGGTTGGCGGCATCATCGACTGCCGCTTATAAGAAGTAAACGGCAAGCGATCTAGCCGTTTATATCTCGGCTGGTGAGCTTGGCGACAGGAGATCTTGACGCCAAGTTCTCCGGCCTAAAACCTTGCAGAAACCCTAATCCAGCTCTACAGGTTTTCCAACCGTTTAAACTATAGAAAACATATAAAAACGGTTCCTTTAACATACTAGAACCCGGAACAACCCATTACAACATGCTTTACACATTAAATTCATCAAACCACCCTTTAACCCCGCATGATACGACTTGATCCGAAAATACAATAAAAATGCTGGTTCAAGTGATTAAGTCGTGTTTTAATGTTTCTAACAAGCTAACAGGGCTCGACCCCTACCTCAGAAACGCAATTAAACTCCCGAAGAACCTCGAACCACGCCGAAACCTGAGAAACGTCCCACGAACACCGCGCTCCAATCCGCCATTCCCCGCCCGATCTGCCGCTACCACGCGCACCACGGCCTTCCCACGAGCTCCCGTCGACCGTCAGAACTCGCGAAGAAGCTCAAGGGTGAAGGTGGGGGAAGAGGAAGGGAGAAGGAGGAGAAAGAACAGGGCTCGGGTCTGCCATAAAAACACAGACATGTCAGGTTAACGTCAACCCTTTGGCCGTTTAACCAGACCGCCACAACTAGATGTCCACAAAGCTTGACGCCAAGTTCAACAGTCGACGTCCTTATCGATGGACGCCAACATACTGCTGGTGTCCAGCAAGCTGAACGCCAACACGAATCCAAACCAAACCCACTAAACCTGGATCCACGGGGATCCGGAAAACGCGCGACGTTACAGACTGAGTCTATTATAGATTATGGATAGATGGGTAGGCATGAGAAAGAGAGTATAAATAGAGAATACAACATATATCAGTTTTGGCGGAATTTGAAAGAACCTGACGCTGCCACGTTGTACTTTTAAGACTGAGTTTTATTATAATAGTATAGATATGTCAAATAAAAATGGAGTTGTATAGAGCCTAAGGACAAAGAAGTTACATGAAAGTAAAGTGGTAGAGGTTCAGAGCAGATGGAAGGATTTTTCATGTTGTTGCCAATGAATGCTGAAGTATGAATGGCATTGGGAAACCTCTGTATTGACAGGGTAAAATTAAGAAGAGGCTATCAAAAGGGAAGTGGTAAGTTTCTTGGCTTTTCTGTATTCTCATTTGAAGGTCTGTCCACCCATATGTCAAACCTACCCGCTTTGTGAAAGCGTGCAGCTAAAAGACATCTAAAAGACTAAGGTGGCGTTTGATAAAATTTAACACTTAAATATTAAATCTTATTTGTCATCTATACTCTAAATCTGAAATTTAAAAAGAACTTAATATATATCAGATATAATATAAGAGGTGTTTGATAACTAATTTGGACAACATTTGAATTGTAGTGTAGTGGTTAAGATATTACACTTCTAATATGAAGGTCTTGGGTTCAAAACCTAGAATAGTCAAAAAAAAAATTTAAAAATGAGATCGCGGAGACCGGATTCCAGCGGCCGCTAGGCGACGGTGCCGGAATCCGACGATTGTCGGAGGTTGGAATCTGATGATCACCGGATTCTGGTGCCCGACCGCCGTCGGAGTCGGGGATCGTCGGAGGCCGGAATCGAGCACCGACAAAAGATCTGAAAAAAAGTGATTGTTCTTAGCTTAAAAATTAACTGGTATTTCAGATTTAAGTGATTAATTAAGACATAATTTTAGACATTTTATCAAACAATCTGAAATCTTAAAAATTAAGCATTTCAGACAATAGACATCTATTAAGTGTAATCAAACACACCCAAACATAAGTTGAAGAAAAACGACCTTGTGTTTAAACATTAGTTTAAAATGTTTGTTGTCTAATAAATTTTTTCTTTCAAAATAATAGGTAGCTGTCACAGGCCTCAAGGCTCCGGACATTGACTGTCGAGATGTCGAGTGCCAAGTGTTGGTTATCGACTGCCGAGCGTTGGCCGTTGGTCACCGGGAGGGGGAGCATCGGCCACTGGGTGTAGGTCGTCGGTTGCCGGGAGTGGGGTGCCGACATCTGGATGTTGGTCGCCGATCATTGAGTGCTTATCGCAAGGCACCTACAGCTAGCCGCCAACCATCGGCGTGTCGAACGTCATGCGTCTCTCGTCGGGAGCTGGGAGCCGCCCGCCTCCCCTTTTTGGTGGCAAGCGCCGGGAACTGGGTAATGGTCACTAGGCGCTGGGCGTTGAGTGTCAGTGCCTGTCATCGGCGTGCGGGGCGTTGGGAGTCAGGTGCCTACAATCGGCCATCATGCATTGGTCGTCGGGCGCCAGCCATCGACGCGCCGGTCACTGGGCGTCGGCTTCTAGAGGTGGTTTGGACTATGTGTCATGGCTTTTAAATGTGAATAATGTGATTGTGTATAAGTGAAATGTGAAATCGTGTAATGTACAAATGAATATGTGAATGTGTGAAAACAATGTGATACCATGTGAATTAGTGAGACATTATATGAGTATGTTAAATCCATGTCAAAACAGCAAGCTAACTATGTTTACAATTGTGTTAAGTGTATGAGAATGTAAAAAAATTCCATGCTAGGATTATTACTTTCATTATGTGTGATTCCATGCTTAAGTTGCATATATATATATATTGTAGTATGAATTGAATGAGTTTTAAGTTGATTAAACATGTTAAAGAAATGTGTAGAGAGCATGTGATATGTCTTATACTTAATGTGAAAAGAAACATAAAGCATGTATCATGTCCCTTAATGTTATAGAAATTTCATGCATAGAATTTTAGAGAGTGACTTGGAGCGAGAGTAGGAGATTGTTGTGGAGATATCATCATTGTACTTTTCTTTTTCATAGTATGTAATAATTGAAACCTTTGTAACACGTTGGGATTATGTAATTTATTTCTAAATGTCAATGGTGGACTTTAATTTCTTTCTTGTATTATATGGACTGTGGATAGAATGTGGATGATGGAATAAAATTAATACTTTTATTTCCGCTGTTCTATGTTTATATTTTTGTACATCTCAACTTAGTGCATATGTTGGGTCAATGTCCCACTGTAGCGATGCTCATTATATCGACGTGGGTTGGTGTAACTGTACCGGTATAAGGAGGGTCGTTACAAGGATGCATGACCTCTAGTTCGTTCCTATAGGCGGCGCCAATGAAGAGACGTAATTTAAGTGTGACTCCCAAGAGGTATTGTCCCCATGGTTGAGGTTTTGACCTTTAAAAGAGTCCTCTTAAGAAAAGAGGTGAGACTCTTGCTGATAAACACACACTTGTTCTCACTATTTTTCAATGTGAGACTAAAAAATACCTCTACACTTTACATTATCATAGTCTTTTATGACCTTATCACTCTATTTTATAGTAAAATTTATCTAATTTTATCACATTCCTCATCTATTGCTCTTAGTGATTATTAATATCAAATTATATATGCCAGTCTAGCTGTAAAAATGTAATTTTTGTAGTTTCAAATGAGAGATGATGATAAATGATGATTTATATTAAAATTAGATGCAAAATGATTATTTCTTTATCTACTAAAAAAAACCTGAAAAACTGGTTGGAAAACTCGAAAGTGGATATACATCTTGGAGGCCCTAGTTTAGATGCAATTTTGACAAATCTGAACAAATTTATTATATAAATTATTGTTAATATATATTTAAAATTTCATAAGCATAAGTGAGTTTATGTCAGTATAAACCTCCACTAAACCGCTGCGAACCGGCCGGCGCACCCGTCGGTTCAAACCGGCCGGTCCGCACTGCTCGGTTCGAACCATTCCCTTATATCAGTTACAATTTTCAAATTGCGAGGGGGGAAACGAAAACCACAAGAAAAGAGGGGACGGGGGTGGTGAGAGGGGGAGGAGAAGCCAACCAGCCAGCTTCCTCTTCGTCGCCGTTCCCGCTCTCCGGCGAAAGGAGCACCGCCGGGGGGAGGAGGGGGCGATGGCGAGGGCCGGGCAGAGCCACCACCTAGAGGCCGACGTCAGCCAGTTGATCGAGCAGCTCGAGCGCCACTGTCTCGCCCCCGACGGCTCCTGCGTCTCCAAATCGGCCTACTCCGACCTCCAGCTCGTGACGATTCTTCCCCTACCGATCCATTTTGTCCTTGCGCTTCTCCCGATCCGATGGCTTTTTCACTTGTTTTGGCTCCTTTTTGTCCATTTGCTAGGCCAGAGAAGAGATGTCGAGGGAGCGGACGCGGTACTTGGAGGCCATGGTGAGTGCCGGTTGTTTCTACGTCTGTTGAGATCTTTCAACCTAAAGCGGTGCAGTGTCCTGGATTGCGGCGGAATTGAGGGGTGCATTATGCGAAGCGTTCCTGTGTTTTTCCCATGGATTTTAACTCGTTTTGTTGCCTTTGGGATGATTTGTTTGGCATATATCATTGATGCTGTTCCACTCCTAGGCCTCTACCCTCTTTTATTAATTGTGGATTTTTTTTTTGGGAACCTTCAGGTTATATATAGTGAGGCAATAGCGCTAGTGGAAGAATACCAGCAGGCATTGTCAGCTGCGAATGTCGGGGTTGGAACTAGAGATGTACAGGGTCACCACCCACGGCTGTTTGGAATGATGTGCTCCCCTCAGGTTTGATGTCCGATGCAGAGTTTAATGTTCGATTATGGTCATTTATGTTACCTCTGTGATGATTCTTGATTGGAAACTAAATTCATGTCGTGCAATGCGATTTGGTCCATCTCCCACGTGGAATTGGATGTTTGTGCACATCAGTAGTTTGCGTAGTACCGTGATGTGTTCCTGATAAAAGATTTATAGCTTAGAACTCAGTAGATTGGCAAAGGTTCCCGGAGTATCCAAATGTGTAACGAACTATACCCATTATACACTTTTTAACCACAAAAGTGATAATAGTATTACAGAAAGGGGTAGTGTACTGACAAATTATACATGAAACTACTAATGTCAATATATACATAGATGATTAGATTTATGCAGTGAAAATGTTTGATCTCGAATGGTCAGCATGCGACTGTCCACCAGATTGGCTATTCTGGACAGATCCAGGGGATCTTGGTAGAAGGTTGTGTGGCTGCAAGACAGAATTGTACTGATTGGTCTAAAATGCATTTGGATAATTGCTGATCATTACAAAATATCCCAATGTTTAGTACCTTGTTTGCACTACCTGCCTTTGAATGATGACATTTAAGCTTGACTGTAGTAACGTAAATAAAAGAGGAAAATAGAACTAGGGATGTTCATTGTTTGGGTTGCCTCAGTAAACCAAATTGAGTCGAACCAAAATTCTCGGTTTGGTTCGGTTCAATATATAGAAGTTTGGATTAACGAACCAAACCGAACCTAGTAAACCTGAAATTGTTCTGTTTGGGTTACCCTGAAAATAGGCTTGAACCAAATGGAACCACATTCAGCCCTGCCCTGGGTGTTCCCTGTTTGGGTTGACCTGGTAAACCAAACAGAAATTCTTGGTTCAGTTCAGTTCAAGATGTAGGAGTTTGGATCAACAAACCAAACTGAACCAAGCAAATCTCCCGAAATGGGCTTCAACTGAACCTTGTTCAGCCATAAATAGAACATAGTTAAATTTCAGGAATACTTAAAAAGCATGTTCATAAAGCTATAAAATGGTGATCTATTATGTTTAGCTGACTAGGTGTCAACTGTCATGATACTGTTGCCTGTTTGTGGTCTTGGAGGAGGCTGTGGTGTCACCGTTCGAGATCTTTATGTATTTCTCATTGTTTTAACATGGAGGTTTCCTAGTGTGCAAGATAAGGTGGTGATTGGTATTTAGAAGCATCAAAACAACACTGTTTTCCAAGGAAACCTTTTCATTGGGAGAGTAGCTTCCTTCAAGCTCTGCATCTTCTTTAATTTTGGGCCAGGTATAGTCTTCAAGTTAGCATCCAATCCTGGAAGGAGTTTATTTCAGCTGTGCAATTCTTTTGCCTTCTATTGATCTCTTTCCATAGTAATAGAAAAATCTCTCTTCTCCACCTTGATTGTGTTACCTCTTTTTTGGAATAAAATTGGTGGTGTAATCCACTTCTTCTTTCTATTTGCTGCCCCATTTTCCATTACAGAACCCGGGGGGGGGGGGGTTGTATATTGAGGTCTAGAGCTGTGAAGGTGGTAGTGATGAATTTGTTTATATCATTCAACTTCACCTTATCAGGCAGGGAAACTCTACAGTCGAAACGCAGAAGCAATGAAGTTCACCTCACAATGCTTTGCACTTATAGTTGACAAAAGATTGTGTAGTGTCCAAACAAAGTTTCTCCTCACTGTAGGTTGTTATATTTTATTTGCAATACTTTAGATTTTTTGCCCATTGTACAACAGTTAATTCCTTCTGAAAAACGGTACATCATTAGGCCTTGTCATCAAACTTTGGTTTTCCATCTGTTTATTGTTGACCCACATCAAATGTAACTTTTAAATCTTGTAAATACGAAAATCAGCTTTTCATGTATGATAATTCTGGTTGGTATAGGTTTATGAGTCCCTTGAGCACCGATTAGTTGTTGCTGAGGCAGCTCAACGACTGAGACTTCCTCTTCTTTCAAAAGATGGAGAAATTCATGAGGAAGAGATAGAAAAAATGAGTACAGTGCCAAGAAGCTCTATTGACAGCACAAGCACTGGTGTTACAATCAACTCAAGGTTTAACTCAGCAAACTATACTAGTGTTTTAACCGCCAGCAGTAGAAGTGTGCCTAACATTGCTTTTATCCAGTGTTTCTGATTCTATGGAATCTGGAGTTGGCGGTGTGCCTAATCATTTTCTTGGGATCACAGCAGATTTCTTGTGGCAGGTTCAACTGCAGAAACTGCCTGTCACCGTGGTATGTCACTTTGAGGTCATCTTTTCAAAATCATATACCAATACCAAAGATCTTATGCACAAATGTACTGCAAATGAAATGTGCAGTGGTGGTTTTCATGTAGAAATTTTATTTCTATCAGATCTTTTCCTGCATCATTCATTGCTGACAATTTGAAAGCGAGTAGACCTGCTGAATCTTGACAACATTGATGTAGGATGAAACTCAATACCAGATGTCCATTGCCCATGAGATAGAGAGCCGCTTGGAGGCTAAATGTGACAAGCTAGCTGATGCTTTTTCCCTGGTGGAAATTGGTGGGTTAGACAGTTTTTCTTGTTCTTATTCTTTTCATTTTTTTAATGAGGGGGCATTTTGTCCTCCTTTTGCATATTGATTTATCATGTATCCTTCTATCCTGTAGAGTCTCCTCCTCTTAGTCACATTCCAAGTGCTCGGCTTCCTGAAAGGTGTGCTGCTGGCGTTCTAGCCCATTGCGTTGTTCTTTTTACATCTACTTTGCTGTTCTATTTGATAATATAGTAGTGTACTCCTTTTCTACTTCAGTTTTTATTTATTGCTTTTCTTTTCCCTCAGTCAGAAAGTAATTTTCTTTCTTATATTCAGAATTCCCTAGGATTTCCTTATTTATCCTTTCCCTTCAAAGAATTGATGTTTCCTTAGCACAACTGTTAGTTTCAACTTACATTGCCATGCTAGAAAAATTGTGCAGACTGTTGTTTAGAACTAATATAAGGGCATGAATGTATTTGGCTTTGCTCAAGTACTCATTATCATGTGCATATGAAAGCAAGGTTGGCCGTGCCGAGTTCTCCATGGCACGGTATGGTACGATGCATACCGCACCAATCCTCTCATCCTCCACCCTGGCTTCCCCCCCCCCCCCCCCCCCCAACCCACGAAGCCTCCCTCTCTCTCTTCTCTGCACTGTCTGCCATCCCCCCCCTCCCCTGACACAGCCTCCCTCTCCCTCTCTCCGCCATCACTCTCCCCCTTTCTTCCCTCTCCCTGCTGCACCCCCCCCCCCAACCCACGAAGCCTCCCTCTCTCTCTTCTCTGCACTGTCTGCCATCCCCCCCTCCCCTGACACAGCCTCCCTCTCTCCGCCATCACTCTCCCCCTTTCTTCCCTCTCCCTGCTGCACCTCCCCCCCCCCCACCCCCCAACCACGAAGTCTCCCTCTGTTACGGCCCCGATGCTCGGACCCTCGGCTCCCACCAAGGATCCAACCATCGGCATCGCCGCCCACGGGTCCGGAGACCCGGAAGGGCTAATGGACCAGTCTAACAAGATATGTAATAGAGATAAGTAACAACAAAATGCACTAAAAAGTACTAACAAGTGAAGGAAGGAGTCCAACACATTGTACAAGTCTAGTACAGTCCCAAAGTAGTAAAGTACAAGTGCAGAAAGTAAAGGGGATAACAGGTCCCTAAGGGGCATATCCCGAGGGTGAAGTACACGGAACTGGGGAACACTGCTCACGGGAGACGCCATCTACTACGGTCCCGTCTCCTCAGCCCGCCGCGGAACGTGCTGCTATGAAGTCTCACCTGAAAGAGAGGGATGAGCTTCACGAAGAAGCCCAATAGGGACTAGTACTACCAATCTCCCACTGGTTCTAACAGCAGAATAGATCTATATGTGCAATAATTAATAAAGCAGTAAATCTATCTTACTAACAGAGTCAAGTGCGGAAGCGTAGAGAAACTACACGGTCTAAGCTAAACGTCGAGACCGGAAACCCGTGTAAAACCACGACACTGGGAAGAACCCAAGGCTGTAACACAGACAATAAACAACTGCCTGGACAAACACACTAGCTATAGAACACTACACTAGTCAACGGTCAGGTGCGCCACAGTCAAGCAGGGTTTGTCGTGGCGGAGCGCATCGGCCCGATCCGCCCGTATCGGAGCGGATCATGGGCGGCCGATGCGTGATCCGCAAGGATCCGCCGGCCGCCGCGTATCGGAGGATCCGCCTCGATCCGCGGATCCGCCACGCTCCGCCCCCTTTAGATACGCCGATGCCCTGCGAATCGGGACTGTGCAGTCCCGATTCGCAGGAGTCTCGCCGCCAGCCCCTTTCTCCCCCATTTTTCCCCCTTCTCCCTCAAGGAAACCCTAGATCTACACTCTAGGAGACCCAAGGAGGCTTCCTATGTGGATTGGAAGGTGCTTGGAGGTGTTCTTGGGCTTCTCTCATCCCTCTCTTCATCCTTTTGACTCTTTTGAAGGTAACCCTCCATGTATCTTCAATTTTTTTCTGTTTTATGTTGATGGATGGGAAGTATACTCTTGGGAGATGATGTTGCAAGTGATTAGTGTTCACTTGCAACCATTTCCCTCTTGAATCTTCCATTTTTTCACATAGATTTGCCCATTTTCTTCTAATTTCGAATTTCTGAAAATATTTTTTAAAAAATCAAAATAATTCAAACATGATATTGCAAGTGTTTAATGTTCACTTTCCACTATTTCTCCTTTGAATCTACATTTCTTACACATAGATTTGGCCTTGTTCTTCCATTTTTTTATTTTCTGAAATTATTTAAAAAACAGAAATTACAACGATATTATTTTTTTTAAAAATTAAAATTTAGAACCATGATGTTGCAAGCGTTAGTGTTCACTTGCAATCATTTCTCCCTTGAATGTTCAATTTTTCCACATACATTTGCCCATTTTCTTTTAATTTGAATTTTTGAAAATTTTTAAAAAAATCAGAAATAATTCAAACATGATGTTGCAAGTGTTTAATGTTTACTTTCCACCATTTCTCCTGTGAATCTATATTTCTTACACATAGATTTGGCCATGTTCATCTATGTGTAATTTTCTGAAATTATTTATAAAAAAACAGAAAATGTTTTTTTAGATGAAATTTAATGATTAATTATTTTATGTAGATGGCACCGAAGAAAGCTGTTAGTGAGGACATTGGGTGGCAGCACGGGACTATAATGGGCAACAGGCACAATTACAAGTGCAACTACTGCAGCCATACGTGGTAAGGAGGGGGCGTCTCCCGCCTCAAGAAGCACTTTGCAGGTGGGCGGCTTGCAGGGTACCATGATGTCCAAGGTTGTAAATCGGTGCCTGCTGAAGTGAAGCGGCTCATGATTGAACACTTGAAGGGTGTTCGTGCCGAGTCGCAAAGAAAGAAGGCGGACAGGGAGATGCAGGAGAGGATCATCTCGGGAAGGCAACGAGATGAAGATGACGATGAGGAACCTGATGTGCCTGAGCAGATAGGGAGCTTTGAGTTGGGAGTGGTAGTGGTGGCAGTGGTAGTAGAGTTGGGGGTGAGACGCAGACCCGTCGGTACTCCAATGTGGGTGATTACTTCACTCATATTCCAACCGACGTACCAAACCCAGACCAACACCAAGGGCAAAGGAAGAGATCCACATGTGTAACCTTAGAAGAGGTGGATCCGCATTATATTCTCGGGAGCATGGAAAACAAATCAGAATTGATGATGCATACAACCAGCAAGGCCTAGATATAAACTGGGCCGTGCAGTGGCAAAATGGTGGCATCATTCGGGCATTTCATTCAATGCAGCTAACAGTCCATTAGATGCAGCAGATGCTATTGATCAGACGAGCATTAATCTGCCTACATTATGTTTATGTCAATTATTCACAAAAAGTTTTATCTAATGGACTTCATTGCGGCAGATGAAGAGCTTTCGAGAAGGGGTGGGAGTTTTGCGGAGCCATCCGCTGTTGCTGGTTGGGACTGCATTGATGGCGGTAATGTGCTTTCCCTTACATAATTAAATATTAGTAAACTCAACCATTGACTAATCGAGGAAAACTAATTTTTTTACAGCTGATTGGTGGTTCAACTTGGGCACTCGACACCCATATTAAGGAAAATTGCAGTGAAGATCCTGTCGTAGACCTCCTCCTCCAGTGGGTGTGAGAGAAATTGGAGCACCTTTGTATTGATACACACCAAAGTCCGGAACAGGTTGTCACATAGGCGGTTGGACAATTTGGTGTATGTGCATTACAATATGAGATTGAGGGTGAAGCATTTAACAGATGATCCAAAGAGGGGGGAGGTGGAGTATGATCCAGTTGACATTGGGTTCTTACGAGATGATGAAGACCCAATGGTTGCATAGGATCCACTTGATATTGCAGATTTAGAAACATTGGATCCAAATGCAGAAGAAACACCTCCAGAGGAATCGCCACGATTACCCAGCAGCCGCTCCCATGACTCTATGACAACTGGTTCACTGGGTGGGTCTGTAGGGGAGGTGATGGAGATGGGGGAGGGGGCGTGGTGGGATAGAATTCACAGCGGAGCAGCATTATGGTGGCCATTGCACCCAAGATACCGATCATGGCGGCCCAGTGCATTATAATAGAAGGCGGAAGTTTAGGGAAGGTGGTCGTGCAGAAGGTTCAGCAGTGGATAGTGATAGCTATACACTATGTTATCTGATTTTGAGAGAATGAGCACACATGAGTCTGTGGGATCCTATGGCTATGGGGGACATAGTTATTAGCCAAAGTCCGACACAGGCTACTCCAGTGGCTATAGTGACTACGCCACCACAGGCTACCTTGCACCATATTTTGATCCACCTCCGTTTATTCATGTTCATGTTCATGTTCCTATTCCTGTTCAGCAGATTGATGCTTCTGCAGAGGATGTGCAAATGGCGAGTTTGAGGATAGTCCGTCCTGGATGCGAGGTGTGGGACCACTTTGTGAGGGAGTTTCGGAGAAGATACAACACCATGATGACTTGGGATGAGTTCCGTTCATTTGTGTCTCGAACCAAAAGTTATCATCTTATTGGGGAGCTGCCCTCAGAGTCGGATGAGTCTGTCCAGCCCCAGTGGGGTACATATGATCCATATCAGCAGGGATATTGGGGATACTAGACTCATTGTACTTTGTATTTGGATTTGAATTTCAGGTTTGTACTTTTTAGTTGATATGAGTCTCATTGTATTTTTCAATTGGAATTGAGTAGGGTTGCAAACGAACCAATACACTCGACGAGTAGCTCGAAATTCGGCTCGATAAAAACTCGATTCGACTCGTTTATTAAACTAACGAGTAGAGCTTGAACAAAAATTAAGCTCGGTTCATAAACGAGCCGAGCTTGAACAAAGATATGCTCGACTCGATTATGTTCGCGAACAACTCGTTAAGATACTCGATAACGAACTCGCTAAGATACTCGTTAATATATTTGAAATGATATTTATTAATATATTTAAATTTCTTATAATTAATATGAGGGTACAATATATTTATCTATTTTTGTAGAGTTATTATTATTGTATAAATTAAACATAAGGACTTAGATGTAAAAGGTTAAATACTAAGGTGTATATTACAAAGATGTAAGTGAGAGTATTTACACAAAATTTAGTTTTAAATAACTTATGCAAATATGGGTATGAACACAAATATGAAAACTTGAAGGTCTCCAAGCACCCGCAGTCATCTTCTTCCTCCCGACTTCTGCAGGTGCGCCGCGCCGCGCCCGATGGCCATTGCGGCAATTGCCCCACCAGGTGAAGCCAAGGGGGCCGCGATCGGTCACTAGAGTGTCCGGCGATTGCCACGGAGCCCCGTCCGCGGCCGGAAGGATCTTTGAGTTGCCGTCGTCCCCCCCGGGGGGGTACAAACCATTGGTGGTGCAAACGCCCCGGTCCGGAGTTGCAGCGGCAGGTCGGCGGCTACGGCAGTGCGGACGCCAGCTCAGTGGTTCTGGCTTTGCCAGACACCGTTTGTAGGTCCTCCAGTGGCGTCTTCCGGCTGTGCCATCACCCCCTCCGTGACTTCCGATGGCTTGCAGCTCCGCCTCCCCCCCGGTGGTCGGAGGCCCGCACGGCGGTTCCGGCAGTACCGGACGCCAATGGCAGTGCTCGTGGTGGGATTCTATGGCTACCCCACCCGTGCACGACGCCACCCAGCCCGCCCCCACCCCTGCAGGCCTGCACCTTCTACCTTACGACCAGCCTACCAGGTATCCCATGGGCATATAGTCCCATATCAGATACAACATTTGTGCCATGCCTAAAAGTTCTATAAAATAGACCCCCCACCTCAACCCCAACCCTGTGTGTCCCCAGGTCCGCTTGGGCTTTAACAAATCAAATATGAGCTCGATTCAAGCTCGTTTATTTACCTAAACGAGCGCTTGACGAGTCGAGTTTGAACTACAAATTTTTTTGGCGAGTTTCGAGTTCGAGTTAGGTAAAAAATGAGTGAGTCGAGTTCGAGCGGCTTAACGAGCCGAGCTCGAACGTGAAAATTTTTAACGAGCCGAGCTCGAACAATGTTGTGAAGCTCGCGAGTATCGAGCCCGAGTTTGAACTTATTTTGGAGTGTGCGAGCCGAGCTCGAGTAGAGTGATATTCGGCTCGGCTCGGATCGTTTGTAGCCCTAGAATTGAGTTTCATGTTTCACGTTTCATGTTTATACTTTGAAGTTTGTACTCAATTTCCAATACAATTGAATGAAAATGGATATTTGTGTAGTATTACATGGCATAAATATCATCAGTTATACATGATGTTCTTCACAAGAGGTTGTAAACATAGAATCAACCAAAGAAACATCAAAACCATGCGAATCTGGCCAAATTGGGGCAGAACCAACACTGCCCAGCAGGTTCCAGGCGAATCGACCCGATTCGCCACGAACCAGGGCGAATCGGATCGCATCAAGGCGAATCCGATTCGCCCCGAATCGGCGCACCAGCAAACCATGCAGTCAAGTCTCCCTGCGACAACGGAACACTAGGCTGCTCGAACTGCTGAGGCTGAGCATCAACCGGCACGTGCTCGGCTGCAACCGACATGTCCGGCTCGGTGTCCTGATGCTCCATCAGCTCTCGAACTTGCCTGCGTCTGCGTGGAGGCATGTTCTGCAACACAGACTAACATCAAGTTAACAAATAATAATCCGGTGGCTAGCAGTGTTACTTGTACTTCTTAAGGGACTTTACGTTATTACTCATTTCCATTACAAGTCTTGATGCCCGAACCCTCGGCTCCCACCAAGGATCAGACCATCGGCACCGCAGCCCACGGGTCCGGAGACCCGGAAGGGCTAACGGACCAATCTAACAAGATATATAATAGAGACAAGTAACAACAAAACGCACTAAAAAGTACTAACAAGTGAAGGAAGGAGTCCAACACAATGTACAAGTCTAGTACAGTCCCAAAGTAGTAAAGTACAAGTGCAGAAAGCGTAAAGAAACTACACGGTCTACGGTTTAAGCTAAACGTCGGGACCGGAAACCCGTGTAAAACCACGGCACTGGGAAGAACCCAAGGCTGTAACACAGACAGTAAACAACTGCCTGGACAAACACACTAGCTACAGAACACTACACTAGTCAACTGGTCAGGTGCGTCACGCGCCTTACCCTCAACCGACAATCCATGTCTAGCACCTCTCGTCGGAGTGAGACGTGGAACTAAGGTAACTATACTGCCGTAGTCTGGCCGGACTACGGTTCTACGCTTGGCTCCTCTAAATGGTTCCGGAACCACGTAGAGTGAGGCAGTGAGAAGAAGGACTAGCTGATCTGCGCCGGAAGAGCTACCAACCACCTCGGCGTCCCAGACTCAGCTAAGAGAGCTCTATAAACGACTCTACGCCGTTGTTCCCACCGTTTTCTCCTCTGCTACCAGAGTCCGTGACTCGAGCTCGCCCACCGCCCGGAGAACTCCCTCTAACAGGCGCGCGGGGACCGGGGGTCTAGGTAACGGTAACAATCTATCTCGTGGACAAGCCCTCATGTGCCTAGCACTGGGCGAAAGACTAGAGTAGCACTATACTAGGAACAACACAGGTGCTAAGAAAATAGAGTCGCAGCGGAAACGAAAACTCTGAATAGGTCGCTAGTCCCTCTCTGTCAGAGAGGCGACGCAGGGGTCCGTCACGACAAGAACGCGACGACACTGCCTGTCGCGACACGAGTCCAGAAGGCGACTCCTATCCCCGTCGCGATAGCAACGCGACGGGTAAAGCCGTCGCCACAACACAGAGCCTTATGAACGCGACACATTCCCGTCGCGACACGAACGCGACGGGAACTGAAGATGCGTTCATAGACACCCCGAACTCCTAAACGCCACACACATACCTGTCGCGGTTAGAAACGCGACGGGTGCTGGTGCGCGTTCAAAGGGAATGCGACGGGGCGATATGTTGCGACATGGTCGCGACCAGGGAACCCGTCGCGACCTCAGCCGAAGGCCACCCGAGGCCTCCAACAAGGCCCCAAAACCACACAAACGGTGTGTACAAGGGGTGGGGAGTATGGAGAATGATGTAGATAGCTCAATTAGCATCAAACCACCCTTGTAAACACCCATGCATGCTAAGGTGATGGAACTACACTCAAAATCCTCACATGCAAGCATGCAACCCTCATCATCCACACCCCAATCCAAGCAAGAATCAAAGCATGCAATCATTCCACAAGAACCACAATCATAATGCACAAACCTAGCATGGGTTATACTAAGGCTTGGAGAAGGGGTTTGGAGCCCTACCATGATAGAACTAGGGGGAGGTTTAGGCATCCCTACCTCAAAACGAAGATTCACCCCAATGGGGCCTTCTCGTAGGTATGCACCCCTCCTCCTCGCTCCAATCCCCGCGGAGATGCCATCCACGATCCGCGAACGTTCTTCACAAGCCGAGGAAGAGAATCACCATAGGAAGGATGCCATAGAGAGGAAGAGAGTTGAGAAGGAAGATCTCAAACCAAAGCACAATGCAAACACAAGGCACAAACCTTCACAAGCCACCCAAACTCCTCTCCTCCAAGCTCACCACGGAGCACAGGCAGCAGAGGGCTCGGGGAAGACGAGTACCAGCCGAAAGAGGAAGAAATGGGGCTGCTCTTAGGCCTGAGCAACTTAAACCTCGGCCTTCAGAACGTGACGGAGCTAACGCGACGGTTACCTACGTCGCGATTTGGAAGCGCCTGTCAGACCTGACGGTCAAACCCACCATGCGTCGCGCATGCAAACCTGACATTATGAACGCGACGGACTGACATGTCGCGTTCATGCATGCGTGACGACAGGTGTCTCAACCGTCCCGACAGCAAGACGACAAAAATGCATGTTGCTGTCAGAGCTGAGTCGCGATAGGGGCGGCCGGCGCGTCCTTATCCAGAACGCGACGGTCACCTCCGTCGCCTTCAGAAGGCGACGGCTCGAGGCGTCGCGACCTCAGCCGAGAATGTTCGACTCGCAAGAGGGGGAGGGATGTTACACCCTCTCTGTGCTCTCTCCGCCATCGCAGCCCCCCCCCCCCCCCCCCCCGACACGTCCTCCCTCTCCCTCTCTCCACCATTGCCCCCACCCCCTCGCGACCCTCCCTCTCCCGTCATCGCCCCAACCCTGTGAGCAAACGGCGAGCTGCTGCGGTTTCTTCTCTGCTCTGTGGTCGCGAACCTTGCTCTGCTCTGCACGACAAACCCTCTGCTGTGCAAGCCGCAGTGGAGCTGCCACGCGGGAAGCAACAGAGCAGCGGCTTCACGGCTTCAGAAATGGGAGCAGGCAGCAACGGAGCAGAGGTGGGTTTTCTCCTCTGCTTGCCTCCCCCCCTCCCTTTTTGGGTTCCCTCCTCCCCCCTCCGCCGCCCCCTCCTCGTCGGATCATGTCCAGTACGACGCAGCGGCACAGCCAACCTTGTATGAAAGTATGTATTCTTCAATTCTTGATTCCTTAATCCCTGGGTTGGGAGCTGTTCATGTCCAGTTAGTTGTCGTCTATCAATCAATAGTGGGATCCTGTTGAGAGCCACCCCTGGTGCAGCGGTCTACCCCGCTGCCATTTGGAGGGGGGGAGACGGGAGGGCGCAGGATCGATTCCGCGCCCTCTCCTCATTATTTCCCTCCCCCCAACTAATTTATCTATAAAAAATAGTGGGATCCTGTTCCCACTTCTGTGTTTATGCCCTTGAAAGTAGATAAACATATGACAATCTAGGGTTCTTGTTTTTTATGTGATTTTTTAGTTTCATTTTATGCATGATTTTTGAATTACTTGTGGTATCATTTCACCTTGTTCTGGTACTTGTTATGTGAATTGTCAGATTTCAGGAAAAGAAAATAAGGATGATAGGCATAGCATGTGCTTCCTATATTGAGCTACTTTAGTAGGATATGATTTTGAAGTTGGGATTATAAGACTGTTGTGAATAATGTAGTGTTGGTGTAATGCAGCATGAACATGTTTGGAATTGAGACAGCAGTTAAATAAAAAATTTTGTGGGTCTTATATTCTTAAATTCTTAATTGGTTCTCTTTGCAGTGGAAATGGGGATGTAAATAGATGGGATATGCTCAGAAACAACTGTTATTCATTCCATTTGCAGTGAAAGGATATCAGAACAGAAAGTTGTTTACGTTTCTGATTCCAAATTTATATCATATGCAGAATCTGTGAAAACACAGAATTTCTGGTCCTTGCAATCCTAAACCATTTACTGAATTTGCGATTTCACCAAACCTACTCTGGGTGTTATCTGGTTTCACTGTTCAAAGTCGGTTTTATATGGCCAGAGTAAAGCTGATCATTGAGGAGATAGAGCGAGAAGAAGGATTTCTGTTACAAGATTTATACTCAATGGACCGGAAGTTTGCTGAGCATTATGGTGTAGGTTTCTGAGTATAAGCTTAATAGTATCTTGTACTTCCTTCCCCTTTTTTCCATCTGTTGTTGTACACATGCTGAAATGTTTGCTTCAAAAGGTTCTGGAGCAGATACTCAGTGCGCTTATCAAGTTTGTAGATTTGAAGCTGCAACATCAGCATAACTTTGTAAGCTCTCAACATGCTCATTTATGGAATACTGTGAAGGTTGAACATTCTTCAGTATACATTTAAAGATGCATGACTAAGAAGCCTCAAGCTTCCAACTGATTTTGTTGTGGAATTTTTCTCTTAAACTTAAATCATCACTTGTTTTCTTATTTTTCTTAAACATTAACATCTTCTGTTCCTTCACTGTGGCATAGGATGAATTAAGAAAAAACTGGCTGTGCAAAAGGTGTCAAACATTAAGTGCCAAATTGAGGTGTGTCTCTCTAGCTTCATGATCTGCTGCCCATGTTGATCTTTGCCTTTTCACTGTCACTTTTTTTAGCTTGTTTTTCCCTTTTCTTGTTTTAACATCATTTGCAATTATATTCTGGACCTCTAGACTTACTTACCAACCAGAACACAGTTGACAGTAGTTGATATTTGATAAGGTGCATTAATATGGTTCATATGTGTACTCTGGTGTCTCTGAGCATATAAACATGTTTTAAGGCAAAGTAACCAATATACTGGTAAGACTTCAATATTCAATAGTTAGACTGCAGTAGTAAATAATTATTAAAGTAGTTTTATACCCAGATATCTTGCAATGATTATTTTCTTTTGGTTGTGGTATAAGTGGTTCTCAGAAAGTGGTATGATAGAACTTAGATAATCTGTTTCTGGAGATTCCGGGTAAAGTTTTATACCTGAGGATGTAGGACAAAGAAAGAGCTCGAAACAAATTTTGTCAACCATGCATGGATGCACAGATATCCATTGTAAGAGTACTAAGAGACCAATGAAATCAAGATGGTAAGAGGATCAAGAGAATAGTATGAGACTTACAAGTTTCACTGTATTTTTCGGTATGGGAAACTATTCAATATCTTTAAATTTCTTTTGCACCGGGGACATATGCCTTTTGGCAGCAGGATTCAACTCCATGATGTGTGGACCTTGCTCTAGGATTATGTCTGTGTTATAATGCCTATTTTTCTATTTTACTTGTACATTGTGTACTAAGTTGATAACCATGTTTCCGATAGTATGCCTGCTGTACATCAAAGCATCATGGCAGCAACATTGGTAGACATACTCAGCTAGCGTCCATTCACATACCTTGGTAGACAAATAATGTCCTCTGGCTTGGCATGTAATAAAGATACTATCAAGTGTCTCTTTATCAATGGAGCACTAGGTTTGGGTAACTCATTGCATCTTTTTTTTTTCTTCCTTTTTTGGGGTAAGTAACTCATGGGTATATGATCTACACATGCATCTTTTGCTGTCTTGAAGCATCAAAGTTATGTATCATGATTCTGTTACTTGAAGGGTGGATGTATAGAACTCAGCATACTTCATTGCATCTATGTGTATGCATAACAGGTGTCTGGAGTACCTTCTCTTGTGTAGCACTTACACTAAAGATTCTATACCAGCTCTCCACAGAGTGCGGTGAGAAAATACATCAGCTTTTAATATGTGAATTGTATATATTTTAGAAAATTTCAGGAATGCCTGAAAAAGTAAGCTCATGTTTTCAGGGAATATCTACTAGAGGCTACAACGGAGGCATCTGTTGCTTATAATAAAGTGGTATGATCCTAGCAAAACTTGAAAATATAATGTTCTCTCTTGTCTCCCTTGGCCTGAAGTCATGATGAAATACTCATCTGATCTCCATTTAACTCTTCATCATTGTTTGAAATCTTGAGGTATACAGGATTCAGTGGGATGAAAAATTTAAAACAAATTTGCCCTACACTAAAATCCTCTGTATGTATCGGATTAAGAATAGCATCACGTATATTATTTCATTCACTACAAATAAAGCTCTGATGGATCCTCTCATAGCCATTATTATCCTTATCCACATGACCATATGGGTCTCTTCCAGAGATCCTTGTCGTAGACTATCTACACCATTTAGAATGTAACACCCTCAAGTATATCTAAGTTGTACTCTATATCATCGAGGCACCTTTTGGAGTAATTGGCTCGATTCTGAAAAGAACTCCGTGGTTAATTGTGCTTGGCCGGGAATAGTCCAGGGATGGGTGACCTCCCGAGAAGCACATGTTTTGGAACTGATTACTTTCAAGAGGACAAAACCGTGAGGCCGGTGGGCCAAAGCGGACAATACCTCGATGATATAGAGTACGGGGCGTGATAGATTTGGTATGAGAGCCATACCCTAGCCAGTGCAGGAGCTAAGTGTCATACAGGACAAAGTGTTACACTATGGGAGCCACCTCTTGTGTCCTAAAAGAGTAAAGTGTTACATAGTGGGAGCCACCTCTTGAGACTATGGAGGTTACCTTTAGAGTCCTGCTTACCTAAAGGTTTGACTGTATTGTGTGTTGTATGGGCCCAGCGATGAGGACGTCGTAGAATGTAACACCCTCAAGTAGTTAAGTTGTACTCTATATTATTGAGACGCTCTTTGGAGTAATTGGCTCGGTTTCGAAAAGAACTCTGTGGTTAATCCTGGTTGACCAGGAGTAGTCCAGGGATGGGTGACCTCTCGGGAAGCACTTGTTCTGGAGCTGATTACTCTCACGAGGACAAAACCGCAAGGCTGGTGGGCCAAAGCGGACAATACCTTGGCGGATAGAGGATGGGTATGATAGTTTTTCTCCAACAAGAACCGTATTGCCATTAGGATTATCAGATGAACTTGACCCTTGGGTTGTTAGCATGCACTGGATCTCGTATAAGTTGAGTTTGATGTCCACTGGTAGCTTATCAATGAGTGGAGAAATACTTGTTTAAACCTTTGGAGTTTTTCCAAGGATCTTCACAACTCTGATTATGTTGTGTGTCGTATTGAATCATTGATATCATGTGCTGACTGCTAGCACTAGTGATTAACTTTGCTATCAGAGTATAGGTGATGCAGAACGACATGTGGGACCGATCCCCAGACAGAGCCTACCTTGACTGAGGTCATGCAGACCCTTATACACCGGATGGATGAAATAGACCAATGCACCCAGGGGTGGTTTGATGCTGCTGGTGGTGGAATGAGAACTATAGAGGATAGGCTAGGTGCCACTGATTGCGCTGTTCAGGTGATGCGGGACAACACACGGGACTACGCTAACCGACGTACTACGACTCTCCAAAGACGCGATCAGCACTAAGCAACATAGAATAGCAGAATTATACCAAGCAACAAGTAAGCAACAGGAAAATAATCACGTCCGAAGAAGTACGTAGCCCACAAAGTCGTCCCTCGCGGAGGGAAACGTGGGACCAAGGTAGCTAAGGAGCCACCTAAACTAGGGTAGTCGTTCCACAGAAAGGTCCAAACGGAGCCTCCGGGAAATAGGTTCTCGCACTCACAAGCCGGCTGTGACGCACGTCACGGGCTAGATGTCCTATCTCACAAGTCGGCGGCAGATATAAACGTATACGAGAAAAGCAAGTAAACAGCTAGGGAGTAGAATGCGTACCTCCACGTCTGTACGTGGGGAAGAACCCGACCGTGCCACGAATCCCGAGTACAGAATAAAGAATTTAAATATTACAAAATTAACTTAGCCCACTCCACGCAGGGAGAGGTAACAGGCTACAAATATATCTTCGGGATTTTCGTGGACAAGTTGACTGGCTCGTCCTGTTTGACGGATCTGTGCAACCAGGATGCTCACGGGCGAGGCAGTGTAGACTCCGGACGGCTGCGGGCCCTGGGGTCGCGAGAACAGGGCGGAAGCGGCGCGGATGGGGAGGCGGGGACGGCGCTGGGCGCACCTGGGAAACAGCAGGGTGGAGGTGGCCACGGCAGGAGAGGGCCGCGTGGCGCCGCGGAAGAGGAAGAGAGGGGGCCGGCGCGCGTGGAAGGGAGGCGGGGGGCGTGGGGCGTGGGCTGACGCAGGGGGGGTGTTTGGCGTGGGAAGGAAGAGAGAGAGGGAGAGGCGGCGGCTGGCGAAGCGGCGCTGGGGCGCCGCGTGGCTGGCGATGGGCGGGGGCTGGGCAGAGGAGAGAGAGGGGGAGCAGGGCGGCGGATGGCTGGCGGGGCGGGGTGTAAGAGGGAGGCGACGCGTGGGGGGGGGTGGAGGCTGGGTGCGCTCGGGAGAGAGAGCAGGGGCGGCGGGGCGCGCTGGTTTCGCGGGAGAGGAAGGCGGCAGTGGCAGGGAGGCTGGGCGCGATGGCTGGCAGCGAGGGGCGGCCTTCGCGGCAGGCTTCTCGCCGGTCCTTCGCGGACGTGCTCCGTCGCGGAGGAAGAAGAGGCAGCACCAAGCTTGTCTCCAAAATATCAAAATACCGAATCTATTCCTCAAAACAGGGGTTTACATGTATTTAAAAGGGTTTGGACTAATTCCAACCCAAATAGAACTCCTAAAGACTTACCATACTAACACTTAACTAATCCTATTAAGACTAAAATAACATCAAAATTCGTAACAGAAAATAAATGAAAATAGAAAAGGTGCTAAACGGACCCCAATTGGGCCAAAACTACTGTCTATGGACTCCTGAAGGTGAACTCTACACCATGGGCTCGTCGCCCAACCAGATCGACGCCTCTGTAGCGTGCTGTGCTCCTCGACGGCGGTAGACCATGTCCGGGTTGAAGCGGGGCCGGGCTCTCGTGTCCTCACCAATCCTCCCCGGCTGGGAAGAACTCGACCCCGTCGAGTAAGGGTCGACGTCGCTCTGGTAACGCTCCAACAAATCGGGATCTATCCTCTGAAGCTCTGCGCGTGTAATCCATGTATCCTCTGTCGTGGGACGTCCTCTCCAATGCACAAGGTAGCGGTGGTGCGCTCCATCTCTAGAAGTGATGACCTGCTCGTCTAGTATATGCTCAATCTGCTCACACCGAACAGGTATGGGGCTGTAGGTGGACACTCATGGGTGGGATCACTCAGAAGAGGGGGTGAAGGCTCAAATGGATCACTAGGTATCACAGCCGGGTCCCTGTAAGCTACCAAATCAGACACATTGAATGTGGAACTAATACCATAGTCGTCTGGTAGATCCAAAACATACGCATTGGACCCAACTCGCTTCACCACCTGGAATGGACCAGCTCCGCGGGCGTGCAACTTCTTAACGGCCCCTGAGGGGAACCGCTCAGGTCTAACCCTGATCATGACGTAATCACCCTCCTGAAACTCACGTTGTCGTCGGTGTGCATCTGCTAATTCTTTATAACGCTCATTGCTGATCTCTAACTGACGACGTATGCTCTCATGCAGACCTCTAACATGTTCGGCAAAAGACTCGGCTGAGGCAGACACTCGCTCCCTATGTGCCAAAGGGACTAAGTCTACGGGATTCCTAGGTCTAAGGCCAGTAACTATCTCAAACGGACACATACCTGTAGACCTATTCACCGAGTTGTTATAAGCAAACTCCGCATGAGGTAACTTGAGATCCCAATCCGAGGGTGATCCCCAACTAGACAACGGAGTAGGTCACCTAAGCTCCTATTTACCACCTCCGTCTGACCATCGGTCTGGGGGTGATAAGCAGTGGAGAACTTCAACTGAGTGCCCATCAGGTGCCACAAGGTTTTCCAAAAGTAACTCGTGAATCTCACATCCCTATCAGATACTATAGTCTTGGGTAGGCCATGTTTACATGCAACATGAGAGAAGAAGATGTTAGCCACCCGAGAAGCATCAGAAGTCTTAGAGCAAGGGATGAAAAGGGCCATTTTGGAAAACCTATCCACCACTACAAAAATAGAATCATGCTTCCTAAGTGTACGTGGCAAGCCTAGAACAAAATCCATGCTAATGTCCTGCCACGGGCGATCTGGCACAGGAAGCGGAGTGTAGAGACCGGGACTTTGCTTCTTTTGTTTGGCCGTAGCGCACGTTCGACACTGAGCTACTATGCGTGCAACATCACGTTTCAAACTTGGCCAATAGAAGCGGTACTCTACCAGCTCAATAGTCTTATTCCGGCCAAAATGACCGGCTAGACCTCCAGCGTGTAACTCCACACTAAAAATCGCGCACTGAAGTCCGCGGGACACACAACCTATCCCCACGAAAAAGATAACCTCCTGCAAGATGTAATCACTATGGGTAGGGGAGGGTCCTGACTGAAGAGCAACATAGGTATCGCCAAAGTCTGGGCAACTAATGTACTCATCCTTAAGCTTCTCAAACCCAGTGACCTGGACACTGACAGCAGTAAGTAAGCAAGCCCGACGACTCAAGGCATCGGCCACTCGGTTCTCAACTCCGGCCTTATGCTTCAATACAAAGGTATAGGACTGTAAATACTCGACCCAACGACTATGTCGTGGGCTAAGTTTCTTTTGGGAGTGAAGAAACCGAAGAGCCTCATGATCCGAATAAAGGACGAACTCAAACGGTAGCAGATAATGTCTCCAATACCTTAATGCCTGAACTACCGCATAGAACTCCTTATCATAGGTTGAGTATTTCAGCCTAGCCCCATTCAATTTCTCGCTAAAATAAGCCACAGGATGGCCTTCTTGGCTTAATACTCCCCTATGCCAACGCCCGAAGCATCACATGAAACCTCAAACACCTTAGAAAATCAGGTAGGCGAAGAACAGGTGCCTGAGTCATCCGCTCCTTGATGTCCTTAAAAGCAGAAGCTGCTGCTTTAGTCCAGATAAAATCCCCTTTTTTGATGCAATCAGTGATAGGGGCCATCAGAGAGCTAAACCCTCTAATAAATCGTCTATAAAATGCAGCCAGACCATGAAAACTACGGACATCATGGACACTCTGAGGTTCTGGCCACTCGATGATAGCTCTCACCTTTTCGGGATCGGCAGAGACTCCCTCGCTAGAAACGACAAACCCTAAGAAGATAACACGGTCAGTCATGAACGCACACTTCTTTAGGTTGGCGTACAAACTCTCTCGGCGAAGGATAAGGCATACCTGCCGAAGGTGATCCAAGTGCTCATCCCTAGTGCGACTGTAGATGAGAATGTCATCAAAGTATACCACAACAAAGACCCCAATAAGAGGTCGCAGAACCTGAGTCATCAGTCGCATGAAAGTACTAGGGGCATTTGATAATCCAAATGGCATGACTAGCCATTCATACAAGCCATCCTTAGTTTTAAATGCTGTTTTCCACTCATCGCCAGGCCTAACCCTCACCTGGTGATAGCCACTCTTTAGATCAATCTTAGAAAAGAGGGTGGCTCCCGCCATCATGTCAAGCATATCGTCTAAGCGGGGAATGGGAAAGCGATACTTCACAGTAATCTTGTTGATGGCTCGACTATCCACACACATCCTCCATGTGCCATCCTTCTTAGGGGCAAGCAATGCTGGGACTGCACATGGGCTCATGCTTTTCCTAACCGAACCCTTCCTCAAATACTCCTCCACCTGTCTTTGTAATTCTGCATGTTCAGTCGGACTCATCCGATAGTGGGGGAGGTTTGGTAGGGTGGCTCCAGGGACCAAGTCAATCGCGTGTTGGATATCACGCATGGGTGGTAATCCATCTGGGAGGTCCTCAGGAAAGACATCATGAAAGTCATCGAGAAGAGAAATAACCTCGGGAGGATTTTCTCGATCAGCTTCCTTGGGAACCTCTCTCACCACTATGGCAAAAACTGTGTCAGCACTCCTAAACTCACGCTCAAAGTCTCTAGCACTCATGATAAGCAGTGTGCTAGATGGCGGCTCTTTCTTGATGGGAGGTGAGGCCTGAATACTAGAGGTAGGGGCATCACGAAGAGGAGGGGCTTCCTTCTTAGGTGTGAACGTGGGTGGAACAGGGACTAAGGTAATGCGACGACCATTATGCTCAAAGGTGCAAGTGTTGGACCGACCATGCAGAGTCGCATCCATATCAAATAGCCAAGGCCGTCCAAGGATGATACTCCCTACTTCCATAGGTAGAATGTCACACCAGATCTTGTCTTGGTAGGAATGAAAGTGGATCGGGACTAGACACCTAGTCTGGATCGGAATAGAAGTCGCATCTATCCAAGACACTCTATAGGGGCTGGGGTGATCAAAGGTGTAAGTGCTAGGCTGGGACAGTCCCTGTGGAGATTGCATTAATGCAACTCCCACTGTCAATGATGACTTTTGCATGCCTTTTGCCTTGTTCTTCCCGCCTGACAGGAGGAAGGGGACCTGAGGGGGGGGCGGTGGGAGGGGCAGGTAGGGGTAGTGGTGGTCCCTAGGTGGTGGGAGACGAGGCCGCATTCCAGTGGGCTCCTGACGAGTAGTCTCCTGATGTGCACCCAATTGTCCTCTCGGAGGTGGAGCGGACTGGGTACGCTGGTCCGAAGTACGTGGAAATGTGGGTCTCACATGTGAGGGTGGCTGGTACTCGGACTCAAACAGCTCTACTTCTTGGGCTACCTGGTAGGCATACTCGAGGGTGGTCACATTCCGCCTAAATAACTCACGTTGATAAATCGGGCGGAGACCCTTCCGAAATCGGGATAGGGTCATAGCACTCTCCTCATGAACTCCACACCTCAACAAGTACTCGTCGAACTCAGCTATGTACTCGGAGACTGGCCTACTACCCTGTGTGAGACTTTGCCAACGGTCAATGAGACGCTGACGATAAGTCGCAGGAAGATACTTCTCGCGCAGTTTGGCCTTCATGTCATCCCATGTCTCAATCCTATCCTGATGTCGCTGCATGAGGAGACTCTCCACATTAACCCAATAAGTTTGGGCTTGGCCCAACAGCTTCATTTTGGCGAAGCGAACTCGGCGACCATCAGTCATCTCGTACCACTCAAAATAGCGGTCCATGGCTGCTTCCCAGTCAAGGTAGACCTTAGGATCTAGTGAACCGTCAAAAGTGGGGACATCTACCCGGACACTCCTCACAATCTGATCATCCCTATCGTCATACTCAAGGAACCGTTGACGCTCATACCTTGCGTCATGACCACGTCTAAGATCAGCATGTTGGCCTCTACGAGGGGCCGGTCTCCTATGGTGGTCATACACCTCTTCAACTACATCGTCCTCTGTCTCAGGGGTCCAGACTCTCCTGTCTTCGACCCTAGGGGCGCGACGAGCTCCCTGAGGAGGATCATTGTGTTCTATTGCTCGAGGTGCTGGAAGGTGAGGTGGAACGGGGTGATGGCCTACTCGATCAAGGTCCTCCTGATGGTTGACGACTCGCTGCGGGTGGTGGCCTTGTGGAGCAACCTCAATAACATCTACGCGACCCTGAAGTGTGACAAGTCTCTGGTCGACTTGTCCAAGACGTTTTGGGTACTTTGTTCCATTTGATCCAACCTACCCATTAAGGCTTGCATCATCTCACTCAAAGTAGGTTCCTAGGTGGACTTCTCCGTGGGTCCGTTTGGCGATCATCCGCCATGGATCCGGGGGTGTGGTACTCCAAACCTCTACGGGTGCGCATACACAACTCTAGGTGACTCGACCAGGGAAACCTAAGACTTCAACACAAGACTCACAAAGATGACATACCCTAGACGCATGCTCTGATACCAAAGTTGATGCGGGACAACACACGGGACTACGCTAACCGACGTACTACGACTCTCCAAAGACGCGATCAGCACTAAGCAACATAGAATAGCAGAATTATACCAAGCAACAAGTAAGCAACAGGAAAATAATCACGTCCGAAGAAGTACGTAGCCCACAAAGTCGTCCCTCGCGGAGGGAAACGTGGGACCAAGGTAGCTAAGGAGCCACCTAAACTAGGGTAGTCGTTCCACAGACAAGGTCCAAACGGAGCCTCCGGGAAATAGGTTCTCGCACTCACAAGCCGGCTGTGACGCACGTCACAGGCTAGATGTCCTATCTCACAAGTCGGCGGCAGATATAAACGTATACGAGAAAAGCAAGTAAACAGCTAGGGAGTAGAATGCGTACCTCCACGTCTGTACGTGGGGAAGAACCCGACCGTGCCACGAATCCCGAGTACAGAATAAAGAATTTAAATATTACAAAATTAACTTAGCCCACTCCACGCAGGGAGGTAACAGGCTACAAATATATCTTCGGGATTTTCGTGGACAAGTTGACTGGCTCGTCCTGTTTGACGGATCTGTGCAACCAGGATGCTCACGGGCGAGGCAGTGTAGACTCCGGACGGCTGCGGGCCCTGGGGTCGCGAGAACAGGGCGGAAGCGGCGCGGATGGGGAGGCGGGGACGGCGCTGGGCGCACCTGGGAAACAGCAGGGTGGAGGGGCCACGGCAGGAGAGGGCCGCGTGGCGCCGCGGAAGAGAGAGAGAGGGAGGGGCCGGGCGCGTGGAAGGGAGGCGGGGGGGCGTGGGGCGTGGGCTGACGCAGGGGGGGTGTTTGGCGTGGGAAGGAAGAGAGAGAGGGAGAGGCGGCTGGCGAAGCGGCGCTGGGGCGCCGCGTGGCTGGCGATGGGCGGCGGGCTGGGCAGAGGAGAGAGAGAGAGGGGGAGCAGGGCGGCGGATGGCTGGCGGGGCGGGGTGTAAGAGGGAGGCGACGCGTGGGGGGGGGTGGAGGCTGGGTGCGCTCGGGAGAGAGAGCAGGGGCGGCGGGGCGCGCTGGTCGCGAGAGGAAGGCGGCAGTGGCAGGGAGGCTGGGCGCGATGGGCAGCGAGGGGCGGCCTTCGCGGCAGGCTTCTCGCCGGTCCTTCGCGGACGTGCTCCGTCGCGGAGGAAGAAGAGGCAGCACCAAGCTTGTCTCCAAAATATCAAAATACCGAATCTATTCCTCAAAACAGGGGTTTACATGTATTTAAAAGGGTTGGACTAATTCCAACCCAAATAGAACTCCTAAAGACTTACCATACTAACATTAACTAATCCTATTAAGACTAAAATAACATCAAAATTCGTAACAGAAAATAAATGAAAATAGAAAAGGTGCTAAACGGACCCCAATTGGGCCAAAACTACTGTCTATGGACTCCTGAAGGTGAACTCTACACCATGGGCTCGTCGCCCAACCAGATCGACGCCTCTGTAGCGTGCTGTGCTCCTCGACGGCGGTAGACCATGTCCGGGTTGAAGCGGGCCCGGGCTCTCGTGTCCTCACCATCAGGGCATGACATGACAAGGCATGTCACCTCTCTTGAGAGAGCTCCTTTCGACGTGGACCTTGGAAGAGTGGCTAATCGCCAAGACCCACCTCCTCTCCCCACCACCCCAAGAGCATTTAGGGTTGAGGATAGACTAGTGAAATCCCTAGACTTAGAGGAGGGGTCTGTTTGAGGAGGAAGTTGACAGATATAGGAGAGCACCATTTCCATGTAGAGTCCAAAGATTTGATCATAGACATGGTCATGATCCTGACTGTGAGTATAGGTGGTTCCGAGATCCGGATTAAATGGATGATCGGGTTCTTCTGAACGTGCATGCGGATGCTTCCAGCTTTGATGGGTCCCAAGACCTGAAGGTCTACCTTAACTCAGATGCTAGCATGGACCGCTATTTTGACTGGTATGAGATGTCTGATAACCGATGTATACCTTTGTGTTAAGGTGGAGAACCAGTGGGCGATGCGTTCATGGATGGCAAAATAGGCCGACTCGGATCGGATCGGCCGATTCGAGTCAGAATCGGCCTATGTCGATCCGTTTTTTTTTTTTTTTTTGGGGGGGGGGGGGGGGGAGAATGCCGACCCACCCACGATGTAAGGTGGAATCGGACTAGATGGATCGGAATCGGACTGGACCGGCCCGATCCAATCTGATTCGCACAATCCACCCCGATTTCACCCGTTGTGGTCCGATTCCCTCCACTTACTTTATTTACCTGAACATCATTTAAGTAAATGTTATATTTGTAGTTTTATTAACTTAAGATATTATATGTAAATAAAGAAATACCTTCCATTTGAATCTATAAAAATATCCAAAAAATATATCTCTTACTAATAAAAAGTCAACTCTTCCATCTAAGAAGAAAATCACATTTTGGTGATTCAATCAAAATAGTGTCTTTCTAATCCCTCATAATTTGGTCTATCTAAAATTTTTATAATTCAAATAAATCCTATGGAACATTCAATATCTAAAATTCGGTGAAAAAAGTCAAACGTGCATATGACTTCTCCAAAAGAGCCACTCTCCTACTGACAACAACTAAGTCATAGTCAGTAGGAGAGTGACTCTCTTGGAGAAGTCACATGCACATTTGACTTTTTCACCGAACTTTGTATATTTACATGTTCAAGTAAATTATAATATCTCATTAATCCAATTTATTTACATTCAAATGCATGTACATGATAAAAATTGAATTTCATTATGTTTATATTCAATGAATTTTGTATGTGTTTTCCTAATTTTTTGTGATTTTTCCTCTGATTTTCTTCATTTTTTTAACCTGTCCGATCCGGATCAGCCAGATTCTCTAAGAATCGGCCAGATCCCTCGATCCGATCTGATTCGGATCGGGATCAGCCATGGCTGATCCAGACCCCGATTCCGATTTTGCCATCCATGGATGCGTTAAGTCAGAGAGTTTACCTGTTGTCTATTGTGGAGTGTAGGTCACTGGACTTGAGAGGCTTAAGGATGAGAATGAGCACCGTCCAAATTTCGACTCGATCCACGCAGCTCTTATGGCAGGACCCTTTTGAGAGTAACTATCTTTTATAGGAGGGATACCTTTTTCGGGGTGCTAGGTTGTGTCCCACGTACTTCAATTCATAAATTTCTTGTTTGGGAATTGCACATAGGAAGTCTAGATGGCCACTTCGATCAGAACATGACCAGTGAACATTGATTTTATTGGCCTAGCCTAAAACACGATGTTGTCTATGTTATGGCTCAACGCCACACATGTGCTACAACTAAACCAAAGAAAGCAAAGTTTTGGTCTCTACACCCCACTTCCCATGCCAAATCATTGGTAGCAGGATATTAGCATGGATTTTGTCTTAGGATTGCCACAAACCCGCTAGAAGCATGACTCAATCTCTGTAGTGGTGGATAAATATTCCAAAATGACTTTCTTCATTCCCTGCTCCAAGACCTCTGATGTGTCTAAGGTAGCCCGCCTTCTCTTCACCCATGTTTCTTGTAAGTTTTGGTTGCCATGGACCATTATTTTAGATAGGAACGTTCAAATCACGAGCTACTTTTGGAAGACCCTTTGGCACTTGATGGGCACACATTTGGAATTTTCCATTGCCTACCACCCACAGACTCATGGCCAAACAGAGATAATTCACAAAAGTTTGGGAGACTTGCTGAGATGTTTGATTAAGGATCGCACTCGGGATGGACTTAATGTTACATGTTGAGCTTGCATACAATGATTAGATCAATAGGTCTATTGGCATGAGATGGAATGTAGAATCAACTGATCTAGATCGGGTTTGGATCGGTGAAATTCCGGCCGAATTGGCCAGAATCAGACTAAATCCATCTGAATCGGTCGATTCTGCGACACAAATTATATATACATATATAGTCATATGTATATATACATTAACCATAAATATGTATATATTATTATTATATTTACATTAATGTATGTACAACTATTTACATTCATTGTCATATATATATTGACTATATACATGTACACATTATTATTATATTTAAATTAATATAGGATTGTATGTACATTAACATATATATATATATAAAATGTTCATTAATATGATATATATATATATATATATCAATATGATATAATATTAATTATGGTTGTACATTTAAGAGATATGTATGTGATTACATATATTGTATACTAAAGAGACGTGATTTAAGTGTGCCTCCCAAGAGGTATTGTCTCCATGCTTGGAGTTTTGTCCTTTAAAAGGGCCCTCTTGAGAGAAGAGGTGAGGCTCTTACTGATAAGCACACACTTGTTCTCACTGTCTTTCAATGTGGGACTAAAGAATATCTCTACACAGCCCCCCCAGTGAGGATAAGGGTGTGCGGGTCTCGTGAAGATGAGACGCTCGGGTAGGGCGCATGGCCTCTCGTTCGTTCCCACAGATGGCGCCAATGAAGAGACGTGATTTAAGTGTGCCTCCCAAGAGGTATTGTCCCCATGCTTGGAGTTTTGTCCTTTAAAAGGGCCCTCTTGAGAGAAGAGGTGAGGCTCTTGCTGATAATCACACACTTGTGCTCACTGTCTTTCAATGTGGTACTAAAGAATACCTCTACATATACATATACAAATGTGTAAATTTATTTATTTGATTACATATATCATAACCACATATGTATAAACAAATGAGATATGTTTCTTTGCTTTGCGCAGGTCAATCCACATGTATGTACCCACACATTGGAGAATTTAGGGCCTCAAGCCCCATATTCAAACACTTATCACAATCTAATTATTGAGTATATGTAGAATGTATACATTTATAAGGATATACATATTAATTATGTTTGTACATTAATATGATATATATATATATATATATATATATGATTACATTAATATTGTGTGTGTGTTTATATATATGAATGTGTAAATTTATATGTGTGATTATGAATATCATAAATAAATAAATATTGAAAACATTTTCCTGACATTTTTCTGAATTTTCTTTTTTTTCAAGAAAATATTTTTTTAATCTAGTTGATCCAGGACTTCCGGCAGACTGGCCGTTCCAATTTGATCTAAATCGGGCAATCCTTGGGTCGATCAGATTCTTCTCTCCATGGGCATGAGTCCATTCAAGATCGTCACAGGTTGCAGGCCTAGGAAACTGATAGACCCTTACCCCATCTTGCACAAGTGTTTGAGTCAGCTGAGTTTTTTGTTGAGCATATTAGAACTTTGCATGAAAGTATCCATCGCAATATTGACATCAGCAATAAGTGCTACATGAAACTAGCAGATGCGCACCAGCATCAACGCGAGTTCCAAGAGGGTGATAATGTCATGATCTGGGTCAGACTTGAACGGTTTCCCTCAGGAATCGTGAAGAAGTTGTATGCCCGCAGAGCTGGTCCTTTCCAAATTCTGAAACGGGTTGAGTCCAACACATATTTTGTTGATCTGCCAGATGATTATGGTATTAGTTCCACATTCAATGTTTCAGGTCTGATAGTCTATTGGGATCTGACAGTGATACCCAGTGACCCATTTGAGCCTTCACCTGCCCTTGCGAGTGACCCTGCATCGGAGTATCCACCTTCAGCCCCTCTACCTATTCAGTGTGAGCAAATTGAGCGTACACTGGATGAGTAGGTTGTCTGGTGGGGACACACGTGCGCGGGACCGGTTCGATCCGACTTTGGTATATCGTCGTCGACGGACTGCTCGACCGTTGTCGTTGTGGCTTGATGAGATAGTGGATCTTTGAGTTTTGGTACTTGTTTTGGTGGACTGGCCCATTGAGGCCCATTATGTAGTCTTTTATTTCCTGTTATTTATGGTTATCTGTAAGGTTATTGTAGTCTTTTACTTTTTCTGTCTTTTGGCCTTTCCATGTGGCCTATATATGTACCGCGCCCCCTTTCTTGGGCAGATGATGAATAGATGAATGAATGAGCCGATGCTTTGAGAAGTGAAACGTCTGAGTTGCAGACCATGTGCATGTGTGTGTCTGGAGGCTCCCGGGAAGGGGGGTGTGAAGCCCCACCGCCTCCCTCTTCTCCTTCTTCCCCTCCGGTCTCTTCCTCCCCTGTTCTATCTCTCTCTTCATCCCCCTCCTGTCTGCGTTTCTCCCTCAATTCTCTTTCTCTCTCTCCACAACCCCGAACCTCTTCTCCCTTCCATCGCAACACCTCACCTGCAGCGCCCTCCGGAGCCCCTGTTTCGCGGTTCCTCATCTCCCTCCTCGCCAGACGCCAGCGACTCCACTAGCCCGCGAAGCCCGCCGGCAGCCATCCCCTTCGTGCTCGTGGGCCCAAGGCGCGCCCCCGTCAGCGCCCTTTGCATCCTGTCAGCACCGGTCGTGCGCGTGAGCAGGGCACCACCCCGACGCGAACACCCAGCCGGACGCCCCCACGACACCACTCACCCGTGCCCAGTCACCCTCGTGCGTACGGCATCTCCGCCCCTGCTCGCGAGCAACTGGCGCTTCTGCGTGTGGGGCGACCCTGTCCGTGACGAGCTGAACGCGTCAGCATCCCCCCCTTGCAAGTTTCGCGCCGGCACCCCACCACCTTCACGTCCGCGATCGCCTGCGACTCTCCCAAGCCAGCCGCGCCGCGTCGTTCCCGGCACCCTGCCGTAAAGCCCATCAGAGCGATCCCAGCCACCCGCGACCCCTCAGGGACATCGAGCAAGTTGGCCAGCACCCCTGTCACGTTCGCACCTGCGACCCCGTTTGGACGTGATACTCACGAACTGCCTCTGCAGTGCCGCCGTCACTTGGTTAGCAGGCGTGTGATACTGAATGAACATTCCGGAGGCTGAAAACGACGACGCAGTAGTCCTTCCGTACGTGTATCCGCCTCACTTCCCGCACGAGTTCGCACAGTCCCGACGTCCGAGAACACCTCCCCGACAGCATCCCCGAAGGCCGACCGTCTCACCACCTCGTTCGCGACTCGTGGATCCGGTAGTCACAAAGTTTGCCAAGCTGTCATTGGGAGATCCGGAGCCAGCAGCAACAGCCGCCACTCCGTGCCGCCTACCACCGTCCCCGTACGAACCCCCGTTCTTCAACGGGTCGGTAAGTCGCTATAGATCCTTCCCACACTTGCTAGTCAGTATATGAGCATATTTGTTCCCGTGCATGAGAGATTAGGATAACTAGCCATTTTAAAGCTTTAAAATCACTGTTGGTTGAGTGACGTAAGGACCTACCTGTTCTATCGAATTTGCGTATTTGAACGTGTTGCTATCTTCCTAGACTATCGGTAGTTCTCACTACCATCGATCCGTAACGTTTCTTTGCTGCGGGGGACGACTCGTATTGCCAGTTTCTTGCTGTTTTACGTGTTTACCTTCTTGATTAAAACTGTGGAAAAGCATGTGGAAACCATAAACTTAACTTGTTCATTACTGAAATCACTTTGGATAGTTAGATTCGTCACGTGTGTCAGTCGTCCCGCATCATTGTCACATCTAGGGATAGAGCATACCAATGCTACTTGGCGCATTGGAGAGGATGTCTCATGGCAGATGACACATGGGTCACGAAGGAGGAGCTACAATAGATTGACCCCAACTTGTTGGAGTAGTACTAGAGTGATCGAGACTCTTACTCGACAAGGTCGAGTTCCTCTCAGCCGTGGAGGATTGGTAAGGACACAAGGGTGCAAGCCCGATTCGACCTGGCGTACATGTACCATCGCCGGAGGACTCCACACATTACACAAGCATCCATTTGACTTGGAGACAGTCCAACTTCATGAAGTCTTGAACGACGAGTCCATGCAGGACAGTATTGGCTATTGGGGGACATTTGAGTCTTTTAATATTTTCTTACAATTAATAGTCCAAATATTGCATGCTGTTAGAAACTTGGGGTGTTCTAAATTGTTAGTCTCTGTGTCAGGTTAGCCATAACCCTATAAATATTGGTGTACTTGTACTTTTTGAAGGTAACGAAAGATTGAAAAGTTGCTAGATTCTGTGAGTTCCCTATGAAAGGTTCCTCCTGTGAAGGGATTCTGCACCCAAGAAGCGTGGTGTGAGACACCCCAACATCACCGACCTAAGAGTACGACGCTACCGACCAAGAGGAGCGACGCCTCTGGCCGCGATCACCTCCACCACTGTACACCCTCCCTGCGATGGGTAGACTATTGCCGTACCACTGATTCATTGCTGCTTCGCGATCATGCTCCTTTGACCCTCCCGATTACGGCATCAAGCAATGTTTTAAAAAGGATTAATCGGTCCGAGTCGGATGACCCCCCCAAGGATTAGTCGACGAGTCGGCCGCCTCAAGTTCAAGTCGGTTATTTTTTCAGGATTTTTTTTTCATTTTTTATATATGGTTCTTGTTGATTGTTACGTTGAGGGTGTATGCCTGACATACTGAATATTGGTTTATAATTGTATTCTATCAATATTTTTCCGAAGCGAGATTTTTATTACAGAATTAACAAAAAAAATGCATGAGTTTGTGCGTAGCTACGTAGCACTGTAGTTACAGTAAAGAAGATAGCTACAGTAGTGGTCGTAGCACTGTAGCTATACAGTTATAATAAAAAGAGAAAGATGTAGGAGATACTGTAGCTACAGTGCTACAGTATCCAGTGTAGTTTTAGCTATGTAACTACAGTAAAAAAAGAAAAAATCGGTTAACAAACTACAAACTACTGTAGATAAAAAAAAAAAAAACAGAGTACTGTGACCATAAATGAACATAGAAATACAAGTTGGAAGGTGGAAGAAGAGAAAAATAGAAAAATAGAGTTCCGAAAGTTGGAAGGTGTAAGAAGAAAAAACAAAGGGAAAAAACAGTATCGGAAGCTGGAAGGTGGAGGAAGCAAAAAGAAAAGGAAAAACAGAGTACTGTGACCATAAATGAACATAGAAAGTACAAGTTGGAAGGTGGAAGAAGAGGTTGGAAGGTGGAAGAAGAGAAAAATAGAAAAACAGAGTTCCGAAAGTTAGAAGGTGTAAGAAGAAAAAACAAAGGGAAAAAACAGAGTATCGGAAGCTGGAAGGTGGAGGAAGCAAAAAGAAAAGGAAAAACAGAGTACTGTGACCATAAAGAACATAGAAAGTACAAGTTGGAAGGGGAAGAAGAGGTTGGAAGGTGGAAGAAGAGAAAAATAGAAAAACAGAGTTCCGAAAGTTAGAAGGTGTAAGAAGAAAAAACAAAGGGAAAAACAGAGTATCAGAAGTTGGAGTGGAAGAAGCAAAAAGAAAAGGAAAAACAGAGTACTGTGACCATAAATGAACATAGAAAGTACCAGTTGGAAGGTGAAGAAGAGAAAAATAGAAAAACAGAGTCCGAAAGTTGGAAGGTGTAAGAAGAAAAAACAAAAAAGGAAACAAGTATCGGAAGTTAGAAGGTGGAAGAAGCAAAAAGAAAAGAAAAAATAGAGTACCGTAAACAACAGACTTACCTGTGCAAGGAGAAGAGAAGCCCTGTGCGACACGATGCCGCGACCCCTACCCCTGCACGATGTCCCATGACCCGTGTTCTGTGTGATCCCGCGATCCCTGCGGAAGTGTGAACAAAACTTTTTTTGTGCCCTATGCGACCCTATTCTTGGATCAACTTGTGGGAGACAAAACCCCAAAAAAATGAAAAAAAATAGGATGAATCGGTGGCCGACTAGTCGGGTAGCCCACCCGACTCGACTAGTCGGGCGACTAGTCGACTAGTCGGCCTACTTTTTAATCATTGGCATCAAGCACCTTCATCAATCACCACCTCGCAACACAGCAACGTCACACCTTGGCGCCAATGACAAACCAGCCGCATCACACCATTAGCCAGCCATCCTCAAATGATGCCCATCAACCCGTTTTGTGTCCAGAGACTTGCCTGTATATGTCATCTCCCTTCAAGGAGCAGGCCAATTATTAATATTGTAAAGCATGATACTACTTGGTTGAACTCAGGACACGTGATACGGCCGGGGTCTTCCCCACGCACTAGCATGGAGGTATGTACTCTTACCCCACTGTCGCTTGCTGTTTTAGTATACTCTTTTACTTGCCACCGAAGTGAGAGATTAGGACCCTAGCTCATGAAAACATTCACTGCTGGAGTTTGTGAGTGAGACCTCTTCCTTGGAGGTCCATCTAGAACTTCTTCGGTTGGAAGTGACTTATCCTAGTTGTCGATAGTTCCTCAACTACCATGGTCCCACATTTCTGTTTGGCTAGGGATGTTAGTGGGCTGCATTTCTTGTTGGGACATGGTTGTTCTTTTAGCACTAGCATTACAATCGATCCAATTGTTATTCATTTGGGTGCTCATTGCTATTCATCTGCAAATGGGATGAGACACTCTATTGACTCCAAAAATGAGACAAGGTGTGGGCGAGAAGGGGGATGTTGCACGGTGGACTGTGGTCGTGATGGACTCACAGTGGCAGGGGAAGATGAAGAGGTGGTGACAACTAGGTGGTGATTGATGAAGGTACTTGATACTTGGCGACGATGGATCGGTGGTGTGGCAATAGTCTCTTGGTCATAGGGAGAGTGTACAGTGGCTGAGGTGATTGTGGCCAGAGGCGTCTCACCTCTTGGTCATTGGCATCGCCGACTAAGAGCATCTCACTCCTTGTTCGGCAATGTTGGGGTGTCTCACCCACCCTTCTTGGGCCCAGAAATCCCTTTGCAGGAGGGACCTTTCACAGGAACTCACGGAGTCTAGCAACTTTTCAATCTTTCATTAATTCCTTCAAAAAGTACAAGTACACTAATATTTATAGGGTTATAGCAACCCAACTCTTGGGCTCCATTTCAAAATGACCAAACACCAGGGTTATAGCTAACCTAACTCTTGGACTCCACTTGAAACTAAAACACCCTAAGACTTCTTAATTGGCCATTCCACCTGTAGCCCATGGATTACATGATAACAAAGGACTTAAAATAAAAACCTTATATTCTAAGTACAAGCTACCGGCCTTTATAAAAGATGTATAACTCTTGCCCAAAAGACAACAAAATCCTAAATTCATATGGGCCCTAATTCTCAGGGGTGGCCCAAGATGCTCATGCATCAGTAGGTTATGATCAAATGCCTTTGTAATTAACACCTGCAGATCTTGATGAGAGATGTGTGCTAGAGGCATAAGATGTTGCTATGGTACTGTGTTAAAGAATATCCCATGAGAACTTTCTCCAGGATCAATTTCCTTCACCAAATTGTAGAGCAGTTTAAGATATCTGGATATGCACATAAGAAATTTGGTGCTTTTGATCTTACATGAATGAAGTGGTAGGATTTCCTGTCAGTCAGTTAATGGTGAATGCCTAATATAAAGTGATCTCATTTCTTTGTTAGCTTTGAGACTTTTCTATTCAAATCACTCATCCTCAGTCAGACCTTCTGAAGACAAATATATTAAACTATCTGAAAACTCTGAATGCAAGTTGTGCTGTTTTCTTTCTGAGCGCTTGGTCCTAATCCTTAGTCTAACTCTTGCACCTGGCAATTTTTGCACTGAATGAGCATACAGTTCTTTTACCAAAATCATATATCAGTAGAGTACAAATTCTCTTACCGGACATTTCTTCTCGCTTCATTTATTTCAAACTATTTTCCATTTTGTGTTAATATTTTATTGTAGGTGACACGCCTTCGTGAGTACCAAGGTGTTGATCCACATTTTGATACAATTGCAATGGAATACCATGACATTGTAAAGGTTGGTTATTCATGAAATTTTCATTAAAGTTAGCCTCTGTATCTGCTATATGATTTTTCCATTCTTCTCCACAGAAACTAGAAAGTATGCAATGGACAATTCACCAAGTTGAGATGGATCTTAGACGATCATCAGAACATCCAAGTTCTTATGGTTTGTGACTAACTGGTAAGTTAAACTCTACTTGAAGGACTTTTACTCGGTTATGGCATTTTGAATGCTTGAAACTAGCCTTGTCTTCAAGTTATGCATGAAACATGATGTCAGTGTCTTCTCTGTTTTCCTAATGTATTATTTAAAACTAAACTTGTGCGTTTTCACATCATAGATTTTTGCTGTCAAGTATTGTTACGAATGGAGGCTGGTCCAATTAATGTTGGTATTGACAGGGAGGAACTTTATTTTGGCCGGCTATGACAGACCCTATGTGTCTTATTTAGAGAGAAAAAATAAGAAAAGGTTGAGGCAGGGCAGAATAATCCCAAACTTGCAAAACCAGTTCTGAATTGTTCTGGCGGTGTATGATTTGGACAGGGTATAAGGGTGGGATAATTTAAGGACTTATGTATATTATAAGTTTTGGTCATAAAATCCTTCCAAGTCTAATACAGTTCTTCACCTTTTAAGCAAGTGGGTTGGCCGATTCCAGTCTGGCTTGGAATTCGATAGGACATACTTTTTTAATGATTCTTTTTCAGGCAATATTCCTTTCAGTAGAATAAAGTTTACGTTCATTGCTTAACCTTGCTGACCCCCTTTTGTACCACTTCCCTTTTAGTGGGGAGAGGAGAGGAACATGAATTTGACTGCAGAGGATATAGAATAGGACTCTCCGTTCTCAGTTGAGTGGCCATACTTGCGCTTTTTAAAGTGGAATCTTGGATGCACTACATGACTTGCGTTTTGTACTTGTCCTTACTTGCACGATCCAAAATAGAAACTACTGAAAGCCTCATTTATGATTCTTTTCCATGTCATAAGATTCAGATTTATGAGTCACCTCCAGAGTTATGCTCCCCCAAAACCCGACCCTCCCTATCTCTCAGAGCCATTGACAGTAAATAAATCTCTCTCTCTCTCTCTCTCTCTCTCTCTCTCTCTCAGGGGCATGGAACTTGTGGAACTGGAGAAAAGCAACTTCAGTCCTCTGGCACATATCTGCTTCACTTTTAAGCTCGTACGATCAGAACCTGCAGCAGAAGAAAGGCCTGTCACTAGCTGAGCGCAAGTCATTTGCATTAACATCCCTCCCTAGAAGGGTGGGGAAGGAAAACCATTCAGGTTGCCATTGACCACTCAGGTTACACAATGGCGTTGTGAACATGAATGGAAGTGTCCCCACCGTTGGTTATGTTGCCAGGAAATTTGGTTCCAAGCTTGACCTATTCAGTCTGGTGTTGAACGACGTGTGGTTTGGCTGTCTTGCATGTTCTTGTGTTCTCCACTTTCCTAGTTTGCGGATAGTTGTAGACATTTCAAACGATTATATCATTTGTTTAAGGGGGTTTGGATATCATATTTCGTAATGCATGCTCGGTATTTCAGTTAGAACAATACTCGCTACTGAACCGCACGGATAAGTAGTAGACATAAGATATGTGAATACTCAAGAGTCCTTGTGTCTGCCGCACGGGTAGTCTGGATAGTATGCATTTTCTTTTGAATATAGAGAAAGGTTTAGTGCTTTTTTTATTGTACTTAAGTATAATATGACTAGACACTAAGTTCATGTGATATCCCTCACATGGAGAGTGATAAAGTGACAACTTAATTATTACGTGCCACATGGACTTAGTGCTTAGTCAATGTAATCATATTACATTTAAGTGCAATAAGAAAGTACACTAAGTCTTTCTCTTGAATATAATGACAAGCTTTGGCAGTACAGAAGTATGCATATCTCTGTTCGTCATCTTTCAGGTTATAACATTCTCAGACTGGGCATATTTGGTATCAAGATAAATTGAAAATAAAGTGAAGATATTTTTAAAATTTTTGAAGATATCTTTACTCTATCTCCGATCTATCTTTTTCAATCATGATTGTTAAAGAATAGAAATATGCATATCCATTTTGGCGATGGCATTCGACCGTGCCAATGTGAACATCTTGTCTGCTTCGAGCCCCCCACACGTATGGAAGAGGGGCAGAAAGGGTCCATAAAAATGGTTGAATAATACTTAGATGTGTAATAAGTGATGAGGTAGCAGTTATATAGTTATATTCCTCTATGTAATGCACAGGGGAGGTGGTAAGATATGAGATAAAATATTTTATTTAAAAATAAGTGGCTATGTTTTTTTTTTTTTTGGACACTTTCTGGATCATGTCAACTTGATGTATCACAGTGTATTAACTATTTAGCCTACTACTGAGCAAGCCATTTGCCTTAAAAATTATCTGTATATCTCTGAGATTTTATCGAACTGCCTCCTCTCAAGCCCACATGATGTAGCGATGAAACCCCAGATTTTAGAATTATATGTTTTAAAATAGTTCTCTTATCAAACTTTTCTAACCCCACTTGTTAGATCCTCTTATATACTTAATGGTATTGCACCAATGACCTAATAATTGGCCCATGACTTGAATTCTATTTCATGTAATGTCAAAACTCCCTTTCAAAAGCGATTGTTCTACAAATCAAAGTCAGAGACTCTTTCTCAAAAAATTATCTGGATTGACCCCGGATTGGTGCACAACTCAGATATGGTTTCGGTTCATAGAATTGGATAATCTCAGAAGGAAGAAGAACAGCGAGTGCGTTACGTCTATGGATCTCTTATTTGCGATTACTGTTGCTTAAAGTCTGGACAACCACCACTCGGGCAATAAGTTGGTGTTTAGCTGGTAAAGTGCACAAATGTTCCCTTAATAATTCCAATATTGATGGGTCGTTTGTATGACAGTGAAACTTTCATGATTAAAGAAATAAAAAATAATTGAGTTATGGGGGAATTAAACCGGAAAAATATGAAAAAGAGATAATTGTAGAAAGAATGTTCTTCACATGCATTTGAGGCCCAACCCACATGTTTTGGTCATGCACCTCCATGATTAAACAAAGGTTCTTTGAGTGTTTAAGTATGGAAACCGGATCTCCTCAGTACCGCGCAAGAGAGAGTCCGGTCAGTACGGAATTTTAACCCTCCATGTGTAAATATTGTCACGTTTTGCATAGGAATAGAAACACAAAAATGAGGATCTCGGTTGGGTCGATCGGTTAGAACTCTTGCTTAAAATCAGGAGGTCTCGAGTTTACCTGATTTACATGTAATCTTCGAAGTATGTAGATCCGAGATTTTTTCGGTCAAGTAGGGTAAGGGCAATACAGATACACGGAAAGTAGGAGTTGCCAAGTCTTGATTCTGAAGTTCACGAACATCAATTTTTGAGCCCACAAAATCACACCGGACGGGATTTCCTCGTTACAAAAAAAAAAAAAAACACAAAAATCCTCTCACCTACATGTATCGACGGACTCCCTCTTACACGATACTGAGGAGATCCGATTTCACGTGATAAAGTGAATATTAATCACACAATTTAGGGGAACTGAAAGATGAACGTCGACGACGAGATGTGTATACAAGTATATGTCAAAGGATTCACTTGATCCCATATGTAAGAGCCCCACTTACCATCTGTCTCAATTATCCCGTATGTACGTAAGATGTGTATACCATCTGTCTCAATTATCCGTCTTAGGTACAAGAGATTAATAGACTCCACATCTTAGGCAATTGAGACAGGTATTAATACTTTCTCTTATATATATAAAGCTTCATATATACGTATATATAGGAGAACAGTACGCAGGAAACACAACTCTATAAGTTGCTGTGGCACCTGCCCATTTCCCTGCTACACATGAATGCCACAACCTAGCTAGAGAAGAGGATCTCCTTCCCTGATCATACACTAAGACATGCACATACATCAAATACGACCCACCATGATAAGAACATGCATGAGTTAAAACATATGTATTTGACTGTGAACATCCCGCAACGTCCCTCGTTACTCTTCTGCGCCCTCCTCTGCCGCCGTCGCCGTGCGCGTGCACGGCGGGCAGACCTTGACGCTGTGGAACTTGAAGTTTCTGCAGCCGCCGACGGTGCGCCTGACGACGGTGACGTCCCCCTTGCAGCCGGGCTCGGTGAACAGGTACGCCCTGGCCGGGTCCGACTCGTTCTTGATGAACTTGTACCTGTACGGCCCCTCGCTGCATGGGGCGTCCATGCACTCGCAGGTGGTGTAGGTCTGCTTTATGCACGCCCGGCTGCAGAGAGGCTGGTAGAGGTAGAGGGCCGACGGGCACGGCGAGGAGTCGACGTCAACATCGTCGGCGGCAGCGGCAGCGGCGGCGGCGGCGAGTGTTAGAAGCACTGCCGTGGAGGCGACAGCAATGGCGGTGGTACTGGCCATATGGAAGGGTGATCAGGAGATGGCGAAGGGGCCGGCTGTGGCCTGTGGGGGGCTTGAGGTGGTGGAGAGAAATCTTTTAGTACATGTTATTATATAGGGATAGGAAGAGGGAGTAGTGAAGCTAATTAAGTTAAGGCTGTAAGTTTTTCTTTGATGTTAAATTAATAAACCACGTTGTTTGTTTGGTGGTTGGGATAATAAAGACATACATGTTGTAAACGTTGTTTCTTCTTCTTCTTCTTCTTAAACTCTTTTTTTTTTTTGATAGGAACCTTTTTTTTTATAGAGAAGTGTAGAGGAAAGGATTTGAAGATATGTACTATCTAAGATGTATATAATAGAGAGGGTCTTAACCAGAGTCACTCTATGCACTTCTTCTTTTAAACTTTAATTTTGGTTCATGATTTTCCCTCTTTTTGCTGTTTCCCAAGGAGTAAACCCTTTCATGGGCTCTGGAGGTCTAGTTTGAGGGAGGAGAATGGCTGTTAGGTGTTGCTATCTGGTCATGACTAGTTAGGTCTTGATGTAGTGCCCCTGACTAGTTAGGTCTTGATGTAGTGCCCCAAGTCTTTGGAGGATTGGACTCATGTGAGTCCATCTTAAAGATGGAGATGGTTGGGACATGCTTGGGTCATCTCTCTCTCACTCTCTCTCTCTCTCTCTCTAGAATAAATAATACTTACATGATCCTAATAAGGTTTCAATCTTCTTGTGATTGTCACATGAAAGTGAAATGACATAATGTGAGATATATTAATCCCCCATATATATCACTCACACCCGATCTTATGGGAATTGATCAAGCACATCTGCAATCTTATTACACTACCTTAATGTGTAACAAGCATTCCTACAATCCAATAGCAATGGTTACAGATGAGTGCAAATGTAAGAACAGGTATCAAAAGAATCTTAACTTTAAGGAGGTTATATGCTTACAAACCTTCAAATAAAAGGCATTTTGGTTTCACAGGGAGGAGTACTAATTATCAAATATTGCTTTCAAAGTACTTTTCTTGTAAAGGAGTTGGAAATAAGGGCCAATAAACCTAGGAAAACTAATACAATGATTTTAAGTATGAGGTTATATGAGCAAAAATCTCAAAACTAAAAGAAATTTTAGTTTCACAAGGAGGTGTCATTATTTAATGTTGCTTTCAAGGTATTTAATTTCTTTCTAAGAAGTTAGGAATAGGAGCCAAGAAACCTAGGAATAATACTAATACAATTAAAGGAAGCTTCCTCCTAGAGTATGTTTCATCTCTCCCATCCAATCATAAGAGCATGATGCATATGTTAAAAAATGTGGTCTATAATTCTCCTGTTGCTTTTATCCTTTTCACTACACACAGAAATTTGTTAAGCTTTGAGAAGAAACTAGTCATTTCTTATTCCTACTTTCTTTAAGATTATGGGTATTGTGGAATTTGACAACTAAACTGTCCACCATCAAATAAAAAAAAATCTTACAAAAGAGACGTCTCATGATAATGGATGATAAATGGAAACAGGGAACATTGTAAGAAACCATGAATTCTAGAAAATTTTATATCAGTATATCAATATTCTTCACTTCAATTCTGCCTTTGTTATGCCTTAATATAAGTATTATTGTTGACTCATGTTGTCATGCATATTGTACCTATGCCATGATTAGGGTCAGGATAGTTTATAAAAAATAGGTATAGCAATCTTTGTCATGTGTCAACCATTAAGATGCTGGTATTATAGTTAACCATCATGTCAACATCTGAAATCTTAGGTAGTTTTAAATAACTATCTGTAATATTGATATTTCCAAATAACTCCCTCGAATATCTTAATATTTCACAAACACTTAGTTATATTCAAATAACTACCTATAATTTTGATATTTCCAAGTAACTCCCTCAAATCTCTTAATTTTCAAATAAATCATTGCAGTCTATTTTCGTTAAAAATTACGTCATTAACAGATTAACTCTCTGGTTAATATTAACTCAAGTTTGTAAATGACCGATATGCCCTTGTAAAACATCTATATTTATATAAAATATTCAAATAATAAAATAACTCTTCTTTCTCTTTGTATGTGTATTAGGTCTTAGAAAATTATAACAGCAATTTGGATGGAATAGTACTCCAACAAACGATCGATGTCTTTTTTGGATGACAATTAACTAGAGGGACTTATGTTTGAATCCAGGAAGTTATTTGAAAATATTAAGATTATAAGAGTTATTTAGAAATAACAAAGATTCTAGGCGCTGTTATGTAAAAAAGAAAACCTAGAATTTAAAGCTATAAATTATCATAATAGGAAGATTGACTAATTTTCTAGCTGTGTATCACCCCTTCCTATCTTTAATCAATAGAATCTCCAATGTTTAGATATTTTACATCTTTGTAACTCAGATAAAATAACTCTTTTATTTTCGATAAATGATGACTCATGATCTATTATATTCAAGTTTTATTAGTCATATAATTTTTTTTCTATATTCAACCGAAACTACTAAGAGAATCGATCGTTTCGTGACGAATCACATATGACAACTCTATCACCACTCGTCGCAAAAATATATATTTATTACAAATTAATTTTACAATAAAATTGATGTGGACTGGGAGAGAAGAAAGAAATAAAGATCTTATCTAGTCTCTCAGCCAATAAAAGCCAATAAAGACTCTAATTCTGCAATCCACCTTAATTTTATTACAGAACTCAAATATCTTAAAATCCAAAAAGTGGCAAACTAGTTTTGCCATCCAATTTCCCAATAAATATAAAAAATAGAGTGATAAATTAAAGGGGAATGAAACTTTGGCACCTGGCCGGGTAATTTAAGTCCCAGCGTGGTGTCGTGGCAATTTTCTATTGGTCCTGCCGCTCGCGGGCCCCAGCAAAGACGTCCCGTGCAACCCCACCAGCCCAAATTACCCGTGACGGACACGTGGCACGATTAGGTAGTCCACCGTTGGAATGCACCGCCAGACATCACTCTCCACCCCGCTGCAAGGAGCAAGACGAAGTGATGACGTGGCACCCCACCGCCTCGGCCTCACCCCCCCCCCCCCCAACCCCCCCGCGTAAAAACAGTAGGGTAAGAAACCCGAGCACACGGTCCCCAGTTAACCAGACTCGCGAGACATCTTACCGCGCTTCGGTTACTGCACCCAGACCTCCCTCCCCCCTCCGTCTCCGGCGACGCCAAGAACGCGCGGGGGAGGCGGCGGCCTCCGCCTCCACCGTCTTCGGACTTGCGCTGCCATGGCGGACGGGATCCTGGCCTCCGTCGGGGTCCTGATCCCGGGGCTCCCCAACGACGTCGCCGCCGGCATCCTCGCCTCCCTCCCCGTCTCCCACCACGCTCGCCTCCGAGCCACCTGCCGCGCCTGGCGCGCCCTGCTCTCGACCCCCCCGTCCGTTCTCGCTGCCTGGGGCCTCCGCCGCCCCCGCCACCTCCTCTGCCTCTTCCCCCAGGACCCCTCCCTGATGCCCCCTTACCTCTTCGACCCCTCCACCCTCGCCTGGCTCCCCCTCCCCACCATCCCCTGCAGCCCCCACGCGTACGGCCTCTCCAACTTCGTCCCCGTCGCCGCCGGTGCCTGCCTCTACGTCCTCGGTGGCTCCCACTTCGACGCCCGCGCCTACCCCGTCGACCGCCCCGTGCCCTCCGCCGCCGCCCACCGCCTCGACCTCTCCTGCTCGCCGCCCGCCTGGGCCCGACTTCCCGACATGCTATGCCCCCGCGGGAGCTTCGCCTGCGCCGCAGTCGGCGGGGGGCCGGGGGACCAGATCCTCGTGGCCGGTGGCGGGTCCCGGCACTCGATGTTCCCCAGCGACGGCAGCCGGGTGAGGTCGGTGGAGAGGTACGATTCGGGGAGTGGGGAGTGGAAGGCGGAGGCCGCCATGCCGAGGGACCGGGCTGGCTGCACGGGATGGGTCTGTGGAGGGCGGGAGGGGGAGGAGGACGAGTTCTGGGTGATGGGTGGGTATGGCGAGTACCGCACCCTCGGGGGTGTCTTCCGCGCGGATGTTTACTACAGGGACGGAGTCGTGATGGGCTTGAGGAGCAGGAAATGGAGGGCGATTGGGGAGATGTGGCAGGAAGGCGAGCGGAGGAAGCTGGGGCCGATCGCTGTTGTAGATGGAGAAGATGGTGATACCCCCGCGGTCTTCATGCTCGACCAGAACGACATCTTTCGGTATCTTTCTTCTTCGCCTTAACCTGTCTCAGTATCTTCTGAGGGGCCAAATTTTCTTGCTAAATCAAACTTTGTTGCATGAAGCCCATGAAACCCTTTTGTCATCTTGGTTGATTTTTCTCGGCTGTTATGAAATTTAGATGTATTGTGCACATCGAAGAGAACAAGAAACTCAGACCTCAGAGGCAGTAGGTGTGTTTTAGACAGAAATCACAGTGGTCTAGGCACCAAGGATGTGCCGGAGGAGAAGGCCATGGTTCTTGCTCGAAGGTTTGAATAGAATTGGGCACTAAAATGGTGTTGATGTGGTGTAGAAAGTGTTAGGTGAGTTAATATTTATGCGAATTATAATACCTGATATCCAACTTGTGTAAGTACTAAGAAACAAGAAAAATCAAAATAGTAGTTTACTCCATGTTTCCTGCGATATGCTGCATTTGGAGTCAATCATCTTCAAGGACTTCAGGTGCTACTTAATACACAACCATCTTCGTTCCATTCACAATCACAGAGTTGATATCCAACTCATAGTTGAGACATGTGCACGTCGGCCAGATTTCACCATGGAAATCTCCATGTCTTCCTGATCGTCTATATTTCTTTCCAAAAGTCTGTTCTCTTTTTGTTTTTGGGCCTTACACTTTTGATATCGCTCATTCCTGTTTCAAATAATTCATCTTCGTCTTGAGGTAATGGACAACACCTTAAGGTAGGATTTTTCCATGTATTAATAGTCTGTACTAAGCTAGTGCCAAAGCATCGGCATCTCCTTGTGTTAACACCTTCAAGGGCTTCCATCTTTTGCCCTGAATTCACTGAATGTTAACTGCTTTCTTTTTTATATTGCTTAAACCTAAGACATTCCTCTAATTTTCTTTAAAGCTCCCTCGTTCCTTTGGCTTCTTGTTCTCGGCTGTCTAATATCTGTACTCTTATTTCTTTGCCTTTCTCATCCAGGCTATAGTACTTATCCAAACTCTGGTCCATGGTTATATGAACTGGTCCATTTGGCACCGGTTGTGTTCTTATCAGCATCACTTTGATGGTTGGAGCTTCAAATGAGATTTAATTTGACATCTCCTTGAATTTTGCATGTCTATATGCTTGCCTTTTTTAATATGATAACGCTTCAGAGAGAGCTTGTCTATTTTCTTAATTGATTCTTGTCATACATTTGTCCTACTTAGATTGGGGTGTGTTTATCACTATGAGTTTTGTTCTCGTCTATGTTGACTATTGAGGATGACGGCTTGTCCATTACTATGATTGTGATTTTCTTTTGGTTGACAACCCGTGGAGCAGGTCATGAGTTTGGATGGCCTGTGATGGTAGGATGGGTCAGTCCTTCCAACTCAAATGTTGTCAGAAAATTGAAATACATTGTTTTCACTGTCATGGGTTGTCAATCAAACATAGAACATGTCAATGGTGAGTAGCATAGTTGGTTAAATGTGACCATGAATTTTATTTCAAATGGTCAATCGGTTTCTCATGATTCATTCTAATCTTGGCCTCAGATAAAAACATTATGCATTGGTGCTTGCTAAACAAAGCTATCGTTATTACTGAAAAGACATTTCTAATGAAATCAAAACAATGTTCCAATTGTGTATGAAATGAAACATATTTGCAGTTAACTTAAGACCTATAAAGAGTTTATGAATGGTATAGCAGGTCTTGAGTACCATTTTTCAGAGATTAAATACCTTCATTGGAAAATGAAGCTGAGGATAAGGGTCTAACCACAAGGCCTACATCATATGGGCTTTTGGGGAGTGACATTTCACATCAATTAAATATGAGGATCCAAGATATTGCTTTGTGTGCAAGGAAATCTTTGGTAAGGTCTGATAATGATGATGCTCTTCTTGGAAATATCTTATACGGGGACATTAGCTAAAGGGTGATGACAATGATACATTTCCTTCGACCCACAGGTGAAGTTTTTCACTTACTGGGTGTATTCGTATGGATCTAGCTACACTTTTCTTCTCCCCTCAATATGGAATAGAATCTATTTATCATACTCTATTGGCCATAAACTTTGATGTCAGTGAAGCCCACCCTCTTAAGAACGTAACTCCTTCGACCTCTTTGGCTCCTTTCAAGAGGCCAGTTTGAATTATCCCCCATTACTTATATTGTAGTTCTAAGTTGTTAAATAACCATTATACCGCATGGTACTTAATCGTTACTGTTTATGCCTGACCACTATTTGATGTATTTAAGCTTGTTCATATTTTGACATGTAACTCGGTCATCTGGTATATACACCTCTATGTTCTGCACTTTATTGATCAACATTATGTCTTATTGTGCACATGTTGTTACGTTGTTAATGAGCTCTTTCCTATTTAGGCTAGTGAATTTGTACATTTTGACTCCCCGTGGATTTTGGAACAGGGTCCTTATGATTCGGCAATTCTATGTTGACGCATGCTAGGGTGTTAGACCACAAAAAATAAAATGCCAAAAGGGATCTTTTTATAGGCCCTATATGGGGGCAAACCTGGAGGTGGTGATATGGCACATGTTTGGCACCCTAGCGTTCGGCATCCTATGTTATATCATTTTTAACTAAGTAAATTGCTTTCAAGTAAACTTATAGCTGTTTTTTCTGTACATGTCGTGAATTACTGTTGCCAGTTGTATTTGACATCTAAAGATTAGGGAGAATTATTAATCAGTCCCTATTTTTAGGGGATTTATTTTTAGTTCCCTGACTCTTTTAGAAAACTATGTAGTATTTATCTCCTCTAGAAAAATATGTAAGTCAGGGACCTAAAAATAAGTCCCTCAAAAGTAGGGACTGATCGGTAATTCTCTCTAAAGATTATTGGTATTCCTATTTGATCTCATGCGTTTTACCTTACATCAGAGATCTCTGTGCGTTGGCGCTGAAACTTTTATTTTCTTTGGGGTACGTGTCTTTTGCATGGTCCTTGAGAAAAAGAACTTACAATGATGCTAATGCGTTGTTGGTAGATACAATATGCAATCTAACTGCTGGGTGAAAGAGGTAACTTTGCGGAGAAAGATCCTGGGAGGTGAACCATGTGGTTTCGTTGCAATGGATGGTGAGTTGCATGTGCTGACTTCGACGATGCCACCCTTCAATCCTGCGGAACTCCGAAGATTACCTAAGAAGAAGGCTACGATCGAACTACAAGCTTATGATCCTAGAAAGAGACAGTGGAGACTTCTCACAATCACTGCACCTTTCTGTTCCTCTGTCGATTTTAATGTTGCAGCCTTGTGCACCATCAGGTTATGACATTCATGTGCTGGGTGTATACAGCCTAAAACTTACAGACTGTCTTGTAAATTTGACTATCCATATAATGCTGCTGTACAGATCTGACATCTCATAAAATGTCCCCAGGATAATGACTGTATGTGATGAATTGATGGTTCATACTATGAATGTCCGTACATCATTGTATGTGGCTGGCGTAGATTCCAGCCCCTCTGTTTTCTTGTGAATCTGTGAATGACAGATTTGCCTTCTGTTGCCAGGATGTGGAAAGTAACATCATGCATTTGACCATTTTGAGCACATATTGGTTGGGGTGGTAAATCTGTTCATTGTTTTCTACATGGCAACATAGTTGGATGTAGGATATGTTCTCATCTCCCTTGCTGAATTTGTGATGAAATAAATGTATCTTTTGTTGTGAGGGAGAAGTTTTGAACACATTGAAATTTCACACATCTTCAAGATACGCAGATTTTTTTTTGTCGCAGATGCTTGCTCACTGAAACTCCTATTTAAATCCATCACGGTCGCGGTGTTTCTGCGAATTGTTCTTCTGTAGATCTGAATTGTTCATTGAGCTCGGGCAGTTAAAGGTTTTAAGTCTTTTGATCGAACAAATGCACACCAGATTTCTCCGTTTTTTTCCCCTTTAGATCGTATTGACCTACCAATGATGCATGGATCCAGCACTTTGTGGCGGTTTGTCTGATCCACCATTAATATATAAGAACTATAGTCTAACATGAGCATGCTCCAAATCCTTTCAGTGAATTCCATACCCAACTTTAACTGGATCTTGGTAAACATTCATGACATGCTCTTGATGCCATCTTTATAGGGTGTTTGGAGTAAATTTTTTTTTGAAAGGTTATTTCTACCTAAAAAATTATGTTGTGTCAGTGTTTGACTAAAATTTTAAAATTAAGGAAAACTGATATTGTTTGTTCGGTAGAAGTGTCATATTTTTTAAAATTTTGTGTACATTTGTTTGACAAATATTGTTTGACAGTTGAGGGAGGGAAGAGGGGGGGGGGGAGGTCGTGCGCAAGAGTTAAAAAAAAATTGGTGAAGAATTATTTTGTTATCGAGAGAGTTTTAGACAGATGAGATTTCTTTCCTAACAAAAAGATTTGTCTTACCAAATGTGTGTTAGTGAGCATTTATTCTTTTTTTTAATAATTGTAGAGAAAAAAGAGATAAAAATTACAACCAAACACCTTATTAATTCAGAAAAAAAATTGTTCACATGTTGTCGTCATCATCATCACCGTCATCTCATCACCATCAACTATCACTCATCAGGAGTCAATATGTGAAATGTAGGGGTGTAAACGAGCCGATACGTTCGACGAGTAGTTCGAAACTCGACTAGATAAAAGCTCGATCCGGCTCGTTTATTTAATTAACAAGCCGAACTTGAACAAAAAAAAGCTCGATTCATAAATGAGCCGAGTCTGAACACATGTGAGCTCGGCTCGATTATACTCGTGAACAGCTCGTTTAAGAGTTTGTTAAGAGCTCGATTAAATACTCGTTAACACTTCGTTTAAATATTTCTTTAAATATAATAAGTATATATTAATATAAAAATATTTATTTGTTTTTATATAGTTATTCTTACAATATAAAATATTTTTAGGGACTTAAATGTCATAGACTAAATTCACAGTGTATATACACAAATTATGCAAATGAGGGTATATACACAGATCATGTAAATAGAGGCATGAACATAAAATTTAGTGTTGCAAGGTCCCCCAACATATCAAGTATCTTCTTCCTCCCGAGACCGACCTGCGCAGTAGGTGAGCCCCCCGGTGGGGCTGAGGGGCGCGTTGTCGGCCACTGGCATCTCTGGCGACCACTGTGGACCATTCGTCAGTAGCAGACGGTGCTCTCGACGGCCGCAGTACCGTCACCGACGGTGCAGAAAGGGGACTCTAGGCGGTGTGCGAAGGAGAGTTACAACACCGCCCCTACCTTGTCGCGCACCAACCCCCTCCCTTGCGGTGTCTATCTATTAATCTCATATTGCTTGTAATAAATTATGGATATATTTTAAACATTATATTAAAATAGTTAAATTAAGTAACTTATCAAAACTATTGAGATATGAGCTTGAAATAAGATAAATTTAGGTCTCATGAACGATCAATTTTTTACTTGTAGATTGGATTGGCCTTGCTTATATATACGAACGCGCAAATTCAATTAAGCTCGTTAAGATACTCGTTAAGGGCTCGAGCTCGAGAGTATTTAAACGAGCTGAGTTTGAACAGACATTTTCAATACTCGATATAGCTCGAGCTCGGCTCGAACTCGATTAAAAATTAACGAACAGAATTTGAGCAGCATACTACTCGGCTCGACTCGGCTCGTTTACATCCCTAGTGAAATGTCAACCTTAAAACTTAAGTGTTAAGTAGCAGAAATATGGGTATACATAGACTGGCCCATTTGTTGAAGATTCTGATACGGAATTATATATCAACACTGCAGTGCAGGTCAGATGTGGAGATCAAATAGAGGAGTGTGATTAGCAATAAATTGATAAATTTATAGAAATTTACCTGCTCTGATACACGTGAAATGCCAAGTTACTTAGCAAGGAAGGAATACTGGAACACGGTGAAGACACTGCATGCAAGCAGCCCATGTACGTAAAATTGCAAAAGGGATTAATGTCTCCTTTTGATCAAGAACTCTTATATCTTTTCTAGGATGTATCCAGACAAGAAAATGAAAATCTGAGGTCTCTGTGCGCTGAACAGACACACCTCATGAAGGTGTGCCACCCAACTTTTTAAAATTAAATAATCATACCATGAAATATTATTATAATATTTTTATATCAAGAGATGATATCGCATACTCTCGTAAGATGTGCCATGTGCGCCAAGATAAGCTCAACACAGAATTGTGAATAGAACAGTGGAACTACTGCAAGTAGAGTTGGGACATGGGAGTACTCAACTTAGCCAGTACCCAATCAGATGAGGGGGTGGGAGAGATTTTTTTTTAAAAAATCTTTTTTTTATAACTTTTTTAGATTTTAAATTAATTTTTTTTAAAAAAAAAATCTCCCCCCCTCTCTTATGATTGGGTACTGACTGAGTTGAGTCCTCTCATATATTGAGAGGATCCAAACTCCTGCAAGAACGTCATATATATCACAAATTGACTGGGCAGTGCAGCCAAATATATTGCAAGATCAAAACAAACTTGCAACTCGTTTAGTGAGAAGACACTAGTTCCATTTGACAGAAAAGCTAAAGATGCAGCAATGTCGATCGGCAACTTTAAATTTGCAGCCACGTTTATCGCATAAGAAAGATTTAGTGTATTTTCTTATTACACTTAAGTGTAATATGACTAGACACTAAATTCATGTGGCACTCCTCACATGAAAAGTGACAAAATCGTAACTTAATTATTAAGTGCCACATAAATTTAGTGTCTAATCATATTACACTTAAATACAATAAAACGTGCACTAAATCTTTCTCTTATCGCACATACAGTAAACCCTTGTAACCTGACCGGGCAGCTGAAGCATATATACTTCATACTTCGCTACTTCAGCCAGAAGGAAGCTTCTCCTCATGGTCGGTATTAGTGTTTCTTGAAAGAGCAATAATATTAGCTCATGTGTATGTGCGAACAAGTAGGAAAATTATCCGTCTAATATGTGACTAGTCTGCGTGTTGGTGCCTGCACTACTCCATCTAATTAATTAGAGTATTAAATGTTTTTTAAATATTTATGTGATTTTTTATAAAATTATTTATCACATTTAATTTATTATTTACATGCATGTCACCCTTCACTCTACACAGATTTGTCCGAGTACTCTCCTCACACCAACATTTGCACGTCATCGATCCTTAAAAGGCCAATCCCCATCAGATTTTAGAGTGAAAAGGATACTCCATTATCATTAATATCATCTCTCTCTCTCTCATAAGTTTTTGTTTACTTTCTTCTGATAAAATTGACATCCTCCTTTGCCATCCGGGCATGGGGCTAGTCACGTCGAAAATGATATTTATTTGATTGGTCGAGTAAATAATATATTCGGCCACAAATGAGATTATATATATATATATATATATATATTGAGGTGTGGAATCGAGGTGGCCGTCGACTAATCTCATGTTTGATCATCAGATAAATCATTTACTCGATCAATCGCTTAAATAAAATTTCTTTTCCTTAATTACATATAGATATATAATTGATCTCGTCTCCAATGCTGATCAAGATAAAAGGAAGGAAAGAGAAAAACTCACGAACTAGCCAAAAGGGACCCTAATGAAGAACGTTTACAATGTGATTGTTTCCATCATCTTCCACCACCAAACAAAACATGTGGTTTTGAGAAATTAAAAAAAAAAAGAATTGAAATTAACATGGGCTAAAGGCTCTCTCTCTCTCTCTCTCTCTCTCTCTATGTGTGTATAAGTATATGTATAAATATAAGTTGCAACTATAACACAATTTTCTTCACCACCCCAAACCCCCACCACCCTCCTCCACTTGCTTCGGACCCTCTCCCCACTGTACACCCACACCCTCCCCATGGCAGTCGCCGGAGTACTCTTCGCGTCGGCCGCCGCCGCCGCCGCAGCGCTTCTAGTGCTGACGGCGGCGGCCGCCGACGCCGCCCTCACCACGAGTTGCCGATCGACTCTATTCCTGTACCAGCCCGAGTGCGAGTGGAACTACGTGAACACGAGCTTCGCGTCCTGCAAGTGCACAGACACGCCGTGCGGGTTCTACAGGTACAAGTTCATACGGAACGCCACGGACAAGCACAGGGCCTACCTCTACCGATGGACTGGGTGCAGAGGCAGGGTCACCCTCGTCAAGCACACCACCAGCAAGTGCAACATCTTCTACTTCCGCAGCGTTAAGATCTGCATGGCTTGTGTGAACGCAGATAAGCAGTTGGGTGCAGAGGGAGAGGAGGAGGAGGAGTGCGCAGGCACTACTCCCATCGACGAGGAGTACTGAGCAAATTAATTATAGTATCCATTCGAGAAGAAGATACATGGTGTCTGGTTTTGTTTTGTGAGCTGCTGCTACTGATCGATGTTCCTACCCCACCTGATCAGTAGGATATGTAAAGTTAGCCTATGTTTGCTGTGGCCCTCTCTTGTTGCTTATTTCTTTCTTTTTTCTCTGATGTTTCACTTTCTTATTGGTTAATTTGCTGCCTCTTGTACTTCCTTCGTGATGAAATGGGACCTTTCGTTGCCTTCCAAAAAAAAAAAAATTTATTCTGTGCGGGTTTACATATATATATATATATATATATATTATATTATATATATATATATATATATAATAATATTATGCTCCCGAATAATAACATATATATAGAAGATTTCACATTATTATATTTTTTAAAACTTGATTTAATGAAGAGAGAGAGAGAAAATATTAATACAAGAGAGAGATTTTATGCGCACAAAATAGCGTATATAAATAATTATATAACGTATATAAATAATAGAACAAAACACACATAACATAACAATTTGTGTGCATGTCACATATTTGTGTGCATTATTGTATCATTTGTGTCTTGTCTATTATTTATGTGCGTTACATGCTCGTTTGCGTGCGCTATTTTATGCGCACAAAATCACTCTCATATATTAAATGACATCTCTCTCTTCATTAAATACCCATCTCTCTTCACATGTTTAAAAAACAAAAAAAAATAGTTATGAGACTCTTCTACATCTACTAATCGGGAGCATAGCATTCTATATATAAATATTGATATATATAGTCGGCCCCCACCCAACTTACGAATTTTAAGGATGGGAGATTACGGAATCTAAAGGTGGAGAACAAATCTTCACTCAACTCAGTTCGCCTCAACTTATACAGAGATTGATTCAATAATTTCAAGACGATTCTTCGACAGTCAATCAGTAAAAGAATATGAGTTGGGGGAATTAATTATATAATAGATTAAGAGTGGAGAGAGAGAGAGAGAATGTGTGTATGTGTGTTGGCAACACCTAGTGATGACACCTGATCATCCCTTTTACTATAACTATTTAGCTTTATTTGAACCCTCTCTTTAATTGGGGGAAAAATCTAAACTTTCGATACAAGGTTTACCTCCATCAAGAGAGGACTTGCACACTATTTGGGGGGATGTTCCTTGTGCTGGACTGGACCCTTATTGGGCCGGAATTTAGCGGGGGCCCAAGACCCTATATACGATTCTATATTAATTAGTCTAAGTGGGTTTTGATATCTACAGATCATACATGTAGTATGAAAAGGCTTTTAATTAAATGCGACGAATATATACAGAGTACTCGCACCGCATGCCATAGGTTTTGATCAAGCAGCTGTGTTTAAGTGTCCTCTTACTTTAATTGCGTTTTCCCATCTCTGTCATAATGCAATAGTGTACTTGCATTTACTGAACCATGTCTTGTGCACTTGTGTGATGAAGAATTAAATGGGCAGTCTTGTGATCAGTGGTTAATTTATGCATTGATGCAGTTGATTTTGGAATTAATTTCATGCATTTAGAACTACCAATTATGATAGGTTTTTATATATAGCCTTTTGATCAATATGACCTAAACCATTTTTATATATAATTCGAAAGTTAATATACCGATGAGAGATTGAGGTAAGACAATGATTAAAGATGCCTCGCACAGGATTCTGAACCGTCAGATGACCTCAAGATTAGACTTGGTAGATGGTGGACCTTACTCCCATTAATAATTTAAAAAAAGAAAAAAAATCTTTCGATACTTAAGTTCGAAAAGAGATATTGAGACCAAAGAGAACTCTTATGTCTTTTTTGATGTCTCCTCTTCTTCTTTTTTTACTTTTTTTTTCCCCTTACCGGTATTGGTGAAGGATTTCCTATTTATTGCCCTCGTTAACTCCCCACGTCATGCAGATATTATATAGGAAAATAGTTTAGTAACATCATTTGATAACACATTAAAATAACAACCAATCAAAATGCATCACAACTCATCATTTATGAGATTTTTATTTTACTTTTTAATTTCAATTACTGATATGACATAATTTTAGTAGTGATATTACCAAATGATGTTACCGAATGGTGTTACAAAACTATTTCTCTATTATATATCATGAGTCTTGAACCATTTCCCATGGTCTCGTAGTGATGGGACAATTGCACCTTATGAAAAGACTAAACTGTGAATGCCAAGACAAAGGAAGAAGCTTTGCATAAGGCAGAGTTATTGAGGGTACAATTGGAGGAGGTGGGAGGTAGATCTACTTGCAAGTCTTCTAACAACAAAAGAAAGTGACTAACAAGAACAACGAAAGAAATGGAGAAACTATCTTGTCAACTTGCTAGCATGTACATTAGACAAGCAGCAATTGCAAGGAAGGTTTGCTCAATCATGAAGGAAGGATCGATGCAAAGGAATGAGCAGAGTGAGCTCCAAAGACATCTATGTGAAGCTGATAAAATTAACACTCCCATATAGCTAGGGGAGAAGAGAAGGTGAATGTTGTCGGGGACCGGATAATAGCAGCTAAGGTAGAAAGTGAAATTGCTGCTTGTGATAAAGCCTTGATGCAGGAAAATTTTGCAGCCTCTACATAGCGACTTGAGGAGTCCGAAAAAATTAACTTCAACTCAACACTTAGATTTTGAGATTGAGATAACGGTTTATTATATATATGGTATCAGAGTGGGTATCATATGTTTGATCATAGTGTCTAATATATATCTGTGTGTCATTATCTTGTAAAAAAAATCGTAACAGGGATGTATGAAATAGACAGATGATGCGTTCACACAAAGATTAGAAGAATTTTATCTGGTTGAAACGTCAGCAAGCCGAATGTCTTTAGAGAATATATTGCCACCCTACGGTACAGAGACTCGCTGGTAAAATTCTCCCAAGATTCGACAATCACTCGCGGCGTCCGTAGGTGCACTCCAACACGGACGTCGCCCACGGACTCAACTTGATCAGATCACCTCAGAAAAGGCCATAGGACATGCAACAGCGCAGCGGAACAGAGCGGGACGAAGAAGCAGCGCAGAAGTACCACAGACCAATTTTGCACAGATCGGAGAGAAGAAGCAGAGAAGAGAGACAAAGACGGCGCTTCGGTTTCTCTTCAAAAAACTACAGAACCCGAGGAGACACGCCTCCTCACGAAACCGGTCCTAAAATCTCGGAAGGGATCCAAAGAAAGAAAAACAAAAGAAGAAGGAAGTGGCAAAACCAAACAAACAGTTTTTGCATGGCTAATCAACCGTCTAGACAGTTGTCAACGAATATTCTATCTACAAAACATATGTAGACGATTAAAAAAAGCCGTCTACAAGAGTAGTAATGTAGACGACTATTAGTAGTCTACGTACATACGTAGACAGCTTCAATAAGCCGTCAATGAAACGTATGTAGATGGCTTATTAGCCGTCTATATATATTTATATAGACGACTATAGTATCCATCTACAAAACTTAAGTAGAAGGTGATATAGCCGTCTATATAAAGCTTTATAAGCCGTCTACATAAGGTTATGTAGATGGTTACAGTAACCGTGTACATAAACTTATGTAGACGGTTTTATTAGCCGTCTACAAAAGTTATGTAGACGATTATGAAGCCGGCTACATATGTTATATATATATTTTTAAAAAAATTCTTAAATTTTTGTCATTTCCTCTTGTTATACAGAAATCATCTTTTTAATACCATGTACATACAAATTATCTGAAAACACATATCGTAAACATCCAAAGAAAATACAAAGTATCTTACAAACTATAACAATCTAATCATCATCATCATCATAATTATCAGCAGACTCATCACTCCCCTCAGCCACAGGCGCAGGAGGAGGCATATATGATGTTGGCTGAGCAGCCAATTACTGCACAAGGGCTCGCATCTCTGACATTTGACTGAACATATCCTCTAGCTCCTGGTGATCCCTGCTCCTCTCTGCACGTACACATCTCCTCTATCTTTTTGTTTTGATCCTGCAACTGCTCCTGAGTGAGGTAGCCACATGAGGAGCTCAATCCCTCTCCCCTCCAGTACTAAGTGTGGAGCGTCTCAGCCTTACCCCAACACTTAAACTTTGAAGTTGAGATAATAGGTTTATTATCACGTAGGAGGCCCAACATGTGATCACCCCCTTAAGAGTATTGTTGTTCTCTGCTTAATTAAGCACCGACAATCCAACGCTGGTCTTCGATCGGCTTTCTTCTACCAGTGAAATTAACCTTGTTTAGAGAGTAACCATAGATCTATTTGTAACAACTCCCTTTTAAGGAATTATATGTAACAACTCTTTTTACTTGCATTGATCTATTTGTGTTTCAGGAGGAGGTACCCACCGTAGACCATAAGATCCTCCCTCTCTCTCTCTCTCTCTCTCTCTCTCTCCTCTCTCTCTCTCTCTTCTCTCTCTCTCTCTCTCTATATATATATATATATATATATATATATATATATTATATATATATATGAACTCCCATTGAGGACATTAGCTCTATTCTACCTTTTGATGGAGCTAGAAAGGAAGACAAAGAAATGGTACATTCAGGAGCAGGTTCATCGTGAGAAATGAAGAGGGTTTCTCACTGTCAGCAGGAGCAATTTATCTCAAACAAATTTCAATCCTCAAAGCGAAAATATTAGCTGTCAAACTTTGTATAACTAGCGCAGAACAATTTAGAGATCAAAATTTTGAAGGCTTAATCATCGAAGGAGATAATGTTGAGGTCATAAAAACTATATGGGAACCAGGTAAAGCCCCTTTGGAAATCAGAGGAATTGCGGAAGAGATAAACAACATGTTTGCTAGATGGCCCCTCCACAGAGTTATTCTAAATAGTTGAATGGCAAATACTGCTGCCGACTGGTTGGCAAAACAAGCAAGGATCGCGAAATTCAACATCAACTGGTCCTATATTATACCTGAAAAATTAAGTAACATCTGCAAGGTTGAAACTTCAAGGATACTCTTTAGTGAGAGGACACCACCTTAATTGTGATACAAATTAGTCTTCTTAATTTTGTTTTGGTGTGATTTTTTTGTACTATTATTGCCACTCGTGTGCGGTTAGACTTTCACTAAAAATTTTGTCCTAATTTACTACAATTTGTATCTAGAGCCGCCGGAAGGCTCCACCTTACTACCAAACAAATATATATATATATATATATAATATATATATATATATATATATATATGTACGCATGCACCCAACTGGCCTGTCAAAACAATGGTGCTAGCATTTGAAAAACGTTTTCAATACAAATACTAGCATACCGTTGTTTCGGACAGAAACTTCAATAAATGTATTCATCATCTGTCTGTGAAATTAACAATCTGATCGTATTTTTCTGCCCCACTCATGCATGTTTGAAACGTTAAGACGGATCATCCAGTCCAAACCATGACCATGTCAAAATCAACAAAGATGAGCCTGACCCAGAAGTGTTGTTTGACTCCACGTAACTAAAAACACCTCTTATATATATATATATATATATATATATATAATGTCATGGTGCGGCCGTGCGGCTCGGCCGCACTATAGTGACGAGCGTTGGATCAAGATCCAATGGCCGCGATGCGGTGGATCTCGCAATGCATCGCGGCCGTTGGATCACTGCTATGGTGCGGTCAGGCCGCACGGCCGCACCATAACACACACACATATATATATATATATATATATATATATATAATATATATATATATATATATATATATTATATATATATATATGTGTGTGTGTGTGTGAGAGAGAGAATCTACCATTGCTCATGTCATGCATGCAGAATGTGATCTTCCCCGCATAAAAGCCCATGTGTGTCTTTATGCACAAGCTTGCGTGAGAAATGAGAAATGAGGAACTCACCTAAGCTGGCTAGCTATATATTTTTGTGCATACGAATTGATAAAATTGTGGATTTATCTCTAAGTGATTGATAGAGAAAGATGCGAAAAATTTTCATCAAATACATATCTGATGAAGCCACAAGGGCCTAGACAATCCGAAAAGAGATCAAGAACTGAAAACAAAGTTGTTGTTGTCGGATTGACGTCGTTTTGAGTCGATAAGAAGTCAATTTCAAAATGAGATTTTAGGGATCAATCTTTCGATAGTTAAATCAGAAGTCGGCCTTAGTTAAAAGTCTTCTAAGAACTAGTGACAAGAGATCTCATCAATTTCATCCCCCTTTCTTGTGACCGAAGCCCTACTTTTATAGGGTGGTGATAAGGGAAGAAAGTTTGGTCGTTGCTCCAACATTTACGAACGATATACTGTTTGCTAAGTTCTGCCCCTCATGAAAAATAATCACATGTTGAACGTGCAACGTTAATCGTGTATTAGACGTGTGTTGATATCTTACTTCGCATAATCGTCATGGTCTGAGTCTTTCGTCGTAACATCTTGTGGGGGACGTGGGTGCATGACAAATCATCCGAGTATGTGGCAACTACCTTGGCCTATGTCTGATCCACTCTTCGAGATCGCCATAAGATAACCTATTGCACTAGAGTAGTGCATCTATATATTGTGCCCAAGTCGGGTTGAGATGAGTTAACCACGGACCCCTATCAATATCCTATCTCATTTCTTATCACCCTCATTCACATTGAATTATGCATTCACATAGAAATATATCTACTACTTCACCAAATATTAATTAAAGTTTCCCTACTTAAGTTTGATGGCCAGCAGATTTAATTGAAAAAACAAATGGAGCAAGATAGTTTGACTAGACCAACATTTGACTTCCAAAAACACAGCGCAAAGAGTACTGGAGATCCGAGTCGTAGGGAAGACACGTACCAAAGCTACCATTTTCCTTCCTGTCGCGGTTTACCACGTACGCGAGCTCATCAAACGCTGGCCCAATTTAAGATGATGTGGCGAAATTTGATTGGTCCACGTTGGATTACGCATTGCTTCCGTGAGGAGCAAACAAACGAGCAACACCCGGCCCCTTGGACTCTTTCCCTGCAGGCCGTTAAATTCGTGGCTGAACCAGACCGGACATCCATGCTTGTCTCTTCCCATGGCGGGTCAACACATGCGTATATATATGTACATGTTGATGCCTGTCGACGGTAGTAAGCGCAAGCAAATTACCGAGGACGTTAGGGCCGGATTATTGTTTGATGTGACTTAAAAACATCAGTAGATATACTACAAAATATGATATTTAAAATCTCATGTAAATATTTGGATTTTTTGCACTGCGTCACGTCGAAAGTAATAGTACATCTGCACGACGTAAGGTATGTATTGGCTACTATGTTAATTATGATGCATTGTGCTTATTCATACACGTTTGACTAATCAAAACGCTAAGTATATATATATGCAACTAAGTTACACGTCGAATATGTAGTAAATATTTTTCTAATTCACATCTACATATTTGACGACGTGTGAAATTTTAGTGTGCCCTACAAGATATATTGTCATAGTTTAAAATTTTTTCTCTTTTCTAGAAAAAACTCTCTCAGGAGAAGAGTAAACACACACTAATTTTACTATATCTAATATGAGATTAAATTATATTTCTACACAACTTCTCTAATAAAAATAAAATTGTGCAAGTCTTGTTGTGACAAAACAGTTGATAAAACATATGATCTCTCGTTCATTTTTTTTCACAGACAGAGCGCCATTAAAATTGAGTGAAATTTCAGCATACATGCCCTCCAAAAGATATTATATATCTCTGTTTGGGGTTTTACCTTTTTTTTCTTGGAGAAAATAACTTTTTTGAGAGAAGAGTAATATATCTTACTATAAATTAATATACATTTATTTTTACTATATTTAATATAAGGCTAAACAATATCTCTACAATAATTACAAATTTTCTTTGAAGGAAAACGAATTGTTTGAGACGGTGGCCTGGCAAGCGATGGATGAAATTAGTGTCACTTTTTGGAGGGACGTACAATAACCATAGAGTCGACGATAATAATTAAGATCACATCATTGCAAGAGAATTAATCTAGCAAAAAAGCCATCAAATTTAAAACTCAGACACATTAAAAGAGACACAAATTTGTTGTATTCTTTTTTTCAGAGACGTCATGGAGTTGCAGACGTGCACATATATATATACAGACGTAGAACACCCAAGTTGGTTTTGTTCAGCAGACGAACAAGCTGGGTCCTCCCCGCGTGGTGCCCTAAAGGTAAAACATTTGACTGGTCAGCCCCCCTCCTCCAAGTTTTAGACCAACCAGATTAACGAAAACGCAGCTATATATGACTCTCTCCACCACCCTGCTCTCTCTCCCCCACCCACACCTCTCAATACATAAATCCCAGGCTTCTTCAACAAAGAGATTACCACCACCACCACCCCCTCTTTCCTCTTCCTTCTGAGCCTCTGCACCAACAGGAGCTAGCTCCAGAAGACCTCCCATCCGCCATCACCTAGAGCCTCTCTCTCTCTCCTCTCTCTTCTCTCTCTCTCTCTCTCTCTCTCTCTCTCTCTTGATCTCTCTGCCATAAAATATGGATTGCAACACCAGGAAGCTTTTGAGAATATCCCTGTGCATACTCTGCCTAGTTGCAGTGCTCTTCAGCTCACCCCAGCTTCATGCAGAGGCGAGACCTCTGCAGGGAGGGAGGTCCTTGCAGGGTGGCCATGGCAGCTCCTTTGGCTTGTTGCAGCTGCTGCCCAAGGGGGACAGCCCGGGTTCGGGATCTTCAGGTTGCACAAATGGCTCCGTCAACAACGGCAGGCCTTGCCGCCCTTAGAGACCAGAAAGATCGATCGTTAGCAAGAGAACCAGCTGGGTTCATTCCGATCGAGTTGCATGATGGCCAGGGTCCGGCTGTTCATACACATGTTCATATATATCGTGGACGGCGGCTTCGTTTCTTTTATTATTATGATTAATTTGTGGAAAGCGATTCGTTTTAATTTGTTTATTTCTTAATTTGTACGCTCGTTATACTGCAAATTATGACAAGGGAAAAGAATCCCCAAGAGATCAAATTACGCAACCAAGTTCAAATCCCATGCAGGCAGTTTCTGTGACCATGTTACTGAAATGCGTTATTGCGATTGACAACGTCATGAGTAATATTTACGGCAATAACAAGGAAAACTATGTTAAGGGTATTTTGATGGAGATTTAAATTATTGGGTTTTGAAACCCTCAAGATCAACAAAGATGAGCCCGGTTCAGGAGTGTTGAACTAGCAAGGCCATGAAGTTTCAGATGTGGGTTCCTCCCCCCCCCACTTGTTATGCACTCTCTTGATAGTACTGTTGGGTCCGTGTAAGCCGGTTCTCTACCGCCGCGGGGTGCTGGTGCTCAACAAGTCAACATTTGACTAGTTGACCTTTTCTTCTAAAAAACAGCACAGCCCGTTCTCGGTCAACCTCGTGAACGCGCGCCGAGATTACTTAGACCACCAAACGACGAAAGGCATGCAGTTATATCTAAGTATTAATCTTTCTCTCCTCTCCAACCACGATGTATACATCCCATCGTATGAACCGGCCAAAAAGTTGCCTCACATTATAAATTATCCCTCTTCTTCTGAGCTCTCCTATATCAACATGACCTTAAAGACTACTCCCCCACCCACACCATCGAGCAGATAGAACTTAACTGGTTCTATCTCTCTCCTTCCACACAAGCAGATAGAACTTAGCTTGGTTCTCTCTCTCTCTCTCTCTCTCTCTCTCTCTCTCTCTCTCTCTCTGCGCGCGCATGTGTGTGTGTGTGCCCATCTTCTTCTATTAAGCCTCCACATGAGCGACATGAACTTAAAAACTCCTGCCATCTTCTACAAAAGAGAAGCCAAAACTTATATCTCTCTTTCTGTGTCTGTGGGCACATGCATGATGGGTCGGTCGGAACAGTACGTAGGCACATGCATGACCGGTTGTACCCACTGCATGGACGACGACACAGCTCTTGATCAGCTCTCCCCAGCCAGCTGCTGCGTGGGTGAGCGAGACCTTTCAAGGAAAGGAAGTCCTGTGGGGGATGAAAGGTGCAGCCCCCTTGCCGTCTTAGGGCTGCTGTCCAAGGTCGGGATTTTTATGAGCTGTTTGGTATTAAAATAGGTCAAAGATAAATTGAAGATAATTTTAAAATATCTTTACTCTATTTTCGATCTATTTTAATATAATATCAAATATGATCTCAGAATACTACGCAAATAGATTTGTAACAAAGGAGGTTATTCATAAATTTAAACTTGATTCAGACTTAATTATACGGCTGATAACATAAATAGTTTTACGTGAAAAGTGTTGACATGGTAGGTCTAAATGGCCGAATTAGCATCTCTTTTGAATGATGTTAGGCAGCGTGAAATATGGAGGGTCAAGAAATGTGCTCTAACAAGTTTAACCTGTAGTAATTAATAGCTAAATTAAAGAGAATGATGGCAATCTTTATACATAATTCGAATTTTGATATACTTGTAGTCTAATATTGAGTAGTATCAGAATAACGTCATGAGTTCAATATTTAGAAATATCGTTAGAAGAGAGATTGTTGGCATGATATATTAAGAAAATATTTTCAAGGACACAAAAATGCTTAAGAGCTGTTGCTCTGGAAAGTCAAAGAAAGTTCAAAATATATTGTTTTTGACAGAAAAAAAAAAAAGATACTCAAAAGATGGAGCCATAAGGTTGATGTTGGGTTGTACAAAAATCATAACAAGACCAGGGGATGGTGGAAATTGTTGGTGTGATGTGATTTAGCAGCACAAACCACTTAGAGATGGCACAAGCACCAACCAAAAACTAATTAAAATTTGAACAAGAATAGCATGCCTCTGGATTTATTTGGCCCAATTATACCTCCAGAAAAAGATACTTGAAAGATGGAGCCATTTGACATGTTGATATTAGGGTGCATTAAATCGTACAAAAAATAGTAAGAGGGGTTGGGGGGATGAGTTGTTTGGTGTCATTGAGCAGTGATGGTACACCAAGAAAAACTCATTAAGATTTAGATAGGAATAACATGACTGTGGGTTTATTTGGCCCAATTGATACCCCCTAGAAATGTCCTCTCTTTTAATATCTTGCATCTCTAGCCTACAATTTACACATCTAATTAAGTTGTGCTGACATGGGAAAAAGACATTTACCCCTAGCATATTTTCCCTAGGTTATATTTAAAGAAGACCATTTTGATAATTAATTTTAATTCCTATAATTGGACCATTTAACCCTAATTTTGAAAAATATAATCTTCCTTAGAAACAAATCTTTTTAAGGAGCTTTTGGTAACTTTTACAATTACCTTTTAATATCTAAAAAGGACCTATTCTTAAAAAAAAATAAGTTTTTAAAATATGAAACTAAATAATCAAATTGCAGAGAATAAAACTTAATTATAGATTATTACAAAGATTAAAACTAAAACTTCAAAATATTTGTATAAATAACATTTTAACACACCCTCCTGACCACCCACCAGGGCCGGCACCTTCCACATCTGCCTCCACTCTCACCATCTAACCTGCGAAATCTGTGTTTGATCTAATAGCGCGCAAGAGGATCTGGCTAGAGCCGACCCGTCCTCGCCGCCGGGGAGAAGTGGACCCCTGTGGACTGTCCGCGTCACCCTCTGGGGGCCCACGTCACGAACCAAGCGCCACCCGGCGGCGGTGGATTCCGAATCCCACCCGAAATGGTCTGATCAACGTCGGGGATGTCGCCACGCTGCGCCAGCAAAGTTGGGAGCTTTTCCCGGGCACCACACACCCCAAGGGGAGCGGCGTATCCGCCCACGGATCCTGTGTGGTGCCCAATCATCCCCTCCCCTTATGCAAGAACAAAGCTCTTGGTTGGCTGCTGCGGCTCTGTGCGCTCTTGGGTATCCCAGCTTCTAACCCCCCTCCCTCCCTCGGATCCCTAATTTCCGGTCTTGGCAGGCCTGAGTGCAGCGCCGCGCAGCTGTTCCTGCAGTGGGTCGGCGGCGGAGGGCTTGGAGGGTGTCCCAAGATAGGAGCTTGCCCGGGATTTCGCTGCATGCGGGGTTTGCCCATCTCCCATTTTGCCTTGTTTGGTTTTCTTTTCCACTGAGAACACTCTCCAGCTTGTGGGTTTTCACCTGCCTGTCATTGTTTCTTTCTAGGCAGCTGTCTGGATTCTGCCATCGCTGCAGAGCAGGGAGGAAGGTAGGGCGGGGAGGAGGAAGTGTCGGAGGGGTGTTTTACACTTGCTTGACGGGTTCATCTTGTTGTGTGCTCATCTAGTTCCATGGCGTCTCACATGCCCACCGGAGCTCAGAGCCTTGGGCTGCCAAGAGGGGAAGCTGCTCCAGTTGGGTTGGGTTTTGTGGGGTGTTCTCTGCGGGGGACATGCCTCCCCAAGATGAGGGGCAGCTTGGCCCTCGTTGGGAGCCACAGGTCCAGAGCCGTGGCCCCCAGATGCAGCCTCTCCTCGTCCAGGCCTGCTTCCCAGCCGAGGTTCATACAGCACAAGAAGGAGGCTTTCTGGTTCTACAGGTTCCTCTCCATTGTGTATGACCATGTCATAAATCCCGGGCACTGGACCGAGGACATGAGGGATGATGCCCTTGCGCCTGCCGACCTCTACGACAGCAGGTTGAAGGTGGTGGATGTTGGGGGTGGGACGGGTTTCACCACTCTGGGCATCATTAAGCATGTGGAGCCTGAGAATGTGACGATTCTTGACCAGTCCCCACACCAGCTCGCCAAGGCCAGGGAGAAGGAGGCCTTGAAGAAGTGCACCATCATTGAGGGGGATGCTGAGGACCTCCCATTCCCCACGGATTCTTTTGATAGATATATATCTGCCGGAAGGTAAAGAAAACAATGATCATAAAGGTTCAGCATCTGTTTTGATCTCAAGTTGTTGGCCTTTTTTTCTCCGTTTCAGATCTGCAATTCTGCATATATGATCATTTGGCACTGTGATTTTCTCTATTTGAAGGAATCTAGGAATAGATATCTTGTTGTTTAAACTATGATTTGTCAGGCATGGGTTGCATTGAAGATTCTGTACTATAGTAGGTTCTTGCTCATACATGTTATGATGGCAGTGTCTCAAAAGATGCATTTCAGTTAAGGGACTAGCAAAGCATTTGTCAATTTCAATTTATTTTCATCCGGCATCTCCTATCCGTCTGATGCGCATATATTTGGGGATTCTTGTGTTCCCTAAATCCAAAGAGATTTTAGCAATTTTCAGACTGGGTACCAACCTGATATTCGACACCCTCATTCTAATGTCATAAATGTGGCTACAACAGCCAGCAGGTAAGGGAAAGAAAGAGAAGCACCTCTTTATTGAACATGTTAGAACTGCGCTCATTTTTCAGAAGATTTCTGTTTGCATATATGTGCATTACATGCTAGAACATGGCCCAATATTGACATGGTTTTCACAAAAGTGGAAACAACTAATTAACTAAAAGGGCATGCTAGGATGTATAGTTTGTATCACTGAGCTCTCAGCTTGGACTATGCTTTCACTTAGGGTGACGCAGAGCAGTCTCTCTCCACTTCATGTGACTCACAGCTATAGCCATCTTGCAGTTGCATCTTCTTATGAATCTTCCTAGCCTACCTGTAAACAAACCTCCTATGCTTATGCTGTCTAGTATCTATAAAACCAAGTTGTTTCATTGTATTTTTGTCCCTAATGTTGTCATTGACTCACTGCTTTGATTCGATAATACAATATCTGGCAGATTTCTTCTGACTGTAGTATTATTTTCCAGCATTGAGTATTGGCCTGACCCGCAGCGGGGCATCAAAGAAGCATACAGGGTCTTGAAACTTGGAGGATTAGCCTGTCTGATTGGTCCTGTATACCCAACCTTCTGGCTGTCACGTTTTTTTGCCGACATGTGGATGCTCTTTCCTAAGGAGGAAGAGTACATTGAGTGGTTCCAAAAGGCTGGATTTAAGGATGTCAAGTTGAAAAGAATTGGCCCCAAATGGTACCGTGGAGTCCGTCGTCATGGCTTGATCATGGGATGTTCTGTGACTGGCGTGAAAAGATCAACTGGGGATTCTCCTCTGCAGGTGCTGCCCAAAACAAAATTTTATCCTTACTGATACATTGAAACTGACAAGCATCCTAGTATTGGAGAATTGCATTTCTGTTTGCATTAAACTATTAGTGCAGGTTGCCAACAACATATCAAAATATGGAGAAAATGTTAGATACTAAGGAAAGAAAACCACCCAGCTCTGTGCCAAAACTCTACTTTCCTTTTTATTAAAATTACTTGGAAGATGTTAGTTTAATCTCTGTGCATTTGCAAAAATTTCATCCACCTTTCCATTTACCTTTCAGCACTGACTAGGGCAGAGACTTGGGATCAGATGATGGTCTTGAATTCCCACCTGCAAAAGCTTTACACCTGATCATTTCTGGCAACACCTGCAAATCATGTATGCATGGCTGTTGGCACAGTGTTATTTTGATGATCATTCTTCATATCATTTCTTTTTGTTTGAGAAAAGAAATTCATAGACCACAGGGCTTCTACCTCACAGGAAAATTCCCACTATTCCTTGGAGTCTAGTTTAAATGTGGTTGATCGGCCTCTTGCACTGACCACAATTCATCTCTATGCTAAGTTATTGCCAAACCATCTAGATAATCTCATATGAACCCTCTGAGGTATTTTTTGCCCCCGAGCCTAGAAGTTATTTTGAACAATTTCCTGTGGTCATTCCCCTTTTGCTGCTAGTTTTATCCTAATCCAGGATTAGACCCTCTATGAGCTTCATAGCTTTATCCCATTTATTTGAGGCGACATATAGGAATCTTTTCCTGCCACTTAATCCATCAGGTGCATGTGTTCATCTGAATTCTATTTTCTCTTTTTTTTTTCTTATTGTCAGATGGAAGAAGTCTGCAATTTTCTTTGATTTCATCCGCAAGAGATTTACTAACAATCTGATTCTTCCCTAAAAATGGTAGAAACATTTCCAAACGGGGTCCTGGACCTGTTTTCCTTTTTTCCCCCAAAATGTCATGGCAAATGTACCCAGATGTACCTTGAAAAAGTTGTAACCAAGTACCCATAAAATCATGTGAAGGAGTGAAGGTGACTCTATGCCAGTGAAAGGAAGCAATAAAAATCTATTCTGACGTAATTTGGGTATCTGATGTACTTAATCCATTGTTTCCATAGCCTGCTCGGCACCAAATGCACTTGCCCATTGTATCAAGAGCACCTAAATGGTGTGATTCTTTGTATTATCTTTCACACATATGTTTTACTGATCATTACTGTATTTGGTTGTTGATGCAGCTCGGTCCAAAGGCCGAGGATGTGAAGAAGCCAGTCAATCCTCTTTCCTTCTTCCTACGCTTCATCCTAGGCACCATTGCTGCAGCTTATTATGTTCTAGTGCCTATATACATGTGGATCAAAGACCAAATTTTTCCTAAAGGCATGCCCATCTAAGGTTGTCCTCCATGTAGCTATTCTGGGTCTTCATTGGAGAAGAGGAAGACAGCTTAATGATGGGGGGAGGTAAGGCGTGGCTGTCAAAAGTGGTAGGCTGCTTGCTTGTGTGTGTTGCTCCAGTTAGGTTTCTACTTTCATGTTTGTATGTCTGAAGACTCTGAACAACCTTTTAGCTATCAATAAATATCACCAAATTTCATCTACAAATCTTGATGCAGTTAGTTTTTTGTTCTCTCAGCAACTGCAGGGGCTCTTCTGCTGTAGGCTGTGAGGCCGGTTCTCGTACTGATTTGGCAAACAGTGTAACTAGCCACGTACAGACCTTTGCATCGGCAACTAGACCCATGCAATGATCAGAACCAAATGTGCATCAAAAAATTTTCTGGTACTTGGCAATCTATCTTTATGCTATTATGGGTCATGTATTGTGGTAAAAATATTGTAAAATATCATAAATTTAACAAACAGGCCCGGGCCTTTTTGATAACCTTATAGCGGATAAGATATCTCAGTTTATGGATTTATCAGGGTTGATAAACTCCTTTTATTTATCCATTTATCAAAGACGCCGACTTGTGTTTAAAATAATCTCTTGTGTCAAATCAACTGTTCTTTGCAGCAGATAGCATAAGGGGGTCAAACAACAGGCCAAGTAATTATTGTATGAGAAAGACTTTCTGTAAAGTGCAGAAACATCACATGTGGCACCTGTCACATGAGATGTCACATGGATTTCATTCCATGTGGTACCAAAAAAATAGATGTCACATGGGATGGAGTCTATGTCCTGCACTTGCAGAAAGTGCATGCAGAAAGTCTTTCTCTTATCGTATTAAGGGCGTTACTATGAACCCCCCCCCCCCCTTTTTTGGTTAGAGAAAGACTTTCTTCACTTTTAGAAACGTCTCATGTGACACATGTCACATGGGATGTCACATGGGTTCCATCTCATGTGGCACCAAAAAAATAGATGTCACATGAGATGGAGTCTATATATTCTGTGCAGAAAGTCTTTCTCTTTTGGTTATTTCTCTTTTGGTTATTGCTTGTACTTTACATGTACGACAACATCATCGTATTAAGGGGGTAAAAAAACGGACTGATTAATTATCTTGGAAGATTAATGCAACCATATTGCATGTAGATGTATTTTGTATTAGTAATACATGTCGCAGTTAGTGATGGGTGATTGATTATTTTGTGGCTGACTTGTCTTAATTCTATCGTTAAAGCAAGGTTCGTCGCATCAGGGAATCGAGATGAATCGGATTTTTTTTGATCCGTCACGATTTGCTAGAATCGGATCAATCTGCATGGCAATCGGTCCGATTTGATGGGAATCAGACGAATTGAGTTTTTTCTGATTCGATCCGATTCAGCTAAATCATACCGATTTGATCTGATCCGACAAACCATACGTTAAAGTACACACAGTTGGGTGGTGTATTGGATCCGTACGTATTATATTTGAGATCTTGCAACACCGTTTGGGAGTACCTATTGCAACGATTTTGAGAAAAAATCTCTGACAAAATCAAAATTGATATCAAATGGAAGTAACTCATCTCAACTTGCGTGAGAAGCCCTTTGAGCGCTGAAGAGAGAGATGGAGAGAAAGAAACTCTTTCTCCATTACTCAAAAGCTGTCTTGAGGCCGCTTCAGGAGATGACCCGATTTTGCGTTCAAAATATCTAATATATCCTCATCCAGTGTTATTTCTAGGAGAAGATGGTGGGGTAATATAGTAAAATGTAACAAAAATCTCTTTTCACACTGTGCAGGTCCCAAACGAAAAGGTAGTTTTAAAAGTTCATCATGACAATTCATTGTTGTGTCAGAAACCATTACAAATCGGCTTGTAAAAAAATCTATTTTTGTGACTTCTGTCCCAAACGGGGCAGACATTGTTTGGTAATATTTTTAAGAATTTCACTTTTTTTTTAAATCTCAAATCTTAAGCATTGTTTGGAATTGAAGTCCCATTTTTTTCATTAATCCGATTCGCAATGGTTGTGGGTTGAGAGATTCCAATCATTTAATGATTGGAAAGTTATTTTTTCTCACTCTAATTTTCAAGTGAAAAAATGTGTTTTTAGATTATGACTTTGAGATTTTGAGAAGGGAGGAGAGAGATAGAGAGAAAATGTGAAATGATAACACATGGACTTTTGTGCCCTAAAAACAGGTCTTGAAGAGTTTTTATCCGAAAATTGATTTTGAAAAAGGGAAAAGTCATCAACCCATTGCCAAACCGTGCCACTACAGGAGATTGCCATGATGGGTTTTAGAAGCCCAGTTTTCCATTTGGGAGCAGTGGCGGAGTTTTGGATGTTTTTACCGTGTTACCCTTAATGTTCTCCGGGAAGGCACGGTGGCCAGCCAATTAGCGTGGGAGAAGAATTTAGTGTATTTAAATTATATATTTTTCACTTATACTTTTTTATTTTTATTGGCTAATACAAAGATGACACGATACACCTCTCCAATAAAAAGAGAGAAATACAAATAAAAAATGTACAACTCAAGTATATTAAATTATTTTTTTAGTGTGAATATATCAAGAGATTAACCTTTCAAAATCATACCCTGGCCTCAAATGCGGCCGAACACACCGTTTTTTAAGAGAGAGAGAGAGAGAGATAATTCTCGAACACATCCAATATTGTTGGTGTGTCAAAGGAGCAGGGAGAGGACGCCGCTCAAGCCCTTTTGAGTGCTTGTGTGCATTAAGATAGGTCTTTTTTTTCTCATTAAAGTATTTTTAACGCGACTGTAAGATAGTGTTTGGTAGTGCAACGGGAGAGATTTTACACTGTAAAATTTTTGACAAAATTATCGTAATTTCAAAAAAATAATAATAATAAACCCGCTCCAATTTATAGGTAAAGTGCTTCCCGCACTTAAGAGAGAGAGACGAACACATCGTCTGTTTCTTCTCTCGCTTCTGATGCCACTTTTCTAGATTCCGTGCGGGTTGTCTTTGCAGAAGGCTCGTGAAGTTTTTTTTTTCCACGATTTTGCAGGCGACAAGACGGAGAAGTGCCTTCGTACGTGTGTAGAGGCGCTTCTGCTGCGTAATCAATTTTGGTCGATTTTTTCTTTGAGAAAAAAATACATAAAGTACAATTCACATGAATAACTAATTTATGTGACATTATTTTTTTAGTTGTCGCATGGACTATCAACCCATGTGGATGATGCCACATGGGTTAGTTGCCCGATATAAATTATATTTTTGAAAGTGCACAAAATTTTTCTCTTTTTCTTTTTAAGTAATATTTTAAGACAACATTTGACGTTGCGAGATAAAAAAAAAAATGGATGTCAAAAAATACCCAAATCTGCCAACATTTGACGTTGCGAGATTAAAAAAAAATGGATGTCAAAATTAACTGACACGGATGTCGGAGTCTGTCCAAAAATATTTGAAAATATTTCATTTATTGTGAGAGATTTTGGGCTCCAAAACCGTTAGAAAAATATTTCCAAACATTGCCTGATTTGAGATGTGTAAAAGATTTTTCTCTGGAAATCACCTCAGTTTGCACTCCCAAAACATTCCTTAGACACAGATAGACAGTCTGATATCATGGTTTATTCCTTTCTTATTTTTTTGTTATAAATTTAAGTGGGAATTAGATCCTTCCAGTTTCGTAATGTACCAAGAGAGAATTGGTAAGGTCTGATTCACCTATTCGTTTAGCCATGATATGACATTGTTGTTGTCATATCATGTTGTTTTCTTTTTCCGCGTGGTTATAACTTATATAGATGTGTTTGAAGTACAAAAAAAAAAGGTTATAAGAAGTGTTTGTATATTTGTAAATTTTAGTTGAAGGGGGATTAACAAAGGCTGGCATTTAACTTACTGCCATATAACGTTTTCATTTGGGTGGGATTTGTATAAAGTGTATTGATACTGCATGAATATGGTGTATAATTAAAAAGATTCTTTAATAAGAAGTTAATCTTTAGCATTTTCACCAGTAAAAATCACAAAAAAAAATCTCTTTTATCGACGTTTTCGAAAAAAAAAAAAAAGATGAAAGAACATAAACACATGGTTGGACATACTGTGCCACTCAATTGTACTAGCTAGATTTGTCTTGATATCGTACGGAAGTGTACCTGCAACACATCCAGATACTAAAACAAATATAAAAAGACTGAAACACAAGTGTGAAAGTAAAATTGAAAACACAAAAGAAACCAACATTAAGTTAAAGAGAAAAGTTTAGGGCACTTTCATATTACACTTAAAGTACAATATGATTAGGCACTCATCCCATGTGGCACCTAATTATTGGGTTGTCACTTTATCACCCCCATGTGAGTGGTGCCACATAAGATGAGTGCCTAGTCATATTGTACTTAAGTGCAATAAAAAAGTACACTAAACCTTTCTCTAAGTTAAAAATAGACTCTTTAATTTAAGCCTACTTTGATAAGGGGTAGTGGTTAAACCCCTCTTCAATTTTTTGGGAGGGGGAAAAGGTTATCCAAAGGTCAGGTTATTCGTAGATAAGTCTATCCTATCTCAAGAGGTGAAATAGAGGTGGATAATTTTGTTTTTATTTCTTAAAAATTTTAAAAAAATTATCATAAATTTTTAAATATTATTTGTGGTGACAAGTTCCTGCAACCTAAGCTCATCATGACCCATCACAATCTGTCAAGGCCCATTAAAGCTCTCCCATGGGACGTGGCTTCTCCGTGTTGTGCCACGACCCCGCGAGGATCGTACAAAGGGCCCAAGAGGCAATCGCCCTGGCCAGAGCACTACTGAGCTCCCAGATTGCTCTGTCTAGTACTCCTCGAACAGTGCAGTCCGAGCCCCTGCCATCATCCGGGCAAGATGTACCGAACAGTCATAAATGTTATCGAGCAGCGGCCTCAACCCCCTCGTGGGGTACCTGCTCGGTGACCTCCGCTGGAGTCTTCCGAGCGGCTCTTCACATCCTCACAGCGGTTGTAACCGCCGTAGGCCACGCGCCCCACTATCAAGGGACATATTAAATATGCGGCATCTCAACGGGCACCTGAACGTGTAACCCTCCACTACGTGCACCAATCAAACCGTCCTTCCAGGCACGATCCAGAGGCGTTACGCCCGTCCGCTTCAACACCCATGCCTATATAAGGCACAGGTACAGGACCATGCAGAGGTACGTAGACCTTCATACAAACACGCCTCATATACGAGAACTCCCATCCTCTCCAATCATCCACTGACTTAGGCGTCGGAGGGTTCTCCCCGTTCTTCAACCGGGCCCCCCCCCCTGATCTATTTTCTGGTTTTGCAGGCTTCCGTCCGCCTCCGACGTTCTTCCTACCTTCTTCGAGTGTAGGCCCATCAGGCTCCGGCCCAATCAAAAAAAGCCTCCACATTATTCTATTATATATCTCATAAAAAATTTTTTTTACATAAAAATAATGAAGTCAAATACGAGAGTTGGCCCAACAAAAATAAGTTAACCTATCTCCATCTAAGGGTAGCAACCAAAGTCATGAAATGCGTAGTTTTGAGGTTAAAATGTTCATAGTTAGGTAGCTTAACCTTCAACCAAAGCAGGCTAAGTCACTGAGAATATATTCTCAACAAGAATAACCAACTTATAATTTATGTATAAGGTTGTCATCTAACCATTTTGAATAGTGTCTCTCATCATTAGATAGTGGGTAGCCAACATAATCATATCTTAAATGGTTTCTATCCGACCTAAGTCTCATAAATGAATATTTCTATATATTTTGCCCTCTACGTGTATTCCTACAACATGACAAGAAAATTAATAAAATTTCTTAGTTAATAAGATCATAAGCTTCTGGAATAAAGTGGGTACTTTTATGCAAGTCAAATTATGATATTAACATTTTTTTGTCCGAATCACTTGTATTATTTCAGAAATTAAAAAATATGTTCTTCATAATCTACATGGCTTTCTCATTCTCTTTAATGTTAGTTTGAATCTGAGGCCGTGTCTATGTGTTTTCATCAAGCCATAATTTAGAGATTTCTTTGAACTCTAAGGCACCGTTTGGAGTACATATTGCAGAGATTTTGATAAAAAAATTTCTGACAAAATCAGAATTGATATCAAATGGAAGTAACTCATCTCAACTTGCGTGAGAAGCGCTTTGAGCGCTGAAGAGAGAGATGGAGAGAAAAAAACTCTTTCTCCATTTACTCAAAAGTTGTCTTGAGGCCGCTTCCTGAGGAGATGACCCGATTTTGCGTTCAAAATATTTAATATATCCTCATCCAGCGTTATTTCTAGGAGAAGATGGTGGGGTAATATAGTAAAATGTAACAAAAATCTCTTTTCACACTGTGCACGTCCCAAACGAAAAGGTAGCTTTAAAAATTCATCATGACAATTCATTGTTGTGTCAGAAACCATTACAAATCGGCTCGTAAAAAAATCTATTTTTGAGACTTCTGTCCCAAACGGTGCCTAAGTTCAGTATGGAATCTATCTTAAAATCCTAACATATTATTTGTGTTAAAGTTTATCGTTAAATTCCTATAAAAAAGTATTGTAGTTACTTGAAAAAAGTTAAGGTTTCTTATGAGATTTCATTAAAATCTATCTTTACTCTCCATTGCTTGAAGTTTCCAAGCCCCATATGTGCCTATAAAATGACCCTGATAATTAAACAGTGATTATTCTTGAATAATAACCTATTATAAAAAATATTTTTATAGTTAAAATCTAGAAAAATCAAGTCTTGTTCAGAATTGAGTCTTAAAATCGAGTCTTAAGAATTGAGTCGTACAAGACACTACAAAAATTGGGACTAAAATATTTTGGTCACTATTAGAGACCGAACTTATTCGGTCCCAATTCGGTCCCTATTGTAGGGACCGAATTGGGACCAACTCAGTTCGGTCCCTAAATAGGGACCGAACTATTTGGTCCCTAAAATAGGGACCGAATAGTGACTGAATAGTCAGTCACTATTTAGAGACTGAATAGTGACTTATTATAATCGGTCACTAATCGATCTCTATTTTTTTAATATTTTTTAAATACATACATTTTTAAGAAAATAACCTGCGTAAAATAAATAATATCCACAACAATAATAAGTGTTTTTTCTTGTAGTGATTACTCGTTAATAAAATCGGTCTTTATAAGCATTTTTTCTTGTAGTGATTACTCGTTAATAAAATCGAGTCTTAAGTTAAAAGAATCCAGTTTCAGACTTAAGAATTGAGTCTTAGACTCATAAATATCAACTCTCTAACTTTTTTAAAGAATCAATTCCTTGAATTTTATAAAAATCGACTCCCTATTTAAGTTTCATAAAAATCGATTCCTCGAAGATTGAAATTGACTCTGTCACTGGTAAAAAGTTGACTATCTAAATTATATTTTATTTGTTTCAAATCGACTTCCTAGACTTAAAAGTTGATTCCCTGACTTCAAGTCGTAAAAAATGACTCCATGAACATAAGAATCGACTTCATGACTTTAAGTTATAGAATCAACTCATTGACTTCAAGTAATTAGAATCGACTATCTGACTACAAAAATTAAATTTTCTTATTTCAAATGATAATTGACTCTCTAATTTAAAATAAAAATCGACTTTCTCAATAGAACCGACTCTTAGACCTATAAAACATTGGTTTTCTCAATTAAAAATGAACTCTCTCACATGTTTTAAAAGTAATCAATTTTCAAACTTAATTATTGATATTATTAAACTCTTTATTCTTATCTTTTTCGCTAAGTATTCTCGAATAAATTTCTTCTTTTTTGTACTCACTTGAAGTTGTTCTTGTCATCCTTGTAATATCATTGTCCTTGAAATTCTTCTTTTTGTAAATCTTTATACTATTTTCATGAAAACATTGGCCATGTATATGCACGAAATGTCAAAAAAATAGATGTCAGAGGGTTTTGGATATTTTTTGTACTTGTACCAGATTAGAGTCAGGGGCTTGGATCTGATAATGGGATGAGCACTTAAAAGTTTAAAAAAGTCGGTTGAAAAGTTAAAGATCAAATGTTTAGCTATAACACCACTATAATCTATATTTTTTATTCATTTGACAATTCATGTTATCTTATGGTTGAATATTTGACCTTAAAATTTTAGAAACAAGTATCAATGGGCCTGTTCATGTTTGTACATGATTGCTTTATAACTTCTTGTGCTTAGTCAATAAAATTTCAAATCTAGATTATTCATTCTTTCTGACATGATTTTCTCTTTATGTAATTATTTATTTTGATTTTATTTTAGAAAGGTAAATCATATTGTATATTTTTGTACTCATTTTGATTTTCTCATCATTTCTAGGTAATTCTAAAGTTGGGAGCCCTCTAGGAATAAGATTTAGTGCTAAAGAACTTGCTTGTCTTTTGATACAAGACCTTAGTGTACTTCTATTTAAATATTCCTAGTATTTTTCCCACAACACGAGTGTAATTTTTGTAATTGACATACAAAAAATTTAAGTAATGTAAATGACTTAATAATGTAAATTTTGTTTAAGTTTATATGAATAAAAATACATGTGAAATTCCTTCAAAAATTTTCACCATCCACCTAGATTATAATTGATTTATCATATCTTGATAATTGCACTGTTATGACACCCCAAATCCCTTCACACAAGACCTTGAAAAAATAAAAAATAAATAAAAATAACATTATTCATGTGTAACATCTTAAGTTATGTTGGGGATCAAAAAAATCCCTGACATTGTACAGTATGTAACACCCTCCTCCGGCTTCACACACACATACATATGCCACACATATAACCTTTGATCGGAAGAGGGGTTACACTGACAAATTTCGTTATGGGTAGATAAATCTGTGTAATGCACAAAACCGTCAAACCATTCCACAAAGATGTCTTTGAACATATTATACATCACAAGGTAACAAAGTACTAATACTCATTATTTACAAGAGCTAAGTTTCTCTCTCTAATTTAATACATCATCAACTAAAAGAAACTACTAAAACTACACTATTCTTCTTCATCTCTTCATCGTTCGCAGCGGAATTGGGATTCATGTGTAGCTGAGATTATACACACCTTCAATCTGAAAAGGGTTGGAGGAAACAAAGGCATGAGTCGGAAGGACTCAGTAGGTGAAAGTAAACATATATGGATCAAAAATACATTTGCTCGTGAATTTCATACTTAACAGAAACATATAGCTCGAATTGATTTCATAATGAGCTCAAACAAATTACAGAATAAGAGTCATATTTGTCTTTCAGAATTCAGACCATAACTTGATTTGGAAACAAATTCGACAAACATCATTGCTCTTAAGAGGTTACTATATAGACGCAATATACCATCCTCAGTGCCTAGGCGATTCCAACACCTTGGATCTTGTTCATTGCGCAAGAATGAGGTTTATTACCCACCATCGTCAGTCCATTGACTTGGATTTACCTACAAACTGTCGCCCTCAGCTGATCACAAGTGGCTGGTACTACCATAAGTGATCCTAAACCCTCTTTGGAAGAGAACATTGTCTTCATATCATAAATTTCTTTTCATGAGCATAACAGAGATTGGAAATCCAAAGGTAGTTTTGATTTGGAATTAATACAGATATCTTGGTGACAAAGTTGCTCGGAGTTCAATAATATAAGAAAGACAATTGGTTGTGTAACGTCGCGTGCTTTTCGGATCCATGCGGATCGTGTGTGTTGTGGTTGTGGCGGCCGTTGCGAGGCCAGTGTGAGCCGATGTGTGGAATGAATGGTGTGGATGTGTGGTTTGTCTAGGTGCAGCGCAGGGTTGGTTCGGAAATAGAATAGAATCTGCTGCTGTTCTGTCTGAGTTGGCGGCCAAGGGGTGGCCGTTGACTGTTGGCGTCCAGATCCATGGACGTTGACTTCTTGAACTTGGCGACAGAAGATGTGGACGTTTAGTCTGGCGGTTGCTGTTGGCGACAAGGGGGTTGACGCTTACCTGTCAGTCCAGCAGTTATATGCTCACCCGAGGGCAGCTCTCTCAGCTCACCCTCTCTCCCTCTTGCCCCAGCTTCGCGCCCTGGTGTTTCTGAAGGTTCTAACAGGTATCGAGGAGTGGCTGGTCGGTCGTGAGACGCGCGGCGTCGCCAAATTACGCGAGGAAACGTCGCGGCGTGGTGCAATTCGCCTGGGAGCTCGCGGAGGGCTCGGTGTGAACCGGGGAGTTGCGGGAGATTCTAGCGCGTTCTGAGGTAGGGGACGAACCCTGGTAGCTTCATAGAAACATTAAAACAGATCATAATCACTTGAACCAGCATGATAATCCATGTGTGAGTAAAGTTGCACCATGCGGGATAATGAGTGGTTTGAGTAGTTATTGTATGAATCATGTTATAATGGGTTGTATTGGGTATTATCATGCTAGAGGAATCGTTTCTGCATGTTTCTAAGTAGTTAGAATAGTCAGAAAGCCCGCAGGACCAGATTAGGGTTTCTGCAGAGTCATAGAGCCGGAGAACTTGGCGTCAACTTCGACTGCCGTCAAGCTCTGCAGCTAGGAGATTAACGGCCAGGAATCCTGCCGTTAACTCTCTGTAAGCGGCAATCGATGTGGCCGCCTACTGATTATGAACAGAAAAGGCTAATTATGGTGTTTTATCGATAATGCATGCGTGGTATCATACGAGGTGCACTGAGTGCGCATGGTTCTCGTGTTTAGTATACACGTCATGCAGTTAGCTGTTTACTTCAGTGACCGCGTGTTGTTTACGCGAGTCAGTTGCGTTCACGTGTAGTGGACCGAGTTTACTTGTGGTTTCACGTGGTTTGTGTGTGACGAGCACGTGGTTCTGTGTACGTGGCAAGTAGTAGACGCCTACCGTGGTTACCTCTCCAGTTGGGTGCCCCAGGTTCTGTGTGAGCCAGGCTGTTAGCTCGGGGCTTTGTCCCGGTACTTGTGTTGTACCGTCGAGGTCTGTGTCGTCTGACCTGGACACCCTCACTCTTGTGTTTGAGTAGCACGTCCGGCTGAGGGAAAGACGACAGTGGGACAGTGACACGTGAGTTTGTTTTTAGTCACTTGTAGCGCGCTCGTAGTTGGGGGTACGGACACCAGTAGACGTACTGGACCCCAGCTAGTCCTTTCTCCAGTGCCTCACTTTAGAGAGTCCGGGCCAGGATCTCTAGAGGTGCCAGGCATGGGCCTGTGACCGTGTGGTCCGCAGGTTGTGGTGGTTTAGTTGGTCTCCACAGTTGTTTGTCTTTTCTCGTGGAGCGGCAGCTGGACCTTTCGTCCGTGGCTGCGAGACTGGAGGGTTTTTACCTGTGTTAGTTGTCCGAGTCAGTTTCTGGTGTCGCGAACCAGTTTACGTGGCTCGTGTTGGCTGTCTCTACTTTAGCTTGTACACCTGTACTAGTTTGCCGTTTATTTATTAAGTTGTTTCTCGTAGTCGGCAGACGGTGAGTACTTTTACAGCTTTACTTACTTGCTTAGCTGTTCTATAATTGTTGGTACTGTTTACCGCTTTCGTACCTGTGGTTTTGGTTTGCTCGGTGTTGGGGGAGTTCCCTACTGAGCCAGTGACTAGCGAGGCTCACCCCTACCCCCACAGGTGGAGCGAGGAGGACGTTCTCGACCGACGTCCAGTTCAGAGCTACGTCGTAGCAGTGCAGGGTCGGTACCTCCAGCTGTGTAGTAGCAGCTCCAGCAGTGTAGTGTAGTGAATTGTTTACTTGTTCAGTTGTACCTCGGGGTATGCCCCAAGCTATTGTACTTTCTTTACAGTTTTGTGGAAATTTGACTATGTAACTTGTGGAATATATATATAAATGGTGTGTTCCTTTGTATCTACACGGACTGTGTTTGGTTTCCCTTGCGAGGCTTCGGCCCGTTCGCGGGAGGCGGACCCTTATTAAGCTTATTATCGGTTTAATGGGCTTAAGTAAGGCGTTCCGTCACAGGTTGAGACAGGGTTATGACTTAAAGTCAATAACTTCGGAAGGTTGAAATCACATAAGAACCCAAGAATATGAAGATCCACAATTGTCATCACAAGTTATTCACATCTCATAAGGTGTTCAAACATATGAACTCTCAAGTGGTCAAGTTTTATAAACTCAGTTACCGAATACTGGAGAATAGACTCAATCGGAGTACTATTCGTAATTGCCAACTTTAAGAATAACTTAAGGGAGGTTAAGGTACATAATGTGGGTAAACTTTGAAGTAGTATGACAGTAAATACCAAGGTAAATGAGAGGGTAACTTTCTTGGCTTTTAGGGTGAAGTTTTAGCATGAATTCAGACATGAAAAAGTGCAGAAATTCAGATCAGGATGGTAGCTGTCGACAGCTAGGAAGGGGCTGTCGACAGATACCAGCAGACAGAGCTCAGGTTGCTGGTTCTGTTTGTATCTGTCGACAACAACAAGATGGCTATCGACAGCTAGCTACAGTGCCAGTGTTTCTTGAGTTCAGAAAGGCTGGCCTGTCGACAGCTATGAGCTGCCTGTCGACAGCCGCCAATTTTTCTTGCATAAGAGACTTTGTATTCATTCTAAAAACTCTAACCATGGAACTTATCAATCAAGGCATGATTTATATCAAATAGAAGAGTCTAATTATAGATCTCACAGTGGTTTATAAACTAAATAAGCGAGATGGAACAAGAGATTTGCAATTCAAACTTGTCTTGTTTGAAACTGAACATAGTTTGGTATTGGAAGTATAGCCTTGATAGCAATAATTTAATGAAAGAATTCTACTAGATGGGCACTAAATCATATTGTGTTTCATGGATCTTAATCAAGACTTGAAGTACCAAACATCTAAATAGGAATAGTCATACTATTCTCAAGATATTGAAACTTCTAACAAAACTCTATAACATGAGTATGGATCAAGGGTGGAAGAAGAAGATATGAGTCAATTTCTAAAATAGAACAAGGTTTTTCCTTTCCCAACAAGAATAATCTTATCATATCTGGAAGAAAAATGGAAGAACCACATGTATAACAACTTATCCGTTCATCAAGAATTTCTTATCATGAGTGAAGGACAGAACCGAATCAGTGGAAGATGGATCCTACCTTGCTAAACAAGTGAACTTCTACGTGATCTTGATGAAAGAGCCTATCCTAGTAAAAGAAAACTCATTCCCAAAGTAAATAACTTGCTAGCAACGACAGTAGCTTCAACAACAAGTTGACTTCAAGATAGAAGTAGCTATAGCTGCAACAAGAGCAGAAACCGAAATAGTTGCAGAAGTTATGAAGCCAGGAACTCCAACAGCTCTTCCAGCACCACTTCTAGCAGCAAGAAGTAGGGAAGACAAGAACAGGGGCAAGTACAAAGGGTGTAGAAAGGTGTGTGCGATGGGAGGGGAGTGGCTTTTATGGACCACATAACTCCTCATGCAGAGGGCACGTCGACTTACAGGTGTTGAGGTAAAAACCTCACTCCCCACCCACAACACATCTCCCATGCATACACTCTCTTGGTTACACGTAAGTAACCTTAATGATAGCCCAACCCCATGGTTTAGCCTTATCCTAATGTGTGTTGGCCTCTCTTAAGCCTCACACGTAAGCTCCCAGAAAAACCCAAAATTTGGTCATCGTAAATGACCCTTACTTCAACTGGCCCGATAATCCCTATGTAAAGTTTTCAAACAATGTCTGTTTGTGTTGAAATTTCAACCATAACCTAATGTGATGGTTTTACAAATTATGATGATTTTATTTTAATTTTTAGAATTTATTTTCTACTGGGTGAAAAGTTGTCCAAAAATAGTTGCGTCGACTAAATCTCAAAATCTGGTCGTCAAAAGTTTTGGATAATTACATATTTGATATCACCACATTTTTCTAAGAATTATGATGTTCTCATATTTTATTTTCGTTTCAGTTTTTCGGTGTCGCCCTGTCGGGGTACGCACGACCGAAGTGATACCTGGATATGCTAAAGTGTCTTAAACATACCCTTAATCATAAATATCTCAATTTAAGTCTAATCGTTTGCATAAACAAGAATTTATAAGTAAAACATGATATTTAAATTTCGAAGATATTACACAACATATTGGTGCAACATGGAGAACCATACATAAACATCAAAATATGTTGTTTGGGGAAATTTTTTCTAGAAATAGAGATTTTATTTTTTGTAGATTTAGGAAGATGTAACTGAGTATTTATGAGTTAAATGATGATGAATGATAAAATCTTATGCTTTCTTCTACATCACTGCTTAAGAGATTTGAACCATGTATAAATAAAAAATTCATAAAATAGACAACAGTGACTTAACTTCAAATGTATATATATAATATGAAATTTTTATAGAAATTTTATTTTAAGATGGATATGCTGCAAAATAATGTTAAGTCTTAGGGATTTTTACATATACACTATTGTTAAAAGTTTAATCGCATAAAATTCATCTAGTATTTTACATTTGCATGTATACCCCTCTTATATATTAAAAATATCCTTTAAAACCATATCACAAAGTGACATGTTCTATTGACAGTGGTCAATCGTTGGAATATTTTTGTGGGACTTTTTTGATATATACCTTGCTAGAAGTCTAATTGTGTAAAAATTCACCATTCATTCATATTTGTATGTATATCCTTATTATGTATTTAAAATATCTTGAGAGTAAAGTTGGTCGAATTACTGTACGTCAATTTGAATTTTGTTTGGTGAAATATGGTATATAATGTACCATATTGTATTGGTCCTATTTGGCCAAAGAAATAATAATAATATTTGTGCTAAACCATGACATAGTGTAGCACGACTAAAGTGTTTGAGACTGAGAGACCTTATTGTAATCGATCGTAAGAGAATTGAAGAAAAATGTCGATTAGAGTGCATTCGATGGAGTGGACTCTCTCTGTCATTGCCAATGAGTGTCTTCACCTTCCTCCCTCCCTTCCGATGTGGTCCTCTCTCTCTCTCCCATTACTTTTTACATATATACTTTTGTAGTTTTGTTAGATGTCCCGTCACAAGTATTTGTCAATCCTTAATAGATATTAAAAAAATCTGATATTTCAATTTATTTTTATAAATTTTTTAAAAAATACGAATCTCCTATAATTTATAGAATTCCCACTAAAGCGACTCCGAGTCAAGTTCATTGTACCGTCCGGATCGACCGTGCTTCATTCTCTATAGTATGGTACAATATCGTATCGTACTGTACCGCCGAGATACGGTAAGGAAATGACTTGTTTGATTTTTAATTTTTTTAAGTTTTGTGACTTGATGAATATTTAAAATGAGCAAACTTCAAAAGAAAAATCTCTATCCAAACTCAAGATAGACTATCTATCTCTTCTCATACATACACCATTCTCTCTCCCTTTTCTCTCTCATATCCTCTAGAACTATCAGAGATATTACACCTTCTACAGTCTCAAAAAGTATGCTCATGAGATCTTCATCAAAGTTGTTCTACTTTTCTTCAGCTTCATCCTCGAAGTAGAATCACCTCAATTGGTAGTATGTGCCCAAAGTTATAGCAGATTATTCTTCACATTCTCTCTTATATCAAGATCTATATTTACAAGATTATCATGCCTTCTACATCTCAATGAGAGCATATCTCTTTGAGACATCTTCATTAAAATTGTTCTCCACGACTTCCTCTACGAGCTCCAACTAAAATCACATCAAATGAAGGTTTGTGCTTAAAAATACAATCGATTATTCTTGACAGTCTCTCTCATATCGTGATCCAAACTAGCAGTAAGTGCGTCATCTCTACAGCCTAAACGAGGGTGATCCAGTCTTTGGGCTCTTAATGAAAGTTGTTCATGATACGACCAATGTATTCCATTAGATCAACACCAAGAATCCAAAAACAGAAACAAATTTGTAACAATCCTAGAATTTATAATAAAATATCAATATAGTACTAAGAAATAAAAGAGATAGTAAATTATAAGTAAGACATGATCACTTATATAAAACATAATTATCTTTAATTTTAGAATATTTTCATATTATTAATATGATTCTAATACTATCTGTGATTGTGTGAACTTCAACGGAATGACATTCAGTTCTAAAAATAAAGTCAAAACTGAAGCCATTATAATTACTAGAAATATATACTAATTCTAAAAATATAAAATATTAGGAATTATTGATGTATAAATGTTGAGATTAAGTCGACCTAATGGTTTTTTGGGACAATTTTTTCTTAATAAAAAATAATTTAAAAATTAAAATATAATTACTATAATTTATATCATATCTTAATTAACTTGTATTTGAAATTTAATCTCAATTAGACATAATTTAGACCGCTTAAGTGCACACAGGGTTTACCGTAGTACGGCAAACCCTCTGTGCACTTTAACGTGACGATATTTGCTTCCGAAAAGAAAGTCAAACATGAAGTCATCATAATTACTAGAAAAATGTATTGATTCTAAAAATGTAAATATCATGAGTTATTGATGTACAAATGTTGAGATTTTTTGGACAAATTTTACTTGACGAAAAAATTAAAATAAAATTACTATAATTTGTATCATCTCTTAATTAGTTTATGTTTGAAATTTTATCTCAATTAAATACTATTTAGACCCCTTAAATATATCGGATATGAGAGAGAAATGAAAAAAAAATATTTAGTGGACTGGATCGTACCAATCCGCAGCGTGCCGCCACAACATGCCCATCGCAATCCCAGGCACAATTCAGTTCGCACGTACCGCGGTGGTTTGCTGCGGTATGACGAACCATGATGAGATTAAGTTGACTTGAGACAAATTTTACTTGACAACAAATTAATTTAAAAAAATTAAATTAAAATTACTATAATTTATATCATCTCTTAATTAGATTATATTTAAAATTTCATCTCAATTAGACACCATTTAAATCTCTTAGATATTGAGATTAAAACGATCTAATAAAATTTTTAGATAATTTTTAATTAATGAAAAATTAATTTAAAAATTAAAATAAAATTATTATAATTTATATCATCTCTTAATTAGTTTAAGTTTAAAAATTTATCTCAATTAAATACTATTTAAACCCCTTAAATATACGTCCGCGATCTCCCCCCTCTCTTCTTCTCGCCCGCGCTCTCCCTCCTTTTTCCCGTCGCAGGCTAGCAGCCGCGCCAGGGCCTTAGCCGCGGGCAGCAGCAGCAGCATCAGCATCCCACGCTGCACCACCATCCTTCCGTCGCAGTAGCTCTTGCGAATGGCTTGCAGCAGCGCTGGCGCGACGCAAGACAGAGTCCGCGATCCACACCCAGCACGCCAGCACCACCGCCCTTACCACCGGCACCGGAAAGTAGCACGTGGTTACTGTGGGAGTCTGGGACCCACAACGAGCACCACCGCCCTTACCACCATCCGCCGCCATGGCAGCAGTCTTCTCCTCCCAGCACCACGGTAAATTTACATTTTAAGCCGTGTGATTTTAGTTTATGGATCCTATCATTCCTATGCATTGTGGATATATGAATTTGCCACCGTTATCCAAATGTTCTTACAGTTTGAATTAATAGATTAATGATTAATCTAAGATTTTATGATTTGAGATTATAAATCTAGACATCTATGCAAGTTCTGCATATGAGTTTGTTATATTTATCAAAATGTTATTGCAATGTGGATTAACATATTTACATTTAAAGTTGTCTGATTTGAAAATATGGATCTACTAATGCATGTGTTGATATTATGTAGATGTTTCCGAATTACCGATGTTAGATCCGATTTCGTTTCCAAACTTCCATCAAAAAGCGGAAATGGATGCGGAAGCGGAAACACCCATTGCCGATTCTGATTCTGTTTTCAATGTTTCTTATAGTATGCAGAAGCAGAAACAAACATCCATTTTTTATTCCAAATCTGACCCGCTGTCAATGGAACATCTTCTTTCGTCACGACCGGCTATAGCAAGGTCTCTTAGTACATTTTTAATGCATAAGAAGGGTATACATACAAATTTAAATACAAGATATATTTTTGTGCACTTAGACTTCTAATAGAGGTATATATGCGAAAAGTTCCTTTTATAAAGGATTTTTTTTACAAATAGTGATGGTTATTTGGACCTTTTTATGCTAAGGATGTGCAGCCATTGATGTCCGTCAATGGAATACTTCACTTCAATTATGGATAGTTACGGCGAGGTCTCTTAGGATATTTTAATACTTAAGAGGGATATACATACCAATATACATATAGGATGGATTTTATGTAAGGGAAAATTACATATATACCCCTGTAATCTTCCATATTCTATAATATACCCCCAAAATTCAACTATTAGACTCCTCAAATTGAAATAAAACATCGGTTATATCCTTGTGGTTATTGACCGTCAGAATCTGAAAAATATTCCATCCTCAACTAGATGGAACCATCAAAATAGATGTAAAAAGACAAACATACTCCTGCGAGAGAAGAAAGAGAGGTTCGGGGGGGGGGGGGGGGGTGCCTAGGTCATTTTCTCCTCTTAACTCAACTGTAGTTGAGTTAAATGGATGGAATGAAACAGTAGGGGCATAATGATGCTTTCTTTTGATTTGAGGGGTATACAATTTAATAGTTGGATTTTGGGTATATTGCTGAATATGGAAGTTTTTAGGGATATATATGTAGTTTTCCCTTCATGTAATTAGACTTCTAAGTTCTAACTGGGGTATATATACAAAAAGTGCTAAATTTTATCCATGATCCGGATCTAGTTCGATCTGAACCGATCCGACCCAACAAAAGGTTGACAATCCGACCTGATAGAGAGAAAACTTTTGTATATATAGATTTTTGTAGGCAAAATATTATTTTGTAGGCAAACATATACAGAGAGAAAACTTTTGTATATATGGATTTTTGCATAACTAAAGGCTTTTAAAGTAAAATTCACCTTTCAAGCCACCCAGATCATGGAATGCAGAATCAGCTGATTCTGGATCAGATCAGCCTAGTATTCTGGATTGGATCGGCCTAGGCCAATCTGATTCCAGGGGGGGAAGCCCCTGGATCATTTAAATTCCAGCAGAATTGGCCGGAATTGGACTGAATCAGCCTAGATTGGTCAATCCCAGGCTGATTCTGCCACAATTTTTTTAATTGTATACAGTAATTAATACATGTATTAAAACATTATTTCACATATATAAATAATTAATACATATGCATATATACACACAATTAATATGTCTAATATGATTGTGGACATTAATTTACATATTTATGTATATAAGTACACTAAGGCATATAGACATATATATGACATTATATATATATATATATGATTACATATTCAAATATCTGTTATGTATATGTAAATATTCAATGTCATATAGATATGCATTGACTATATATATGTGCATATTGTTATTATATTTACATTAACACCCCCCGGCATATATATATAAAGTGTTCATCAATATGATATATATGTATAAAGTGCTTCATATTCCAACACTATTCACAATCATTAGATTGTGATATATGCATAATGTATACATTTATAAGGATATACATATTAATTATGTTTATATATTAATAGGATATGTACGTAGTGTATGATTACTTATATATTGTATATGTATATATATTAATGGGTAAATTTATGAGTATGATTACATATATCATAAATATATGTGTAATATTGAAGGCATTTTTTCCTGATTTTTCTTCTTCTGATTTTCCCTATTTTTTTCAAACAAAACCATTTTTAATCCGGTCAATCCTGTATCTGCCAGTCCTGAGGATTGGCCGGATTGGCCGATCCGATCCAGATAGGATCGGGATCGGCCCAGGCCGATTCCTGGGCTGATCTGATTCTGTATTCCATGACCCAGATCAGGTTGGATCATGCATCCGACTCATTTAGATATGATATCGGCCAATTTTGCCATGTTCTTGTCCTTTTTATTTAGGGTGATTTTGAGGTCCAGAATCTGATTGGAGGCTACTGCCAATTCTAATTTTGTTTGGGAATTGCACTGAAGAGAAGAATGGTTGTGCTCCGAAAAATGCTCCTCGATCTTGTTTATGCACACGAGGAGACTGCCATTGTTCGGTTGAATTTCTTTGTTACAATCTTTATATACTTTTAAGAGATTCAGTTAAATAGTGGTAAGACATGCTTTTTGGATCGTTGCCGAAGCACCTAATCTTTTGTTTTTTCCCCACTTGGAGGACTCCATACCTGGAACTTCACAGAGTCTACGGTCTGGCCATCGTGATAGCCATGAGAATTGCAAGGAGAAATGGCGGTATGCTGAGAGTAGGTATCGTCCTTCTGGGAGGGATGAAAGTGGTGGATACAAACATGAGGTGAACCATAGAGGGCATGACCATCCTTCTAGGAGAACTCCAGGTTAGTGTTGCTTTCCGGTTGTTCTCTAAACCATTAGTTTACTACCAATTTACACTCGACACTTGGTTCTAAGAACCATTGGTGCTTAACTGGGAGTCAGTAACATTTGGCTTATTCTCATGCTCAGTTCGATCTGATTGGGATGATGGAAGGTGGGATAGTCGGTCAGTAGCTAGTAGGCATCATCGTCCTTCTCCATCACCAATGCTGGCTGTGGCCTCACCTGATGCACTGTTGGTTTCCCCATGGTTGGGCGGTCATACACCTCGTTCTATAGGTATGGCATCTGGAACATCAAATATTTATTTTCTTATGCTATTTATTTTGTCATGCCCCTTCATTTTGTTCTGTAACATGAAATTGACAATATTTATAGCATTATGTCCGCAGCTTCTCCATGGGACTATGCTTCTCCTTCTCCAGTCCCAATACGTGCTTCCGGTGCATCAAAACAAACGTCAGCCTCTCATAATTGTAGAAAATCGCGTCAGCTTACATTTTCAACTGCTGCCTTTGAGGTATGAGTAATATTTGAGCATTTTATTTGCATATCTCTCATTGTTCTGATCCTTAAAAAAGAGTTGATCCTTCCTTGGCAAAACCCATAAGACATTCTGAGCAGTGAGTTGACACATGCATGTGTAAAATGCTTGGTTTTTGGTAGGTGGATATAAAATGTTTAGTTGCCATGACAGCTGCCTCAGGAATGGCATGAGCATTGCACTTAATATCCGGTGGGCTGGGCTGACATTTGTTTCTACTGTTTCCATGTGAATAAATAGAGTTCTAAATGCATGTCTTACCACAGCAATTTACCTTGTGTTGAAATTTATAAAGATCTCAAACTTGTGCTGTTGCTAGCATGCATATCGAGTTTAAGGTATAAAGCTTTGAAACAATATGTATGTGGGCATTCAGATAATGAAAAAATAAGTGTCTTTATTTTTTTCTTCAAATTAATGCGGATGTATGAAGTATGAGTACTTTTCAATATGTTTTTGCTCATTCAAAAAATACAAAAAATCACTGTGTTTTTTCCTTTCAATTACTGAGGTTGTTGAAAGTTCTTTCTCCACAGATTGCAACCATGGGATTCCAGAGGAAATGCAACAAGAGATGGACTATGATGCTGACCGTGCATGGTATCTAGTACTTTTAATTGTTTATTGATCTTTCTGGGTCGAGGCTGCATTTACTGAACTTGGATATGTGATATGTTTGAGATATTGTTCTGTGATTGAGCTAACTGGATATGGTTGGAGCTTTCTTTTTTCTTCTTCTGGGATTGTTCCATTTAAATTGAAGAGAAGCCAGTTATTATCCTTCCTTGTTGCAAGGATGGCAGCGTTGGTTTCAGTTTCGGCCGGGTTCAAAACTGAAACAGATCAGTTTCAGTTTTGGGCATATCGGGCAGACTTGAACTTCTTTAAGAGGGGAGTTTGTCTGGTTTTGGACCATCGTTTTGGTATCAGCTAGGTTCGAAACTGATATGTTTCAGCCGAAACATATCGGTTTTGGCCGATACTGCCAACCATGCCTTGTTGAGGGCTTTTCCCCATCAGAGGGCAAACTGGTATCTCTCTCTCTCTGTCTGTTATATGTGTGCATGTGTCTGTGCATCATCCTTGTGTCAGTGCATGTGCATGTATGTGTGTCAGTGAATGATGCACCAGAAGCAAGTGGCTAGAGATATTTATGCTTTTTTATTGTGTTTGTGCGCGTGTGAGTTGATTCAAGTTTGAGACTTTGTTAATCATCATCGTCAGGTCAATGCCATACTGACTGAATCTTGTTGGCCGATCCTCGGTCATCCCTCATCAATGGGCTTTGATTTTATTTTTTAGTTGCATGGGCTGAATCCCCATAAAGTGTGGGTAAGGATTGAACCTGGATAAGTTTATTCTTGAAATCATGTACGCGTGTAATATATTCAAGAACTTACTTTTTATCCGATTATATGTTGTGCAGCTTATTAGAAGAACCATGCTTTCTCTTTATTCTTTGGCCATGTTGGTGCTAGTTAGCCCTGCAAAAATTGGCATGCAGTCCTTAGGGCTGAACCATGGATTGCAAAATCGGCTGATCCTTGCCGATTCTGGCCGGTCCCCCCTCCTTTTTTTTAAGGAGTCGGCTCAGATTTAACCCTAATTAGGGTAGGGTTTGAAAATTGGATAAAACCTCAAATTTAACCCTACGTAGGATTTTAAAATTGGGGATTTTGTCTAATTAATATAATTAGAGTACAATTAAGTGCACCAAACACTCAATTGCATTGATTAGAGTTTGATTATAGACTCAGTTGCATTAATTGACTGTCATTGCACAAACGTCCCCAAATTTAACCCTCCTGGGGGTTTAAAAATTGGAGAATTTGTCTAATTAATGTAATTAGAGTAAAATTAAGTGCCCCAAACACTCTATTGCATTGAGTGGAGTTTGATTGTAGACTGAATTGCATTAATTGACTGTCATTGTACAAAAAGCCCCACATTTGACCCTACTTAGGGTTTAAAAATTTGGGATTTTGTCTAATTATTGTAGTTAAACTACAATTGAATGTCCCAAACACTCAATTGCACTGATTGGAGTTTGCTTGCATAAAATGCACATCTAGTTGCATGTATACCTCATGCAGGAAACATCTAAATATATCATTTTTAATCAATGTATGAGCATAATTTTTAGTGTCTTAATCATCTCTATTGTTGTTTATGATATATGTACATGATAAGAATTGAATTTCATTATGTTTATATTGAACAAAAATTGTATGTGTTTTTCTAACTTCTTGTGTCATTTTTCTGATTTTTTCCCTTAGTTTTCCTTCTTCTTCTTCTTTTTCTTGATTTTCACCTTTTTAAAGTATTTTTTATTCTCGCCGATCTGGATCGGCCATATTTCATGCAGATCGGCTGGGACCGACCGATCTGACCCAGCTGACCCCGACTCGGGTCGGCTGGGTGAGTCGGACCCAGCCGACCCCGACTCGGGTCGAGTCGGATCCGTGGATCCGGCCGACTCCAATGGAGTCTGGCCGACCCTGGATCGGCCAGGTTTAAAAAATGGAAAGAATTCAGGAAAAATCCGGAAAAATCATAGAAAATCAGGAAAAATCAAAGAAAAGTTATTTAAAAATATATAATAATAAAACATTTATATCCATAGTATAGTTGTACATATGTTCATATTACAATACAGAGCAACGACAACTATGATACCTTATTTACCTGAATATCATTTAAGTAAATGTTATATTTGTAGGTTTGACCAAATTCTGAGAGGTCTCAAGCAGACTAAGTACTGTCAGTAGGAGAGTGGCCCCCTTGGAGAAGTCATATGCACGTTTGACTTTTTTTACCGGACTTTGGATTTTTAGTGTTCCATATGATTTATTTGAATTATCAAATTTTTAGATAGACCAAATTATGAGAGATTAGAAAGTTAGCATTTCGCTAAAATCACCGAAATCGCGATTTTCTTCTTCGATGGGAGAGTTGACTTTTTATTGGTAAGAGATATGATTTTTTTGATATTTTTATTGGATTCAAATGGGGGGTACTTCCTTATTTACATGTAATATCTTAAGTAAATGAAACTACAAATATAACATTTACTTAAATGATATTCAGGTAAATAAGGTAAGTGGAGGGGATCAAGCGTACTGAAGGTAACCTGAGGGAATCGGCCTACACCAGATGGTATAAGGTGGAATCGGGGTGGAGTCGGCCTGAGCCCCATGGGTGGGTCGCTGTTCCCCCCCCCCCCCCAAGTCGGTCGCCAGGGGCCGACCCGACTCAGAGTCGGCCGACTCCGCTCCGAGTCGGCCGACTTTGCCATCCATGATCTGATCTGCATCAGGTTGGACCATCTGATCCCACATTCCATGGTCTAAACTCTAAACATTATGCTTGGTAATGAGAGCAATGAACACTGAGAAGACCATTGTAGACCAAAAAAAAAATGCTCCGGTTGTTCAGGTTGGAAATGCTTGTGCTTTCCGTTATCAAATTCATTTTATTCTTTTTCTCATCTTGGATTTTGGAATGATGGAACCCATGTCCTATCATTTTTGGGGGTAATAAGGATAGAAAGTTTACTCGCTTTCCTCCACATTCATCTTGTGGCTACGAACCTGGGATGAAATATTGCTCTTATAAGTGTAACTAAAACATCTAAGAAGCAAGAGAAGTCCTCAAATGAAATTCCCATTCTTTCTCAACTTAAACTTGTTGTTTGTACAGACTGTTCTGGCATTGTATGCATTGATATCTTTAGGCATTGCATTCTCTTGGGTGAATGATTTCTTGGGTGCCTTTTTGTGCAGTTAGGAGTTATCCAGTATCTGTTTTTTCTTTCACTTCAATGTATCCATATCCTAAAATTCTTCATTTTTGCATACAATAATATGCAGGTATGATAGAAAAGAACCATGATGGGACAGTAAGTGATGGTGATAGCTCATCATCCTTTTTTGGGCATGATTCTTCCTACCAGAAGAAAGAAGCAGAATTAGCGAAGAGACTGGTATATTACAGTCATTTAACCGTCAGCTTGCAACCTGTTGTTTCTATTCTCTTCTTATTCTTGTTCCTAGCTCATTTTGTGATGAGTGTTGCAACCTGTTGACTTATGTATGCTTCCTGTGGATTGCAGGCTAGGAAAGATGGAACCTTAATGACTCTAGCCCAGAGCAAAAAGTTGTCACACGTGACGGCTGCCAATGCTCAGTGGGAGGATAGACAACTTTTAAGATCTGGAGCTGTAAGGGGAACAGAACTACAGATGGATTTTGAAGATGAAGATGTTCGTAAAGTGATTCTTCATGTTCATGGTATGCTATGACCAACTCAACCGAGTCATTTTATCTTACTTGAAGAAATGTAGATTAGAGAGAGAAGATGCATTGGCAATCTGAATCCTAGAAAGAAAAATATTGGAAACATTAGGCAATAACGTAAAGTTGAGACATTGAAAAGTCTGAATCTTAGGAAGAAAAATACTGGTAACATAAAGTACTTGGGTGAAGTTGAGATGTTGAAAAAGTAACTTTTGATTGTCTCCTAATAAACCAAAATAATTGTTTTCTCAAGCTGGTAACACCCAGAACAAAATTTTGGGAACATGAAGGACTGGGAAAAAAAACTAAAATATTTTTAGGCACACTACACATGCTGAAAGGCATGAGATTAATTGAAACACCGTGGAAGGAGACTATTACTTATATTATACAAGCCTATGTTAGAGACGTTTACATATACTGAACCTATTTTAGTCAGATCTATTGAAGGGCGGACCTGGGAGCAACGGTAAGGTTGCCCCTGCATGATCTGGAGGTCACAGGTTCAATTCTGGAAATAGTTACCGGGGTAAGGCTGCATGTATCATCCCTTCACCAGACCCCGCGTTGGTGGGAGCCTCATGCACTGGGTACGCCCTTTTATTTTAGTCAGGTCTAGTGCACCAAAACGTGCTCTTGATGACTATTTCTGCATATATCTTTCATTTTTCTGGGGTTGACGGGGTAGCTGCTGTCTTGCTGTTATGCTACCAATTTTATAAATGCAGCCGGGTATTCAAGAGGAGTGGTTTTCTCAACCTAACCACCAAAAAACTAAAAGGAGAGTACAAAAAAGGTGTGATTATATATGACCTCACAACATCACCCAATTGTTCTAGGATAACTTGCAAAGAAACTGGCACCAATCTGTGTAGAGTCAGAGACAAGAGGTGACTGATGCAATGAAGGGGTTGCTTTAGCCTCTAATGCCCAGGAAATGACCTAGGCATTTGTGATGATATTTATTGTTAATATGTGTATATATATATGTCTCTGTGTATAACTTATCATATACATATAAGATTGCGACTGGAAAATTCTTAATGCTTTCATTCGAATGTGCTAAAACTAGTGTAAACTTGATAACTTTGCATAAGTTGTGCGTTTCTTCACACCGCCACAAACATGTGACCCTACTTTTTACTAGGTGTCTTGTTCATATTCTTTTTACATATCAAAACATTCTCAAGTGACTCTCAATGACTTCATCCCCTAGTGCTATTTTCCATTCACTGCTTGATATAGTCATTTGATCTGCATTCTTTCTTATTTTCTGCAGACTTCCACCTAAGAAACCATCCTCATTTCAGCTAGTCCTGTTTTGTTGATGATTTTTGTAGCCTAATCCTCTGCTTCATAAAAACATGGCTCACATAATCATGGTGATTGCTGTTTACCTCAAAGTTAGCTAAACAGTTCCAATCCTATGTACCGCATCCCTGCTTATATCTTCCTCATCATTGACAATTTAACCAAAGTACTTGAAATGGCCTATGTGATCGTAACTCTTGACTTGTAATTAAATAATATGGTCATAGTCTTTCACAAAAAGAAACAACAAGAAGTTTAATTTCCAATCACACAACCAACATCCCCCTATATTATGCCCATATTATGCAACACTGTGTCCCATTTTCACGTTAATTACTTTTGGGAGAATTTTGTAGGACTTTGGAATTTCATGGATCCCTGCTATCTTCTGCTTTATCACCTAAAATATTTCATGATATCCACAGTCCTAAAAGGTGAGGATTAGAGGGAAGATATGCTGAATCTGTTGATTGCTTGATCCTTCTCCAAACAATATAGCAACAAACTTGAGGGTCACAAATGAGGTTGAGAAACCTCAGTTTTACAATTCACAGAAATACATCTAGATAACAACAAACCAACAAGCATGAAACAATGGGTATTTCCTTTATAAGTGTGTTTGGTCCAGTGACATCTTCAAACCGAATAGCATAGCCAACTTTATCACCCAATTCTGTTTCCATTTCTTCGCTAACACGTTTTGCAGCACTCATTGCAGCGACACGCCTAGGCTGTGTGCAACCAACAATGCCACCTCTGGTATATCCATCTTCATACAAGTACTGTAGAGCAACTTGTTAGACAAAAGAACAATGCAGGGGCAACAACACCATTTACAGTTAAGCTGAAGAACAAACCTGGGTAAGCTGAGTTGTCTTCCCTGAACCAGTCTCTCCTACAACAACAATGACTTGATTCTCTCGAACCACCTGATTTATTATTAGCAAATTTCCGTTAGAAAAGCTATGTAAGCTTGCAACAAGTTCTCTTACACAATCTTTTGACCATAAAGAAAAGGTGTACCAGTGTCAGTAAAATCCTTAGACCATACTTATATACTACTGTTTGATCTTCTCCTTTAATAATAACACTACATTTTTTACGTTGATAGATCTGCATATCATGTAAGAAGTTATGGATATGGAAAGATGTTACAATGTTAAGGAAAAGCTAAGTAAAGTTGTGCCCTTCCAACTACCTTTTTCACTAGGTGATCAAGAATCCATTTTTTTAAAATTTTTTTTTTTGAAGCGTGGATGGTACCATGGGTATATATTAAAGAAAAAGGGATGTACAAAAGGGGAGGCCACATATGGCCCCTATACAAGACTTCACACCAAGCAAGTGTGCCAACCTAACTCCCCAAAGACAAAAAGAGCGAGGAGTTATGAGGACCCACTTTACAGCAATGAGTAGCCCAAAAAACAACCCTCTTACAAATAAAAGCAAAAAGGGACTCTTCCGATTTAGCCTCTCTTTTGAATAATCCGTTGTTCCTAACCACATGGTATTCAAATATTAAATACCTAACTTGACATTTTGTAGAACTCTACAAGCCTATGATGAGTGGGGAACCAAAAACAGAATTTGATACTGACAAATCCCGATTCCATGGACACTGCCCCTTTTATATCTAGCTCAAAGTGCTCCCAACACAAAAGTTCACAACTAGTTCATGCAAGAATACAATTATCTAACTCTTTTTGTAATGTGAATCAATCAAATTCAACTCTTTTTCTTTTGTTGGGGGGCTAGAGAGAGGTCATTCTTGTGTTGGTGGATGGCTGTATAGGCGGGCTGAGCGGTTTTTTGGGCCTTTTGTGGTGCCTATACTTGTACATTCTTCCTCCTTTTAATTTATATACTAGTGGTACCATCCAACTTTCAAAAAAAAGGAATACAATTATATAACAGCTCTGAGAATGGTTTAAAGACTGGCGCTAGGTACTTCCATCCATAATACACTAGAGGATACTATCTTGCAAAAATAGTTTCATCTTTAGCTTTCATTTGTTATGCAGAGCATTTATCTTGCAGGATAGTTTTGACTAACAATTTTGCAGATCACAGTGTCAAAGAATAGTTTGAAACCTGCAATAAGTCCTCTCGCACAGAAAATATTGGAAGATATTGCCGCTGCTGGGATATGGAACTTTGCAAAATCGCTCACAGCTTCACCTCCATCTTTCATGTGCTGGGAAAACTTTGCATCTTCTTTGAAATCAACTTCACCTGCTTCCCCAACTACAGCAGTATCTGCATCAATCTGTCATATAAAGCAACCTGAGCACCAAATTGCTGCGGTATGAATGTGCCAGTAAAATTCGCAAATAGCAATATAAAACTCTAATTGTAATATTTACCTGATCAGCAGTTTTTTCAACACCTAATATATCCCCAAGCTTTGATCCAGCCAACTCCCAAAATCGCTGACGTGATTTATTCATGGTCTGTTTCTTACGAATTTCTCTAAACAAGGCAGACCCTTTGCGTGAGATTATAGCCATATCTGATGTTGGATCCTTTATAGGCATGGCTGGCTCTGCTTTCTTGGTAAACACCACACTTCCATCCAGAAATGGAGGCTTTGTGTCTGTCAGTGTAAGAAAAAATCAGTTGACAACCTTATCATAATGAGTTGAAACTATGAAACTACGCCATAAAAACTAGAAACCTTAGGATTATCAGGACCAAAATACAGAATGCAAGGTGCAACATTGGTAGGAATAAGAAGAAATGAGTCTCACACACGTGACGGCTGCCAATGCTCAGTGGGAGGATAGACAACTTTTAAGATCTGGAGCTGTAAGGGGAACAGAACTACAGATGGATTTTGAAGATGAAGATGAACGTAAAGTGATTCTTCATGTTCATGGTATGCTATGACCAACTCAACCGAGTCATTTTATCTTACTTGAAGAAATGTAGATTAGAGAAGAGAAGATGCATTGGCAATCTGAATCCTAGAAAGAAAAATATTGGAAACATTAGGCAATTAACGTAAAGTTGAGACATTGAAAAGTCTGAATCTTAGAAAGAAAAATACTGGTAACATAAAGTACTTGGGTGAAGTTGAGATGTTGAAAAAGTAACTTTTGATTGTCTCCTAATAACCAAAATAATTGTTTTCTCAAGCTGGTAACACCCAGAACAAAATTTTGGGACATGAAGGACTGGGAAAAAAACAACTAAAATATTTTTAGGCACACTACACATGCTGAAAGGCATGAGATTAATTGAAACACCGTGGAAGGAGACTATTACTTATACAAGCCTATGTTAGAGACGTTTACATATACTGAACCTATTTTAGTCAGATCTATTGAAGGGCGGACCTGGGAGCAACGGTAAGGTTGCCCCTGCATGATCTGGAGGTCACAGGTTCAATTCTGGAAATAGTTACCGGGGTAAGGCTGCATGTGTATCATCCCTTCACCAGACCCCACGTTGTGGGAGCCTCATGCACTGGGTACGCCCTTTTATTTTAGTCAGGTCTAGTGCACCAAAACGTGCTCTTGATGACTATTTCTGCCTATGTCTTTCATTTTTCTGGGGTTGACAGGTAGCTGCTGTCTTGCTGTTATGCTACCAATTTTATAAATGCAGCCGGGTATTCAAGAGGAGTGGTTTTCTCACCTAACCACCAAAAAACTAAAAGGAGAGTACAAAAAAGGTGTGATTATATATGACCTCACAACATCACCCAATTGTTCTAGGATAACTTGCAAAGAAACTGGCACCAATCTGTGTAGTCAGAGACAAGAGGTGACTGATGCAATGAAGGGGTTGCTTTAGCCTCTAATGCCCAGGAAATGACCTAGGCATTTGTGATGATATTTATTGTTAATATGTGTGATATATATATGTCTCTGTGTATAACTTATCATATACATATAAGATTGCGACTGGAAAATTCTTAATGCTTTCATTCAAATGTGCTAAAACTAGTGTAAACTTGATAACTTTGCATAAGTTGTGCGTTTCTTCACACCGCCACAACATGTGACCCTACTTTTTACTAGGTGTCTTGTTCATATTCTTTTTACATATCAAAACAATCTTAAGTGACTCTCAATGACTTCATTCTCTAGTGCTATTTTCCATTCACTGCTTGATATAGTCATTTGATCTGCATTGTTTCTTATTTTCTGCAGACTTCCACCTAAGAAACCATCCTCATTTCAGCTAGTCATGTTTTGTTGATGATTTTTGTAGCCTAATCCTCTGCTTCATAAAAACATGGCTCACATAATCATGGTGATTGCTGTTTACCTCAAAGTTAGCTAAACAGTTCCAATCCTATGTACCGCATCCCTGCTTATATCTTCCTCATCATTGACAATTTAACCAAAGTACTTGAAATGGCCTATGTGATCGTAACTCTTGACTTGTAATTAAATAATATGGTCATTTGACTCATTTCTTCTTATTCCTACCAATGTTGCACCTTGCATTCTGTATTTTGGTCCTGATAATCCTAAGGTTCTAGTTTTTATGGCGTAGTTTCATAGTTTCAACTCATTATGATAAGGTTGTCAACTGATTTTTTCTTACACTGACAGACACAAAGCCTCCATTTCTGGATGGAAGTGTGGTGTTTACCAAGCAAGCAGAGCCAGTCATGCCTATAAAGGATCCAACATCAGATATGGCTATAATCTTACGCAAATGTTTAGAGAAATTCGTGAGAAACAGACCATGAATAAATCACGTCAGCGATTTTGGGAGTTGGCTGGATCAAAGCTTGGGGATATATTAGGTGTTGAAAAAACTGCTGATCTGGTAAATATTACAATTAGAGTTTTATATTGCTATTTGCGAATTTTACTGGCACATTCATACCGCAGCAATTTGGTGCTCAGGTTGCTTTATATGACAGATTGATGCAGATACTGCTGTAGTTGGGGAAGCAGGTGAAGTTGATTTCAAAGAAGATGCAAAGTTTTCCCAGCACATGAAAGATGGAGGTGAAGCTGTGAGCGATTTTGCAAAGTTCCATATCCCAGCAGCGGCAATATCTTCCAATATTTTCTGTGCGAGAGGACTTATTGCAGGTTTCAACTATTCTTTGACACTGTGATCTGCAAAATTGTTAGTCAAAACTATCCTGCAAGATAAATGCTCTGCATAACAATGAAAGCTAAAGATGAAACTATTTTTGCAAGATAGTATCCTCTAGTGTATTATGGATGGAAGTACCTAGCGCCAGTCTTTAAACCATTCTCAGAGCTGTTATATAATTGTATTCCTTTTTTTTTTTTTTTTGAAAGTTGGATGGTACCACTAGTATATAATTAAAAGGAGGAAGAATGTACAAGTATAGGCACCACAAAAGGCCCAAAAAACCGCTCAGCCCGCCTATACAGCCATCCACCAACACAAGAATGACCTCTCTCTAGCCCCCCAACAAAAGAAAAAGAGTTGAATTTGATTGATTCACATTACAAAAAGAGTTAGATAATTGTATTCTTGCATGAACTAGTTGTGAACTTTTGTGTTGGGAGCACTTTGAGCTAGATATAAAAGGGCAGTGTCCATGGAATCGGGATTTGTCAGTATCAAATTCTGTTTTTGGTTCCCCACTCATCATAGGCTTGTAGAGTTCTACAAAATGTCAAGTTAGGTATTTAATATTTGAATACCATGTGGTTAGGAACAACGGATTATTCAAAAGAGAGGCTAAATCGGAGGAGTCCCTTTTTGCTTTTATTTGTAAGAGGGTTGTTTTTTGGGCTACTCATTGCTGTAAAGTGGGTCCTCATAACTCCTCGCTCTTTTTGTCTTTGGGGAGTTAGGTTGGCACACTTGCTTGGTGTGAAGTCTTGTATAGGGGCCATATGTGGCCTCCCCTTTTGTACATCCCTTTTTCTTTAATATATACCCGTGGTACCATCCACGTTTCAAAAAAAAAAAAAATTAAATGGATTTTTGATCACCTAGTGAAAAAGGTAGTTGGAAGGGCACAACTTTACTTATCTTTTCCTTAACATTGTAACATCTTTCCATATCCATAACTTCTTACATGATATACAGATCTATCAACGTAAAAAATGTAGTATTACAGATCTATCAACGTAAAAAATGTAGTATTATTATTAAAGGAGAAGATCAAACAGTAGTATGTAAGTATGGTCTAAGGATTTTACTGACACTGGTACACCTTTTCTTTATGGTCAAAAGATTGTGTAAGAGAACTTGTTGCAAGCTTACATAGCTTTTCTAACGGAAATTTGCTAATAATGAATCAGGTGGTTCGGGAGAATCAAGTCATTGTTGTTGTAGCCTTGTAGGAGAGACTGGTTCAGGGAAGACAACTCAGCTTACCCAGGTTTGTTCTTCAGCTTAACTGTAAATGGTGTTGTTGCCCCTGCATTGTTCTGTTGTCTAACAAGTTGCTCTACAGTACTTGTATGAAGATGGATATACCAGAGGTGGCATTGTTGGTTGCACACAGCCTAGGCGTGTCGCTGCAATGAGTGTTGCAAAACGTGTTAGCGAAGAAATGAAACAGAATTGGGTGATAAAGTTGGCTATGCTATTCGGTTTGAAGATGTCACTGGACCAAACACACTTATAAAGGTAATACCCATTGTTTCATGCTTGTTGGTTTGTTGTTATCTAGATGTATTTCTGTGAATTGTAAAACCAGGTTTCTCAACCTCATTTGTGACCCTCAAGTTTGCTGCTATATTGTTTGGAGAAGGATCAAGCAATCAACAGATTCAGCATATCTCCCTCTAATCCTCACCTTTTAGGATTGTGGATATCTTGAAATATTTTAAGTGATAAAGCAGAAGATAGCAGGGATCCATGAAATTCCAAAGTCCTACAAAATTCTCCCAAAAGTAATTAACGTGAAAATGGGACACAGTGTTGCATAATATGGCATAATATAGGGGGATGTTGGTTGTGTGATTGGAAATTAAACTTCTTGTTGTTTCTTTTTGTGAAAGACTGAAAGTTTATTGCATTGGGCCTTCCAACTCAAAAGTTAAGGTTATGAGTGGAGAGGGCTCCACTATTATAAGCACCTGTGAATTTATCCTTTTTCTAATGTGGGAGTATTCTTATATGCCCCCTTCGATGCAGGCTGACTTTTTAGGTTCTATCATGTGGACCATAAACTTAGGGTGCATGGGCCAAATCATATTTCTGATACCGTGTGAAAGTCTTATTGGATTGGGCCTTCCAAGTGAAAACTTTAAGGTCATGATTGGAGAGGGTTCCATAAATTATAAGCACATTATATTTTATCCCTTTCCAATGTGGGACTGTTCTTACACTTCTCATTTGCCATTGTGTTCCCTAGGCCAAGTGTAGATTGTATCTGCAAGGTTCCAAGGAACAGCATTGAGATTGGTCCATCCTAGCCCAATTGGAATCAGCTGACACTGACTTACTCCAGCTAATTCAGGTCTAATCAAAGCTAAACCCAAGGTTGGGCGGCTACTTTTAGCTGATAGAAAAACATCACAATAAGGAAATCTTTAAAAAGGCAAAATGTATCCTAAATCAAGAATCTTCAAATTGAGCTTGGAAAATCACAAATTTCAGCATATAATTATGATATGTTCATTAAATCAGTATATAACCTGTATTTCATTGGAGGACTTATATTGTATGTGTTTTAATCCATCGTTATAGAGTGAAAAAAGGTTTAATCCCATTAAATGACATTATCCGAGGAAAATTGGAAAAAGGAATGAGAGAAAGATGTGTGCAAATATGGGTTGGGGGAATAACGTAAGGAACAATCTTAGATGACCACCATGTGAGAAGTTGGAGAGATGAGATGAGAAGAGGATTAATAGATTATAGGCTACAATCTCTCCCTTTGTGTATGGTGGAAGTCTTCGGCAGTCTCCCCTCCATGTAAGGAGCCCCTATGTTATAATTTTCTTTTTCCTTGAAGGTTAGATTGTGTTTGCTTTACTCCGGTCAGCCTGCTGTTCATGAGTCTTCCTCCTATTCCTCCCCCCCTCCTATTTTCACATCTCCATGACTTTTGTCCTTTAAAAATATCTTTCTCCTTCACAGAGGATCTAACTTTTCCTAAAATGCACAATGGATGTTGTCTTAAATAAAAGAAGAACGGCTAACTAAAGAGGATGACAAATGAAAGAATGAAAAAGTGAGAAGAGAGTGAGAGGGGAGTGATATGTGGTTGAGAGGGGGCCAAAGAAGGGCTTTTTGTGGCCCTCAAGGTCCCCTCTAGTCTTTGGTGGCAATGTTACAGTAGCTAATCTGGGAGCTTTAACCTGACCCACCTGCAACCATGGTATGCAATCTCGCGAGATTCTCGGTCTCGGCCCCTTCCCGAGAAACGAGAAGGCCGAGATGCCTCTTCAAGCAGGGTTGACAGGGCTCAGGATCCTCTTCAGGCAGGGTTGTCAGGATCCCCTTATTTATCTGAATATCATTTAAGTAAATAAAATTTGTTGTTTCATTTACTTAAGATATTACATGTAAATAAGGAAGTACCTCCCATTTGAATCCAATAAAAATATCAAAAAAATCATATCTCTTACAAATAAAAAGTCAACTCTCCTATCCAAGAAGAAAATCATGATTTCGATGGTTCCATCAAAATAACAACTTTCTAATCTTTCATAATTTGTTATAATTTGACATATCTAAAAATTTCATAATTCAAATAAACCTAATGGAATACTAAAAATCTAAAGTCCGGTAAAAAAAGTCAAACGTGCATATGACTTCTCCAAGGGAGCCACTCTCCTACTGACAGCACTTAGTCTGCTTGAGACCTCTCAAGATTTGGTCAAACCTAAGCTATCATCACCTAAACTCATGAGATTTTTCACTTTCTAATTGGAAATAAACTAGAATCCGAAGGAGAGAAAAATCAAAATGCACATCCTGAATCCCAATTCCCACACTCTTGTTGTATGATATGTGTGAACCTATGTCATCCATGTTGAGGCTTGAGAATGTATACAATCGTCTATGTTCCTTAAGGAATTATCCATGTGAACCTATGTGATCCACACTTTTATGTTATCTTGATCTCCCGAGATCTCTTCGAGATCTCTTCTCTTTGACCCTCCCGAGACGAAGCCGAGATCCGATATGGCAAACCTTGCCTGCAACATCATAGTTGGCTACCGGGATTGGATTGGATTGGTCAAAATTTAATTGAATTGTGTGATGACAACATGATATTCATGTTGTAAAGTAGTGTTTGATTGAAATATAGTGATATCACTTTGCTTGTTTCGTTGAGATACATGATATGTTAGCTAAATCGCTGATATCAAAGTAGTTAGTAAGCATTTTCTGGTTAGTAATCAATATTTATGAGAATGAGAATGCTCGAAAATCCTAGCGTACAAGCAAAACGACTTTAAATACTCAGTCTATTGCATTTTCTTAGTTATGTTTATTTGCAGTTTTTGATAATTTAAACATCTAATTAAAGGCCAATGAATGCAGCCCCAATCTCTGCTATTACTGTGCAGATTTTGAGTATCTATGTTTGAAAGTTTTATTTTTCTCGCCATTTGAAATGCAATGTGCTATCATTTATTCATTTTGGATGAGTGAGTTGATGGTATTGTTATTGGTGGTCGGTTCATAGTAATTTATTCTATTAAGCTGATTTCCTATTCTGTAATTGCAGTACATGACAGATGGAGTTCTCTTACGTGAGACACTGAAGGATTCTGATCTGGACAGATACCGGTATGCTTTGTCTTTCTAATTGTTTTGGCATGTTCCAAAGTTAATCATCTGTTTTTCGATATAAATCTGCCTGCTTATGTTTCATTGCTTTAGAATTTAGGTCTTTATGCCACTGTTATTGATGTATCTTGATTTATCATCTATCTTGCAGTGTTATCATCATGGATGAAACACATGAGAGATCACTAAATACAGATGTGCTGTTTGGCATACTGAAGAAAGTAGTTACTCGGCGTCGTGACTTCAAGCTCATTGTGACATCTGCCACATTAAATGCACAGAAGTTCTCAAACTTCTTTGGAAGGTAATACATTTCTCCTCTTGTGAATGCAGGCTTTCTATATATTTTTATTATCATCTTGAATTTGTCCTTATCTATGTTTTTTTTTGTGACAGTGTGCCAATATTCCACACCCCCGGCCGGACATTTCCTGTAAATATTATGTATAGCCAAACACCCTGTGTGGACTATGTTGAAGCTGCAGTTAAGCAAGCCATAACCATTCACATTACCAGTGATCCTGGTGACATTTTTATCTTTATGATGGGGCAGGATGAGATTGAAGCAACCTGCTTTGCCCTTGCTGAACGTATGGAGCAGATCATATCCTCTTCCAAAAGGGAAGTTCCAAAGCTCTCTATACTTCCCATATATTCTCAATTACCAGCTGATTTGCAGGCCAAAATTTTCCAAAAAGCTGAAGATGGAGCACGTAAGTGCATTGTTGCCACGAATATTGCTGAAACATCATTGACTGTAGATGGGATCTTTTAAGCAGACTCTGTGTTCAACCGATAACATTTTCCGGGTCCTGTCCTGCCTGCTCGCCAGCTCGCTGATCAGCAGCAGCTCTACTCACGGGGAACACAGTCGGACCCGGAAAACTGTGTTCCCCGTGAGTAGAGCTGCTGCTGATCAGCGAGCTGGGCGAGCAGGCAGGACAGGACCCGGAAAATGTTATCGGTTGAACACAGAGTCTGCTTACTTGAATGAGATGCTACCAACCCTGTACCTGAGATCCAGAGAACTAATCTTGGTAATGTGGTTTTATTGCTGAAGTCATTGAAGATTGAGAATCTACTGGATTTTGATTTTATGGATCCTCCTCCACAAGAGAACATCCTCGACTCTATGTACCAGCTGTGGGTATTGGGTGCCTTGAACAACGTTGGAGTCTGACAGAGATTGGTTGGAAAATGGTTGAATTTCCATTGGATCCACCACTGGCAAAAATGTTGCTAATGGGGGAGCAGTTGGATTGCCTGAATGAAGTGTTGACTATCGTCTCCATGTTATCGGTACCATCAGTTTTCTTTCGCCCAAAGGATAGGGCTGAAGAGAGTGATGCAGAAAGAGAGAAGTTCTTTGTGCCCGAGTCTGATCACTTGACACTACTAAATGTCTATCAACAGTGGAAGGCAAATCAGTACCGAGGAGACTGGTGCAATGACCACTTCTTGCATGTTAAGGGGCTCCGGAAGGCCAGGGAAGTGAGGTCCCAACTGCTGGACATATTAAAATCTCTGAAGATTCCCTTGACTTCCTGTGGAATGGATTGGGATGTGGTGCGGAAGGCCATATGTTCTGCATATTTTCACAATGCTGCAAGGTTGAAAGGGGTGGGGGAGTATGTTAATTGTCGAAATGGAATGCCATGCCATCTGCTTCCCAGTAACGCACTTTATGGCCTTGGCTACACCCCAGACTATGTAGTCTATCATGAGTTGATCTTGACGACAAAGGAGTACATGCAGTGCGTCACCGCCGTTGAACCACATTGGTTGTCAGAGCTGGGGCCAATGTTCTTCTCTGTGAAGGAATCAGATAAGTCACTGATAGAGCACAAGAACAAGCAGAAGGAAGAGAAGACAGCAATGGAGGAGGAGCTGGATAATCTGAGGAAGCGGCAGGCCGAGGAGGAGATACTGAACAAAGAGAGGCAACGGGAGAAGAGGGCAAAGCAACAACAGCAAGTTGCCATGCCAGGTTTACGGAATGGTTCATCCACATATCGTAGGCCCAAGAAACTAGGTTTGTAGCTACAATGGCCAAAAAATTGGCTTCTACTTACAAAATCATTCTCACTTGTACTACCTTTTTATCAATGGTAGTTCACTAATCATTGATGGCGGTTCAAGAAAAATGTATGCCATGAAAATGTATATAGTTTCTTCAATCATATTCCAGCTAATCTGATCCCTTTAGGGCATGACATAAAATACTATTTTCTTCTCTTCTTTATCCTAGCCAACTGTGTACATAAAGAAAGGCAGAAAGACAGCATATCATCCAAAGTTGTAGTATTTCTCAGATTGCAATGAAGATGTAACTTGTATTTTTTTAACTGTTGTATTGGAATATGGGCAACAATTCGTTTCATTGGCCATTTTATGTTTAGTTGCCAGTTTTAAAAGTGATGAAATTTGTTTTGGACACTTCATCATGGATCCAACTCTGTAGGAAGACCGCATCACCTGTGTTAATGGCTTAACTGGGAAGTCGTCCAGGTTCAACCATCTATTACCCTTTTTTTAATATATATATATTTTGCATGTATTCCCCTCTTAAAAATTAAATTGTGTGAGAATCCTTCTTTGTACGTGTACTTGTGGATACAAATGTCTTCAGAGATCTTATCATGGCCTCTTGTGATGAAATTTAAGAATATGTTTGGAATATTTTAGTAAGGGTATGCGGGTAAAAAAATGAAATAAATATTTCTATCATTTTCTTGACATCTGTCACGACATGTTAGAGTAAGATTTTAAAAAACATTTAGTATCGGTATATGTGCAAATGTAAATATAAGAATACTTTTTACATAATTAATATATAGGGAGAGGTATATGTGTAAAAACATGTTTTTTTCCACTGATAGTTATGTGTGGTACTTAAGTAAAAGAACTTGTCAGTTGCTGAATATGAGACCCAAATCACCTGATTAGTACTGAAAAGATAAAGGTCAAGAGATTCTTAAATGGACTGCACCCCCAATTCATGATTGAACATGCTCAGATGTTAGAAGATGCCCTGGAGGCAGCAAAAAGGATCAAAAGAAAATTCGTCAAAAGGGAACGGACTATTAATTAGTCCCCAAAATAGCAAGTTGCAACTAAAAGTAATAAGAGCTTCAGTGGGGACAAAGGATACCAAATGGGGGAAGAAACCAATAGTAGAAGTCAGACAACGAGCTGTTGATGTAGTGAGAGAATGTAAACATTGTGGCATGGAAAATCACAAGTCCACGGATTGTTGGAGGAACTTGGAAAGGTACAAGAGGATCCAAGTTGGGTCGATCGATTAGAACTCTTGCTTAAAAACAAGAGGTCCCGAGTTCGATTCCTGGGGGGGTTTACATGATTTACATGCAATCTCGAGGTGTGTAGATCCGGAGTTTTTTTGGTCAAGTGAGGTAAGGGCAATACGGATATACGGAAAGTAAGAGCTGCCAAGTCCTGATCTTGGAGTTCACGAACACCAATCCCTGAGCCCACAAAACCACACGGGACGGGATTTCCTCGTTACCAAAAAAAACTTGGAAAGGTACCTTAGGTGTGGCAGTGACCAGCATAATATTTTCCAATGCCCCAAGGCAAAGGAGCAGCCCCCGGAAGGCAAGATGCCAAAAGGAATGAAATGCCAAGGAAAGCTCCAGGTTTCAAGGGAAGTGGACCTCAGTGAAGAAGGAGTGGTTGAAGGTATACTTACTATTGATGTTCAGTCAATTTTTATTTTATTTGATACTGGAGCTACTCATTTATTTATTTCTAAAAAATTTGTCGCCACTACATCAATGAAACTGGTAATGTTTGAATCAAAATTTGTCATAACAACACCCTTAGGGGATGGAACAGAACTAAAAGGTTATTGTCCTACTGCCAAGGTGTTAGTAAATGGGTAAAACCTCCCTGCAGATCTAAGTTGCATGGATATGAAAGATTATGATGTCATACTGGGAGCCGACTAGTTGTCACAATATGACGCCCTGCAAGAAATGCTTGGTTACTTTTGATAACTATCCCTAGCTTTATTACTCCAAATTGAACACAATAGGCCCTACTCTCCCAGCAAGAAGGTTACTAAAAAAAAGATGTGAGATGTATCTTGCACTAGCTATGTTGATAAAAAGGGAAGTCCAAAGTGAAGAGATATCTGTTGTAAGGGAATTTGCAGAATTCTTTCCTGAGGAACTACCATGTCTTCCTCCTAAAAGAGAGGTTAATTTTGCTATTGATTTAACTTTAGGAACTGCACATGTGTCAAAGGCTCCTTATAGAATGTCCTTAGCAAAACTTAAAGAATTGAAAGAACAATTAATGGAACTATTGCTAAAGAAATTTATAAGGCCGAGTATTTCTCTATGGGGAGCACCAATCTTACTCGTTAGGAAGAAAGATGAAACCTTGAGGCTATGCATAGATTATAAACAACTAGACCAACTGACTAAAAGGAACAAATACCCATTGCCAAGGATAAAGAAGCTATTTGATCAGCTCTCAGGAGCTTAGTTAATCTTCTACAAGATTGACCTAGGATTAGGTTATCATTAGTTAAGGATCAATGACGATGATATTTATAACATTGCATTTAGAAGCCAATATGATTACTATGAATTTGTAGTCATGTCATTCGGTCTAACAGATGCACCTGCAACATTTATGCAATTGATGAATATAGTATTCAGAAAATTCTTAGACAAATTTGTGATTGTATTCATTGATGACTTTATAATTTATTTTAAGTCTAAGGAAGAGTATGAAACACATTTTAGGATGGTCTTGCAGTTGCTAAAGGAGAATAAATTATATGTCAAACTAAGTAAGTGTGACTTTTTGATAGAAGAAGTATCATTTGTTAGTCATGTGATCTCTGAGAATGGAATTTCGGTGGATCCTACCAAGGTAGAAGTTGTAAAAAATTGGGAGAGGCCAACTAATGTGATAGAAATTAGAAGCTTTATAGGAATGGCTGGATATTATATTAGATTTATAAAAGACTTCTCTAGGATTGTCGTGCCACTGACCAGATTGATCAGGAAGGAAAATACTTATATCTTGACTGAGGAATGTGAGAAAAGCTACTAGACTCTTAAGGACTATCTGAGCAAAGCCCCGATACTAGACTTACCAATAGAAGGTGGAAAGTTTTAAATTTTTACGGATGCTTCTGGCATAAGATTGAGATGTGTATTGATGCAGGAAGGAAATGCTATTACCTATGCGTCTAGACAGTTGAAGAAGTATAAAGAAAACTACTCGGTGCATGATTTAGAACTAGCTGCGATGATATTTGCCTTGAAGATTTAGAGACATTACATATATGGAGAATAATTTAAAGTGTACACAGATCATAAGAGCCTAAAATATTTATTCAGCCAACAAAGTAGATGGCTAGAGTATTTGAAGAATATTGATCTCTTTATCCACTATCACCTTGTTAAGGGCAATATAGTTGTCGATGCTCTAAGCAAAAAGCCAGTGGTGAAGCTATCCATTTTAATGATAAAGTAATAGTTCCTAGTGGAATAATTTGCTCAAATGAGGCTAGATGTGGAAGAGGAGGAGGATCACATAACAATGGCAAATATCAATTTATAGTCTAGTATCCTGCAGGACATTAGAGATCTTCAAAATGATGACCCACATTTGGTGAAAATCATAGAAAATTTAGAAAAGAAGTTAGAGTTTCATCTAGTAGAAGTTGATAGGTTGCTATTTTAGGGTAGGACATGTGTACCCGATAACATTGAATTCAAAATGAAGTTTATGGAAGAAACCCACAGGTCAAAGTACACAACTCATTCGAGTGACAACAAGATATACCAAGATCTAGAAAAAATTTATTAGTGGCCAAACATAAAAAGAAAAGTAGTTGAATTTGTGATGCATTGCTTGTCACGCCCCGAATATTTAGCAGCGGAATAAATACCGGGGGACGTGAACGATACAAACTGGCGTATCACAGTTGAATAGTGCAGAGTCACATTCAGATATAACAACACATTCAAGACTATAATATGGTCACCAATAGTATACTTTATTTCATTTCATTCAACTAGATACAACCTCATATAATAAGAATTAACCAAAGGGTCCATTATTCAAATAATCTTCCAGAAAAGTTTCACTATTACATAGACTACTCAATTTCTATTTCTAAACTGTCATCTATTCTAGGACGGGTGCTCGTCACTCTTGCCCAGTCCCATCCGACTCCACGGGTTCTTCATCACTACCTGAAAAAGGGCAGGATGATAGGGGTGAGCGAACTAGCTCAGCAGGATTTACATCTCAATAACGTGCGGGCACTTGTATACATGATTAACATTTTAAGTAGGTAGATATGCATATGAATATGATGACAATGTATGTAATACTAACAGACTGAATAGCAGAATATAACGGATATCGTATCAGATCAAAATGTCGAATTGCATATACAATGAACAGATGTTTCAAGAATAGAATTATGTCAGAAGAGATTGGCCATATTCAAGCAGAGTTCATGTGTTCACAAGAACAAACGTATCATATCATGTCAAGTCAAACTTATCAAGTCAAACAGGAGGCACATATTCACAAATCTTGCACGTCAGGTGTGCTATGCCAAGCACCAAGAGTCCATACTCCCGCGGTTAACAAGTACGTTGGGGCGCTCCTCCCCAGGACCGGACAGGGCCCTATTGCACAGGCATTGTATCAAGTTTTTTTTTGGACCGGAGTCCCACGATGTGCCGAACAAACATATTCATATTATGGCCACAGAGAGTTTCAATGACAAGCTCATAGTAAAAAGGACATGATCATTCATAGAGTCAAAGAATGACAAACAGCTCAAAAGAACAAGGCAGGATAACATCGTATCTTATATTTCATAATTCATTAATGTCTTGACAAGAGGGTGCTTCTAAAGACAGATCATATGTAGAACATGTACTTTCCTAACATGTATGCATATGACAATTAATCAATTTAACACCGGAAAACATGAAACCATGAAACTTATATGCAAATCATAACATTTACACCACTAATATGTCCATACTAATCATGTATTCATCCCCACATTCATATCATATTATTATCTTATCAATTGACAATAAGCAAGATCACAAGATAATCCAATGAACATAAGGATAATCAAAATTACACATTAGAATCATATTCGTATCATTACCATTTTCTTCAATGGATTGATTTATTTTAGGTCCATGCATACTATATGACATCATGCACAAGCTAGTAGACATCATGAGATGATTAGACCAAAATTATGCAAATTTCTTGTAAGGTGGTGTCGACACTAGATCAAGTGGTGTCGACACCATGCTCCAAACACAAGACAAAATCAGGCAAAACTGGTCAGGTAGTGTCGACACTAGTTCAGGTGGTGTCGACACAGTGCCTCAAATACAAGACAAAAAGGTCAAGTCGTGTCGACACGAGTCCAGGTAGTGTCGACACGGTGCTTCAAATGCAAGACAAAACAGTCAAGTAGTGTCGACACGAGTCCAGGTAGTGTCGACACTAGAGACAGCTTCCAGAAAACCTTCTGGTCAATATGGGACAGTGTGTCGACACTAGCATAGGTGGTGTCGACACTAGATCAGCTCCCAGAAGCTTTCTGGGTCAAACTGGGGGAGTGTGTCGACACTAGCATAGGTGGTGTCGACACTAGAGGGCTTCCCAGAACACCATCTGGGCTGTTTTGGGACAGCAGGTCGACACTAGCACAGGCAGTGTCGACACTAGTGGCCCTTCCAGAACAAAACACATGGTCAGGTGTAACCAGAAAAACATGTCTCATGCAGCGATTCACTTCTAACTCTTATAACTCTCTAACGAATGACATTTGGATAAAACATTCAACACAAAAGATGAAGAGGACAACTAGTAGAAGAACTTTGATGTTGAGGGTTTTATCTAATTCAGTCTCGAATTCCGAGAAAACATATGAGAACAGAAAGTCAATAGTAACCGAAATCGCAGTATCATGCAGAGACTCTCTTATCATGCTCCTAACTCTCTAACGAAGGATCTTTGGACAAAACGTCCAACATAGAAGATGATCGTGACTTCAATTGGAAGAACTTTCATGAAGAAAGTTTAGTCAAATTTGGTCTTAAATCGTGTGCACAATATGACGAACGAGAAAAGCCCTAACTGTGCAAGACTTCGGGAAAATCACCAATACACGAAGAATACTCCATGAAAATTAGGCAAATCAAGTGCAAATGATCCTAGACTCAAAGAACTACATGTTGGCATTGGTTTTCTTTAATCTTGGCCCGAGAACACCTACCTTTATGAAGATCTAAAACATGTTGATGTTCTGGACACAACAGAGGATGCAGGGGATGAAGCTCCGGATTCCCAGCCTTTCTCCTGTTCCTCAGAAGTTCTTGCTTACTTCCAAACGACTCCAACTTCGTTGTTAAACCTTCCCCAAGAGTTTAGGGACGAGTTCTTATAGTTTTAGGATGTTGTTAAGAGTCCTAATGATGCTAGGAAAGGGGCTACGAGCTCTGTTTCCTAGTTTCCAGAAAATCTGGGATTCTCTTACCCAAAAGAGGTAGCCAAGGTTTAGGAAACCACCAATTGGGGTTGAGTTCGGTTTTGGCTTACCTTACATGACTACTCATCCATAATTTAACCCCAAATTACCCTCACTAATTACTGCATAATTACATACACGAATTTCTGGGCAATTTCCTGTCCTAGTTTATTCATATCCTTGGGCCAAATATGCTCTATTGGCCAATCTTATTTAATAGGTCATTAACACATGGTATTGGAAGTCTCCAATACGATTATTTATTTTATCCCTCTATATTTCTGAAATTTTAAATTGCTAAATTTCCGGGGTGTTACATCCTCCCCCACTTAAGAAATTTGGTCCCCAAATTTACGCATAATGGTGTAGATCGTACCTGAGAATAGCTCCGGGTGGTTTTTCTTCATTCTATCCTCTGTTTCCCAGGTAGCATTAGTAACTCCATCTCGACTCCATTGGACCTTCACCATAGGTATGGTACGATTCCTGAGTCGCTGAATCTTCCGATCCAACAGTTGATCGGCTTCTCTTCATAAGTCAGGTCCTCCCGAATCTCCAAGTCCTCGTGGTCAATTACATGGTCGGCATTGAATAAGTACTTCCGCAGCATGGATATGTGGAACACATTATGCACGTTTGCTAGTTGCGGAGGTAGTGCAAGTCTATACGCCACCTGACCAATTCTTTCCAGAATTTCAAATGGCCCTATAAATCTGGGACTTAGTTTTCCTTTGATCCCAAATCTTTGTATTCCCCTCGAAGGTGAGACCTTCAAGAAAACATGTTCGCCAACCTGAAATTCCAGTTCTCTCCTTCTCTTGTCTGCATAACTCTTCTGTCTGGATTGTGCTATCTTCAGACGTTCCCTGACAATCTGAACCTTCCTGACAGTCGCCTCAACTAAGTCGGGTCCAACCCATTGGTTCTCCCCAACCTCTTCCCAACAAAGGGGTGATCTGCAACTCCTGCCATATAAGGCTTCAAATGGAGCCATCTTGATACTGGCCTGATAATTGTTGTTATATGCGAACTCCATCAGGTACAACTGATCATCCCATCGACCTTTGAAATCTAGCACCAAAGCACGAAGCATATCCTCCACAATTTGATTGGTCCTTTCAGTTTGTCCATCAGTCTGAGGATGGAAGGCAGTACTAAAGTTTAATTTAGTACCCATTGCTGCTTGTAAACCCTTCCAGAAGTGTGAAGTAAATCTAGGGTCCCGATCTGAGATTATGCTAGATGGAACCCCATGCAATCTAACTACTTCCTTAACATATAATGCAGCCAATACATCCACAGACCAGGTGCTCTTAATCGGCAAGAAATAAGCTGATTTAGTCAATCGATCAACTATTACCCAAATTGCATCCATACCACCTCTAGTCTTGGGCAATCCCATGATAAAGTCCATACCGATACTATCCCACTTCCACTCTGGGATTTCTAGTGGTAGCAGTCCACCAGCCGTACGGAAATGTTCGGCTTTGACTTTCATGCATGTCAAACAGTATGCCACATGATGGCCACATCCCTCTTCATGTTTGGCCACCAGTACGACCTTTTTAAATCTTGGTACATCTTTGTTGATCCTGGATGAATCGTATATTTGGACTGGTGAGCTTCATTCAGCAACCTTTTCTTGAGTTCTTCATGATCAGGGACACATGTTCTACCTCTGAATAATAATCTTCCTTCTGCTGATAGAGTAAAGTCGGGTCTTTGTTCTAACTTCTCCCTGATCTGAACTAAGAGTGGGTCTTCTCCTTGTTTCTCCTGGATTTCGGTCAGCAGACCGGATTGTATCTGGAGATTAGAAATCATTACTTGTTTCTCCTTCTTTTCCATGTCCAAATTCAGACTTGCAAATTGCTCCAGTAACTTCCATTCGCCCAGCATCATACTAGCTAGAACAGTTCCTGGTTGTCTACTTAGAGCGTCTGCCACTACATTGGCTTTCCCAGGGTGATATCAGATGGAAAAGTCAAAGTCCTTAAGGTACTCTAACCACCTTCTTTGTCTCATGTTAAGCTCTTTCTGTGAGAACAGGTATTTCAAACTCTTGTGGTCAGAAAAGACTTTAAATTGCTCACCATAGATATAATGCCTCCAAATCTTTAAGGCGAATACCACAGCTGCTAACTCCAAGTCATGAACCAGATAGTTCACTTCGTGGATCTTCAACTGTCTGGAAGCATAAGCTATTACCTTCCCTTGTTGCATTAGGACACATCCCAGTCCAGTACCAGAAGCATCTGAATAAATTTCAAATCCTCCCTCCTCAGTGGGTAAGGCGAGGACAGGGGCAGTAGTCAGACACTTCTTCAGGTTGTTGAAACTTCCCTCGCAATCATCAGTCCATACAAATGGATTTTCCTTCCAGGTCAGCTTGGTTAATGGTACTGCAATCTTTGAGAAATCCTTTATAAACCTTCGATAATACCCAGCTAATCCCAGAAAACTCCTGATCTCTGTGACGCTTGTCGGTCTTTCCCATTTCAACACAGCCTCAACCTTTGATGGATCTACAATGATACCATCTTTGGTTACCACATGCCCTAGGAAGGATACCTCCTCAAGCCAGAATTCACATTTACTTAACTTGGCAAATAGTTTATTCTCCCTTAAGATCTGCAATGCAATCCTCAAATGCTCCTCATGCTCTTCCTTTGTCTTGGAATAGATCAATATATCATCGATGAATACCACCACAAATTTATCAAGATATGGGCGATAAATGCTATTCATCAACTGCATAAAAACTGCAGGGGCATTTGTTAGTCCAAAAGGCATAACAATAAATTCATAATGCCCATACCTGCTTCGGAAGGCAGTCTTGTGAATGTCTTCTCCTTTGATTCTCAATTGATGATAACCAGATCTGAGATCTATTTTAGAGAAGTATCTAGCTCCAGATAATTGATCAAACAACTCATCAATTCTCGGCAGGGGGTATTTGTTCTTGATGGTTAACTGATTCAATTGTCTGTAATCTATACATAGCCTCATCGACCCATCTTTCTTCTTGACAAAGAGGACAGGTGCACCCCATGGCGATGTGCTTGGTCGGATGAAACCTTTCTCTAACAGTTCCATCAGTTGCTCTTTTAATTCTTTCAGTTCTGCGGGGGACATTCTATATGGTGCCCTAGATACCGGTGCTGCTCCAGGGACCAACTCGATGGTAAAATCGACCTCTCGCTCAGGAGGAATTCCTGGCAAGTCTTCGGGGAAAACATCAGCGTATTCGCTGACAACATGGATGTCCTCTACTTTGACTTCCTTCTTTGCAATGACTACAGCAGCAAGAAAGGCAATACAACCTTTCCTCATCATCCTTTTGGCTTGTAGTGCAGAGATAAGTGACAATCTCCTGCGGTTTCTATCCCCTGTGAACACTAGTTTTGGGTACTGGCTAAAAGTTACCCTACTTCTCCTGCAACTTATACTAGCCCCATGTTCAGACATCCAGTCTGCTCCCAGTATCACATCATACCCTGCCATGTCCATACAAATTAAATTTGCTGGTAGGTTTTGGGTTTCAATCAACACCTCACTGGATGGTATATGGTTTGTAAGATTGGTACCCGACCAATCGGGGTTGACACAACTATTCCAGATTTCATTGGGACTGGTTCCACAGATAGGGTATCAACAAATGTTTGAGAAATGAAGGAGTGCGTAGCTCCCGTATCAAAGAGAACATAAGCAGGTCGGGAAAGAATAGTAAGTGTACCTTCCACGATACCTCCTTCTTCAGCAGTTTCTGGTTCCTGGACAGCTTGCAGTCGGCCTTGCCTCTTCTGTCCATTCGGACGTTTGTCCTGAGGGACTTGTTCTTTCAACATTGGGCAGTCCGAGATCCTATGGTCACGACTCCCACAGCGTAGGCATCTCCCTTGCGCTCTCCAGCATTCTTCAGTCCGATGACCAGCTCTGTCACAATGTTTACACCTTTCTCCCGTTGCCACTATCACTTGCTTACCTATTTCCTTCGGCTTTTTATCCGCTGGTTCATTTACCCCGCCACTGGGCCTTTTCTTCCCAATAGTCGGCTGATACCTCCCAGCAGAAGACACTTGTTCCCGTTTCACGGATTTTCCCTTAATCCTTTCGGCAGTCTCCATGGCATCTTCCAATAGTTGAGCTTTCTTAACCATTTCAGCATAAGTTTGAATGTCCATTGGTGCCAGTTGGGTGATGAACTGGGGCCTCAAGCCATTCAGAAAGCGTTTCGCCTTCATCCTTTCTGTCCCAATCAAGTGAACAGCGTATCGGGACAGCCGAGAGAATTGGGCCTCATACTCAGCCACATTAAGTCCTCTCTGTTTCAAAGCCGCAAATTCGGCTGCTTTCCGTTCTTGGACCCTCTCAGAAAAGTACTTGGCGTTAAAACGCTCAATGAACTGAGCCCATGTAAGTTGTTGTCCATTGAGGGTTGCTTCTACCGACTCCCACCATGCTCTGGCATCCTTTTCCAATTGGACAGTCGCCAGTAGTACTTTGTTCTGGTATGTGCATTGCATGACCCTGAATATCCTTTCGATCTCCTTAACCCAGTGTTCAGCAACGTCTGGGTTAGTACTCCCCTCAAACCTAGGCGGATCCATGTTCCGGAAATTCCGATGGAGCTCACCGGCTCCGCGGTTACCTCCACCTTGGGTGGCTTGTAAGATAGCCTGAGTCAAGTTCTGTATGGTTCTTTGCATGTCCCTAGCCTGGGCACGTTCTGCGGCCATTGTGGTAATGATCACCTTCAAGATAATAATGTAAGTTAGTCATCTAAATATATCACATGTGACTTTTATTCCCATGGCTCTACCCAAGCTCACATTAGGTACGACAGGTTTTGACTCGTGTAATCTAGTTTCATTCCATATTCCTAATCCTTGGACCCTAAAGTTCAGGCTCTGATACCAACTGTCACGCCCCGAATATTTAGCAACGGAATAAATACCGGGGGACGTGAACGATACAAACCGGTGTATCACAGTTGAATAGTGCAGAGTCACATTCAGATATAACAACACATTCAAGACTATAATATGGTCACCAATAGTATACTTTATTTCATTTCATTCAACTAGATACAACCTCATATAAGAAGAATTAACCAAAGGGTCCATTATTCAAATAATCTTCCAGAAAAGTTTCACTATTACATAGACTACTCAATTTCTATTTCTAAACTGTCATCTATTCTAGGACGGGTGCTCGTCACTCTTGCCCAGTCCCATCCGACTCCACGGGTTCTTCATCACTACCTGAAAAAGGGCAGGATGATAGGGGTGAGCGAACTAGCTCAGTAGGATTTACATCTCAATAACGTGCGGGCACTTGTATACATGATTAACATTTTAAGTAGGTAGATATGCATATGAATATGATGACAATGTATGTAATACTAACAGATTGAATAGCAGAATATAACGGATATCGTATCAGATCAAAATGTCGAATTGCATATACAATGAACAGATGTTTCAAGAATAGAATCATGTCAGAAGAGATTGGCCATATTCAAGCAGAGTTCATGTGTTCACAAGAACAAACGTATCATATCATGTCAAGTCAAACATGAGGCACATATTCACAAATCTTGCATGTCAGGTGTGCTATGCCAAGCACCAAGAGTCCATACTCCCGCGGTTAACAAGTACGTTGGGGCGCTCCTCCCCAGGACTGGACAGGGCCCTATTGCACAGGCATTGTATCAAGTTTTTTTTTGGACCGGAGTCCCACGATGTGCCGAACAAACATATTCATATTATGGCCACAGAGAGTTTCAATGACAAGCTCATAGTAAAAAGGACATGATCATTCATAGAGTCAAAGAATGACAAACAGCTCAAAAGAACAAGGCATGATAACATCGTATCTTATATTTCATAATTCATTAATGTCTTGACAAGAGGGTGCTTCTAAAGACAGATCATATGTAGAACATGTACTTTCCTAACATGTATGCATATGACAATTAATCAATTTAACACCGGAAAACATGAAACCATGAAACTTATATGCAAATCATAACATTTACACCACTAATATGTCCATACTAATCATGTATTCATCCCCACATTCATATCATATTATTATCTTATCAATTGACAATAAGCAAGATCACAAGATAATCCAATGAACATAAGAACATCAACATAAATCACACATTAGAATCATATTCGTATCATTACCATTTTCTTCAATGGATTGATTTATTTTAGTCCATGCATACTATATAACATCATGCACAAGCTAGTAGACATCATGAGATGATTAGACCAAAATTATGCAAATTTCTTGTAAGGTGTGTCGACACTAGATCAGTGGTGTCGACACCATGCTCCAAACACAAGACAAAATCAGGCAAAACTGGTCAGGTAGTGTCGACACTAGTTCAGGTGGTGTCGACACAGTGCTCAAATACAAGACAAAAAGGTAAGTCGTGTCGACACGAGTCCAGGTAGTGTCGACACAGTGCTTCAAATGCAAGACAAAACAGTCAAGTAGTGTCGACACGAGTCCAGGTAGTGTCGACACTAGAGACAGCTTCCAGAAAACCTTCTGGTCAATATGGGACAGTGTGTCGACACTAGCATAGGTGGTGTCGACACTAGATCAGCTCCCAGAAGCTTTCTGGGTCAAACTGGGGGAGTGTGTCGACACTAGATGGGGTGGTGTCGACACTAGAGGGCTTCCCAGAACACCATCTGGGCTGTTTTGGGACAGCAGGTGACACTAGCACAGGCAGTGTCGACACTAGTGGCCCTTCCAGAACAAAACACATGGTCAGGTGTAACCAGAAAAACATGTCTCATGCAGCGATTCACTTCTAACTCTTATACTCTCTAACGATGACATTTGGATAAAACATTCAACACAAAAGATGAAGAGGACAACTAGTAGAAGAACTTTGATGTTGAGGGTTTTATCTAATTCGGTCTCGAATCCCAAGAAAACATATGAGAACAGAAAGTCAATAGTAACCCGAAATCGCAGTATCATGCAGAGACTCTCTTATCATGCTCCTAACTCTCTAACGAAGGATCTTTGGACAAAACGTCCAACATAGAAGATGATCGTGACTTCAATTGGAAGAACTTTCATGAAGAAAGTTTAGTCAAATTTGGTCTTAAATCGTGTGCACAATATGACGAACGAGAAAAGCCCTAACTGTGCAAGACTTCGGGAAAATCACCAATACACGAAGAATACTCCATGAAAATTAGGCAAATCAAGTGCAAATGATCCTAGACTCAAAGACTACATGTTGGCATTGGTTTTCTTTAATCTTGGCCCGGGAACACCTACCTTTATGAAGATCTAAAACATGTTGATGTTCTGGACACAACAGAGGATGCAGGGGATGAAGCTCCGGATTCCCAGCCTTTCTCCTGTTCCTCAGAAGTTCTTGCTTACTTCCAAACGACTCCAACTTCGTTGTTAAACCCCCCCAAGAGTTTAGGGACGAGTTCTTATAGTTTTAGGATGTTGTTAAGAGTCCTAATGATGCTAGGAAAGGGGCTACGAGCTCTGTTTCCTAGTTTCCAGAAAATCTGGGATTCTCTTACCCAAAAGAGGTAGCCAAGGTTTAGGAAACCACCAATTGGGTTGAGTTCGGTTTTGGCTTACCTTACATGACTACTCATCCATATTTAACCCCAAATTACCCTCACTAATTACTGCATAATTACATACACGAATTTCTGGGCAATTTCTGTCCTAGTTTATTCATATCCTTGGGCCAAATATGCTCTATTGGCCCATCTTATTTAATAGGTCATTAACACATGGTATTGGAAGTCTCCAATACGATTATTTATTTTTATCCCTCTATATTTCTGAAATTTTAAATTGCTAAATTTCCGGGGTGTTACATCCTCCCACTTAAGAAATTTGGTCCCCAAATTTACGCATAATGGTGTAGATCGTACCTGAGAATAGCTCCGGGTGGTTTTTCTTCATTCTATCCTCTGTTTCCCAGGTAGCATTAGTAACTCCATCTCGACTCCATTGGACCTTCACCATAGGTATGGTACGATTCCTGAGTCGCTGAATCTTCCGATCCAACAGTTTGATCGGCTTCTCTTCATAAGTCAGGTCCTCCCGAATCTCCAAGTCCTCGTGGTCAATTACATGGTCGGCATTGAATAAGTACTTCCGCAGCATGGATATGTGGAACACATTATGCACGTTTGCTAGTTGCGGAGGTAGTGCAAGTCTATACGCCACCTGACCAATTCTTTCCAGAATTTCAAATGGCCCTATAATCTGGGACTTAGTTTTCCTTTGATCCAAATCTTTGTATTCCCCTCGAAGGTGAGACCTTCAAGAAAACATGTTCGCCAACCTGAAATTCCAGTTCTCTCCTTCTCTTGTCTGCATAACTCTTCTGTCTGGATTGTGCTATCTTCAGACGTTCCCTGACAATCTGAACCTTCCTGACAGTCGCCTCAACTAAGTCGGGTCCAACCCATTGGTTCTCCCCAACCTCTTCCCAACAAAGGGGTGATCTGCAACTCCTGCCATATAAGGCTTCAAATGGAGCCATCTTGATACTGGCCTGATAACTGTTGTTATATGCGAACTCCATCAGGTACAACTGATCATCCCATCGACCTTTGAAATCTAGCACCAAAGCACGAAGCATATCCTCCACAATTTGATTGGTCCTTTCAGTTTGTCCATCAGTCTGAGGATGGAAGGCAGTACTAAAGTTTATTTAGTACCCATTGCTGCTTGTAAACCCTTCCAGAAGTGTGAAGTAAATCTAGGGTCCCGATCTGAGATTATGCTAGATGGAACCCCATGCAATCTAACTACTTCCTTAACATATAAGCAGCCATACATCCACAGACCAGGTACTCTTAATCGGCAAGAATAAGCCGACTTAGTCAATCGATCAACTATTACCCAAATTGCATCCATACCACCTCTAGTCTTGGGCAATCCCATGATAAAGTCCATACCGATACTATCCCACTTCCACTCTGGGATTTCTAGTGGTAGCAGTCCACCAGCCGTACGAAAATGTTCGGCTTTGACTTTCATGCATGTCAAACAGTATGCCACATGATCGGCCACATCCCTCTTCATGTTTGGCCACCAGTACGACCTTTTTAAATCTTGGTACATCTTTGTTGATCCTGGATGAATCGTATATTTGGACTGGTGAGCTTCATTCAGCAACCTTTTCTTGAGTTCTTCATGATCAGGGACACATGTTCTACCTCTGAATAATAATCTTCCTCTGCTGATAGAGTAAAGTCGGGTCTTTGTTCTAACTTCTCCCTGATCTGAACTAAGAGTGGGTCTTCTCCTTGTTTCTCCTGGATTTCGGTCAGCAGACCGGATTGTATCTGGAGATTAGAAATCATTACTTGTTTCTCCTTCTTTTCATGTCCAAATTCAGACTTGCAAATTGCTCCAGTAACTTCCATTCGCCCAGCATCATACTAGCTAGAACAGTTCCTGGTTGTCTACTTAGAGCGTCTGCCACTACATTGGCTTTCCCAGGTGATATAGATGGAAAAGTCAAAGTCCTTAAGGTACTCTAACCACCTTCTTTGTCTCATGTTAAGCTCTTTCTGTGAGAACAGGTATTTCAAACTCTTGTGGTCAGAAAAGACTTTAAATTGCTCACCATAGATATAATGCCTCCAAATCTTTAAGGCGAATACCACAGCTGCTAACTCCAAGTCATGAACCGGATAGTTCACTTCGTGGATCTTCAACTGTCTGGAAGCATAAGCTATTACCTTCCCTTGTTGCATTAGGACACATCCCAGTCCAGTACCAGAAGCATCTGAATAAATTTCAAATCCTCCCTCTTCAGTGGGTAAGGCGAGGACAGGGGCAGTAGTCAGACACTTCTTCAGGTTGTTGAAACTTCCCTCGCAATCATCAGTCCATACAAATGGATTTTCCTTCCGGGTCAGCTTGGTTAATGGTACTGCAATCTTTGAGAAATCCTTTATAAACCTTCGATAATACCCAGCTAATCCCAGAAAACTCCTGATCTCTGTGACGCTTGTCGGTCTTTCCCATTTCAACACAGCCTCAACCTTTGATGGATCTACAGCGATACCATCTTTGGTTACCACATGCCCTAGGAAGGATACCTCCTCAAGCCAGAATTCACATTTACTTAACTTGGCAAATAGTTTTTCTCCCTTAAAATCTGCAATGCAATCCTCAAATGCTCCTCATGCTCTTCCTTTGTCTTGGAATAGATCAATATATCATCGATGAATACCACCACAAATTTATCAAGATATGGGCGATAAATGCTATTCATCAACTGCATAAAAACTGCAGGGGCATTTGTTAGTCCAAAAGGCATAACAATAAATTCATAATGCCCATACCTACTTCGGAAGGCAGTCTTGTGAATGTCTTCTCCTTTGATCTCAATTGATGATAACCAGATCTGAGATCTATTTTAGAGAAGTATCTAGCTCCAGATAATTGATCAAACATCATCAATTCTCGGCAGGGGGTATTTGTTCTTGATGGTTAACTGATTCAGTTGTCTGTACTATACATAGCCTCATCGACCCATCTTTCTTCTTGACAAGAGGACAGGTGCACCCCATGGCGATGTGCTTGGTCGGATGAAACCTTCTCTAACAGTTCCATCAGTTGCTCTTTTAATTCTTTCAGTTCTGCGGGGGACATTCTATATGGTGCCCTAGATACCGGTGCTGCTCCAGGGACCAACTCGATGGTAAAATCGACCTCTCGCTCAGGAGGAATTCCTGGCAAGTCTTCGGGAAAACATCAGCGTATTCGCTGACACATGGATGTCCTCTACTTTGACTTCCTTCTTTGCAATGACTACAGCAGCAAGAAAGGCCATACAACCTTTCCTCATCATCCTTTTGGCTTGTAGTGCAGAGATAAGTGACAATCTCCTGCGGTTTCTATCCCCTGTGAACACTAGTTTTGGGTACTGGCTAAAAGTTACCCTACTTCTCCTGCAATTTACTAGCCCCATGTTCAGACATCCAGTCTGCTCCCAGTATCACATCATACCCTGCCATGTCCATACATATTAAATTTGCTGGTAGGTTTTGGGTTTCAATCAACACCTCACTGGATGGTATATGGTTTGTAAGATTGGTACCCGAACCAATCGGGGTTGACACAACTATTCCAGATTTCATTGGGACTGGTTCCACAGATAGGGTATCAATAAATGTTTGAGAAATGAAGGAGTGCGTAGCTCCCGTATCAAAGAGAACATAAGCAGGTCGGGAAAGAATAGTAAGTGTACCTTCCACGATACCTCCTTCTTCAGCAGTTTCTGGTTCCTGGACAGCTTGCAGTCGGCCTTGCCTCTTCTGTCCATTCGGACGTTTGTCCTGAGGGACTTGTTCTTTCAACATTGGGCAGTCCGAGATCCTATGGTCACGACTCCACAGCGTAGGCATCTCCCTTGCGCTCTCCAGCATTCTTCAGTCCGATGACCAGCTCTGTCACAATGTTTACACCTTTCTCCCGTTGCCACTATCACTTGCTTACCTATTTCCTTCGGCTTTTTATCCGCTGGTTCATTTACCCCGCCACTGGGCCTTTTCTTCCCAATAGTCGGCTGATACCTCCCAGCAGAAGACACTTGTTCCCGTTTCACGGATTTTCCCTTAATCCTTTCGGCAGTCTCCATGGCATCTTCCAATAGTGAGCTTTCTTAACCATTTCAGCATAAGTTTGAATGTCCATTGGCGCCAGTTGGGTGATGAACTGGGGCCTCAAGCCATTCAGAAAGCGTTTCGCCTTCATCCTTTCTGTCCCAATCAAGTGAACAGCGTATCGGGACAGCCGAGAGAATTGGGCCTCATACTCAGCCACATTAGTCCTCTCTGTTTCAAAGCCGCAAATTCGGCTGCTCCCGTTCTTGGACCCTCTCAGAAAAGTACTTGGCGTTAAAACGCTCAATGAACTGAGCCCATGTAAGTTGTTGTCCATTGAGGGTTGCTTCTACCGACTCCCACCATGCTCTGGCATCCTTTTCCAATTGGAAGTCGCCAGTAGTACTTGTTCTGGTCTGTGCATTGCATGACCCTGAATATCCTTTCGATCTCCTTAACCCAGTGTTCAGCAACGTCTGGGTTAGTACTCCTCCTCAAACCTAGGCGGATCCATGTTCCGGAAATTCCGATGGAGCTCACCGGCTCCGCGGTTACCTCCACCTTGGGTGGCTTGTAAGATAGCCTGAGTCAAGTTCTGTATGTTCTTTGCATGTCCCTAGCCTGGGCACGTTTGCGGCCATTGTGGTAATGATCACCTTCAAGATAATAATGTAAGTTAGTCATCTAAATATATCACATGTGACTTTTATTCCATGGCTCTACCCAAGCTCACATTAGGTACGACAGTTTTGACTCGTGTAATCTAGTTTCATTCCATATTCCTAATCCTTGGACCCTAAAGTTCAGGCTCTGATACCAACTGTCACGCCCCGAATATTTAGCAGCGGAATAAATACCGGGGGACGTGAACGATACAACCGGTGTATCACAGTTGAATAGTGCAGAGTCACATTCAGATATAACACACATTCAAGACTATAATATGGTCACCATAGTATACTTTATTTCATTTCATTCACTAGATACAACCTCATATAAAGAATTAACCAAAGGGTCCATTATTCAAATAATCTTCCAGAAAAGTTTCACTATTACATAGACTACTCAATTTCTATTTCTAAACTGTCATCTATTCTAGGACGGTGCTCGTCACTCTTGCCCAGTCCCATCCGACTCCACGGGTTCTTCATCACTACCTGAAAAAGGGCAGGATGATAGGGGTGAGCGAACTAGCTCAGTAGGATTTACATCTCAATACGTGCGGGCACTAGTATACATGATTAACATTTTAAGTAGGTAGATATGCATATGAATATGATGACAATGTATGTAATACTAACAGATTGAATAGCAAATAGAACGGATATCGTATCAGATCAAATGTCGAATTGCATATACAATGAACAGATGTTTCAAGAATAGAATCATGTCAGAAGAGATTGGCCATATTCAAGCAGAGTTCATGTGTTCACAAGAACAAACGTATCATCATGTCAAGTCAAACTTATCAAGTCAAACAGGAGGCACATATTCACAAATCTTGCATGTCAGGTGTGCTATGCCAAGCACCAAGAGTCCATACTCCCGCGGTTAACAAGTACGTTGGGCGCTCCTCCCCAGGACTGGACAGGGCCCTATTGCACAGGCATTGTATCAAGTTTTGGACCGGAGTCCCACGATGTGCCGAACAAACATATTCATATTATGGCCACAGAGAGTTTCAATGACAAGCTCATAGTAAAAAGACATGATCATTCATAGAGTCAAAGAATGACAAACAGCTCAAAAGAACAAGGCAGATAACATCGTATCTTATATTTCATAATTCATTAATGTCTTGACAAGAGGGTGCTTCTAAAGACAGATCATATGTAGAACATGTACTTTCCTAACATGTATGCATATGACAATTAATCAATTTAACACCGGAAAACATGAAACCATGAAACTTATATGCAAATCATAACATTTACACCACTAATATGTCCATACTAATCATGTATTCATCCCCACATTCATATCATATATTATCTTATCAATTGACAATAAGCAAGATCACAAGATAATCCAATGACATAAGGATAATCAAAATTACACATTAGAATCAATATTCGTATCATTACCATTTTCTTCAATGGATGATTTATTTTAGGTCCATGCATACTATATACATCATGCACAGCTAGTAGACATCATGAGATGATTAGACCAAAATTATGCAATTTCTTGTAAGGTGGTGTCGACACTAGATCAAGTGGTGTCGACACCATGCTCCAAACACAAGACAAAATCAGGCAAAACTGGTCAGGTAGTGTCGACACTAGTTCAGGTGGTGTCGACACAGTGCATCAAATACAAGACAAAAAGGTCAAGTCGTGTCGACACGAGTCCAGGTGGTCGACACAGTGCTTCAAATGCAAGACAAAACAAGTCAAGTGTCGACACGAGTCCAGGTAGTGTCGACACTAAGACAGCTTCCAGAAAACCTTCTGGTCAATATGGGACGTGTGTCGACACTAGCATAGGTGGTGTCGACACTAGATCAGCTCCCAGAAGCTTTCTGGGTCAAACTGGGGGAGTGTGTCGACACTAGATGGAGTGGTGTCGACACTAGAGGGCTTCCCAGAACACCATCTGGGCTGTTTTGGGACAGCAGGTCGACACTAGCACAGGCAGTGTCGACACTAGTGGCCCTTCCAGAACAAAACACATGGTCAGGTGTAACCAGAAAAACATATCTCATGCAGCGATTCACTTCTAACTCTTATAACTCTCTAACGAATGACATTTGGACAAAACGTTCAACCAAAAGATGAATAGGACAACTAGTAGAAGAATTTTATGTGTTGAGGGTTTTATCTAATTCGGTCTCAAATCCTGAGAAAACATATGAGGAACAGAAAGTCAATAGTAACCCGAAATCGCAGTATCATGCAGAGACTCTCTTATCATGCTCCTAACTCTCTAACGAAGGATCTTTGGACAAAACGTCCAACATAGAAGATGATCATGACTTCAGTTGTAAGAACTTTCATGAAGAAAGTTTAGTCAAATTGGTCTTAAATCATGTGCACAATATGACGAACGAGAAAAGCCCTAACTGTGCAAGACTTCGGGAAAATCACCAATACACGAAGAATACTCCATGAAAATTAGGCAAATCAAGTGCAAATGATCCTAGACTCAAGAACTACATGTTGGCATTGGTTTTCTTTAATCTTGGCCCGAGAACACCTACCTATGAAGATCTAAAACCTGTTGATGTTCTGGACACAACAGAGGATGCAGGGGATGAAGCTCCGGATTCCCAGCCTTTCTCCTGTTCCTCAGAAGTTCTTGCTTGCTTCCAAACGACTCCAACTTCGTTGTTAAACCTTCCCCAAGAGTTTAGGGACGAGTTCTTATAGTTTTAGGATGTTGTTAAGAGTCCTAATGATGCTAGGAAAAGGGGCTACGAGCTCTGTTTCCTAGTTTCCAGAAAATCTGGGATTCTCTTACCCAAAAGAGGTAGCCAAGGTTTAGGAAACCACCAATTGGGATTGAGTTCGGTTTTGGCTTACCTTACATGACTACTCATCCATAATTTAACCCCAAATTACCCTCACTAATTACTGCATAATTACATACACGAATTTCTGGGCAATTTCCTGTCCTAGTTTATTCATATCCTTGGGCCAAATATGCTCTATTGGCCCAATCTTATTTAATAGGTCATTAACACATGATATTGGAAGTCTCCAATACGATTATTTATTTTTATCCCTCTATATTTCTGAAATTTTAAATTGCTAAATTTTCGGGGTGTTACACTGCTTGACTCACCAAATAGTCAAGGTTGAGCACTTATGACTTGCTGATGTTTTGACACCACTAAGCATATCGGAATGGGAATGGAGAGCTTAGGAATGGTTTTTATAATGGAACTGCTAAGAACCTGAGGTGAGTATGATGCAATATAGGTCATAGTGAACAGATTAACTAAGTCTGCCCATCCCTTACCCATCAAAAGTAAATGGACCATTGATGTACTAGTTGCTTTATACCTTAAGGAGACAATAAGGTTGCACCGCATCCCCACTTATATTATACTTAATAGGGACCCTAGGTTTACATCTCATTTTTGGAAAAAATTACAAGCATTAATGTGGACTAAATTGAATTTTGGTACTATTTTTATCCATAGATAGATGGATAGACTAAAACGACAAATAAGATTGTAGAAGACATGCTCAAAACTTGTGTAATAGATTTTGGTGGAAATAGTTATTAGGCCAACATTCAGATGGCACATTTTGAGGCCTTATATGGCAGATGTTGCCGATCCCCCAAATGCTAGGATGAGGTTGGTGAAAAATAGCGGGTTGGTCCAGAATTGGTCCAAAACACCATAAAGAAAATCCAGATCATCAGAGACAGACTGAAGGTGGCACAAACCAAACAAAAAAACTATGTAGACCAACGAAGAAGGGATGTAGAATTTTAGGTTGGAGACCATGTATTCTTAAAAGTGTCTCCTAGTAGAGGAATTCAAAGGTTTGATATCAAGAGAAAGCTTAAACACAAATTTATTGAACGGTTTAAAACATTGAAAGTAGTTGGAGAAATAGCATATCAGTTGGCTTTGTCCCCACAGCTAACTGTGATACATAGTGTTTTTTATGTTTCTATGCTTCAACATTATGTGCACAACCCTTCTCATATGATTCAACATGCAAATTTAGAGTTGTGGAAGGATATGACTTATGAAGAGAAGTCTCTTAAGATTTTAGATATAAATGGTAGTAGATAAGGAATAGAGAGAAGGTGCAATGAGACAAGCATGGACAAGAAACGACCACCTGGAAATTGAAAGAACTATTAGAAGAAAAATACCCAGAACTATTTACATGTATGATTTATTTCAAGGACTATTTTGAAGTTAGGACCAAATTCTTTAAAGTATGGGAGGGTGTGGCAACTCTGAATTTTAAATATAAATATAAATATATTCCCAAAATTTTGAAATTTAAATCTTTATTACTGCAATATTTTTCAGATTTATAGTAGAAGATCAATGAAAATAAGCTAGGAACTTAATTTCAAAGTCAGTTGAAACAACTCTTTTAAACAAACTCAAATGATCATTTGAACAAGGCTTTAAAATAAACCTCCTAAACAAGGCTCCAAAACAGATATTATGAAGAAATGAGTCTTTAAACAGGCTTCAAATTGAGCTTTTGGAAAAGACAAAATAAATCCTATCAGGTCTTTTTAAATGAGTCTTTTGAACATACCATTTAAGTTGCTCAAAGCTAGCATCTTTCAAAATGATTATTATGAACCTAAGACCTAGTGGGTGATGGTTGCATTTGTCAACCCATGATGATTACATCGACCACTAAGACCCGGTGGATGATGGTTACATCGACCACTAAGACCCAATGGATGATAGTTTCATTAACCATTTAGATTTAATGGATGATGGTTATATCAAACACTAAGATCCAGTGGATGATAATTTCATCAACCATTCAGACACAATGGATGATCACCATAATTCCACTTCGATTATCAGTTAATTACTAGTTCAACTCCATATCAATTACAGTTTTTTTTTATATAGGTAAGTTGGTTGGGGATGAGGAGAAATGAGGAGAGGGCACAGGATCTATCCCACGCCCTCCCGTCTCCCCCCCTCCATTTGGCAGGGGGGAAACCACCGCGCCATTTGGCGGGGCTCCATATCAATTACTGCTTCCATTAACAGAACTATTGCTTCCATTAGCAGACCAATTTTCCACCAATTAGTAGTTTAAGTTTGTATCAATTAGTTTTGAATTGCATGTTGATCAGCCAATCAATTATCAGTTCAAATCCATACCAATTATTGCTTTAGCAGTTCATTTTTTTTTATTGATTAGTAGTTTAAGTTTGTATCAACTAGCTTTGAATTTCCTATCAATTAACCAATCGATTATCAGTTCAAACCCATTACGATTACTATTTCGATTAACTGACCAATTTTCCATCGATTATATCTTAAGTTTGTATCGATTAGCTTTGAATTGATTATCAATTAGTGAATCAATTATCAGTTCAAACCCATACCGATTATTACTTCGATTAGTAGACCAATTTTCCATCAATTGGTAGTTTAAGTTTGTATCGATTAGTTTTGAATTGTCTATCAATTAGCCAATCAATTATCAGTTCAAACCCATACTAATTATTGCTCCGATTAGTAGGTGATTTGTGATTAGATTAGAACATTGATTATCAATTCGATTATCACTCTTATGTTGATATAGATTAGCACTTCAATTAGTGCTTCAATTAATGTTCAGTCTTATGTTCATTATCACTCTATATTTTTTCATCGATTATTGGATTAATGATCACCAAATTTCACATTGATTATTACTTCATCAAATATTGCTTTGATTGCCAAGAATTCTGAGATTAAATAGACCTTAAGATGAAGGTATTTTGGACGGCCGTTTAGTCCATTTTAGTAAAAAAAAAAAAAAACTTTAAACATTTTTAGTCTAAAGTAGTATTTATGAGCCTAAATTTATTACTATAAACTCAATTAATAAATTTTAAACTTTAATGGGCCATTTGATATCGAAATAGATTATAACTCTATTCTCGATCTATCTTGATATCAAACATGATGTAAGAGTTACAAAATTAAAGTGAGTCAATATTTTTAAATTCTATAGATAATATTTTTAGATTTAAAATTTATATTTATGAGTCTAAATTTTTAAAATTTTAAACCACTGCAACTTGTCGCACTACAAAGAA